>CM061132.1:83672795-84272795 GCA_030789695.1 Scilla litardierei | reverse complement strand
TACTTTTGGAGCTTTATAAAAATGGGGATGTGAATATTTTTTTTATGCCACCATGCTTATAGATAAGCTTGGGGGAGGGAATCCATTGATGTGTGAGAGAGTGACTACATGACGTTGCACGACAACCTAGGCTAAGTAATATTCTATACTCGGTGAGATTGTTTCTAGCCTTACGAAATCCAGGAATCTAAGCCTAGCATTCATGTCATGAAATCCATACTTTTCTATTCTCTCTATTCTATTGTGTGATACTCTTATACTCTTCATAGAAAGCATTCAATTGAAAAGTGTGTGATCTGCGATTTGTATACCGCTTTAAATGATTCAGACGATGTTAATCCTAAAATTATTCCGTTCTTTATGATTATATCGTCGTTCGTGGGTTTTCTATTTCTATTTGCACTATTATACTATGATATCAAAATAAAACTCTTTGACATGAATTTTTCATTCGGTGCATGCTATATGAGTAAGCGGAACCCACGTCCTGAGAAAATGATCTAGCAGCCTACCTCTTCGCTTCTTTCTTTCTTCTTTATTTTTATTTCTATTTCGTTTTTTTCATTCTTCCCCGTTTTTCATTTTTCATCGTTTTTTGCCGTTTTCGTTTTCTGAATCCACCGGGTTCGCCTTTTACTTATCTTCCTCGAGGACGAGTAAGAGGTAAGCTTGGGGGATTTTGATCACTCCTTATTTTACACCTTTTTCCCGCATGTTTGCATGCCATTTAGATCGCCCAAATCACGTTTTTCACGATATATCGACGATATTGCGATGCTTTTCACGATTTGTTGTTTTTGTCGCATTTCAGGTGATTTGGCACGATTTGGAGTGATCTCGAGATGCGCTTACTCCAGACGGTCACCGACGACCTCCCCAAGGGGTATTTTGCTGTTGGAGAGGAGCGGAAGAAGAATGGACGTCGCAGGAGTGACGAGGAGGCCAAAATAAGCTGATTGGGCATTTTTTGTGTCCCACTCGGCCGAGTGGAGGAGCCACTCGGCCGACCAGCGAGACACCGCTCGGCCGACCAGATCGGATACGATTTATATGTGCACTCGGCCGAGCGACGGAGACCACATCGGACGAGTGACGACATCTCGTCCGCCCGAGTGGCGCCCAGACGAAGCTGTTCAACAATGTCCAACTTACTGTTTTTCGGCTGCCAGAGCTTCAGAAGACCCACTCGGCCGAGTGGATTATCCCGACCGCCCGAGTACCATGAAGCCATCGGCCGAGTGACGACAACTCACTCGGCCGAGCCGCCCCCGAAGTAGAGACCCCTGAAGATCAAGACTTACTGGAAAATTACAGGGTTTCTCACTCGACCGAGCGACTTTTGTCATTAGGCCGATTGCGACGCGCTGCCTGTAGCGAAAATTGCGGAAAACAGGCTGCGCAGGGATATTTTGGTCACAGTTTTTGGACGATTTTGGGGGGTATTTAACCCCTGTTTTTACCCTAGTTTTGGAGAGCTTTTCTCTTAGATTTTTGCAGCTTTTTAGATTTAGTTTTTTAGTTTTATTCTTGAGATTGGAGAAGAGACAAAATTTGATTTTTGTTGGAATAATTGAAGAACTCCATTGGTTTGTCTATCTCTTCTCTAAAAATTCTATTTTTATTGCATATCTCAATATTGTGATGAATTCTATTGCTTATTTCATTGTTTATTTTTGTGATCTTGCTATGAATTGTGAGTAGTCGCCACGTCTTGGGGCGTGGGGATGAACCCTACAAGCCCAATTTCATATTTGTGATGAATTAGTAGAAATTTTGCTAGAATTGATATCTAGGGATTAGATTGGGATCAATTTACTACGGATAGCTAGGAGTTCATACCGATTAGGATTTGCAAGAGATTGGATCCCAATTCGATAGGAAACCCTAGGAATCCGAATTGGGTTGGAATCGAATTTCCGTAGTATCGGTTTGCAAGAGATTGGACCGATACTAGGGTTTCCGGTTGCAATTCCGTGCCAATACCCGTTTGCAAGAGATTGGACAGGTAGGAACTATCCCAACCTAGATCGCGAGCCGAGTTTGCAAGAGATTGGGCTCGGTGCGCGATTGGACGATGATGTTGATCCTAATGCTAGCTTCTCTAGGCTAGGGTTTGCAAGAGATTGGACCCAAACCTAGGATAGCTATAGACCTGTAACAGCGCGAGAGTGTGAGCTTGGTTCTACATTCAGTTGCAACTAGTTCATCCAAAATCTTAATCTAGCAATTTTGATACCGATGAACCACATTTACGAGATACGGTGAGTAGCGGGGATTCCCCATTCCCTAGACGTTCTTTATTTGATTTGATATTTCCACACTTTGTCTGACGATTGTGACAGGATCGCCCAAGGCAAATCTCTCTTCTTAAATAGCCAGGTTGATTGGAACAAGCACGGTCATTCGTCCTCCCTGTGTTCGATATCCCGCTCGCCGCTATACCGTGCGCTTGCGGTAAAACTACAACCGTTGCTCCGGGTGTGTATCCGGGGTGCGATCAAGTTTTTGCCGAGTGGATTATCCCGACCGCCTGAGTACCATGAAGCCATCGGCCGAGTGACGACAACTCACTCAGCCGAGCCGCCCCCGAAGTAGAGACCCCTGAAGATCAAGACTTACTGGAAAATTACAGGGTTTCTCACTCGACCGAGCGAATTTTGTCACTCGGCCGAGTGCGACGCGCTGCCTGTAGCGAAAATTGCGGAAAACAGGCTGCGCAGGGGTATTTTGGTCACAGTTTTTGGACGATTTTGGGGGGTATTTAACCCCGGTTTTTACCCTAGTTTTGGAGAGCTTTTCTCTTAGATTTTTGCAGCTTTTTAGATTTAGTTTTTTAGTTTTATTCTTGAGATTGGAGAAGAGGCAAAATTTGGTAGGGAGGTTTATGACCAACCCGGAAACTGCGGACCAATTAGCGGCAAGGATGGCGAGGATAATTTCTATTCGAGATAGGCTTCGGCCTTAGACCTCTTCTACTACCTCATCCATTGCCATGCCGGAGTTGGCGGCTGACAAGAACTTCGAGCTAAAGACTGGACTAGTGGTTCTGATGCAGCAGGATCCATTTCATGGGAATGCCCATGAAAATCCTCACTACCACATCCAATTATTCTTGTCGAAGTGCGCCACATTCCAGATGCCGGGGGTCTCCATCGATGCCATCAGACTGCGTCTCTTCCCCTTCACCCTAAAAGACAAGGCACTCTATTGGTTGAGGACGCAAGCTGAGGGTGTTTTCACCACTTGGGACGAGTTGGCGAGTGCATTCATTGACAAGTTCTATCCGCCCTCCAAGACGGTGAAGATTCGGAGCGCTCTTATGTCCTTCAAGCGAGGACCCCAAGAGACGCTCTATGAGGCTTGGGAGCGTTTTAAGGATCTGCAGCATCAATGCCTGCACCATAGCATTGAAGATTGGGAGCTAGTGCATAGCTTCTACAATGGTCTCCAACCGGGGACCAAACAAATTATTGATGCTGCGGCGAATGGTTCTATCTTATCAAAGACTCCCGAGGAAGCTACGGCCCTAATTGAGGAGATGGCCTCAAACAATCAACAATGGGGCGATGAGCGAGGACACTCCACGTCCTCCTTGAAGCCGACTAGTATCTATGAAGCGAAGGCCGTAGCGGAGCTTACAAGCAAGTTTGATTCTCTCCACAAGGTATTGGAGAGATTGGAGAAGCTTATCACGGAGCCCCAAGGAGCCCCTTCCACCTCCGCTCCAACGAACCAAATGTGTGATTGGCAAGACCAATCTCAAGCCATGTATGTGGGAGGAGAGCAAGGAGAAGGATCCTTGGAGCAAGTACAATATGTCACGGGGAACCAAGGATATTGGGCCAATCCGACCGCAAGAAACCATCCCGGATTCTCTTACGCCAACAATGAAGGAGCTTTGAACCCGCCACACGCACCGCCTCAACAAGCTCGACCACGATCCGACTTCGAAGCTAGAGTGGAGGCGTTTATGGTCGAGCAAAATAAGGTCAATGCTACCTTGAAGGCGGGGCAAGACTCCCTTAATACCGTTGTGGCTCAAATATCGGAGCAATTGGCCTTGCTCAATCAGAACACTCAACGATTGCCGGCGCAACCCGAGCAAAACCCACGGGGCAACACCGGCCACATCAATGCCGTAGTTACTGTTACTACTAGAGGCGTGAAGGATACCACCCCCGCCATGATTCCTACCGAGGAGCCCATGGAGGAAAGTTTGGAGCCAATTGAGCCGGTAGTTGAAATTGATAAGGAGAAGGAGCCACAAGAAAAGGAGAAATATAGAGCGGAGCAATTGAATGAGGAAAGGCGCTTCATGCCACCGGTCCCATTCCCCCAAAGGCTTGCTAGAGCGAAAATGGAAAAAAGGCTAGCAAAGTTTCTCGAGTATCTAAGAGGGGTTAGCCTCAACATCCCCTTCCTCGACGCCATCGTGAAAATCCCCACATATGCTAAATTCTTAAAGGACTTGATTTCGGGGAGAAAGAGGAAGGAGAAGATCATGCTAGCCGAGGAGGGCTCTTGGTTCACCAATAGAGAGAAGGAGCCGGCCAAATTTAAAGACCCGGGGAGTTTTCGTATTCCTTGCACCTTGGGCGGCGTCCCTCTTCAAAAAGCATTGGTAGATCTAGGGGCTAGTGTAAGCCTCATGCCTCTCTCCATGTTCTTAAGGCTAAACACCGGGACAAAGTTGAAACCTACCGACATGCGCATTCAATTGGCCGATGGGCGGATAACAAGGCCGGTAGGAATCGCCGAAGACATCTCGCTACAAGTCCCGGGGGGGAATATGCTTGCCATGTGACTTCGTGATTGTCACGACTCGCTTCCCTAAAATGGAGGCGAGACGTGAAAAGGTCCGCACGGGAGTGGAGCTGTGAAGCCCCAAACCCGATAAGCGTCAATTTAGTATAAGCAGGTCCCTGTAATTGCAAACGAAACAACAACCATAATAATATTATGAGACGGATATAAAATACCAATCCCACAGTTGTCCACAAGGTATTCAACATCACAGAAAAGCCACCAGGCTAAAAGAAAGAGTCTAAGGGCCCAGAACAAGGCCAAACAAAAGCAGCGACATAACAGAGTATAAGTGCTACGCACCGACAACAAAACAACTGTCTAACAAAAGTAAACCACCACGAAGACACTAGGACTGGTCCCCAGTGTCCACGTACTCCCCGTCCAACACGGGCGCAAGCTCGGCGTCCGCAAACACCTCTCCCTCAGCAAGCGACTCCGGCTCAAGGTCTAACATGCGTCACCCAAAAGAGAAAGGGGCACATGTCAGCAAGTCTAAAAGACTTGAGCAAGGAAACTGAAAGTGACTAACAACCTAGCATTTAAATGTTAAACAATGGCATGGCAGTTGAGTATGATGCAACAGTTTAAAAGAGAGACACGCATGCACGATGTAGCAAAAGCTACCAATTCACTAATCACTTATCACTTATCACTTATCACTTATCACTTAACACTTAGTGCATAGAGGGTCCACTTGCTGGCCAGCTCGTGGCTCAGTCCGCTTATCTCTATCACTATCAATCACTTAAACACTAGAGATTTCACCTGCTGGCTGGAGTGGCGGATCAGGCCAACTCGGGCTCAGTCCGCTTATCTCTTACCCCACCCACATGTGTCGAGCGTTGTGGTTAGCAACTCATTATGCTCGCTTCTGGTCACGAGCCAGGAAAATAAGTGTGTGTTTGGCATAGGAGTACACCTAGCCGGTATCCGAGCGTTGGGGTTAGCAACTACAGGGCTCGCTTCTGGAACACGAGCCAGGAAACATGGTATTGTAGCGTGTGCTACGCAGTCACGATAAATAATCACTATGCAATGCCATGAACAGATAATTGTGTACCGTTAATGGAATTTAAACGTGACAGGCAAAATGCAATGACATGAACATATTCGCGTACCGTTAATTTAAAGTAAATGTGACATATGAGCATGATGAGGGTGACGGACCAAGCTTCGTTGTCAAGCTAGGTCAATGGCGTCTAAACGGCTATCCTTTCACCGTTTAGTCTCTTTTACGCTAAAACAAGGGAAATGGCCTAAGACATGGCCCAAATCAAGAGATGCAAGTTTCACTTGCCTATCACCGGGGATGATGGTTACGAAGGTTCGTTCCGCGGATGCTAGCCTACGGGGAATCGCTGTTATGGGGAACAATCATCAAAACACAAGTATTTTATTAGGGTTTCATAAAAATTACAATAGGATATGAAAAAAACGGTAGATCGATTTCTTACCGAGAGGAGGCGGAAGAAACACTCCGGGGAACCCTAGGATCAGATCTGGAAAAGATTGGAGAAGTTTGGGGAAACTAGGGTTTTAAGGGATTTGGGGATTTGATGTAGATTTGGGGGATTTTGGGGAAGATGAGAGGTAGATAGAGTGGATGGATGGTTTGGATGATGGATTTAGGGTTTGGAATGAAGGATTGAAGCTTGGAGGAAGATGGGGGCTTGAAGGGGAAGATTTTAGGGTTTTGGGTCGTGTTGAGGGAGAAGAAAACATTTGGGTTGGGTATAAATAGGCTAGGCTGGCGGCTGCCCAGAAATTAGGGTTTCAACACTGGTTAGTCGGTCAAAGAGCAACCACTGACCGACTAGTTTGGCAACTAGTCGGTCGGTCGACCAACGCAGACCGACTAAGTGTAAACAGTAACCTCTGAACGAAAAATAGGATTTAGAGTTAGTCGGTCCATGAACAAATACTGACCGACTAGTTTAGCATCTAGTCGGTCGATGAACGTTCTTAGACCGACTAAGAGTAAACAGTAACTGATGTCAAAAATATTTGATGAGTTAGTCGGTTCAAGAAGCATTGCCGACCGACTAGTTTGCAACCTAGTCGGTCAACCAACGTTCTTAGACCGACTAACGATAAACAGTAACTACCAAGAAATTTAGAAAGCCAACTAGTCGGTCCAAGAAGGATTGCCAACCGACTGGATCGTCATCTAGTCGGTCGGTGCCCCTTCTTATACCGGCTAATAGGCACCAAAAGTTCCGATATGGAGCGTGGGGCCCCGGGATCGATTCCTAAGACTCCTAGGCTTGATCTAATAGTAAGATACGACCGTTATGAAGTCCGTCATGAATGACATACTTCGAAATCGACGATCCTAAGGAAAAAAACGAGAAAATACGACGTATTGATCGAAAATGAAAGCTACGGAGACGAAAACCACACACGAGGAGAAAATCCATCAAAACATATATTATATTATAATAAATCCAGATACATGAAAAGCAGTCGTTACATCCTCCCCAACTTAAGAAAAATTCCGTCCTCAGAATTTCCAAATACTCACGAGTCCAGAAACAAAAGTGGGAAACGCTCTTGCATCTCACCTTCTCTCTCCCAAGTAGACTCTCCCGGCGAACCGTGTCGCCACATCACCCTCACAAGATCGACGACCTTGTTTCGAAGTGACTTCTGACGCCTGTCCAGAATCTGCACTGGATACTGGTCATACGTCAAATCTGAGCGAACGCCGATCTCCGAGAAATCCACGGCATGAGATGGATCGCTAATGTATCGACGAAGCTGCGACACATGGAAAACATTGTGAACTCCTTCCAAAGATGGCGGCAAGGCCAAGCGATAAGCTACCTCGCCAACCCTCTCCAAAACATCAAATGGTCCAATGTATCGCAGGCTCAGCTTCCCTCGCTTCCCAAAACGAATCACACCACGATTCGGGGAAATCCTCAGAAACACATGATCGCCCGGCTGAAATTCCAAAGGACGACGCTTAGCATCCGCCCAATGCTTAAAACGGTCCTATGCAATTCTCAACCTTTCCCGAATATTCTTGACGATCTCCACGGCCTCCACGATCATCTCAAGTCCCAACAACTCCCGATCACCAACGTCATCCCAACTTAATGGCGATCGACATTTCCTCTCATAAAGAGCGGCGAAAGGCGCCATGCCAATACTCGCCTGGAAGCTGTTGTTGTAAGAGAACTCCACCAAATGCAGATGGTCCTCCCACGAACCCTTGAAATCCAACATGCACGCCCTCAGCATGTCTTCCAAAATCTGGATCGTCCTCTCGGACTGGCCATCCGTCTGCGGATGGTACGCCGTGCTGAAACTCAGACGCGTACCCAAGCTCTTCTGCAAACTCTTCCAGAACTGAGATGTGAACCTCGTGTCTCTGTCAGACACGATACTCACGGGGACCCCATGAAGTTACACGACCTCCTCCATATACCTTCTCGCCAGCGCCTCAGTAGACTGTCCCACTCGGAACGGAATAAAATGCGCAGATTTGGTCAACCGATCCACGATTACCCAAATCGCGTCATTCTGCTTCGGACTCCGAGGCAGTCCAGTCACGAAATCCATAGTAATGTGCTGCCACTTCCACTCCGGAATCGGAAGCGGTTGTAGCAACCCGGCCACACGCTGATGCTCCGCCTTCACTTGCTGGCAAACCAAACACTTGGCTACACTCCGAGCCACACCCCTCTTCATACCATGCCACCAATAATTCAGACGAAGATCCTGGTACATCTTGGTGCCACCAGGATGCACAGAATACGGTGAACTGTGTGCCTCCACCATCAACTCCTCTCTAATATCCCCAGCGGGCACACACAACCTGGCTCCAAACCTCAGTGAGCCATCCGCATGAATCAAAAAGTCAGTCCGTAGACCGGCTTCCACCTGCTCCCGAATCTTCACCAGCTTCGGATCTTCAGCCTGGCCAGCCTTAATCCGATCCACGATCGTCGACTGTACCTGCATGTACATCAACGATGAATCCTCCCCAGGAAGAACAATCTCCACGCCAGACTCGCAAAAATCCTGCTGCAATCTCCACTGCGAGGTCAAAATCATCACCGCTGGAAGCCTACTCAGCGCATCAGGAACCACATTCACCTTGCCAGGGTGATACTGCAAATCAATATCATAATCCGCCATAAGCTCCAACCATCGACGCTGTCGCATGTTGAGCTCCTTCTGAGTGAAAATATACTTCAAGCTTTTGTGATCGGTGAAAATCTTCAATTTCTCACTCAGCAAGAAGTGCCTCCAAATCTTAAGAGCAAACACAACGGCAGCCAACTCCAAATCATGCGTCGGATAATTCTTCTCATGAACCTTAAGCTGACAAGACGCATAAGCCACAACATGCCCGTGCTGATGCAACACACAACCGAGACCCTTACCAGAAGCATCGCAAAAGATCTCAAATCCACCGCTGCGATCAGGCACCACAAGAATAGGGGCAGTCGTCAAACTCTCCTTCAGAATACCAAAAGCATCCTCACAATCACCCGACCAAACAAAAGCAACATCCTTCCGCGTCCACCTGGTCATCGGCTCAGCAATACGAGAAAAGTCCTTAATGAATCGCCGATAATAACCAGCAAGCCCAAGGAAACTCCGAATCTCAGACGCCGACGACGGAACGGGCCACTCTCTGATGGCCCTAATCTTCTCGGGATCCACTGAAATTCCACCTCCGGTCACCACATGCCCAAGAAAAGCAACCCGATCCAGCCAAAACTCGCACTTTGAAAACTTAGCATACAAACGATGCTTCCTCAAGATCTCCAATACCATCCTCAAGTGCGATGCATGCTCTTCCTCCGACTTCGAATAGATCAGAATGTCGTCAATAAAGATAACAACAAACTTATCCAAAAAGTCGTAGAAAATCAGGTTCATCAAATTCATGAAAACTGCGGGCGCGTTAGTTACGCCGAAAGGCATAACCACGAACTCATAGTGTCCATACTTCGTCCTGAACGCTGTCTTCGGAACATCATCCCTCTTCACCTTCAACTGATGGTAACCACTCCTCAAATCCAATTTAGAAAACACCCTCGAACCTCCAAGCTGATCGAAAATATCATCGATGCGAGGCAACGGGTATTTATTCTTAATGGTCACCGCATTCAACTCCCGATAGTCCACGCACATGCGACGCGAACCATCCTTCTTCTTTACCAACAACACCGGTGCTCCCCACGGAGACACGCTACGATTAATATAACCCTTCTGCAAGAGCTCATCCAACTGCTTCCGCAACTCCTCCAATTCAGCAGGTGCCATACGATACGGCGCCTTCGAAATCGGCTGCGCACCTGGAACAAGATCGATAGAAAATTCCAGAGCTCGATCAGGTGGCAAACCAGACATCTCCTCGGGGAAGACGTCGCCAAAATCTCGCACCACAGCTGGCCACTCCATCTCCATCTGCATAGCCATGACCTCCACCGGCCTGGCCCGAAATCTGACAGGACCAAGCGAACTGCTACCACGGCTGAACTCAAACACTGGATGTTCGGGAATCTCGAACACCACCTTCTTCCTCCTGCAGTCAATCGTAGCATAGAAGCTCGCAAGCCAATCCATCCCAAAGACCGCATCGTAGTTGGTGATGTTGTGGACAATAAAATCAGCATAAAGCTCATGTCCACAAACCACCACAGAGCAAGGACTACACCCACGATGCACCGTGACTACTCCATTCCCTGTGACGATATTCCAACTCTTAGAGAGAGGGGACATCGACAAGGAATGCTTCTCCACGAAGCTCTGGGCCAAAATGCACATCGACGCACCTGAGTCAAAGAGGACTCGGGCAGGGAACGTGCAAACCAAAACCACACCTAACAAACAGTCTAATCAATCAAATCTTACTCTAGCAACATTCATACACAAGCAACCAACATAATTTAACAATCAATTATTAAGGAAGGAACAATCTAGATCGAAAGTTACCTGCAATGACCTCATCCATGGCCAAAACCTCCTCCTCGGTCATCAGAAATGCCTGCCTCCTCGGCGGAACAGCCTGCTGAAAAGCCTGCTTCTGCGGAACGAGGGGCACCCCACGACCAGCGGGCACCGGGGCTCTCTGCTGCAACGGCGGGGCAGCAATAGGTGTCCTCCAAGGTTGCTTCAACCTCGGGCACTCCCTGAGAGCATGGGCGGGATCTCCACAGATAATACATTGCCCCAAGAACTTCCTACACGATTCCTTGATATGGCCCTCCTTGCCACAGAAATGGCAAGTCCTCCGAACAGGCCCTCCTGGCCTCTTAAACTGAACAGGCGGGTTCGGCCTGAATCCAGACCTAACCATAGCTCTCGCCTGTTCCACAGGCCTCTTCCCAGCACCAGCAATAGACCCCCTCCTTTGGTTCACGAGCAGCTCCTACCTCTTGGCTGCTACCAGAACCTTCTGATAAGATTCCCGGTCAGAGGAGGTCACAAAACTCTGGAGCTCCGAAGCAAGCCCCTGCAGGAACCTCTGAGCTCTCTCCTCAGCATCCTGCACCATCTTCGGTGCAAACCGACTCAGCCTCATGAACTCCTGGTGGTACATGTCCACCGACGAGTTCCCCTGCTTCAGATCGATAAAACGCTGCAGCATCTCTTCCCTGGCAGCCTTCGGGAAGAACTCACCATCGAATCTGGCCTTGAAGGTAGCCCAGACGATCGGCTCCCCCAACATCTTCTCTTCAGCATCCCACCAATTCCTGGCGTTATCCCTCAGCTGGCGCTTCGCCAAGTCAACCCAACTTACTTCGTTGACCTTGGACATCATCAGATTGTCCTTGATATTCCTCATCCATTCATCAACAGCTAGTGGACCCTCTGTTCCATCAAAATATGCAGGACCCAGCTCTCTGAACTGCTTCGCCCCGGGCTCAGGGCGAGGGGCTTCCACCACCCGAGCAGCTCGAGTCACCGGAGCATTCTGCACCTGCAGGAGCACACCCTGCTGAACTTGCATCATCTGCAACATCATCCGCATCATCTCTCCATTAGTGGGCTCCCGCTCAGGCTCCTCGTCATGAGGGGGCGCACCACTACCACCACCACGGGTGATTCACCTTCCTGCCATCTAATGACACAGAAAACGAAACAATTAGACTCATAGCTTAGGGCTCAGATGTCGAACTTATTTGTTGGACAATAGTATTATTATCGTTATTCCGATAATTGCAGTTACAGAAGGACCTGCATAGGCCACCACTAAAACCTGTCACGACCCGCTTCCCTAAAATGGAGGCGAGACGTGAAAAGGTCCGCACGGGAGTGGAGCTGTGAAGCCCCAAACCCGATAAGCGTCAATTTAGTATAAGCAGGTCCCTGTAATTGCAAACGAAACAACAACCATAATAATATTATGAGACGGATATAAAATACCAATCCCACAGTTGTCCACAAGGTATTCAACATCACAGAAAAGCCACCAGGCTAAAAGAAAGAGTCTAAGGGCCCAGAACAAGGCCAAACAAAAGCAGCGACATAACAGAGTATAGGTGCTACGCACCGACAACAAAACAACTGTCTAACAAAAGTAAACCACCACGAAGACACTAGGACTGGTCCCCAGTGTCCACGTACTCCCCGTCCAACACGGGCGCAAGCTCGGCATCCGCAAACACCTCTCCCTCAGCAAGCGACTCATGCTCAAGGTCTAACATGCGTCACCCAAAAGAGAAAGGGGCACATGTCAGCAAGTCTAAAAGACTTGATCAAGGAAACTGAAAGTGACTAATAACCTAGCATTTAAATGTTAAACAATGGCATGTCAGTTGAGTATGATGCAACAGTTTAAAAGAGAGACACGCATGCACGATGTAGCAAAAGCTACCAATTCACTAATCACTTATCACTTATCACTTATCACTTAACACTTATCACTTATCACTTAACACTTAGTGCATAGAGGGTCCACTTGCTGGCCAGCTCGTGGCTCAGTCCGCTTATCTCTATCACTATCAATCACTTAAACACTAGAGATTTCACCCGCTGGCCGGAGTGGCGGATCAGGCCAACTCGGGCTCAGTCCGCTTATCTCTTACCCCACCCACATGTGTCGAGCGTTGTGGTTAGCAACTCATTATGCTCGCTTCTGGTCACGAGCCAGGAAAATAAGTGTGTGTTTGGCATAGGAGTACACCTAGCCGGTATCCGAGTGTTGGGGTTAGCAACTACAGGGCTCGCTTCTGGAACACGAGCCAGGAAACATGGTATTGTAGCGTGTGCTACGCAGTCACGATAAATAATCACTATGCAATGCCATGAACAGATAATTGTGTACCGTTAATGGAATTTAAACGTGACAGGCAAAATGCAATGACATGAACATATTCGCGTACCGTTAATTTAAAGTAAATGTGACATATGAGCATGATGAGGGTGACGGACCAAGCTTCGTTGTCAAGCTAGGTCAATGGCGTCTAAACGGCTATCCTTTCACCGTTTAGTCTCTTTTACGCTAAAACAAGGGAAATGGCCTAAGACATGGCCCAAATCAAGAGATGCAAGTTTCACTTGCCTATCACCGAGGATGATGGTTACGAAGGTTCGTTCCGTGGATGCTAGCCTACGGGGAATCGCTGTTATGGGGAACAATCATCAAAACACAAGTATTTTATTAGGGTTTCATAAAAATTACAATAGGATATGAAAACAACGGTAGATCGATTTCTTACCGAGAGGAGGCGGAAGAAACACTCCGGGGAACCCTAGGATCAGATCTGGAAAAGATTGGAGAAGTTTGGGGAAACTAGGGTTTTGGGGGTTTTGGGGATTTGATGGAGATTTGGGGGATTTTGGGGAAGATGAGAGGTAGATAGAGTGGATGGATGGTTTGGATGATGGATTTAGGGTTTGGAATGAAGGATTGAAGCTTGGAGGAAGATGGGGGCTTGAAGGGGAAGATTTTAGGGTTTTGGGTCGTGTTGAGGGAGAAGAAAACGTTTGGGTTGGGTATAAATAGGCTAGGCTGGCGGCTGCCCAGAAATTAGGGTTTCAACACTGGTTAGTCGGTCAAAGAGCAACTACTGACCGACTAGTTTGGCAACTAGTCGGTCGGTCGACCAACGCAGACCGACTAAGTGTAAACAGTAACCTCTGAACGAAAAATAGGATTTAGAGTTAGTCGGTCTATGAACAAATACTGACCGACTAGTTTAGCATCTAGTCGGTCGATGAACGTTCTTAGACCGACTAAGAGTAAACAGTAACTGATGTCAAAAATATTTGATGAGTTAGTCGGTTCAAGAAGAATTGCCGACCGACTAGTTTGCAACCTAGTCGGTCAACCAACGTTCTTAGACCGACTAACGATAAACAGTAACTACCAAGAAATTTAGAAAGCCAACTAGTCGGTCCAAGAAGGATTGTCGACCGACTGGATCGTCATCTAGTCGGTCGGTGCCCCTTCTTATACCGGCTAATAGGCACCAAAAGTTCCGATATGGAGCGCGGGGCCCCGGGATCGATTCCTAAGACTCCTAGGCTTGATCTAATAGTAAGATACGACCGTTATGAAGTCCGTCACGAATGACATACTTCGAAATCGACGATCCTAAGGAAAAAAACGAGAAAATACGACGTATTGATCGAAAATGAAAGCTACGGAGACGAAAACCACACACGAGGAGAAAATCCATCAAAACATATATTATATTATAATAAATCCAGATACATGAAAAGCAGTCGTTACAGTGATCATGGACGTTAAGGAGGAGGGAGATACGTCATTGATACTTGGACGCCCGTTCCTCGCCACCGCCGGAGTCATTGTCGACGTGCGCGAAGGTACACTAACTTTAAACGTCGGTAACATCGAGGTGGAGCTTCACATTCCTAAGGCTATGAAACACATGCCTTACCACGAGGAACTTGACTACATGGACCTCCTTGATGAGGTAATTGAGGAGGCGACCCCCCACTCGATTGGAGCTCTTTTCGATGAGGATTTCGAGGAAGGCCCGGATTTAGGCCAAGAAGAGAAGCAAGATGATTCCCCCGACATCTCCGCTGAAGATGATGAAGGCGACGCTGATGTCGCAAGGATTCGAGAGCTCTGCAAGCTCTCGAAATTGAAGTCTCCGAAGAAAGCTCCGCCGGTACGGAAATCGGCGTCACCGGTGAAGCCGTTGACCAGAGCAAATGCTAGCTTGGGGGAGCCTCTCCCCAACACTATTCGAGCCGGGAGACCACCGAGGGAGGACACGCCGCAACTTCCAAATCCAAGCGTTCTCCCCGGAAAGTTTGACGGGTGCATCTCATATGCACCAAACATCCCGCATTAATTGAAAATCATAGGGGGTCGAGCTCACGACCTTAAACGAGCGCTTGTCGGGAGGCAACCCGATGGTTATTGCTTTATTTTCACTTTTTCTTTATTTTTGTTTTAGAGATTTTTAGTGTTTCGAGTCGTTTGCCCAAAAATTTTGTGATTACGGGTCCTATTTTTCCTGACAGGAGAGGAGATAGGTAAATCCATCATGAGGAGGATGAACGAGACGACGAGGAGCGCCCCAGGAAGGTGCTCGATGCTTAGGAGGAAGATGAAATCGACTGGAGGAAGAAAGACGGAGTTTAGAGCCCAAACGAAGACAAACAGCAGAAGACAAGGCTCACTCGGCCGAGTATACTAGTCACTCGGCCGAGTACGGAAGTTCGTCCGGCCGAGCCGCTCACGAACGAGGGAAGTCTGCTGTACCCAACTCTCTGTTTATTTTCCTGATTTCAGTATAACTGCTACTCGGCCGAGTATATATTTTCACTCGGCCGAGTAAAACGGATACTCTCCTAGGGCGAGTCTTGCCGAGTAGCTTGAGCCACTCGACCGAATGGACTTACTCCACTCGGCCGAGGCTGGCAAGGCCACTCGGCCAAAGCGATAGCGAGGAGGATTTTCCATTGATCCCACTCGGCCGAGTGACCTAATCACTCGGCCGAGTCGTAACTTTTATTATATAAGGGGCCGAGGGGGGGGGGCACATTTTTCGAAACGAAAAAAACCCAAATCGCCCCGACTGTTCAGCTCCCCTCGCCCGCTCGCCTCGCTCGCGCCCTCACTCGCCTGACCACCGTTCGCTGCGCCGTCGCTCGGCCCGCCACCGCCAGCCGAGCACCGCCGCGCCTCGCCCGAGTCGCCGCCGGCGGCCACCGCTCCGACCACCTCCGGTATCGCCTGTTTCGCCTTTTTCTCCTCTTTTTGTGTGTTTTTTTCGAGGATCCATGCGATAAACGAACCCCAAACCCAAATTAATTTCTATATCTATCTATTATACCCCTAATGCTCCATACATTTTGAATATTACCCATTGATATCTCCATTTCATGCGCAGGTTGTTTTTGGGAGCTTAGGGGAGCCCAGGGGAGCTTCTACGGACTGATTTGGGCTTCGCGGAGGCGCTGTCTTCGCACGCTTCCATTTCTTAGCACTCGCGACGTGTCGGGGTACACTCTTTCCTTTATTTTGCACACGTCGCACTTTTCACGTTTCTCGGCGCGCGCTCGGGGCCGATATGCCGCCCCGGACACGGCCTCGGACGAGGAGAGCTTCCGCCAAGCGGAAGCGGTCGGATGATGCCGGCCCCTCCCACGAGGTGGAGGGCTCTCCTCCTCCTTCCCCCACACACCCCATCCACCCAGCACAGCCTGCAGGCCCCGCACCCCCCGCACAGCCTGCAGAGCCCGCACAGCCCGCACAGCCGCTCCATGCCGCTCCACAGCCACCACCTCCGGCACCACTGATCGGGCCGCTGGGGATCACGTTCCAAAACGACGCACACCGCGTCGCTTTCGAGCGTATCTCCCAGCGCTCGATCGTACCCTCCAGGTTTGCACACCTTGCCGACCTAGGACGCCTGGGGGTACTAGAGGGGATGCTCACGTTGTACGACAACGTGGGCTGGCGAGATTTCTTTCAGGTGTCGGCAGACACGTTTATTCGCCCGACACTTGAGGTGCTTAGTTCAATCGCCCGGACCGACGAGGGATGCTCGTTTCGGTTCATGGACCGGGAGTGCCAGGTCACTCTCGGCCAGTTGAGAGCCTTTTTCTCGTGGCCCGATATCCCCGGGGCCGACCGTGGTTACGCACCCACCCATATCCCCCCACCTTCCTTCGACGCCGGTGCCTTCTGGGCCCGGATTACGGGTCTTCACGCTGCCTTTGACCCTAGTAGGGCCAAGGCCTCGGCCATTGTCCATCCCTGCCTCCGTATAGCTCAGCGCCTTATGGCAACGACCTTTTTGGCCAGATATGAGCCGGGCACGATGTCCACGCCGGAGCTTTACATGCTCTACGCGATGACACGGCCCAGAGCTCTATCTAGGGATGGCCTTGAGCTGGTCCTCGCGGTCGTGATTGATGTCGCGGCATGGTTTTTAGACCGCATCATTGTATCGGTGGGCGCTCGCTCACCGATATGCTGCGGTCGCCTGATCACCTTGCTTGCTCTTATGACCGGCGAGGACTTCCCTGATGACCTGCGACGAGCACCGGGCCCCACTTCTCTGTCGATTGATGGTATGGCCCGGATGAAGATGCTTCGTCCGCACGGTGAGCGACACTGTGTCTGGTTGCACGGCCCTTATGGTGCCGATTACATGATTCTCCCGAGCCCAGCTCGGACTCAGATTGCACCAGCCCATGTGGACTGGCTCCCTACGATGGATGTTCTCATCCCAGCTGCTTATGTGCTCGAGGCTGAGGAGGCCGAGCAGGCCCCCGCTGCCCACGCTGCGCCCGCAGACCCCGTTGCCCCTGCCGAGCCTGCTGTCGAGCCTTTTGACCCAGTGGCCCCTCAGCCTATCCCCGATGTTTCCGCCGCTCCTGACACCTCTGTCGGTGTCGAGAGTACCTTAGCTGAGCCCACTTCCACCACTTCCACAGCTGTCACCACCACCACCGGCCCTCTGTCTGCTGAGCCTGTTTCTTCTGCCCCACCCGAGCGCCCGCCGACCATAGTTGAGTGCGGCGAGCCCTCTTTTGCCATCGCCGTTGAGACCTCTGTCTCCGCCTCCGTCTCCACTGCTGATGTATTTTCCGAGAGTGTTGTGGTGTCTGTCCACACTTCTGTGCCACCGACCTCTCCAGCCGCCTCGCTGCAACTTTTGTATTCTTCTTTCGTTGCTGCCGCCTCCACTTCTCACCGCCATGCCCAGCCTCGCACTGAGGCTAGGCCCCCACTTGTGAGTGTAGCACCTTTTGTACCCTTGCCTGCTGAGCCCGTCACATACGCCACCAGAGTACGCCAGCCCCGACCTGCCCAGCCCCGCCCGGTGCGTCCCTCTGCACCACCTCCCCTTGACACAGTACTTCAGAGCATTCGTGCTCTAGAGGGGGCAGTGAGTGGTCTCAGAGGCAACCTTAGGACCCTGTCCTCCACCGTCTCTGCGATGGCTGGCCGCTTCGACCTGCTCCCGCACATTCACTACTGTCTTACCCAGGTCTTAGAGCGACTCCCACGCGTACCTCCGCCCACCCAGCAGGTTCCCACCCACACTCCCACACACACTCAGCCTGCTACCACTTCCACACCCATGACCGCTCAGCAGCCTGTCCCCCCACCACCTCCGCATCAGGACGGAGACGGCGCAGCACCACCTTCTTAGGCACCCTTGATGCCATCGTTTAGTCTTGCCGTTGTGCCGCCTGTCTCTGCTGGGTCCTGATGCATTTTTGTCCACCCCCTCCCCTCACTACTTTTGGGATTCTCATTTCGATCATACCTTTATATATCTTTTTTGGGAGAGAGGGAGAGTTTTTGGTGACACATCTATATATCTGTATCACTCCTATCTGTGCATGCATCATGTCTGCATCATATTTTCATTTCTTTATTTTTCTTTTTATTTTCATTTTTCCCTCATGCATGCATCCTCACTTGCCCCTCACATTCCTTGTCTCTCGGTGTGCCACACTTTGCACATTGAGGACACTGTGCCATTTAGCTTGGGGGAGTGAGTTCTCACGTTCTTTTTCTGATTTTCCATCTTTTTTTTAGTTTTTCACACCATTTTTCGCTTTTGCACTTATTTTCATCATTTTTCTTTTATTTTACCATGCATCACGTTTTTCTTATTTTTCTGTGTGCCGCATTGTAAATAGTTCTTTTTTCCCTTTATCTTTATTTCTTTTTCATCTCATGCTAGAGATGACTTTTCTATGATGATGATGACGTGGAGTTAGCTTATTCTATATGCATGCTATATTTGTCATGTCTTAGACTTTATTTCTGATATCATATGCTATGACTTGCCTTGCATCTAGAGATAGTAACCCACACTTTTGCCACATGAAAATGGATGAAATTTTATTATTAGCTGAGTCTGAATATTCATATGTATGCTATCACAGAAAACACACCAAGATTCACGCATTGAATGCCTATATCTGGAGTACTGATTTCTTTTCCTATATCACTTCTATATGCATGAATTGTACACTTCACTTCAGGATGATTGAATAATGTTAGCTATGATAAATCTGGATTAGTTAGCTTTTTTGTGATCGAAACTGAGTAGATTAGATTACCCTGCCGAAGTTGTCGTGCATGTCTTATAGAGTGAACCGAGAGATATATCTATTTCTTTCTCCACAAATCTTGAACATCATTTCTCTACTTTTAAAATCATTGGTGAATCTCCCTTTAGCGATTCTATTATATGTCATTTCCCCCGCTATTCATTCCTAGCTCCAAATTTCTTATTCTCTAAAAAAAATAAAAAAGAGAGAGAGAAAAATATTCTTGTATATCATTATCTCTCTTTGAGGTGGGATCGTTTGTGTATATATGCTATGCAAAAAAAAACAACAAAAGAAAAAAAAGAGAAAAGAGGAAAAATCCTCAATAAAAGATCCCATCTCACTTTCTTTCTTTCTTCTTTCTTTTTATTACTTTTGGAGCTTTATAAAAATGGGGATGTGAATATTTTTTTTATGCCACCATGCTTATAGATAAGCTTGGGGGAGGGAATCCATTGATGTGTGAGAGAGTGACTACTTGACGTTGCACGACAACCTAGGCTAAGTAATATTCTATACTCGGTGAGATTGTTTCTAGCTTTACGAAATCCAGGAATCTAAGCCTAGCATTCATGTCATGAAATCCATACTTTTCTATTCTCTCTATTCTATTGTGTGATACTCTTATACTCTTCATAGAAAGCATTCAATTGAAAAGTGTGTGATCTGCGATTTGTATACCACTTTAAATGATTCAGACGATGTTAATCCTAAAATTATTCCGTTCTTTATGATTATATCGTCGTTCGTGGGTTTTCTATTTCTATTTGCACTATTATACTATGATATCAAAATAAAACTCTTTGACATGAATTTTTCATTCGGTGCATGCTATATGAGTAAGCGGAACCCACGTCCTGAGAAAATGATCTAGCAGCCTACCTCTTCGCTTCTTTCTTTCTTCTTTATTTTTATTTCTATTTCGTTTTTTTCATTCTTCCCCGTTTTTCATTTTTCATCGTTTTTCGCCGTTTTCGTTTTTCGAATCCACCGGGTTCGCCTTTTACTTATCTTCCTCGAGGACGAGTAAGAGGTAAGCTTGGGGGATTTTGATCACTCCTTATTTTACACCTTTTTCCCATATGTTTGCATGCCATTTAGATCGCCCAAATCACGTTTTTCACGATATATCGACGATATTGCGATGCTTTTCACGATTTGTTGTTTTTGTCGCATTTCAGGTGATTTGGCGCGATTTGGAGTGATCTCGAGATGCGCTTACTCCAGACGGTCACCGACGACCTCCCCAAGGGGTATTTTGCTGTTGGAGAGGAGCGGAAGAAGAATGGACGTCGCAGGAGCGACGAGGAGGCCAAAGTAAGCTGACTGGGCATTTTTTGTGTCCCACTCGGCCGAGTGGAGGAGCCACTCGGCCGACCAGCGAGACACCGCTCGGCCGACCAGATCGGATACGATTTATATGTGCACTCGGCCGAGCGACGGAGACCACATCGGCCGAGTGACGACATCTCGTCCGCCCGAGTGGCGCCCAGACGAAGCTGTTCAACAATGTCCAACTTACTGTTTTTCGGCTGCCTGAGCTTCAGAAGACCCACTCGGCCGAGTGGATTATCCCGACCGCCCGAGTACCATGAAGCCATCGGCCGAGTGACGACAACTCACTCGGCCGAGCCGCCCCCGAAGTAGAGACCCCTGAAGATCAAGAATTACTGGAAAATTACAGGGTTTCTCACTCGGCCGAGCGACTTTTGTCACTCGGCCGAGTGCGACGCGCTGCCTGTAGCGAAAATTGCGGAAAACAGGCTGCGCAGGGGTATTTTGGTCACAGTTTTTGGACGATTTTGGGGGGTATTTAACCCCTGTTTTTACCCTAGTTTTGGAGAGCTTTTCTCTTAGATTTTTGCAGCTTTTTAGATTTAGTTTTTTAGTTTTATTCTTGAGATTGGAGAAGAGACAAAATTTGATTTTTGTTGGAATAATTGAAGAACTCCATTGGTTTGTCTATCTCTTCTCTAAAAATTCTTTTTTTATTGCACATCTCAATATTGTGATGAATTCTTTTGCTTATTTCATTGTCTATTTTTGTGATCTTGCTATGAATTGTGAGTAGTCGCCACGTCTTGGGGCGTGGGGATGAACCCTACAAGCCCAATTTCATATTTGTAATGAATTAGTAGAAATTTTGCTAGAATTGATATCTAGGGATTAGATTGGGATCAATTTACTACGGATAGCTAGGAGTTCATACCGATTGGGATTTGCAAGAGATTGGATCCCAATTCGATAGGAAACCCTAGGAATCCGAATTGGGTTGGAATCGAATTTCCGTAGTATCGGTTTGCAAGAGATTGGACCGATACTAGGGTTTTCGGTTGCAATTCCATGCCAATACCCGTTTGCAAGAGATTGGACGGGTAGGAACTATCCCAACCTAGATCGCGAGCCGAGTTTGCAAGAGATTGGGCTCGGTGCGCGATTGGACGATGATGTTGATCCTAATGCTAGCTTCCCTAGGCTAGGGTTTGCAAGAGATTGGACCCAAACCTAGGATAGCTATAGACCGGCAACAGCGCGAGAGCGTGAGCTTGGTTCTACATTCAGTTGCAACTAGTTCATCCAAAATCTTAATCTAGCAATTTTGATACCGATGAACCACATTTACGAGATACGGTGAGTAGCGGGGATTCCCCATTCCCTAGACGTTCTTTATTTGATTTGATATTTCCACACTTTGTCTGACGATTGTGACAGGATCACCCAAGGCAAATCTCTCTTCTTAAATAGCCAGGTTGATTGGAACAAGCACGGTCATTCGTCCTCCCTGTGTTCGATATCCCGCTCGCCGCTATTGCGTGCGCTTGCGGTAAAACTACAACCGTTGCTCCGGGTGTGTATCCGGGGTGCGACCAAGTTTTTGGCGCCGTTGCCGGGGAGGCGATTGCGTTTGATTTTTTTTCACCCTAGCTATTTCTTTATTATCGTTATTATTTTATTTCTTTATTTTTTTACCTAACCCTTCCACGGTACTAATCATTTCTTTGAAACTCTGTTTTTCCATGTACATGTACACGAGATCTACGGCGGACCCTGAAGCTATATTATTTGATCCCGAGATCGAACGTACCGCGCGGAGACTTAGAGCAGAAAGGAGACAAAATCCGGAAGGGAGGTTTATGACCAACCCGGAAACTGCGGACCAATTAGCGGCAAGGATGGCGAGGATAATTTCTATTCGAGATAGGCTTTGGCCTAAGACCTCTTCTACTACCTCATCCATTGCCATGCCGGAGTTGGCGGCTGACAAGAACTTCGAGCTAAAGACTGGACTAGTGGTTCTGATGCAGCAGGATCCATTTCATGGGAATGCCCATGAAAATCCTCACTACCACATCCAATTGTTCTTGTCGAAGTGCGCCACATTCCAGATGCCGGGGGTCTCCATCGATGCCATCAGACTGCGTCTCTTCCCCTTCACCCTAAAAGACAAGGCACTCTATTGGTTGAGGACGCAAGCTGAGGGTGTTTTCACCACTTGGGACGAGTTGGCGAGTGCATTCATTGACAAGTTCTATCCGCCCTCCAAGACGGTGAAGATTCGGAGCGCTCTTATGTCCCTCAAGCAAGGACCCCAAGAGACGCTCTATGAGGCTTGGGAGCGTTTTAAGGATCTGCAGCATCAATGCCCGCACCATAGCATTGAAGATTGGGAGCTAGTGTATAGCTTCTACAATGGTCTCCAACCGGGGACCAAATAAATTATTGATGCCGCGGCGAATGATGCTATCTTATCAAAGACTCCCGAGGAAGCTACGGCCCTAATTGAGGAGATGGCCTCAAACAATCAACAATGGGGCGATGAGCGAGGACTCTATAGGGTTGCATTTTGATCACTCCATATTTTACACCTTTTTTCTGCATATTTGCATACCGTTTTGATCACCCATATCACGCTTTTCACGATTATTCGACAATATTGCTATACTTTTCACTATTTCTTGTTTTTGTCGTATTTCAGGAAATATGGAGCGATTTGGATCGATTGTGAGATCAAGAGGATTTGCACCCACTCCGGAGTGTCAACCATGGCCCTTTTGATGGTTATTATGCAATGGAAGAGGAGTGGAAGAAGAAAGAACGTCGTAGGAGCGACGGGGGAGCGAAAAGATGAAGATTGGGCATTTTCAGCATGCCACTCGGCCGAGTGAAGGAGTCACTCGGCCGAGCATTGAGACCCCGCTCGGCCGGCCAGATCGGACACGCAACAGAGATGTATCATCGTGCACTCGGCCGAGCATCGCACGCCGACTCGGCCGAGTGCGGAGACTCCGTCCGCCCGAGTGGCACCCAGACGACGGCAAGCCAAAATGTCCAACTTACTGTAATCTGTCAGTCTGCCCCAGAAGCC
Organism: Scilla litardierei; assembly: GCA_030789695.1. NCBI lineage: Eukaryota > Viridiplantae > Streptophyta > Magnoliopsida > Asparagales > Asparagaceae > Scilla > Scilla litardierei. Next base: position 84,249,103 of record CM061132.1, on the reverse strand, counting down.
CGACTCGGCCGAGTGACGAAAGCCGTCCGCCCGAGTACCAAATGCCCCTCGGCCGAGTGACATTTGCCACTCGACCGAGTGATGCCGAGGACACACGGCGCCCAGATTTTCAGACATCTTCCTACTCTTTTCAAATCTGCTATCATTCCATCCATCAAATTATTTTTCTCATATTTTTTATGGATAGTAGACTTCATGAAGATTCCAACACCGCCAAGAACGCACAAATCGGAGGTCGGATGAAATCTGGAGAATTTCTACAAGTCGACACTGCAGTTCTGGAATTCTCACTAGGCCGAGTGAGCTTTCCCCACTCGGCCGAGTCGTAACTTGCCCAGAATTGAAGTTGTACGTGGACTCCGTTTCGTGCGTGAGTTGGAGGGGATTTTTAGGGCTTTTTGCTAGGGTTTTTTGGGGGCTATTTAAGGGGGTTTGTAGCCACCATTATGGGGGTTGCCAAGATGTTTTAGGGAGGATTATTTTAGAGGTTAGGCCATGCCCTAGGCCCCCTCTTGGATCTAAAAGCTTGTATTTGGATTGATGATCTTCATCAAGCTAAGTATTTTGTTCTTTTTATTTGAATCTTTATTTTTCTATCTTTTGTATGCAAGCAATGGTTTTTATTGATTCTCATATGCTTATTGCTATGCTAGAGTAGATTTGTTGTTCTAGGGCATGTGGATGAACCCTATGGATCTAATTTCATATTTGTGATAAATGAATTTATAAATTACTAAAATTGCGAGGAGGTTAGGTTGTGAATGATTTATTACGAATAGCTAGGGATTTCCATCGATTTGGGGTTTGCAAGAGATTGGATTCCAATCGATGGGAAGCCCTAGAAATTCGATTTAGATTGACAATTGGATTTCTCTAGATTTGGTTTGCAAGAGATTGGGCCAAAGCTAGGATTTTTAATTGTGATTCTATACCCATATTTGTTTGTAAGAGATTGGACGAATACGAACTATCACAACCTAGATCGTAACTCGAGTTTGCACGAGAGTGGGCTCGAGGGGCGATTGAACGATGATGTCGATCCTAATGCTAGTGGTTTAGGCTAGGGTTTGCAAGAGATTGGGCCCTATCCTAGGTTCGCTATAGACCGGCAATAGCGCGAGAGCGTGAGCTTGGTTCTATATTCAGTTACGACTAGTTCACCTCAACGCAAGTCTAGTAATATTGAGATTCACTATTTACGATGATGTATGACGATTCGTAGTGGGAATTCCCTAGCCCTAGACGTCTTTCTTTGATTTTATATCCCCATACTTTGCCCGACGATTGTGACAGGATCGCCGCAAGGCAAATTCCCTCTTTTATTATATTGTATTTGAATCGATATTTGATCGATTTCTTTATCATCGACACCGACATCCACCACCATTTCCATTATATCATACCATAGCCATCTCCACCAATAAAACGTTCGTAGTCAAACCAACCTAGGATAGATTGGAACCAACACCACCTCCTCGTGTTTGATACCCGCTCGCCACTTCGCCGTGCGCTTGCGGTAAAACTACAACCGTTGCTCCGGGTGTGTATCCGGGGTGCGATCAAGTTTTTGGCGCCGTTGCCGGGGAGAGCATTTTGACGGTGTTAGTCATCGACCACCTGGTTACTTCTTCTTTCTCTCTTTCTTTACTTTCTTCTATTTGCATATTCTCCCTGTATTTTGCATAAGGACTTTACAGGAAGAATGGAGGATGCAATGCCAACAATAGAACTCAGTCAGGAAGACTATGACTCCTTCACAGACCTCCTTAAGGAGCTTGTCGACGAGGTCCACGCTACCGGAGCTTTCGCTATCGATGTCAAGGACCCCGACGAACAACTGTTTGCTAGTTTCGTGATGGACCAGATCTCCCCGGAGGGGACTATCGGGGGCAATGTCAGAGTTGACGTGATCGACGACAAATTATATTTCGAAGACGGTGGAACAAGTGTCGAGGATCACTATACTTCGGAAGGATCTTCAGAGCAAACCAACGTTCAGGGAGTTACACCCCATGACACTTACTCTTGCTTCTATGAATCGTCTGATGTGTTTCTTGATTCCAGGAATGAACCAGAGCCGAGTGAAAGCTCTGACGATGCTAGCACAGAATCGGAGAGCGCCTATTTCGATGCATCATCCTCACTAAGTAGTGAGTCTGACTCTTCACAAGAGAGCGCGCCACCTGAGCACGAGCTAGACCCGGATGGCAAGGAAGAAGCGAAACTCATGCGAGCCGATGAAGTATAAGGAGCGGCGCCTCTTCAGGTAGAACTTAAACAATTACCTCCGAATCTAAGGTACGCCTTTTTGGGTAACAAATTAACTTTCCCGGTGATAGTAAACTCCCACCTCGCGCCAGACCAACTTGAAAAACTCCTAGATGTTCTTAGGAGCCATAAAGATGTCCTGGGATACACTATCTCCGATCTAAAAGGGATAAGCCCTAGGCTTTGCACGCATAGGATCCATTTGGAGGATACCGATGTGTCACGACCCGCTTCCCTGAAATGGAGGCGAGACGTGAGAAGGTCCGCACGGGAGTGGAGCTGTGAAGCCCCAAACCCGATAAGCGTCAATAATACATAAGCAGGTCCCTGTAACCACAACAGAATAACAATAATAACACAAGGAGAGACTGAAATAAAATCTCACATCTCAAAAGTTGTCCAACAAGAAGAATAAGTCCAACATCCAGAAAAGCCACCAGGCTAAAAGAAAAGAGTCTAAGGCCCAGAACAAGGCCAACAAAAGCAATGACATAAATAAGTATAGGTGCTACGCACCGATAACAAAACAATTGTCTAACAAAAGTAAAACACAACAGAGACACTAGGACTGGTCCCCAGTGTCCACGTACTCCCCGTCAAACACGGGCTCGGGCTCGGCGTCAGCAAACACCTCGTCCTCAACAAGGTACTCAGGCTCAGGATCTAACATGTGTCACCCAAAAGAGTAAAGGGGCACATGTCAGCAAGTCTAAAAGACTTGGGCAAGGAAACTGAAAGTGAGGCAACTAGCAACCTAGCAGTTAGTATGCATGACATGGCAGTTATAGCATGAGTGCACAATTAAGACATGGCAAGATAATTTGTACATGAGAGCAATCATCGGGACAAGACAAGACAAGAGTAGCCAAGCTACTATCAATTCCAATCAGTTCACTATTCACGTTGTTTTGTAGATGTTTACGCCTTACAGCTGAATGGGTTCACATTCGCTGATTGGCCGCTTAACAACTACCCCACCCCAAAGAGTTTACGCCTTACCACTGCAGTTGCTGATCGGGCAGACTCCTAGTTGATTGGTCGCTTAACTCTTACCCCCAATACCCACACGTAATGGAGCCAGGGTCCCCGCACATGAGCTCAGCAAGTGAGCCGGGGTTGCCCCGCACATGAGCTCGCATTCTTAAACATTTGGCGTAGGGGTGCACCTAGCCGGAAACACGTAATTCGAGCATTGGCTATCAACCAACACATGGCCCGCTTCTGGAACACGAGCCAGGAACACAAGCAATGTAGCAAAGCTACGCAATCACTGAATTACATGAAGGATGCAATGACATGACAATTTATTTGCGTACCGGTAAGGGAAAGTAAACGTGACATGGTAGTTGTGCAACATGCTAAATGTCGGAACTAGCTTCGTTGTCAAGCTAGTTCCCCAAATTGCGCCTAGGCGAGTATCATTTCGTCGCCTAGCCTCTTTTACGCCGACAACAAGCAAAATGGCCTAAAACATGGCCTAAACCCTAAGTGGCAAGTTTCACTTGCCTAGCACCGGGGATGACGACCACTTCGTCTCACGGATGCTAATCTACGGGGAAATCGCTGTTTTGGGGGACAATCAACAAACAACATGAAATCTTATTAGGGTTTCATAAAAATATAAATAGGTTATGAAAACAACGGTAGATCGATTTCTTACCGAGAGGAGGCGGAAGAAATACTCCGGGGAACCCTAGGATCAGATCTGGAAAAGATTGGGGAAGTTTGGGGAAACTAGGGTTTTGGGGGATTTGGGGATTTTGATGGAGATTTGGGGGATTTTGGGGAAGATGAGAGGTAGATAGAGTGGATGGATGGTTTGGATGATGGATTTAGGGTTTGGAATGAAGGATTGAAGCTTGGAGGAAGATGGGGGCTCAATGGGGAAGATTTTAGGGTTTTGGGTCGTGTTGAGGAAGAAGAAAATGTTTGGGTTGGGTTTAAATAGGCTAGGCTGGCGGCTGCCCAGAAATTAGGGTTTTAACACTGGTTAGTCGGTCAAAGAGCAACCACTGACCGAATAGTTTGGCAACTAGTCGGTCGGTCGACCAACGCAGACCGACTAAGTGTAAACAGTAACTCCTGAACGAAAATAGGATTTAGAGTTAGTCGGTCCATAAACAATTACTGACCGACTAGTTTAGCATCTAGTCGGTCGATGAACGTTCTTAGACCGACTAAGAGTGAACAGTATGATACCAAAAATAAAATGATGAGTTAGTCGGTTCAAGAAGCATTGCCGACCGACTAGTTTGCAACCTAGTCGGTCAACCAATCTTCTTAGACCGACTAACGATAAACAGTAGCTCCCTTAGAAATTTAGATAGCCCACTAGTCGGTCCAAGAAGGATTGCCGACCGACTAGATCGTCATCTAGTCGGTCGGTGCCCCTTCTTATACCGGCTAATGAGCACAAAAAGTTCCGATATGGAGCGCGGGGCCCCGGGATCGATTCCTAAGACTCCTAGGCTTGATCTAATAGTTAGATATGACCGTTATGAAGCCCGTCACGAATGACGTACTTCGAAATCGACGATCCTAAGGAAGAAACGAGAAAATACGACGAATCGATCGAAAATGAAAACTACGGAGACGAAAACCACGCATGAGGTGAAAATCCACCAAAACATATATTATATTATATTAAATCCAGATACATGAAAAGCAGTCGTTACACGACGCCACCTCCATAGAGCCTCATAGGCGGTTAAACCCGAACATGAAGGAGGTGGTTAAAAAGGAAATCCTAAAATTGTTAGAAGCAGGTATAATTTATCCTATCTCAGACAGTAGATGGGTTAGCCCCGTTCACGTCGTCCCCAAGAAAGGGGGGATGACTGTCATAAAAAATGAAAAAGGTGAGCCCATATCTACGCGCACCGTCACGGGATGGCGAATGTGCATTGACTATAGGAAACTCAATAAAGCCACCCGAAAGGACCATTACCCATTGCCCTTCATTGATCAAATGCTTGAACGCCTTGCAAAACATAAATACTTTTTCTATCTAGATGGGTATTCGGGATTCTTCCAAATCCCTTTGCATGAAGATGACCAAGAGAAGACAACTTTCACTTGGCCCTATGGCACATATGCCTACCGTAGGATGCCGTTTGGCCTTTGTAATGCTCCCGCCACCTTTCAGAGGTGTATGACGTCCATATTTTCCGATTACATTGAAAATATTATGGAAGTTTTTATGGATGATTTCTCGGTTTATGGAAGTGAGTTTGACTCTTATTTGGAAAATCTTACTAAAGTCCTAAAAAGGTGCCAACAAAACAATCTCACTCTCAATTGGGAGAAGTGTCACTTCATGGTCACGGAAGGAATAGTTCTCGGACACCTTGTCTCCTCGAGAGGAATTGAGGTAGATAAAGCAAAGATTGAGGTAATCGAGAAACTCCCTCCTCCTATTAATGTCAAGGGCATTAGAGGCTTCCTTGGTCACGCGGGGTTTTACCGTCGCTTCATCAAGGATTTCGCCTCGATTGCCCGACCACTTACTTCTTTGCTCGCTAAAGATATTCCTTTTATTTTTTCAGGTGAATGCTTACAAGCCTTCAACGCCTTGAAGGAAGCACTAGTCTCCGCGCCCATCATACAACCACCGGATTGGAGCATTCCTTTTGAGCTAATGTGTGATGCTAGCGACCATGCCATTGGGGCGGTATTGGGACAAAGAAAAGATAGGAAGCTTCTTTCGATATACTATGCGAGCAAGATGATGTCGATCCTAATGCGAGTAACTGAATATAGAACCAAGCTCATGCTCTCGCGCTATTGCCGGTCTATAGCGAACCTAGGATAGGGCCCAATCTCTTGCAAACCCTAGCCTAAACCACTAGCATTAGGATCGACATCATCGTTCAATCGCCCCTCGAGCCCACTCTCGTGCAAACTCGAGTTACGATATAGGTTGTGATAGTTCGTATTCGTCCAATCTCTTGCAAACGAATCTGGGTATAGAATCACAATTAAAAATCCTAGCTTTGGCCCAATCTCTTGCAAACCAAATCTAGAGAAATCCAATTGTCAATCTAAATCGAATTTCTAGGGCTTCCCATCGATTGGAATCCAATCTCTTGCAAACCCCAAATCGATGGAAATCCCTAGCTATTCGTAATAAATCAATCACAACCTAACCTCTTAGCAATTTTAGTAATTTAGAAATTCATTCATCACAAATATGAAATTAGATCCATAGGGTTCATCCACATGCCCTAGAACAACAAATCTACTCTAGCATAGCAATAAGCATATGCGAATCAATAAAAACCATTGCTTGCATACAAAAGATAGAAAAATAAAGATTCAAATAAAAAGAACAAAATACTTAGCTTGATGAAGATCTTCAATCCAAATACAAGCTTTTAGATCCAAGAGGGGGCCTAGGGCATGGCCTAACCTCTAAAATAATCCTCCCTAAAACATCTTGGCAACCCCCCTAATGGTGGCTACAAACCCCCTTAAATAGCCCCCAAAAAACCCTAACAAAAAACCCTAAAAATCCCCTCCAACTCACGCACGAAACGGAGTCCACGTACAACTTCAATTCTGGGCAAGTTACGACTCGGCCGAGTGGGGAAAGCTCACTCGGCCGAGTGAGAATTCCAGAACTGCAGTGTCGACTTGCAGAAATTCTCCAGATTTCATCCGACCTCCGATTTGCGTGTTCTTGGCGGCGTTGGAATCGTCATGAAGTCTACTATCCATAAAAAATATGAGAAAAATAATTTGATGGCTGTAATGATAGCAGAGTTGAAAAGAGTAGGAGGATGTCTGAAAATCTGGGCGCCGTGTGTCCTCGGCATCACTCGGTCGAGTGGCAAATGTCACTCAGCCGAGGGGCATTTGGTACTCGGGCGGACGGCTTTTGTCACTCGGCCGAGTCGGGCTTCTGGGGCAGACTGACGGATTACAGTAAGTTGGACATTTTGGCTTGCCGTCGTCTGGGTGCCACTCGGGCGGACGGAGTCTCCGCACTCGGCCGAGTCGGCGTGCGATGCTCGGCCGAGTGCACGCTGATACATCTCTGTTGCGTGTCCGATCTGGCCGACCGAGCGAGGTCTCAATGCTCGGCCGAGTGACTCCTTCACTCGGCCGAGTGGCATGCTGAAAATGCCTAATCTTCATCTTTTCGCTCCCCCGTCGCTCCTACGACGTTCTTTCTTCTTCCACTCCACTTCCATTACAGAATAACCCTCAAAAGAGCCATGGTTGACACTCCGGAGTGGGTGCAAATCCTCTTGATCTCACAATCGATCCAAATCGCTCCATATTTCCTGAAATACGACAAAAATAAGAAATAGTGAAAAGTATCGCAATATTGTCGAATAATCGTGAAAAGCGTGATATGGGTGATCAAAACGGTATGCAAATATGCAGAAAAAAGGTGTAAAATATGGAGTGATCAAAATCCCCCAAGCTTACCTCTTACTCGTCCTCGAGGAAGATAAGTAAAGAGACGAACTCGGGAGATGAAAAATATGGGAAATGAAATAAAAGAATACGAAGTGGAAGGGGTGGCTAGATTCTTCTCTCAGGTCTCAAGCCATAAGCTACACATCACGATAACTTGGGAAATACGAATCACATGCTATAAGGATTTCATATCTTACTTAAACATGGCACTTGCAAGCTTTTAAGAACAACAAAAGGGATTCTCTAAATTCATACAATCAATTCATATCCACGTCACACATTTCATAGAATCTAATATACAAATGTTGGTAATGCACTTTTTAATCAAGAGTTATATCAGAATCATATAAGAATCACACCAAACATGCAATGGAGAATGGAATAAATCATGGCATTCACATATTTATATTGATTCATAAGAAATCTCCATAACTAAAGTAATTCGCCAAGTCTCAGTATTATCAAACTTCCTCATTCGTGCACCTCTCCACTCTAATGTCGTACTCACTCATATGGTTAAATGAGTTCACCCCCCCAAGCTTAGCTTGAGGCGTCGCATCTAAGGGAATATGATAGTGGAAAATGGGATTTTTGCCTTGGTTTTCCCAAGTATTTTGCGGCTCCAATAATGAGGTAGAGAAACATTTTTTTTTCTTTTTGAACTTTTTGTTTCGTTTCTCATTTTTCTTTTTGGATTTTTGTAGGAGCTATATAATCTGTATTTTTGATTTTTGGTTCCTTTTTGGCTTTTTGGACTTTTGGAGCTAACTTTTCTTTTGTGGGGATTTTTGGGAAATAGATGAGATATAAGTAGCTTTAGGAGGTGAACTCAAGTGACATGTAGACAATAAAAAGATATATGTGGAGAAAGAAATAATGTAACACTCGGTTCACTCTAAGATGTGCACAAACGGTTCAATAAAATAATACTTCAACTAAAACTAATATGTAAGCATGGATATTCTCAATCATCTCAATAAAAAGCGAAGTCAAGCGGTAAATAATACTTTCATATCAAGCATGCAACAGAAGGTGAATAAGATAATAAGACAGATGCTTCTGACATACAATTGATGCGTGAATCTTGGTGCACTTCTAACAAAAGCATACTAAATACTAATCCATACATTCAGCTTCAACCAATATCATGCATTCATATAGAGGAATCATCAAAAGAATATATAAGCAAGCACATGGATAGTAGGACTATGAAATACTCTAAGTAGCATGGCAAGGAATAATAAGCATCGTGATGGTTGCTAAAGCAATAAGAGATATCATCATGATGAACAAATCTAGCAAAAGAAGGAAAAGAAAATAAAGAAATAAAAATTAAAGAGAGGAAAGAAAAGAAAAACAAGCACACAATATGATGCATGAACACACATAAAAGGAAAATAAGATGGAAAAATCAAAAAGATGATGCAAAAATTTTGAAAATGTTTAAAAATCCTAAAATAAAGTAAAAATGCAACTAATGCATCTAAATGGCATGGAAATGCACTCCCCCAAGCTTAAACTTCACATTGTCCTCAATGTGATCATAATGAAAGAATATGAGGAACAACGATAATAATAAGGGGGTGAATGAAAAATGATGCTATGAATGACATGAAATCCTAATGCAACTACATGCACATACAATGATGCATGAGAGCGCCTTCCCCCAAGCTTATACCAAACGATTCTATTCAAATGACTCGATCAAAAATGTCATGGCTTTGCTAAGCGAGATTGAGTCAAACGAATAAGAAAGTAAGGTTTCACTTGAAAGAAATGCTCGAATGTGGTGAGCAAAAGGATGTGACACATCAAAATATGGAGAGGGTAATTAATATATATAATGGGTTTGGGGTGTAAAAATTTTTGTTGCCATCATATGAGGTGATATTTATTCAAGCAAATCTATACGGTCCTCTCGCTGTCGAGAGAATTCGTGTTTATTCAAAGCATAAAAATTTCTACACTACTGGATTGATATCACCTATAGCAAAAGGCGGATCCAGTATCTTTGCCGGTGCAGGCAAGTGCTCCAACAGCTCTTTCTGTGGCTTCGCCAGGCGCGAATGTCCACGAACACCAACGAACTCCAGCAATGCATCCTCCAGCATTCCCACAAGGACACCACCTGTACCCTGCAGAGAATAGGATGCATCAGTTCGCTGCAAAAATTTCACCCTCATAATAAAAGTATTCCAAAGTGGATCGTCTAAAGAAATGTATGGAATAAATAATGGTGGACGATACTTCCCTGGAAATAATCCAATATCCTCATGTGTTGTGATAGCTGTCTCTATGGTGTCCTCTCTAAGCTGCTCATGTGTATCTGGATCATAGGTGTGGACCTCCTCGATAGGCTCGTCAAACTGCCACACGTCCAAGCATACCTCCGGTCCATAATCGTATGTGTGCTGCAAGAGGTACGACGTGTCAAAAATATCTGAATCAAAATAAATATCAAATGGAATACATGATTCAGAAATGGAATGGGTAAAAATATCTCCCTGAGTGGGAGCAGTAAGCTCTGTGGGATAGTCCTCGACGTCAGTGGAAGGATGAGGTGGCTGCGGGAGCTCTAATGGAGGAGAATAGTGCTCGGGATCCTCATGAATGGCTATGTCCTCGTCCCGATGTAAGACCTCCTCGATGATAAGCTCTGGCTCTGTATGTAAGACCTCCTCAAAAGCATGCTCGGGCTCCGCATGTGAGGCCTCCTCGTCAATATGCTCTGGCTGGACAGTGTGCTCCTTTGCCTTCTCATCAACTATCAATGTGGGCTCTCTCTGGAATGGTGATGTTGGCTGCTCAAGTGTGTCAGCTTGTGGGGATGTATCATGTGGAGGGGAATGCCCGCAAGCAATCCGAAAATATAGTCTATCCCCCTCAAGACTGACATGGATGTCCTCCTCAATTGTTCCTGCAGCTGAAACACGGTTCATAACAAAATCTGCAAATCGTAGCTCAAATGCATCACCTGCTGTAATGCTCTCTGAACTGGTAAACCTCACCGACTCCAAGAGACCCTCCAATAATCTCTGAAATCCATCCTCCTCTGGCTGCGCTGGTGGCTCAATTTCTGCTTCCTCCACTGTACCTTCGTCCATCCACTCTTCATATGCAACAGCTGTATTGTAGGATATGGGATCGACGGGGGCACATTCTGGCTCTGGTAATATGATTGGAGATGCTTCTTGCCCATAAGATGAATGAACAGAACTGATATCTTTGGGAATCATCGCAACCTTAAACATGAGCACATTCATTTCAAGTTGCCTCTTCACCCGTTCCAATAGAAGGTTACTCTTTTCAAGCCCGGCTTGCATTTCAACCTGGTGTGCATGCATCTCATCAAAAAAGATCCTTCGTCTCTCATCAAGCTCGGGCCAGTGTATCTCCTCAAAAAAGTATTCTCCCATCTGAGCACTCTGATCAAAATAGTATTCTCCCGTCTGAGCACTCTGATCAAAATCTGTGGTCCACGTAGTATAATCCATAGCACCTGATCAACAAAGATAAATACCTGGAGAAAAGATATCAGTGGCACAAAAGAATATAGAAATGATAATAATGGTGGCGGGGGTGAAAAATTCTTTGTTTTTGTTAAATTTTTTTTGTGTAGTCTAATCAACCTAATTGTGACAAATTGGCACCAACGGAAAACACCTCCCCGGCAACGGCGCCAAAAACTTGATCGCACCCCGGATACACACTCGGAGCAACGGTTGTAGTTTTACCGCAAGCGCACGGCGAAGTGGCGAGCGGGCATCGAACACGAGGAGGTGGTGTTGGTTCCAATCTATCCTAGGTTGGTTTGACTACGAACGTTTTATTGGTGGAGATGGCTATGGTATGATATAATGGAAATGGTGGTGGATGTCGGTGTCGATGATAAAGAAATCGGTCAAATATCGATTCAAATACAATATAATAAAAGAGGGAATTTGCCTTGCGGCGATCCTGTCACAATCGTCGGGCAAAGTATGGGGATATAAAATCAAAGAAAGACGTCTAGGGCTAGGGAATTCCCACTACGGATCGTCATACATCATCGTAAATAGTGAATCTCAATATTACTAGACTTGCGTTGAGGTGCACTAGTCGTAACTGAATATAGAACCAAGCTCACGCTCTCGCGCTATTGCCGGTCTATTGCGAACCTAGGATAGGGCCCAATCTCTTGCAAACCCTAGCCTAAACCACTAGCATTAGGATCGACATCATCGTTCAATCGCCCCTCGAGCCCACTCTCGTGCAAACTCGAGTTACGATCTAGGTTGTGATAGTTCGTATTCGTCCAATCTCTTGCAAACGAATATGGGTATAGAATCACAATTAAAAATCCTAGCTTTGGCCCAATCTCTTGCAAACCAAATCTAGAGAAATCCAATTGCCAATCTAAATCGAATTTCTAGGGCTTCCCATCGATTGGAATCCAATCTCTTGCAAACCCCAAATCGATGGAAATCCCTAGCTATTCGTAATAAATCAATCACAACCTAACCTCCTAGCAATTTTAGTAATTTAGAAATTCATTCATCACAAATATGAAATTAGATCCATAGGGTTCATCCACATGCCCTAGAACAACAAATCTACTCTAGCATAGCAATAAGCATATGAGAATCAATAAAAACCATTGCTTGCATACAAAAGATAGAAAAATAAAGATTCAAATAAAAAGAACAAAATACTTAGCTTGATGAAGATCTTCAATCCAAATACAAGCTTTTAGATCCAAGAGGGGGCCTAGGGCATGTCCTAACCTCTAAAATAATCCTCCCTAAAACATCTTGGCAACCCCCCTAATGGTGGCTACAAACCCACTTAAATAGCCCCCAAAAAACCCTAGCAAAAAGCCCTAAAAATCCCCTCCAACTCACGCACGAAACGGAGTCCGCGTACAACTTCAATTCTGGGCAAGTTACGACTCGGCCGAGTGGGGAAAGCTCACTCGGCCGAGTGAGAATTCCAGAACTGCAGTGTCGACTTGCAGAAATTCTCCAGATTTCATCCGACCTCCGATTTGCGCGTTCTTGGCAGCGTTGGAATCGTCATGAAGTCTACTATCCATAAAAAATATGAGAAAAATAATTTGTTGGCTGTAATGATAGCAGAGTTGAAAAGAGTAGGAGGATGTCTGAAAATCTGGGCGCCGTGTGTCCTCGGCATCACTCGGTCGAGTGGCAAATGTCACTCGGCCAAGGGGCATTTGGTACTCGGGCGGACGGCTTTTGTCACTCGGCCGAGTCGGGCTTCTGGGGCAGACTGACGGATTACAGTAAGTTGGACATTTTGGCTTGCCGTCGTCTGGGTGCCACTCGGGCGGACGGAGTCTCCGCACTCGGCCGAGTCGGCGTGCGATGCTCGGTCGAGTGCATGCTGATACATCTCTGTTGCGTGTCCAATCTGGCCGGCCGAGCGGGGTCTCAATGCTCGGCCGAGTGACTCCTTCACTCGGCCGAGTGGCATGCTGAAAATGCCCAATCTTCATCTTTTCGCTCCCCCGTCGCTCCTACGACGTTCTTTCTTCTTCCACTCCTCTTCCATTGTAGAATAACCCTCAAAAGGGCCATGGTTGACACTCCGGAGTGGGTGCAAATCCTCTTGATCTCACAATCGATCCAAATCGCTCCATATTTCCTGAAATACGACAAAAACAAGAAATAGTGAAAAGTATCGCAATATTGTCGAATAATCGTGAAAAGGGTGATATGGGTGATCAAAACGGTATGCAAATATGCAGAAAAAAGGTGTAAAATATGGAGTGATCAACCAACCGACCGGGTGAGGGGCTAAAAGATGCAATCTTCGTCGTTTGACCCCCTGGATCACGCGTGACTCATCCCGTTGCTCCGGGGACACATGATATCATCGTTTTATGCCCCATATGCCAGTAAACTCCTGAAAAATACGGAAAACACGGAAAAGTGAAAGAAAACAAGAAAACACGAGAAAACGAATATAAGACGGCGGTAAAATACGGAAAAACAAGGAAGAAAACGTTCGCAAATATATGAAATATAAACGCACGTCAAAATCCCCCAAGCTGTCAACCGATCGGGTGATGTCGTTTTCTATATATAGAAACCTAGGTTTCCTAGATTCGAAGGTTGGTTATTTTTTGCTGTTTTCTTCATTTTGTGACGGCTGTAATTTTCCAGTTTTTGTAAGTTTTCGGATCTTTGTCAAACTTTAGTATTATCTTAATTGCTTTACTACCATTACATTTCTATTGTCTGATCATGATTTTTACGGTCGTTTTCTGTTTAGATCGCTTTTTACTAAATATGTGTGAGTAGTTCCCAAATCTGGGATTTTGGCAGAAACCCCTTCGTGGGCTCTTCCCGATGCGTCCATAGGGCTAGGAAATCGATAGGGATTAGGAATCTAACGGTTACGCGGGGTGTTTTATTGTCATCGGCGGGAAAAAGACCGCCTTTGACCGTTGGGCCAAGGGGGAATAAACTTGGCGGGTGACTCCCTGGCCATAGCTCATGCCCTTAGCGTAGACGTCGAATCCTAGCGCACGGGAGCGGCAGGATGAGATGTTGGGAGTTATCATTGTGAGCTTAGTGCTCCCGGAGTCGATCAGTGTTAATGGATACGGGAGTGCCCACTGATCAAACCCGAGAAGTCCGACGTATCATCCTGGGCACCGACCGGAATATCGGGCCTATGGGACGCCGGTACCACTCTTAGATGCAACGTCTCACCATTAGACCCTAATTCTGATCGATATCCTACCCGTAGGACGTATCATCGAGAGTCGCTCGTGGGGGTGGAAATCAAAGTCCCAGGTTTGTCCTTTATTTTGTCTATACCTTGCATTCCTTTACAGTGACAACCCATCATTCGATCTGGGCTAGCTCGACCATGGGGTGATTTTGATCCTCTTTGACACAAGCACATCCACGCCTCCCTGTGTTTGACCCCCAAGCCACACTACAACACCGTGCGCTTGCGGTTACAAATATTTAAATCTCACGCCCCCGTTAGTACCATTGCACACATCCGGCGCGCAGCCACCGGGGGCGGGTCAAGTTTTAAGGTTCAATTTGGACCCCCAGACCTATTAATTCAACTCCACGATGGCTGCATTTTGGACTAAAATATAGGAGGCTGCCACTTTCAGATGACCATTTTTAAAGAGAACCAATTTACTTACATTCCATTTATACTGATATGTCCATGCCAAATGCATGTAGTATATTTCTTCCAAGCTAATACAAAATTGTTACCTATAGTATATAAAAATGTCGGCCTTCATATCAAAGCCTTGTTAAGTCATCGGGCGAAGATTTTTCCTACAGAGAATATGGAGCAATGATGTTAAAATAATTTATACTAGTATATAAAATAGTCACCGTTTGAGCAAATATACCTTCTTTCTACCAGCTATACTCATACGACAAGTTCTCATGTCATGACCCTTTTATGCACAAACACTGCAAGTCCTTGTTCTTGCTTGACTTTGTTCTTGTGAGACTTGTATTCCAAATGGAATCCTTGAAGCCACTCGTGGTCGGCCTTAGTTCTCGCTTTTGCAGGATCATGCATAATGACATCATTTACTCCCACTTCTTGTTTGATAGGTGCATTGGATCCCACCTGAGTGCTTGGCTCTTCAGAAGCAGTTTGTGCTTTATCATTTATATTATGTTGGTCCAAAAAACTGTTTGCCCACCCAAAGACGTCATCAAACAGAAGGGGATCTCTTGTAACCGCCTCCACGACTTTATCGAATGATGAACGAAGTCTTCAGGATTGAAGTGCAGTAATTTGATTTGGATGCACTCCGTGTACTGTGCTAGTCGAAGAGGCTCTAAGACCCATGATGCTATGTCTTGCATTTAGAGTCCACCTTGGTAAAATATATCTCTCAGGGATGGCTTGCATATCAAACTTTTGCTTCATGATATATAAAATTTGCATGCATAGTAAACCTTCAGTTACAGCCCTTGCACACGTACACCTAAACATTCCCGTAGATATATTGTATTGAACATTATGCAAGTAGCTCTTTCCATCAATCCGCATAGTTACTCTATATGTGGTCGTATCCCTAGCCATGTCACCATTTCTTGCTGACAGTATAAAGTATTTTTGAAACGAATTTGTAAAATGGAAAATATGTTTCTAGTATATACCTTTACGGCATGAACCTCTAACTCATGCATCCGCTAAACTCTGGTTTGTTCCTCATACAAAAAGTATCTTCTCTCTCCTCTTTGTCTCGTTGAAATTTACGGCTTTATCATATTGATCAATGAACTCGTATAATGGAGTCATACAGTTTATGTATCTGTCAAATACGCGTTCATGCTTTCACTCCTTTGGCTGGATGACATGCCTACACACAAAACAAGAAATGAATACCATGTGCTGAGTTTTTTTGATCATATATTTTTACTACAATCTCTATCGTATTAACATTTTCATACCCACAAAGAAAGTATCCAGTAGGTACGCCTTAATCCAATGATGTGCTTTCTCATGCATCACATGCAACCACTTCCAGACTTTCATTTCATTTTTTTGTTTTTCTGTCAATGGCTCCTAAAATTCCATTTGGTACTTCTCCATTAAGATGCCCCAATAATTCTCAGCTTCATCAATATTTTTGACTGTTCTTACACCAATTTGCATAGTCTTCATCAAATTCAGGGTTATAGGAAGACCGCAATGAACGTAGATGTTCATCTTCGTCCAGATTGATATGCCATATGCAATACATGTGCTTTGTATTTGGAAAACTCTTTTGATTGCATTGCATATTGCCGGGTCTTGATCAGTGATGATAGCTTCTGGTGCTTTATCCCACATACAAGTTAACCACTGTCCAAATAACCACACAAATGACTCTTCCTTCTCATCAGCAAGAAGAGCACATCTAAATAAAATAGATTGTTTATGATGATTGACACCTGTAAAAGGTGCAAAAGGCAACATGAATCTATTTGTCTTATAAGTGACATCAAATACAACAACATCTCCAAACTGGCTGTATGATGTCCTCGCCCTTCCATCAGCCCAAAATATACTCCTACATACATTCTTTTCATCATGCTCAATAGCATAATAGAACTGAGAGTCTGTAGCTTGCCTTTTTAATAAATTGTTCTATTACTCTAATGCATTCCTTCCCAATGTTGTTCTTTCTTGCTACTCTCCCATGATCAATGCATTGTTGTGTAGTAATATTGACATTATTACTACTCGTGGCATTTAGAATCCTTGCAATCTTTGCAGGTTTGACTCCACAACCATGCATCTGATCAACTAAATTCCTACATGTTCCGTCCATATGCGATCTTTTATGTGACCGTAACATCTGGATCTTCGATGGGCTTTTTATCAACTCATGATTATGATCATCATCAAAGGTGTTTATGCGCCATACTCTATCAGTGATTTTATGAACTGTCATTCGAGCCATACAGCCTTCTCTCTCATTTTTCCTTCGATTAACATCCCTCCCTATCTCCCTCTTATATTTTAAGCTTTTATACCCTTCTTTGTTGCACGTATACTTCCTCCTCGTGGTATTGCCATCTTTTCCCTTTCCCGTAGATCCCTTTCGGGTTGCAAAATCTTTTATTACTGCATATGTATTATAAACTTGATATGCATATTCTTCTGTTTGAAATTTCATTCCAATATGTGGGCTGCCTTTTTCATTATCAATATGCCTATCTTCTTCATATATGTTGTTTGCACTGTCATTTTCAGCTTCAATCTCATTTGGCATCTCCTGATCATGCACAAAGGGTTCAATCTCTTCGATTTTCATTTTCTACATTAGAAACAAATAATAATATCAGTAAAATTGACGCAGCATGACTACTATATATGTCTACCCAAGTAGCAGTAGATTATCATCAGCTTGTTAGTTGAAACCACACTACTATTACTAATCATGTTAAAACCTTGCGTATTATAGCTATTCTTTTTCAATCTGATCTAATTGTTACCATCATATTTGATGAACAGATCAAATACATCAAAAAATCAAACATATCACCCGTTTTGCGCGGTGGGCAATATTATGTACGCCATTCGCCCTATGTTGTTGTGCTATATGAGAGGCTTCAGTAAGTTTTGATGGACACCTCATATTTTTTCAAGGCGCACACCGGGCTAAATTTTTGAATCGTTTTGCACGTAGAGTAATTTCCATCGCAACACTTCGCTAGTTTGGAAATTACTCACCACGCAAAACGATACAAAAATTTAGCCCATTGTGCGCGGAGAGGAATTTCCAGTGCTAATCGTCCAAATGTTGGAAATTACTCACCGCACAAACCCCTTCAAATATTTATCACGTTGTGCATGTTGAGAAATATGAGATGTCCAACAAATTAGGGATGAGATCCTTACCTCGATGGAGGAGAGTAGGAGGGGAATCAACGAGCGTGTGATGGCCGGGATTTGGGGGCGATCTTAGGCGTGGGCTATTGAAATCGAAGACCTAGTGCAAAACTGGGGATCTACTCTAGCTTCTGTGTTTTGTGCGCGAGTGAGCAAAAGAATTTGTGGCGATTGTATTTTAGTACAAAAGGGCTTAAAGGTAATTTAGTACAGAGGCGCGTTGAAAAGGAGTTAAAGGGTGCAATGCTAATTGCACCAAAAGGTCAGATATTACCATGATTGCGGATCGAGTTGGACGGTAGGGAGGGGTTGAGCGCAGGAATCCCATCTGAGCTTGAGCGCAGGCGCATTTTACCCTATATGGGCATGTATAGGCAAATGTGCCTGAGAACGTGCGTGAGTAACATACCTGTATACCCCCTCTCCGGGTGGTTTTAAAGTATTTTTTTGAATTCTTTTTGCAGTATGTAGTTCTACATGTTAGGTATCTCCTCACAAAATTTCAAGTCAAACAAACATCATTTGGGCATCGAAACATCCATCACAAAAAAGTTGTCAAAAAAATCCAAAATTCTGGACAGTTTTGTGCAATGTTTTTGTGATGGATGTTTCGATGCCCAAATGTTGTTTGTTTGACTTGAAATTTTGTGGGGGGCTACCTAACATGTAGAACTAACATTTGCAAAAAAATTTCAAAAATGTCCTTTAAACCCCCTGGAGAGGGGGTGTTCGTAGGTAACAATACCTGCGCACGTTCTTAGATACTATTCAAAAACATCGATTTTGCAACCACTTGATGCATGGGCAAAACATGTCCAAATTAGTTGAAATTTTGTTTGGAGCTAGTTTAGACATGTTAGATGACATCCAACGGTCTGATTTTCTATTTACATTGTCTAGCTTTAAATTCCACTTGGATGGATCCGCATGTTTGATCCATCTGAATGGATCCTAGTCAACATATATATATATATATATATATATATATATATATATATATATATATATATATATATATATATATATATATGTAAATCTTCATGTGAGAACATTTCGCACCGTGCGAAAATGTTTTTAGTTTTTTTTTTTGAAATTGTTTTTTCAAAAATTCTTTTTTCCACACTCATTATATGTTGTTGTACCCCCCTCAAAAAATAATGGTTGAGAAATAATGTCATTTGGCCTTCGATCAAGGCATTTCATCAAATTCGCATGTTTTGAGACCGTTAAATTTGTAACGGGTGGATGTGTGCTCTAATGCCCAACGGGTTCACCCATTATTTTCCCTGGGGTATATAATTGTATGGATTAAACATCAAAAAAAGAATTTTTGAAAAAAAAAATTTCAAAAAAATAAAAAAAAAGATTTCGCACGACTTTCGCACGGGGTTTTTCGCACCCAAAGATTGCCATATATATATATATATAAACATATATAAGTTAGTATTATTTAAACGTTAGTATCATTATATATGTGTATCATATAACCAGCAGGATATAAGTTAGGGGCTAATATTAGAATCATTAACCAAAGTCATTTAGCTAATTATCTAATATTATCTCGCAGATACATTATGACTCTTATCCCAATCATCTAGACAACCAAAATCGTATTGACCAGGCAATTATTTATCACCTACAAGTTTTGAGCTACATTGCTCAGATTTTGTGACTGAAATTACTAAATGTTAAAATAACAATTTTTTGTAAGTATATTGCTTAATAGATTTGAAATAATTTAGTGAACCTGGTGATGCGTCGGTTTGCTTTTACTATCAAAATATTGCTGCCAATTTAATGATGTGCGTAAAATACTCTCATTGCTTTTTATACCATTATTGGTGGAATGAACGCCCGTAATGAAATGTGATACTGAGCCCTTGGGGCATATACAGAACATTGGGCCCTCAGGACATATACAGAATATTGGGCCATTGTGGCATACATTGAAAGATATGGACACACAATGACACTATGGGTGGGGTAGTCCATTGTAGTAGAGTGCGGAATGCTGGATTTCACCCCACCGATAAATTTGACCATTGCTCAGATGGGGTCAGTAAGCACAGAGCCACGGGTATCTCTCATTGGTTTGGGTGTAATTGTAGTTTCTTTCGCCCTCGGACATTGAGCTTGTCACTAGATTAAGTAATTGATTGGCACTCTCTTTACTTTCTGTTATTGCTATCATAAATTGTGTAAACTGTTAGCTACACTTTGCCATGCTCACTATACATTGTCGTACTCTTTACACTTTACTGTGTACACCACACCTTACCATGCTCTCTACACTTTACTCTATACACTACACTTTACTCTGTACACTACGCTTTACCATGCTCACTACGCTTTACTCTGTACACTGTGCTTTACCATTCTCACTACACTTTACTCTGTACACTACACTTTGCCATGCCCACTACACGTTGCCATACTCCTTACTAAGTTCACTACACTTTGTTATGATTTCTTATGTTGCCCCTACATTTAATACTATGAACATAATGTGTTTCTCATTTTCACAAAGTTTGCAAACTACATATGTATTATATTATCATGCCGAGGGTCCATTTTTATAACGTTTTAAATCTTGCTGAGCGACCCTCGCTAACATATATTTCCTTGTTTATTATCTTGTAAAATATACGTCAGGTTTTGAGACAGATCGTGCAGAGGAGTATATTTCGAGGCTAAGCTAGTTTACCAGGAGTATCCGTATGCTGAGATCCATTGCAGATAAACGATGTGATTTTCGCAGTGCCGCTCTAATTTCATATTTTTGTTGTACTTTATTCAGGTGTACTTTCTTTTTGTGTAACTGTTTGTAATGGCCATGCTAGTCCTTATATGTGTACATGTAATATGGGCATTGGAGTTGTAATAATGATTATCTGTGTTGTTTTGAGTATGTATGCAAGAACCTGTGAGGAGGTTTCACACATACGCTTATTGTGTTTTAGTCAAGGAGGAAAGAAAATCAAAAGTACCTCCTCCTTGCTTGCACATGCAGACCCGCTCGCGTCCTTGCTCCCAAGTATAATGGAAAGCATGGCGTGACAAAGGGTTTCAATTAATTTCACAAATCAAACCTAGATCTATAGGGTTCATCCCTTTGCGCTAGATCAAAGATCCCACTTACTAATATACATGATCATAGCAATAAGATTCATGGAAATAATAATATTCATCATTGCAAAGAGATTTGAACAAGAAATATTTATTAAACCTCCAGAGCTTTAACATAACGAAAGAAAATTAAGAACTAGGGCTTCTTCAATCAATAGCAAAAGCAATAGAAATAAAAATCAAGTCTTTTTCCATGTCTCTAGCCGTCTCACCACTCTTTCTGCGATGACTACCTTATTTTCTAGTTATACACGTCCAAAAACCTAAGAAAAAGTCAAACCAAATACCCAAAGCCCGTGTTATAACTAACTTTTCAAAATCTGGCCACAATCTCACTCGGTCGAGTGATATTACCTACTCGGTCGAGTAGGGATTTCTGCAGAAGCTCCAAAAATTAGTGTTCTATTCTTCTCTTCACTCGGTCGACTGACCGATTCACTCGGTCAAGTGAAAGTGCTACTCGACCGAGTCAGTAGCTCTGGCAGAGGGTGGTTTGATCGAATCTCTCTGGATTTGGCATATTATCTCACTCGATCGAGTGGGTTTACTCACTCGGTCGAGTGACTTTGACATGCTTTGGCTCCTTGGGCTGGGCTGGTATCAGCATCACTCGGTCGAGTGGATTACTCCACTCGGTTGAGTACGATTCTTCTTCAACTCCTTCTCTTCTTCTTCAATTCTTTCTCCTCTCTTGTTCTTGTTTCTTCTTCTTTTCTAGCACCATAAGCTCCTCATTATCATAAACACTTATGCTCCGGTATGTGTGCATATGCTCATAGCTCCAATTTTCTCCCGATTGCTCCATATTTCCTAAAAATCCAATAAAACATAAAAATAGTGAAAGTCATCCAGAAATCATCGTTTTAAGCTTCAAATATGCAATATGAGCAATCGATATGACATGAAAATATGCAAAAATAAAGTGTAAACTATGAGCATATCAGCCATCGACTTGGGTAGGAGCTCTGGGATCTCGATATGAAAGGGCTCGTAAGCGGTTATAAGTTTGCTCAAGCCGTCACAACATATCTCGCTAGTATTAGAGGTGGCGACCTTCATGAATTTGGATATGAGCCACTCAGAGAGTTTTCGTGTTCAAGAAAAATAAGTGAGGCCAGTGTCTGGGTTGGTGATGCGAGGTTGGGTCATGGCCCAAAGAATAAGTAGCTCGGAGCGTGGGACAATGCCACAATCCACTTTACTGAACACTGTGCAGCTAGGACCCAATGTGCTAGACGACGACATGGTGAACAATAGAAGAGGCTTTGGTGGTGCATGGGTCATACGCTGCAGAGCCTGTGATGGCTCACCAAAATTCTCCCTCAATAAATCCTTGTGGTAAATGTTTGTTGTTAGGACCTATGGCACCTTAAGGAGGGCACCCAAAAATTTGATCTAACTGGTCATAAGTGAGTTCTTGCTCCACGTTCATCAATCGGAAAGAAATACCTATGAGGGCTCAGTGGACTGAGCTCAAGAACTCGAGCGTAAGACACCTATATGTGTCGGTGTGGGCATTAGGAATACGGTCCAACCTATGTTTGCAAATAAAGTCTCAATGCCTTCGAGGACCCTTAGGGATAGAAGTGTACTAATATCGATGAATTTTGTTACCGACATAGGACGGCAAATAAAGGTAGCTTAGGTCTGGCACTAAGCCTCATCAAAGAGTGTGATTCCTAACATCTCAACAGTAGGTGGTGCCATGGGAGGAGGTGCATCCAGCTCAGCCGTTCTTCGAGAACATTGCAGCGAAGTGGAAGCTGAAATTTTTGATGTTGGATGCTTTGGTGCCATGAGTGTGTGGGTGTATGATGCAATTAATGGGTAGCACGCAAAGATGGCAAGCAAAACTTGATGCAACAAGAGTGACCGTAAAAATTTCACTCAAATTTTAGAGATCGTTGAGAATAAAAATAATTTAGGAGGTTAAGGAATGATTATACCCAGACGATCAGATGATCCTTGCTTTGCAGTTGCATCAGCTGTTCCTTGCATAAGAGTACACCCCTAAGCTCGAATCTTTGAAGAATTGCGACCCGATAACGATTTAAGGGGAAACTGGGGCTAAGGTCTTATGTGGGAGGGAAATGGAGTGTGGAGGAGGAATATGAAGAAGGATTAGGTGCAGGAGTGGATCTTAGAGGAGGAGGATGGATTTTTGGTGAGTTGGGGGGTTAGGGATGTGAGGGATTAGGGTTCAAATTGAAGAGAAGAGGGAATGAAAAAGTGTGGGGTCGGCAACTTAAAAGCTGTCGAATTAGGAGCGCATAGTAATGCACGATTGCGACACGGCCGTGTCGATGTGGGCTGCTGCTACTAAAATCCCTCTTAAGTTCCACGCCGGCGTGTAGTTTCGCATGACCGTGTCTAATTTGTGAATTCTGGGTCTCTCATTCACACGATCATGTGGAAGAGTTGCATGGTCGTGTCGTTTTTTTGGATCATTCCCTCTTGATGACACGGTCGTGCCACAAGTGACACGGTCATGTCCAATTTGTGAATCTTCTGTTTTTTTTTCATTGGCACATCCGTGCAGGGTAGCTGCATGACCGTGTTGTTGCTGTTGCTTATGGGGCTCTTTTTCCTAGGGTTTGGCATAGCTGTGCGTGTCATTACACAGCCGTGCAGATTTCCTGCACTCAAGAATGAAGAAGTTTTAGCTCTAGATTTTTTGGCGACTCTTTATTATTTCTATTCTCAATGAAAATAAAAATGAATTGAATGAAAGTTTTACCTAGAAACTTGGGTTGCCTCCCAAGAAGCGCTTGTTTTATGTCATAAGCTCGATGACTTTAGTTTTCAAAGGTGGATCGATGATTTTTAATCTCAGAAGAAATTGCTCGAATAATTCTTTATGCCCCTCAGCGAGCATCTTCCTCATGTCGGCAACTTTGTGGTCAATCTTCATGATCTGTCACATCTCCTTCATGTATGTCCCAGCAACCTGCGGGAGCTGTAGCGTGTTAACATAAATTGATGTACTCACCCAACCAAATGAGCCTACCACAAAGAGTCATCAAAATTAATAAGTGGATTTAATGATCTTGGACCGCTATCCAAATCTAAGTAATAAGAAGTTATATGACATGATTCGAAAAGAATGTAGTTATATGGATGAGGGCTTCACTGTAATGGATCGATGGGTCTTGGAGGAGGGGATGGTAGTTGCAGAGAGGAATTTGAAAGGAAGGGTAGTGTGGGTTCAGTGTAGACCAATGGAAAGTTACCATCACTCACCTCGTCCCCTTCATAAAAGTGTATCGGCTCTACAATCTCCCATATGTCATGTAGTTCTTCATAGAGATCATTGTGGGTGGTGGCTTGGTGCATTTCTTGAGGTAAGAATGATGTAGGTTGCTGAACTGAATTGGTGGGGATGTGAGGTTTAGGCTCCATAATAATCTGTGTGCTCTCGCCTTCAGCCTCGTATTCCTTATCGTCATCAGAGAAGAAGCCATCAGTAGTCTCAAAAAAGTTCTCAAGCACCTCGAAGTAGTGGAATGACATAGACTTGAAGCGAGGCTTGGGTTCCTCTGTATCGCTAATATCGCTCTCACTCTCACTTGCCTCCGTCACCATCTCGTACTCACCCGTCTATCATGCCATGAGCATCAGAATATGTATATGTCGCTATGTCCCCTTGGTTCCAATCAGGGGCGAAACTACCACATTTGTGCCCTTGGTAGTTGCCCAGAACAAATTTTTTTTAAAAATATGTTATGGCTTAGGGGAAATGCTATACACACATATTGTTTTGCTTCTTGCACATCGCCAGGTGGGAAATTTGCCCTATAGATGTGTGTGGGAAGAAAAAAATGTGTGTGTATAGCATCCCACCACCTCCAGTTCCTACTACTTACAAAGCGGCGACGGTCGCGAGAAAATTTTTAAGCCTTTTTGTTCAATTTTTTAAAAAACAGGGAGTCTTACATCCATGATCTCATCTACGAATTATTCGATTTTATTCTTATTAGCTTCTTGATATATTAGAATGTTTTAAATGATTTAGCCATTTGGATTTTCATTGATTTGTGAATTTTTCTCTTCTAAGTTGATTGAGAGCATATTATTAATTTTGTTGGATGGAATATCTCTAATCTCCCCCTCTATCTCGACTTCGATCTCGAGAGGCAACAGTCGAATGATTGTCTGTCAATCCTTGGAATCTCTCATTGTTTCAGCAAATGCAATGGTAATGTCTTCAGCGAAAAGAAATGAGTTATCGACAACATTTACAACCAGGTTCCTAGTCCTTTTTTTACCTTTTCTTAATTTTTTTGTCTCGCATTGGTTTGATCTTCATTCTTTATCCATCTGATTTTTGTGTAGAAAATGGAGAGTGTAAGAAAAGGATAAAGCTCAAGGTAAAAAAAATTGTTTCAGTATTTTAAAAATTATTCTTTGCATCATCTTTATTTTACCTAGGGCAAAAAAATATTCTAGTTATGCCACTAGTTCCAATGCATATTGCCACCTTGCTCTCCTTGGTCTTCCATAAGGTCCAATGGTAGGAGCCCATAGACGGTTGCTCAGGTTGGCGTTGTCCATTCTGGAATTCCACGAGCTTTAGGGCTGTGTCCTGCATGAGCTGAATGATCTACTGGAGTGAGTCCTACGGCTCCATCATGGTATATATCTCCTGCTAGACTGCATCCTTAGAATTTAACGAATAACAAGCATCATGATCACTGGCCATAAAGGCTTGCATGAGGGTATCTAGATTAGATTCTTATGACGGGGACAGCTCAGCCTGCTCATTTTCTGTCAGGTTCTGAAAGTACCACCACCAGTACTCCACCATATATGAGAAGCATTCTCCACTGCTCATATCATGCACAAAGTCTCGCGCATGAGGCCGTAACCCGGTATAAAAAATCTGAAGCAAATGGTCCTGTGTGAAACCATTGTGATACGACTACTTTGACCGGGTCCGGAGGAGCCAAGTCAACCACGACCAGTCAACCAGCCAAACTACGGCCTCGGGCTCCGGCCCAGGGATCTTACGGGCGGGTCGCGTTTCTCCACCCACGACGAAGGCCCAAGAGATTGCCCGCTTCTGTAGCGGAGGCAATCGGGGCCCAAATCGAGGAAGCCTTCGCCAAATATGGCAGCCACCCCGTGCCATCATGATCCGCTAATTATGGCAGCCACCTTCATGGCTCGCCAAATATGGCAACCGACTTCATGGCCAGGCTTAATAGCCATCATTCCCCCGCCATTATGGCCCGCCAATTATGGCAACCGCAATGCCCATTACTCCAGCCTTCATGGCCCGCCAATTATGGCAATCACTTATGGCCATGACTCCACCTTCATGGCGTCATCAAGTGGGTGCAATTAGAGGGGGTCAACCCTTCCCCATTTGCACGACCCCATGAATGGCGGCCATGATGTCACGTCATGGCACATGATGAGCATAGTTCGTCTATATGAGGAGGGGGCGGGCGTCATTTGGAAGGGGCCGGATCTTCACCACCTACAACGGAGGTACCTCATACTCCCATCTTACACCTTCTTCCACCTTGAATATTTCTCCTCCAAAGCTCGGCCCGAGGACTCGAGTATCGGTCTCTCCGCGAGCCATACTCGATCCCACCGAGCACTTATCAGGCCAGATCTGACTTTGGCATCGGAGTGGCTTCGGTCGGAACCAAGGTCCGACCCCCCTGACGAGCTCTCTCGTCTATTCAGGTCCAGGAGTTCCAGCGACGCCGAGGCTACCCCTCGGCATCCTTCCAGCCGGAGCCGAGCGCCCTCGTCCCCGACCTCGTTCGTCTCCTCCGTCATTAGGACGTCGCTCTGTCGAGGCTACCCCTCGCCGAGCCGACGCAAGGATCCGCGTGCCCCGCTGCAAGCGACTCTGCCTTCAACCGATCCCGGAGGCTGTCATCTCGCCGAGGCTACCCCTCGGCCCGCCAAAGAATGGAGCCGCGCCTTTCCGCTCGAGCGAACGCGCCGTCGGTCGACCCCACCGGTCATCTCCGTCTCGAGCGACAGCCACGACAACTCGGGGGTCCCACGCATCCCCTCTTTGACCACGTTGACCACGCACCCTCCATACTATTAATGTGTTCTGCGAAAAATAGCAGAAACACATTGTCTGTGCATCCAAGCATTAAATCAATGAATCTCTCCCAAGTCTGACAGTAGGTATCCTTGTCAAATTGAACAAAATTCACTATTTGGTGTTGTACTGGTTGCAAATGCTAAACTTGCCACTGGTCATCACATGGCACTAGGTTGCGCTATGCTGAAGTCTTGCATCTACGGGGTGTCGAATTGATACTCGTCATATGTCTACCACTGCACATAATAATCTCTATAATCTGATATATCTACCCCCGTGTCAATCTGAAATGTTTGATGTGAGAAGGCATCCATATAATCCGTCGGGCTTTCTCGTCTACCTTCTCTCGTCTCCTAGCACCCAATCTACTTGTACTCACCGTGATTTCAGGATCAAAATTCTGGTTCACCTACTTATACAAAAGAGATAGTGACGAGGAGAATATCATTAGTAGCATGAGAAAAGTACAAAAAGAAAAAGAAAGCGTAGAATAATAAATCTGAAATTAATCCACTGTCAAGCCTATTGCTTCCTTGGAGACGACGCCAAAAACTTGTTATGGAAGTTTATAATAACCACAAGGGTATATGTGTCTAATACTTACAGGTCAAACACAGGGCGGTAGTGGTTGAGCACCAGTCAATCAGAGATTTTGGTTAGCTGCACGGAATCGTGAAGAGTGTTTGGATATACTTAAAATGTGTCAAATATAGAAAAGCCTATGGCTAAGTATCCCTCCAATCCAGATTAGATGTTGTTGAATATTGGATCTCCTAATGTGGTTTTGATGATAAACAAACATAATCAATTATGACTAATTCCCAAGTTCTGTAGTTAAGGAGAGCATCCTCTATACAGTTAAAGTCATATCATAAGACATTATGACTCAGATAATTGAAGCAAGGACATCAATTTATGATGCATGGAGATCAAGGAATGAATGCAAGGAAGCCAAAGCATTGAACTCAACAAAGCTCCTTGGTCATCAAAGAGTGATCTCAAATAAGTCAACGTGTTGGACTTCACAAGCTCAAATGGAAGTATTCAATGCACTCAATAGGAAGTGAATGTATTAAATATGTAAATCTCGCTTACTTTACTTCTTAGTTGAATTAGCATGTTAATCCTTGAATATACTCATTAGAATATCACTCATAACACTCACGAATCATGTTAAATCATATATCATTGAGTGTCATAGGGTTAGAACTTGCATAAACTCAAAGATGAGTTTTTCAGCCTTCAACAGGCGCCAGGTGCTCGGCCTCTAGGCGCCTGGTGCTCATGTGCATATAGTTCTCCAAAACCCTATTATGAACAGACGCCTAAAGTTCTAATTCTAGACGTCTGAGTAGTTTGTTAGATGCCTGGATGATGAACTCCAGACGTCTGATTAATCCAAGCCAAAACTACAGTACTGACAGAAAACAGATGTCTAAATGATATACATCAGACGTCTAGGAAATTCATTCAAATATTTTCAGTAGATCATTAATGTGATTAGTCATAACTAGACATCTAAAGTTGTATTACTGGATGTCTGAACAGTTGACCAGACGTCTAGATGATGAGCATCAGACGTCTGGATGATGAGCATCAGACGCATGGGTAATCGGACCAACTTTTACAGTAACCAAGTGTTTCTCGCTGTATATTTAATCAGACGTCTGATGGATATGCACCAGACGACTGAACAATGGACCAGACGACTGGGAAGTCTTCTTCAGTCATATGGTATATATCCGTTAGACTGCATTTATTGCCCTGTCAGAATAGTACACCAACCGACTTATATGCTCCTATTTTGCTTGATTAGTCGCATATTTCCATGACACATTTCACTCTCAAATTCCTCAATTTATACCCTTTTATACAACTATTTGGGACTATTTGGTTTTCAGAGCGGTTTGTTGTATATTAAGGATTTGGAGCGATATTGGATCAATTTGGAGTCAAGGGAATGATCGACGATGCAGGGGAACCAAAAAGACTCATGATGACATGCTTGAGGTGCCAAGGAAGAAGGCCAAAGAAGAGGAATGAAGAAGGAGAGCAAGGAGATAAAGCTGCACCTTTTATCAGTTTTTTCCAGTTCACTTGAACTGAGTGGACTTGCCCACTTGGTCTTAGCATGTATAGCGAAAGGAAGAGGAGCTAAGGACCTAGCTGCTTATGAACAAGAAAAGCCACTCGAACAAGTAGAATTTAAGGGCAGATGACGATTTCTGAGCCACCTTCAACCCTCTGAACTCAACCGAGTGGACTTGCCACTCGGTCTGAGCGACTACTACTTTAGATCGAGAATCAACAAACTTCATTACTACTCGGATGAGTGCAAAGGCCACTCGGACGAGTGCAACTGCACTCGGCCGAGTGAGTTAAAGCGCCTAGATTTCAGGATAGCCTCTCACTATTTTGCAATATGTTATTAGGTAAGTGGGCAAAGTATTATTATGATATTTTTCATGTATAATAAACTTCATGACAGTTCTAATGCCACTAAGAATGCATGAAACAGATGTCAGATGATATCTGTGGAATTTTACAAGATGGCAGTGCAGTGCTGGAATCTGCCACTCGGACAGAGTGGTAAGTCCACTCGGTCCTAGTCGGCTGGCCCCACAACTTAAGTTAGCGATTTGCAAATGGGTTTAACCCGATTTGCTGCGGATTTTTTGTGGTTTCTCTTAGGTCTTCTAGGGTTTTGAGGGGGAATATATAAGGGAAGTGGCAGCCATCATTTGGGGGATCTCCTCTGTCATCTAATAAGTTTTAGATTAGGGTTTTTCTTCGGGTTATGGTTCTTGGAGATTTTCTTTGGAGTTAGGCCATGCCTTAGGCCCCTCCTTCATTGTAATCAAGATAAGCACTCTTGTTTCTCTAATTAATCTTTATTTCTTTGTGATTTTTGTTGTTTATCTTTCTCTGATGTTTTCTATTGTTTCCAAGTCTATTGCTATGCTAGAATAGTTCTATTGCTATAGTTAGATTGAATCTTATTGCTGGGGCATATTTGATGGAGATGATGATCCAAGATATTGGCACCAAAACCATCTCAAATATTGGGTTTCTTTGAATGTTGGGAACTTAGCCTAGGGAAGGGATTTGACCACAATCTGTTCTAGGAATTGACAACCATAGAACCCTTGAATTGACAACTCTTGGTGGTTGATGAACTCACCCTAGGATAAACCCAATAATCAAGGGTATTCCATTGTGAGATTATCCTCAATGGTGGCATCGATAGTGATCCAAGATATTGGCGTCGATACAATGTTGCTAGGAATCGAGGGAGCCGTAGAGTTATGTTATGGTTTGATATTATCGAGGGTGATAGAAATTCAATAGACGCGGTGATCCACGATAGTGGCACTCGTCTTAAGAAGTCCTCTCATGTCCAAATAGGGTTGTAACATCTTCAATCTAGGTGTGGTAATCTACGATAGTGGCACCTACCTTACTCGTTCGTTACACCCCTATATTGCTCACTAGGTGATCTATGATGGTGGCACCAAAGTAAGGAACATGCACAACATATTATTGACTCTTCGGACGATTCGATCCCTACACACGTATGAGCTTCATTCCGTACCAAAAGCAGTATTGAGGACACCGAAACCCTAGTGATATTTCTATCATTTGTTTCTCTTTGTTTTATTTCTTTCTTTGTGTGGAGTCATTTTGCGTTATCGAGTGACACGACCTCCATATACATTACCATTGCGACATTCTATAATCCACATCCACCAATTAAAACCGCAAGTCTTACTCAACCTATGAATCGAAAGGTAGTATAGCACCGCATCCCCGTGTTCGATTCCCGCTCGCTGCTATACTGTGCGCTTGCGGTAAGATGACATCCGTCCTCAGGTTGCATTCCAGCTTCGATCTAGTTATCGGTATTCGTGCCATAACGAGGTAATTATCGATGTACAAATCTGGGACGCATCAAGTCTTTGGCACCGTTACTAGGGAGGCGTACCGCCATATTATCTATTTATCACAATTAGGTTGTTAGACTTCGAATAATAAAAACAAAATTTAGATTTAAAACATTTGAAAAATTATATAAAAAGAAATAAACAGAAATTTTTCCCCGCCACCGCATCACTCTTATTTCTATCTTTCTTGTGCCACTGATTTCATTTCTCCAGGTAGTTATTTTGCTTGATCAATTACATTTGGTGCAGCGATGGTGCTCCCAAAGATAACCTGATCGATTTCTACCCAATTCTTCATATATATCACTAAATTCAAGCATGATAATGGAGAGTCCTTCGGGAAAGCCTTGGAGAGGTTCAAAGGACTACTGTAGATGGAGCCAGACCATGTGTACATGGTTCCAGGCTATTTCCTTTCTTAACCAAAGGATTGCAGGGACCCTCATCGGAGTTCTTAAGGAGGATGCATGTGACAACCTTCGAGGATCTGAGATATGCACCAGATCCTCGATTATGAATATTGTGTCTGCTGCAGGCACCATTCAGGATTATATTCACGTTTTGCTTGGGGGAGATATGCACTCTCGATTCCCGCCCGCTGCTATACCGTGCGCTTGCGGTAAGATGACATCCGTCCTCGGGTTGCATTCCAGCTTCGATCTAGTTATCGGCATTCGTGCCGTAACGAGGTAGTTTTCGATGTACAAATCAGGGACGCATCAAGTCTTTGGCACCATATAGGTTGTTAGACTTCGAATAATAAAAACAAAATTTAAATTTAAAACATTTGAAAAATTATATAAAAAGAAATAAAGAGAAATTTTTCCCCGCCACCGCATCACTATTATTTCTATATTTCTTGTGCCACTGCTTTCATTTCTCCAAGTATTTATTTTGCTTGATTAGGTACAGTTGGGGTAGCGATGGTGCTCCCAAAGATAACCCGATCAATTTCTACCCAATTCTTCATATATATCACTAAATTCAAGCATAATAATGGAGAGTCCTTCGGGCAAGCCTTGGAGAGGTTCAAAGGACTACTGTAGATGGAGCCAGACCATGTGTACATGGTTCCAGGCTATTTCCTTTCTTCACCAAAGGATTGCGGGGACCCTCATCGGAGTTCTTAAGGAGGATGCATGTGACAACCTTCGAGGATCTGAGATATGCACCAGTAATTTCGGCCTAGGAGTTCTTAAGGAGGATGCATGTGACAACCTTCGAGGATCTGAGATATGCACCAATTAATTTTTCTTTCTGTAGATAGAGCCAGAACATGTGTACATGGTTCCAGGCTATTTCCTTTCTTCACCAAAGGATTGCAGGGACCCTCATCGGAGTTCTTAAGGAGGATGCATGTGACAACCTTCGAGGATCTGAGATATGCACCAGTAATTTCGGCTTAGGAGTTCTTTAGGAGGATGCATGTGACAACCTTCGCGGATCTGAGATATGCATGTAACAACCTTCGAGGATCTTTCTTGTGCCACTGATTTCATTTCTACAGGTATTTATTTTGCTTGATCAGTTACAGTTGGTGCAGCGATGGTGCTCCCAAAGATAACCCGACAGATTTCTTCCCCATTCGTCATATATATCACTAAATTCAAGCATGATAATGGAGAGTCCTTCAGGTAAGCCTTGGAGAGGTTCAAAGGACTACTGTAGATGGAGCCAGACCATGTGTACATGGTTCCAGTCTATTTTCCTTTCTTCATCAAAGGATTGCAGGGACCCTTATTAGAGTTCTTAAGGAGGATGCATGTGACAACCTTCGAGGATCTGAGATATGCACCCGTAATTTCGGCCTAGGAGTTCTTAAGGAGACCTTCGAGGATCTGAGATATGCATGTGACAACCTTCGAGGATCTTTCTTGTGCCACTGATTTCATTTCTCCATGTATTTATTTTGCTTGATCAGGTACAGTTGGTGCAGCGATGGTGCTCCCAAAGATAACCCGACGATTTCTACCCAATTCTTCATATATATCACTAAATTCAAGCATGATAATGGAGAGTCCTTCGGGCAAGCCTTGGAGAGGTTTAAAGGACTACTGTAGATGGAGCCAAACCATGAGTACATGGTTCCAGGCTATTTCCTTTCTTCACCAAAGGATTGTAGGGACCCTCATCGGAGTTCTTAAGGAGGATGCATGTGACAATCTTCGAGGATCTCAGTTAATTTTATTATGAATATTGTGTCTGCTGCAGGCACCATTGAGGATGATATTCACGTTCAGCTTGGGGGAGATATTATTTGTTTCGGTATTGCCACTTCTGACGAGACAACGACACCTATCACTGCAGAGTCATCTTGTGTCGTCATCGCTTCCCCTGCCACCCACATGAGTCAGAGCAGCCTATACCATCAAAGGATATTATTGAGGTGGTCATGCATACAGTGTCAGAGCAGACCATCGAGGGGGACGTGACTTGGGACGATGACATCTGCACACAGATGGAGCCCGAATTGTGCCCCGCTCCATTCACGCTACCGCAGCCGTCTCCACTTTATACAAAGGGTGAGCATCCCTCAGAGGAGCATCCACAGGAGCTTACAGATCCCATTCAGGGAGACCTCTTTACCCACTCCATTTCTGAATCCTGTATTCTATTTGATATTTATTTTGATTTAGATCTTTTGACATTTCATTGTTAATTTCTGGGTTTAAAACACCGTGAGCTTTGGGCTCCACTTTGGTAAGAATTGTTTGCTCTGGGTCCGCACCGGCACCCACACGGTTTTAAACACGGGGCTTTCCCCCAAAAGGCCTCTTACCAATGGAATTCACATGCCACTATTTTAAACCTCAGGATCCTCACCACTTTGGCCAATGTGGGACTATTTGAATCCCAACAATCCTCCCCTCGAAGTAGGACCACATCATGAGCCTCCATTCAAAGGATCATCCATCTGCCACCCTAATTGAGATCCGACCAAGCGTACTCCCTTTTGGCTGCCTCCCAGTGGCTAGGAAGGTACATCCCCTTGATGGGGTCGAGTCGATTCTGCTTGCACCGAGCTCTGCCTCCGAGCAAGTCTCGCGAGGCCCCACCTCTGAGCCGTGAGCTCTCCTTCATTTGCCATGGCAGGCTGTTCCCGAGCTTTCCTTCAGCTCGACACATGAGTCTGCTCTGCCCATACACCGACATCCCCTATGGATCTGACTCGGGCTCGTCACGGTGGGCATTACTCTGTTTGCCATTTGGAGCGCTCTGTCCTTTTTTCTTCGGAAAAGCCGAGCTCATCACCGCTCGAAAACACGCCGACTCCCATGTTGGCACCAAAGGATTAAACACTTCGACAGATCTGGGGTCCAGCTCTGATACCATGTTAATTTCTGGGTTTAAAACACCTTGTGCTTTGGACTCCACTTTGGTAAGATATTGTCCGCTTTGGGTTCGCACCGGCACCGCAACGGGTTTAAACATGAGGCTTTCCCCTAAAAGGCCTCTTACCAATGGAATTTCCAAACCACTATTTTAAACCTCCGGATCATCCCCACTTTGGCCGATGTGGGACTATTCGAATCCCAACAAACGTAGAAACTTTTTAAAGTTTCAAAAATTCTGAACCGTTTTAGTTCAGATTGGTTGACCAATATTGGTCATTGGTCGACCAATATTTTTGCCAAATCTTGGGTTTTACTGTTGAGACGCCCTTTCACTAAAGGACAAAACTAACAGCCAAAACTGCTAAAAATTGACAAAACCGGGCAAAAATCTGTTAGTTTGTGGTGGTTGAGAAACTAATTTGAACAGTTATAAAGCTGAAAGATTAATTGAAAATTAATCAAAAATATAATGGTATAACTATTCTGAAAACTGACTGGCCTGCCAATCAACCTTATTGGTCGACCAAAAATTTGAAAAATCAATTTTTGGAAAATTATCAGAAATGATCTTACTGACATAAGAATATGTTTGAGAAAATTTGGGAATTTTCTGAATTTGTGGAGTGTGTGATTAGTCGACCAGAAGAGGGTATTGGTCGACCAATTTGGTCTTTCACTTCATTTTTTGAGGACTGACCCTAAAGGATTTAGATAGACCTTCATCAAGGCTTTCACATTCTAAGTATTTGCAAGAAAGAAAATGAAGATTACAGCATGTGTCACAAGTTATAAAAATTTGCTGATATGCTTCAACTTGAACTTGATGCTTCTTGTAAAATATAGGCAGATGATTATCTTATTGAGTGTGTCTATAAAATCTCCATTGTTAAAGTTAGTATACACATATAAATGTTTGTATCATATCATCAAAACCTTATGAGGTGTTGTGAGTATCCAACATTCTTCCCCTTTTTGATGATTTTACAAACATTTAATAATTTATAAAAAAATGTTTAAGACATGAAAAGAAAGAAGCTCCCCCTAAGTTTTGTTTCATATGCCATATGAACATATATATTTTAAATGCAAAAAAAATAATGGCATATATAACATAAATTATAAAGTATATGTTAGGAGCATCTTTTTGAGTGCCATACATTATTTTAAATATTATGTATGATAAAAATTATAAATATATTTAACTATATTTTGTTTTTCTCCCCCTGTCAAATCATCCAAAAATGGGGATTGTAGTATGGTTTGGTCGATTAGGAGAGTGGTTTGGTCGACCAAAATTTAATGTCATGAAATTGCAGAAAAAATGTAGAAAAAAGAAAATTGCATTAATTTGAAAAGTGAATACAAGTTGCAGAATTTAAGAGGATACAATGGACTTTGACTGACATCACCACAAAATAAAAAACAAAAACACAAGTGCAAAAACAACACCACAACAATACAACAATACAACTAAGCTTCAAGAATTGGTCGGCCAATTGAAGTGATTGGTCGGCCAATGTGCGAAAGTTTCAGTCCAGAAATTCTTCAATATTATGGAGGATGTGGTGGTTGATAGCGTGAGCCTGAGGGAAAATAAGGCTCCCATTGTTCAAAATAACTAAAAATCTTGGCTTGACTATCTTGCATGTGCTCCAAAGTCACTGAATTGGGTTTGAATGCCCTCAAAAGCGGTATTCATGTCGGCTCGAAGATTGTTGAGTTGGTCTTGAATGGTGACTCTAGGAGGAGGAGGAGGAGTAGGAGGAGGAACATGAGGATTGACGGTTTGTTTGCATTGGCGATGTTGTGGTTGTGGTTCTAAAGGAGTGACTTCTTCTTACGGTGGAGGAGGTGGAAGTTCCATATGTTGAATAACGAAATGATCAATGCGTTGTTGGTTTAGAATGAAACTTCACACTCAAGTGGGACACCAAAATGTTGAAGAATCCTAGGGATGATACTAGGAAGGTAAAT
The DNA here is from genome assembly GCA_030789695.1 of Scilla litardierei. Classification (NCBI taxonomy): domain Eukaryota; kingdom Viridiplantae; phylum Streptophyta; class Magnoliopsida; order Asparagales; family Asparagaceae; genus Scilla; species Scilla litardierei. The sequence goes on along the minus strand of CM061132.1, from coordinate 84,212,597 downwards.
GTGGTTAGTAACGGGCTTTACTAAGATCTTCATGATGGGGGTGGACCAATTGACCTTAATGCCACCTATGATGGCATAAAGGGCTAAAGAATGATCTTCGTTCACATAGTTGAAGGATCCGACTTTAGGGATGTGGTTGTAGATGATTAACTTTTAGAGTAAGCGCGGGATAGAATTCAGTTCAACGGCTCGCATCCCTGCATGGAAATTGGGACCGAGACGAGCAAGAATGCGTGAGTATGTAAGGGGGACTCCTAGGCCGAAATTATTGGCTCTTGGAATTCATAGGCCTTGGGAAATAGATTCATAAGTTAGGTGTATATCAACACCTTTCATAAGCATTTCGATATAGATGAGATCGTCATCACGTGTGACAATCATATTGACATAAAATTCTTTCACAAGGAAAGGGCAATATGGAGTAGCATCTCCCCAACGATGCAGAAGATTGACATATTCAAATAGAGGGAGGATTGGGTTGGTTTGAATGACATCATCAGCGAAATCGATGAAGCGCTCGTCATGGAAAGGGGTGTTTGCCATGGCCGACAATTTTTGACGATGATCCACTGCAGATTGTCGTAGACGAGGGAAGGAATATAATGCCATGTAGGGTGTCTATGAATCCTTTCTCTGTAGATGGAAGATTTTTGGGAGTATTGGCAAAGTGGTTTCCGCATGGTGAAAGAGGAGTGAAGAACCCATGGTTTAAATAGAAATTTTGAGAGGGAATTCGAAATTCAAATCATCAAAAACGATTTAAAAACCAATTAATAGCGTATATTAACTCCCTTAATCAGTTGGGAAATGAATCATGGAGAGAAAACACAAGAAAGAACGGTCAAAATTTTTCAAAAACTAAAAAGTTTGTAAACTACTGCAGATTGGTCGACCAATCAGGGCAATTGGTTGGCCAATTTTGACTGGGTGCTATTTAGTGCGGGTAGAGATGGTAGATGAATAGTGTTCTGACCTAATTTAACCGGTCAAAAAGTTGAACCGGAAAGGAGTAGATGTACTTTGTGTAAGAGGAGTTGACCACTCTAAGTACTTTGCACTTTGTTGTAAGAGGCTTAGTCCTTTCCAATGCATAGAAGTTTAAATAAAGGAGGGAAGTTTGAAAAAATTTCTCTGCATGTGTTTGGTAACAAAGTGAAGACAAAAACTAAAATTTGAATCAAACTTTTATTTTTTAAAAAATCATATAATGGTAAAACTCGACATTTAATTTTCTGGTTCGGTTTGGTCGGCCAATTGGATGGACTAGTCGACCAAAATAAATAAATAAAATCCAGAAAAATCCAGAAAAATTATATAATAAAAGTAATATAATATTAAGATATAATATAGTATTAAAATTCAGATTCACTTAAAATACCTAACTCTCTTCTAAGTTTGAGAAAGGTCTCCTCCTTAAGAGGCTTATAAGGATATCATCAATCTGATTTCTAGTGTCTATATATTTTAATATAATATTACCTTTTTGGATATAATCATCAATAAGTGATGACATATATCTATGTGTTTAGTTCGTGCATGGTGTACATGATTTTTGGACAAATTAATAGCACTGGTATTGTCACACTTGATTGTTCATGTACCACATTTAATGCCATAGTCTAAAATAGTTTGTTTCAACCATAAAATCTGTGCACATGCTACAACTGCGGCTATATATTTTGCTTCAATGATTGATAAAGAAACAGAATTTTGTTTCTTACTAAACCAAGAAACTAAAGATTGCCCAAGAAAGTGACAAGTTCCACTAGTACTTTTTCGATCAGATTTGCAACCAGCAAACTCTGTGTCACTATATGATACTAAATCAAATGAATTTGATTTTGGATAAAATAAATCAAAATCAGATGTATGTTTGACATATCTAATTATCCTTTTGACAGCAGTCAAATGTGATATCTTTGGATCAGAATGATATCTAGCACATATACATACAGAAAACATAATATCTGGTCTAATTGCAGTAAGATTTAGTAAAGTTCCGATCATACCTCGATATAGTCTTTGATAAACACTCTTACCATTTAAATCCTTTTCAAGAGTTAATGACATACCCATTGGAGTACGGTTCTCTGCAGAATTCTTTAAGCCAAACCTTTTGATGAGTTCCTTTTGTATATTTACTTTGATGTATAAATATACCTTCTTTCATTTGTTTGATTTGGATTCCGAGGAACTAGATAAGTTCACCCATGTGACTCATCTCAAATTCATTCTGTATTTCCTTAGAAAATTCTTGAGAAAGAGAATCATTAGTAGAACCAAAAATTATATCATCAACGTATATTTGAATTATTAATACATCAGAATCTATATGCTTGGTAAATAAAGTAGAGTCTACCTTCCCAATAGAATATCCTAATTTCAAAAGAAAGTTCTTTAATCTTTCATATCAAGCACGTGGTGCTTGTTTTAAACCATATAATCCTTTCTTTAATTTGAAAACAAGATTTTCTAATGTTTCATGTTGAAATCCAGGTGGTTGTTCTACATAGACTTCTACCTTTATAATACCAATTAGAAATGCGCTCTTAACATCCATTTGATATAACTTAAAGTCTTTAAAACATGCGTATGCTACTAACCTTCTAATATATTCTAATCTTGCAACAGGAGCATATGTCTCATCATAATCTATTCCTTCTTCTTGGTTATATCCTTGTGCAATTAATCTAGCCTCATTCTTAACTACTGACCAGATTCATCTAATTTATTATTAATTACCCATTTTGTACCCTATAACTTGATCTGAAGGTCTAATACTAATTCACATATGTCATTCCTTTTGAATTGATTAAGTTCTTACTACATTGCTATAATCCATGAACTATCTTTACAAGCTTCAATAACATTCTTTGGTTCAATGGATGATATAAATGCACAATGAGTCATTTGTTCAATTTGTGATCTAATTCTAACTCGATCAGATATATATTTAATAACTAAATCATGTGGAGGGTTAGGGACTTCAACAAATGCTTTATGAAGAATTGTATTATAAGGAATTGTTTTTGGGAGGGAATTAGTAGGCTTATTATCATCATTGTCTTCTAACTTAGTGTTCTCCAATGAACTAGTGATGGGTATTGAATCATCTCTATCAATAGATGTGATAGGTGTATAATTTTCATCAAAACTTACATGAAGAAATTCTTCAATACATAAAGTTCTTTTATTATAAATCCTATAGGATTTACTATGTGTCGAATAACCTACAAATATACCTTCATCAGATTTAGAATCAAACTTATCTAATGCATCCTTAGTATTTAGAATAAAACATTTACAACCAAATACTTAAAAATATGATACACGTAGTATACGATCATAAAACAATTCAAAACAAGTTTTATGAATTTTTGGTCTTACCAAAATTTTGTTTAAAATATAGCATGTAGTTGCAACAGCTTATGCCCAAAAATATTTTGGTAAAAGACTATCACATAACATGGTTCTAGCACATTTTCTTATAATGTTATATTTTTCCTTTCACCTACACCATTTTGTGGTGTTGCTCTAGGAAAAGAAAATTTATGTGTTATGCTATGCTTATCACAAAATTTTGTAAATAATTCATTTTCAAATTCTCCACCATGATCATTACGAATAGTAATAATGGATGAAGATTTTAACTTTTGAATTCTTTTACAAAATACTATAAATTCTTCAAATGCATCATTTTTATGTTTCAAAAATAATACCCAAGTATATCTTGAATAATCATCCACAATTACAAATGCATATCTACTTCCATATAAAGATGCTATTCTAGAAGGACCAAACAAATCTAACTGTAATAGTTCAAGTGGTCTTTTTGTAGAAATAACACCCTTTGATTTAAATGAAGCTTTATGCATCTTACCTTGTTGACATGCATCACAAAATTGTTTATGACTAAAAGATAAATTAGGCATTCAGGAAACTAACTTGTGTTAGGAAATGTGTGCCAAATGTTAGTAGTTAGTGTGTCCAAAACGTTTGTGCCACAAAAGTTTGTTTTCTGTAGATGCTAATAAACACTGATCATTTGAAATTATTTTCATGCATTATATATATATATATATATATATATATATATATATATATATATATATATATATATATATATATAATTGTTCAAAAAAATTGGCGATTAATTGTTCATTACCGCCGGCTGGCCGCCCGGTCTCCGGCGCCGATCACGTGCGTCTGTTCTCCTCCAGCATCCGTACTCGTGCAGTTTTGGGAGATCCTAAAGACTGTTTCTCCCGCTGTCCGTCAGATCCCGTCGTCTGCCTGATCTCGTCCGACGGTGTGCGCCCACTGTTCGACAGCAAGACTTCGTCCGTCAGATCCAATTGTCAGGGTCGCTCGTCGCGGCTGATCTTTCTCCTGCTGTCATCCGGCATCTTCGCCCAGCCTCTGGGAAGATCTCGGCCAGATCCGTTGCTCGTGCTCAGATTTTGGGGCATTTTCCGGTGTTTATCTCCTGCTCCGGAGGCAGAGGTGATTGCAGATCCGGCACTTGCTCCGGGTCCTTCTGCGTCGGATCCTCTCCTTCTGCGTCAGATCCCGATTGCGGCACCGTTCCTCTGGGGAGATCACGGCCCAGGTCCGACGTTCTCGTGAGGACGTAGGGACATTTCCCGGTGCTCTGTTCTTCTGTTCCGGTGGCGGAGGCGAGAGCCTCTGCTCCAGCGGCGAGGTCGAGTTCATGGCTTCTCGAGGTCAGGCGGCTTCTCAGGGTCAGGCGCCTCCAGACCTTGCTTCGGGGTTCCCCACCCTACGACATGCTATGGGGAGAGCTGATCCTGCATATATCAATGCAGGAAACACTTATCATCGGTGTTCGTCATATTGTCTTCAACGCATTTCATCTGCTACTTCTAATAATGTTGGTCGGAATAATAAAGCTATTGGCAACCCATCTGCTCCTTTGAGCGTGGAAAAATCTGGGCGTGAAGCATGGAGTTCGCTTTTTCAGTTGGCCGTTCTGTTGAGCAAAATAGCAAATGTGAATACATTCCTCCCCGAGAGATTCCGTCTGGTAAATCCATCCCTTGGATCCCTAAAGAAGCGGTATCTGCTAATGTTGCAAAATGGAGTCATACTTTGGCTGGTTATGTTGTGGAGGACAAACCATTTTATTCACATATTCGAGCATGTGTACATCGGTTATGGTGCCCTAAAGGAAAGCTTCAGGTTCACTCCAGGGATAATGGTTTTTTCTTTTTTGAATTTGAGTTAGAAGAAGATTGCAGCAAGGTCCTTCAAGGAGGGCCTTGGATGTTTGATAAAAGGGTGATTGTACTTCGACGCTGGACTCCAGAACTTACAATGGATCGAGATCTTCTGTCATCAATTCCAGTATGGGTGAGATTTCCTGATCTACCGTTGAAATTTTGGTCTACATAATGCATTAGTATTATTGCTAGCTCTGTAGGTAAGCCTTTATTTGTAGATAAGGCTACAGCTTCTGGAGAACGATACTCTTATGCTAGATGTTTCATGGAAGTTGAGGCGAAGACAAAATTACCAAGCACCATTGAGGTTGCGGTGGAGGATGAGGAAAATTCGATCATTAGTGTGGAGTATGAAAACTTGCCTCCAAGTTGTTCGACATGTGAGTGTTTTGGGCATTCTTCTGCTCAGTGTCCCTTCAAGAAAGTTTGGGTGGAGAAAACTAAGACATCTTCAAATGTGGATTTGGCTCCTGATGATAATGCTACAGGTGGAAATACTTCAGCTACAGGTAGAGGTCCCTCTGCTACAAAGAACATGTTGTACACTGTAGCAGATGTTTCTAATGCTGTCCCTTGTATTCTGGAGTCTGGTGGTCCATCTTCTGAGCACCCTATGGAAAATGGACGTAAAGATGATCATGATAATGTGGGTTACGAAAATGATGCTGATGAAGACTATGAGGCTGAGTGGATGGAGGAGTTTGATGGGAATTCTACTATGGAGAATCATGAGTGGGAGGAGGAAATGCGCCGCTTTGCACCATCATTGAAGTAGATTAAAAAGAAATATATAGATCTCCCTCGACGAAAAAGTTTGAGAGTATCACGGAATTCTAAATTTTAGGACTCCTTATCCGAGTTGAGATGTTGGATAGTTTATGGTTGTTTTCATTAGAGTTTTTTTATGTTTGGATCATCTGTAATCCAAAATTGTAATTGATGAGTTATATGAATAAAGGTGCTAACCTTTCAAAAAAAACATACATACATATATATATATATATATATATATATATATATATATATATATATATATATATATATATGAGGGAAATGTGCCTGAGGTTGACCTCAGGCAGAATTACCTGAGGTCAACCCCTCTGTCCGGATGTTGTAGGTATTGTTTTTTGAAATTTTTTTTTGCAGTAGGTAGATATACTTGTTATGTAGCTCCCCACAAAATTTCAGCTCAATCCGACACCGTTTGCGCCTCCGTTCATCGATTTCAAAAACGTTGCGCAAAACTGTCCAGAATTCTGGACAGTTTTGCGCAACGTTTTTGAAATCGATGAACGGAGGCTCAAACGGTGTCGGATTGAGCTGAAATTTTGTGGGGAGCTACATAACAAGTATATCTACCTACTGCAAAAAAAAATTTCAAAAAAAAATACCTACAACATCCGGACAGAGGGGTTGACCTCAGGTAATTCTGCCTGAGGTCAACCTCAGGCACATTTTTTTGTATATATATATATATATATATATATATATATATATATATATATATATATATATATATATATTATATTTGAAGAATATGCTTTGCATCTTTATTGATCACACGTAAAATTTACAAGGCTCTCACGAGTGGAAGAGGGATGTTTGTATGTTGGGCTAAGACACAGACGCCATCACCCAACCAATACTAACACCATCTGCTACTCGTAGAGCCAAATTAGAAAGCAAAAGTACATGAAAATACAGACTAGTCTAATAGTCCCCAATTTGAGGGGATAGAATCATCGTCCTCCTGCTCCCAAGCCACATGCCTTAAGGAAATTTTTACATCATCAGCAATGTTATCCAATAGCAAAGTCTGCAACTGGCTGGATCCTTCAAAGATTCTTCTGTTGCGCTCTCTCCAGATGTGCCATGTTAATGCAGCTAAGACCGTCTGACCAACTTACCCACGTTTTTCTTTGCATGAAACCGCGAAAGAATCAAATCACCAATTCCAGATAAAGAGGTAGGCAAGGTAGTGGTGACCCCCAATTTGAGAAAACTCCTGCAAATGAGGTAATTAGTATAACTGCACTCAAAAAATATATGATTCATGTCTTCATGAATATTGTCTGAGCATAAGATACAGTAAGGAGAAGTAGGGACTTCCCATTGTACGAGCTTGTCACGGGTGAGAAGCTTCCCATGAAAAGCTCGCAATAATGTGATGGACATCTTGGGGATGTGCCCCTGAAACCAGACAACTTTGTAATAAGGGAAGAGAGGCTTTATGACCCGCGAACCATCCCAAGCATTGATCAGAGAAGGGGACTTTGTAATCCAGGACCAAGAGTCAACACAGGCGGTCAAGTTCACCCCCCCAATGATGTGGCGCACGGGGGTAAGAGAACAATTATTCGTCCACCCATCATCAGCCCAATAATCAGCAGGAACATCATAAATATCACTGAGGGGCCCACATGGGAGCCAATTATCATACCAGAAGAGTGTAGAAGCACCATCTCTGACATTTCGCTTAGTGAGTTTTTGGTGAACTCACGGCAATGAAGAATGAATTTCCATGTACCAGAGTGCATAGGATGAGACTTGGCCTGGAACAATCCCGTATTACACATATCCTGATTCATCATATGTGAGTCCCAAATAACTCTATGCGTAAGCATGCGCCAAGTCATTTTAACACCATAAGCATTATTAAGCTCAGTGAAATTTCTGATCCCTACCCCCCCTCTTGCTTGGGGGCACACAAATCATTCCAGGCCCATAGACGATTTTTCCCCCAAATAAACTTTCTGCAAATGGAAGTAAGAGTACATAGCACAGACTTGGGCATGCGGAAGGCCTGCATCCAAAAACTAACCATACCATAAATAACTGATTTAACCAACTCAATGCGCCCAGATATGGACAGAAGAGAAGAGGACCACCCCGGCAATCTGATCTTGAATTTTTCAATCAGACGACCATACATAGAAGTATTAGCGTATTTAGGGGACAGCGGGAGGCCAAGATACATGGATAGAGATTGTGCACGCCGAATACCCAAGATATCCGCAAGACTACCAAGCCCTTTGGTGCCTTTGCTAAAAATGGCAGCACTTTTACTCCAATTAACATCAAGACTAGTAAAGGATTTGAACACAGTGAGAAGATCTCTAAGCCCCTCAAAAGATTTAGGGTTGGCCCGACAGAAAACCAACAAATCATCAGCAAAAAGGAGGTGAGTGACTGCCTCAAATCTATGCATAGGCAAGATGCTACGAGAAGCATTGGCCTTGGCCATGAGTAAAGAAAAAGCCTCCATAACGATCACAAAGAGGTAGGGGAAAGTGGGTCTCCTTGTCTCAGCCCCCTATTAGATTGGAACATACCATAGGGGGAGCCATTTATCATGACAGAGAAGGAAGGTGTGGAAACACACTCGCAAATCCAGCTTATAAATTTGTGTTTGAACCCCATCTGATGCAACATATAATATACGAATTCTCTGTTAATGCTATCAAAAGCTTTCCGCAGGTCCAGCTTAAGACAGGCCCGAGATCCCATAGGGTTGTTAAAACCCCTTATATGCTCATGAGCAAGCAGTGCACAATCAGCAAGTAACTGGTCCTGAAGGAAAGCCGCTTGATTCGACGAAATGAGCTCAATAACGGCTCTACTCAAGCGATTGCATAGAATCTTACTTATGATCTTATAAAGAACATTGCAACAAGATATCGGTCTGTAGTCCCCAAGCTCAGTAGCATTGGCAGTCTTAGGAACAAGAGTGAGAAAAGTTTGGTTAATCTGCCGAAAAATTTTCCCCGATTTGAAAAAATTGAGGATATCAATGGTGACTTCATTGCCAATAACATCCCAAGAGTTTTGATAGAAGAACCCATTGAATCCATCAGGACCAGGGGCTTTGTCAGCCCCAATTTGGAACACAGCATTTTTAACTTCCTCAGCATTCACAGGTCTCTCAACCCAATCAGCAGTGTTTTTAGTAAGAACTCTTTTGGGGATAAGACAAGTAAAGACCCTCCAGTAATCATTCTGATTATATAAGCTAGAAATTCCGGTGCTTCAACTTTCAGCAATTTTATAGAATCATTCTGAGAACCATCAACAGAAATAAGGTGCCCAAGGTTATTATGGCTTTGTCTGGCCCTCATGGCAGTATAGAAGAACCTAGAGTTCCGGCCACCAAGTTGGAGCCAATCTTGCCTGCTTTTTTGTTTAAGAATGGATTCTTCAATGTCTATAGCATCAACGAGCTATTTAATAAGGCCATTTTCTTTATTTTGTAACTCAGTACAAAACCCCAGGTTGGAATTACTTTGAATAATATCAAGATTGGCTCGGATTTAGCAACATCGTTGGCAACTCGAAAAGCCGCCCCAAAACTCTTGAGACCCATTTTCAGATTCTTAAGCTTAGCAACAAGTCTAATCATCGGGCAATCGCTAACCCTGTAACACCAATGCTCCTTTAGCACATTTAGAAACTCAGGGCTACGATGCCAAGCATTGAAGAACCTGAAAGGCTTAGGATCAGCCCCCCCAACCTGGTGGGTATGGATGATGAGAATGGAATGATCACTATAACCACCAACGCTATATTCATAGTAAGAGGTGTGAGCACATTAATCCAAGAACTATTGCAGAAAGATCTATCCAGAGTGGCAGAGATACGACTTTGCCCAATACTATGATTAGTCCAACTCATAGTGTTGCCAACCGTTTTAAGCTCTATGAGGGCACTGGCATTAATGCAATCATTAAATTCATCAACAATGTGCCCCTCAATCAACCTGCCTCCCACTTTATCCATAGAGTATCTGACACAGTTGAAGTCACCCCCAATAATCCAAGGAGTACTCCTATATTTAGAGGCAGCAACCAGAATGTCCTTCCAAAGGATTCCGTGCTCTTGATATGAATTGGAAGCGTAGACCATAGTAGCTATCATAGTAAAGCTCGCAACATTAATAAATTTCATAGGGATGTGACGTGCTGTCATCTCATCAACAATGCACTTCCAGACGTCGGGATTGTACATGATGACAATACGCTCGTTTCGATGAGTGGACCGATTGTTAATAGACATCCAATTCTTGGGAAAACATTCAGTTATCCTATTGGCATTATTGCCAACCACTTTAGTTTCAAGAAGCCCAACCATAGAGGGAGCATGCTTGCGAACCCGGAATTTGAGCTCATTACGCCTAGCGACGTTATTAAGCCCCCGAGTATTTCATATGAGCAAAGTCATTATATGGAGGGTGGAGGATGCCCAACATCCTTATTGATTCTAGAGCTTTTACGGGTGCCCTTTGAGAGGGAAGCTCCCCCGTTGCTCTTTAATTTTTTTCCACTCCTTGATTTTTTGTTTTAATTCAGCTTGTTCTTCATGCCAAGCTTCATTGATGATTGTCATATCATCGGGTTCCTCTTCGGAATCTATGGTATCACTTGAATCATTAAGTAATGAAGCTCCTATCCGTGACTTATTCCCCCCTCTTAAAATATTAAACGGGTCGTCGTCGTTCGGCAAGGTCTTGCTAATGTCAAGGGTTGGCATTTTAGTGTTTTTGTTGGACGAGAGGGGCTTGGCGTGAGCCGTGAGCCCTAGTGCCTTCGAGATGCCTGACCCCTCTCCCCATTATCATTAAATATACACCCTCCTTATTACACGGGTCGCCATTCACCCCCACATAGCTAGGCACAGCTAGCAAGTGTCCTTTATCATACAATATATGATCATCACCCGTCTTTTTAGCCACATCACGAACATCATCAGATCCTGTAGTAGAGACCCCCCTTCATCGGCCTTGATTCCGCTGCTCCCGTCTATATCTCCCTGTACGAGCTGGCTTCCTCCGAACATAGCCACTTCTTTCACTGCCCCGTTACATCCCATGTTAGTACTGGTCGCAGCCAGGGTTTTTACATCAATCCATGTAGCAGCGACATCCACTGCTTTGACAACCTCACCCCTACCTGTCCCGTCTTTACAAAGGTTCAAGCGATTCCTCCCATCGCCAGCAACACCCCACAGTGGCCCCTCTCCGTCTTCAGTACATATCCCCGCCTCTCTATTACATCTTCCACTCTCCTTATTAACTTCACCTTCAGAACTACCCCCTAGAGCCTTATTACAATTAACCGCTTCCTCCAGACTAATAGACGTCTGGGCACCCGCTTCACCTACAGAACATATCACCTTCTCCCTATTACATATACCCTTCTCCTTATTTACATTGCCTTCAGTATACAACCCCATCTCCTGATTACAAGCCTCAGCATCCTCCAGACTTACAGACGTCTGGGTAACAGTCTGTGCTTTAACAGATCCCCCCTCAGCCTCAGGCCTAACAGAAGGCTGAGCGACCTTCGTTAACTCAACATTTTTAACAGAGGGACATTGCCCAAGATTGTGCCCAAAACAAACACAATTGGCATAGCGGGGAGGCTCAAACTCATACCTGACTCCAACTTCAATCGACACCTTATTACCAAGCTGAACAGAGATGGACCTTGTGAGAGCATCTTCAGCTTTAACCTCAATCAAACACTTGGCGTACGAGAGCCTTTCCAACCTCGCCGTCGCACGATCCAAGCAGATTGGGATGCCGACAACACTTGCGATGGCGTTGAGTATGCGGAGAGTCCACAGTTTGGTAGGGAGATTGGGGAACTTGACCCGTATAGGTACTGCCGTGAGCAAGTCACGATCGAACCCCACCTCCGCGCTCCATCTCTGCAACACAACTAGCCGGCCGTCGAACAGCCAAGGTCCGCCGTGCAAGACCGCATCCCTGTCTTCCTTTGACTCAAAGCGGAAGAAAAAGAAACCATTATCACGAGAAAAAATATTAACCTCCCCCTTTGTCTTCCACGTTCGCATCGCCCAGGCCTTGATTTGTCCGTAGTAGGGAATGTCGCCCACAACATAGCCGACTACGGTGTTCTCCCAACGTTCCACCCCCCTCAGCCAGCATATCCTCTGATAGCACGGCAATCACAACTCCATCATCATCAATTTTCGGAGCGATGAACGTCATACTAAGGGAGCTTGACATGTTCTTGCTGCTAACACAGACTTCAGATCACGACCTCTTTTCAGCATTGGTACTGATCTTCAGAGGGATCTTCGGCCTCAGTGCCCTTCTCTCGAACACTTTACGTGCATCAATCTTCTTACCTTCTTTCCCCTTCGGATTCATCGCAGCATCTCGCTTAAATCCTAGAGTAGGAGGTCTATTTCTTCTCTTTGCTACTTCTTTCCAGCCTCTTGTAGTATCTTCATTCTCCATTATGACCGGAGCACCGTCCATCAGGCAACGAAGAAGCATTCAGAGAGGAAGAAAACAATGCAAATTGAAACCGAGTCAAGGATCCTGAATGACTCACCCTAGGATCAAGATCTATAGAAAGATCTTGATCCTATAATCGATGAAGATCAGGATCGAAAATTTCCAAGGAAGCACTGCCATCGCCCCGAACGAGCACTCAGCAACCACCACGAATCTCAGTAGTACCAACCACCAATCGAAGAAGACGAGAGATTAGTAGAAACGAAATCTAGGTAATCACCGAAGAATTACAGCGTTCGAAGCGCTTACCGCCGGATCGAGATCTCACGACAAGATCTCGATCCGTCCAAGAGCAACGGTGGATCTCAATCACAAGTTAAAACACAGCACACCAAGCAGAAGAGCGCAAGCCGTCCTCCTCGATGTCGCCTTCCTCAGATCTAGATCCAAAGCACAGATCCGGTTCTAAGCTTCCCTCGAGATCAAAGAACGGAGGTCAAAGATCGAAGACGAAGACTGAAATCGCCTGGAGATTGACCGACAAACTCAGATCACCGCCGAGCCAGCCACAAAAGCGGCCGGCGAAGAACGCCCCACTCGATTTTTGCCCCCGGAGCTTCTCACTCTAAAAAACGAAGAGAGAGAGAGAGAGAGACGAAAAACATATATATACCTTTGTACATTTATGGTATGGGGGGGGTAAATGGTAGTAGAGAGTGACGGCGCTTGTGCCCTCTCCTCTCTCTAGTCATCCCCCTTTGTATTCACTGTACATTTTTGATATTTTAATAAAGATACTCACTAACCTTCCATATATATATATATAATTATATATTATATAATACTGAAATGGCGGCTGATGACCCAGGCGATCAGGGGGGCAATAGGGCGATCAGGGAGGCATTAGGCGTCGGTGTGGGGCGCCCTTCTGGCCCTAGCGCTGTATTTGGCTCTAGCGATGACCCTAAAGGCAACAGGGCTGACCCAGCAAAGGCGGGACTAGAGGTTGGCCATGGATCTGATGGGAATTGGGTGGTTGTCGATCGGTGTAAAAAGAGGTTCCCTTCTAGCAATCGAGTGGGTGGCACAGGAAAGCCTTCGATGCAGATGAAAACTTGGCAACTGCAGAATCGTGGTGTTGGCCCGCACCAACACAGGGTGCAAAGGCCTATTACAGATCGGGTGTTCGACAAAAAGCCGCAGAGAAAATTGGACTTTAAAGTCGATCCCAATGCAACTAAACAATCTTGGGCAGATATTTGTTCGAATATCAGAAAGTATGATCTGGACACGGGTATGACGTTTGTGCCACCGCATTCTCAGGAGGATGGCACTGTTATGGCAATGGTGGAGAAATCGGCCCTTGCTAGAGGTGCAGACCAGTGGAAGTTCACTCTTGTTGGGTACGTACTGGGGGAGATTCCATTCTATGGACAAATATGTTCTTGGGTGGAACGTCTTTGGAAAATAAAAAAAGGCCTGAGAATCTATAGTCGTGAAAACGGATTCTTTTGTTTCAAATTTGAGGATGAAGGTGACTGTGAGAGGATACTACATGGTGGCCCCTGGATGTTTGACGGGAGACTTGTAGTGCTGTAGTGCTGGAGTTCCGCACTCAAGCATGAACGGGATATGCTTTCTTCTGTCCCAGTCTGGATCTAACTCCATGGCGTCCCACTAGGTATGTGGACTCTGGAAATTTTCAACTCAATAGCCTCGGTGCTCGGGAAACCAATATGCTTAGATAAATTAACAGCAAAGAAAGAGCGACTCTCCTATGCTCGATGCCTAGTTGAAATACATGCTAAGAATGCTATCCCGCAGAATGTCTTAGTCGGCACTGAAGATGGGCCAATAATATCTATTGCAGTGAAAATTGAAGGGGAACCACCAAGGTGTTCTAATTGCATTTGCTTTGGTCACTCCAATACTCAATGTCCAGGTGCGGCCGAGCCCCCTTCAATCCAACCTGAAACAGTTGAAACCACGACCAATGCTACATCTGGTGAGGAGATATCTCATATTGCAATTGGGATAACTGAAGAGGGTCCAATACACGCTGACACTATTAATCCAACTTGTATTAATTTATCTAGGGAGCATGGTACTTCGGTAAAGGAGAATGTCCATTGCTCAAAGCTTGTTGATATTGGGGAAGGAGGATTGGGAATCTCACCGGCTGCCTGTGAAACCGCAGTTCTTGCAGGCCCAGTTATGGAGGGGACACAAGTGGAAGGGTTGAATGGGGAGGCCTGCGAAACTACTGAAGCTTTGGACCCACAAAGTAACACATTTGGAGAGTTCCCTAACTTTTGTCCTGAGCCTGGGAGCTGCTCGCGTAGGCAAGAGGACACTGGGCTTTCAATTAAGCCGCTACCATCTCTCTTGGAGGATGGATCTGAGGCTACATTAGACAAACTTCCAGAGCATCTAGCGGTGGACAATCCAGATTGGGATGCTGAAATGGCGGAGATACACACTACGGAGACTACAAAGGCCTCAAAAAAGAAATCGGATCAGACCACCACTGCATCCAGGAAAAGCTCTCGACTCCAGGAGAATGGACTGGGACGCAAACCATTAGTTGATTAATGACAGTTCTATTTTGGAATACCAGGGGCCTTAACAGTTTAGGTCGCATGAGGGATTTGAGGTACTTTATTCAAAAACTTAGCTCTATGGCTATCGTGCTTGTTGAAACGAAGCTTAGTTCCCCTTTAAAGATTGAAAAGTTTGTCTTCCCAAAGGATTGGATTTCCTTCAATAACTTCGATTTGGTTTCTGGTGGCCGTATTATTATGGGATTCGACCCCTTGGTCTGGAATGTGACTATTCTTTCCAGGTCGGAACAACATATTTCCGTTACTTGTGACAACGTTGGGGGATTCCCTTGTGTGGTTACTGGTGTGTATGGGTGAAACACCATGGGGGAGAGGGAAGAGTTGTGGAAAATTCTTGACGCAGATAGTAGGTTGTTGTGCTCTACCCCTTGGCTTGTGGGGGGGATTTTAACAGTGTTTTATATTGTCGTGATAAGGTGGGGGGAAGGAAGTTGGAAGATAAAATTGTCTGGGATTTTCATGAATGTGTATGCAGATGTTCCCTTCTTAAACTGAAAAGCACTGGAAATAGATTGAGTTGGTGTAATAATCGGGTGGGTGATAAGAGGATTTCTTCCCAGCTTGATCGAGTCTTTGGCAATGCGGCGTGGATTGATAAGCTCCCATATTCCTATGTCTCTTATATGGAATCTTCAATAAGTGACCACGCGCCCATGGCGGTCCATCTACATCATCAGGTACCTAACTTTCCCAAGCCTTTCAAAACTTTCAACTACTGGCTAACCTGCCCAGGATACAAGGATATCATCTCCTCTTGTTGGTCTGGCTGGGTGGAGGGAACCCCAATGTTCCGCGTTGTGCAAAAATTGTATAAACGTAAGGGGTCCCTCAGAGATTGGTCTAAGGAAATTCTCACTGATAAGGTCGTAGTCAAGTGCCGTGCTTTGCTTGCTGATGTTCGCAATAACCCTAATATCCACTCTGATCCGCAACTTCAAGCACAGGAATATCGGCTTGTTAAAGATCTGTACAACACATTGAAACTTGAGGAAGATATGGTAAGGCAAAAAAGTAGGCAAGACTGGCTAACATTGGGAGACATGAACACCAAGTTCTTTTATAATTCAATGAAAGTGAGAAGAAGCCGCAACAGGTTGGATCATCTAGTGGACATGAATGGGAAGCAACACTCTAGGAATTTAGATTTGAGGATGGACGCTCCGGCATTCTACAAAAACCTTTACAACCAGGCCTCTAATGATACCGAATTTGACAGGCTTGTCCCTAAGTGCATCTTGACTACTGATGCTGCTTCTTGGCTTATCAGGCAAGTTTCTAGTGAAGAAATAAAATTGGCGGTTTTCCAAATTGGGCCAGATAAGGCTCCAG
Organism: Scilla litardierei; assembly: GCA_030789695.1. NCBI lineage: Eukaryota > Viridiplantae > Streptophyta > Magnoliopsida > Asparagales > Asparagaceae > Scilla > Scilla litardierei. The sequence goes on along the minus strand of CM061132.1, from coordinate 84,196,149 downwards.
GACCGGACGGCTACAATGGGTTCTTCTTTCAAAGAAACTGGGAATTAGTTGGTGATGATGTCATTGCGGTAATTAAATATTTTTTCAGGTCTGGATCCTTACTACGGCAGGTCAATCACACCTTTCTTACTTTAATGCCCAAGAGTTCCAACGCTTCTGGCCTGGGTGACTACAGGCCAATTGCATGTTGCAATGTACTCTACAAGTTCATTAGCAAAATAATATGCAACAGGCTGAAGGCTGTGGTTCACGAGCTGATCTCTCCAAATCAGGCGGCTTTCCTTAAGGGGCGACTTCTATCTGATAGTGCGCTATTAGCACATGAACAGGTTAGAGACTTCAATAACCCTATGGGAGGTAGAGCTTGTTTGAAGTTGGACTTACGTAAGGCCTTCGATAGCGTGAATCAGGATTTCATCCTCTATTTTCTGAGCCTACTGCAGTTTCCTGACACCTTCATTTCCTGGATCAGAGAATGCATCACCACCCCCACCTTTTCTGTTATGGTAAATGGGTCTCCATGCGGGCATTTTAGTAGCACCAGAGGTCTACGTCAAGGTGACCCACTTTCACCCTATCTTTTTGTTATTGTTATGGAGACTTTCTCTATCCTTGTTGACAGAGCAATCTTTTCCCGGAAAATCCTTCCTCTACGACGGACTGGCTCGATTTCTCACCTACTATTTGCAGATGATTTGCTTGTATTATGCCGGGCTAATAAACCTACCTTCGTAGGGATTAAAAGTTTATTACAGGAATTCCGCAACTTCACGGGTCTTGAGGTTAATTTTGACAAGAGTGCAGGATTGTTCAGCAAAGGGGCAAAATCCAAAGACATGTTGGCGGACTATCTGGGAAATAAATCTGTATCTTCTATCACCACTTACCTGGGACTTCCCCTCTCTCTGAAGTACCCAACTTCAACGAACTACAATAGATTGGTGGATAAATGCAAAAGGAGGATGTCAGGCTGGTCCTCCTCTTTGCTCTCCATTTCTGGGAGAATAGAACTTGTCAAATCAGTAATCCACGGCATGGTCTCATTCTGGATGCAGGTTTTCCACATCCCAGGTACTGTCTTCAGATCAATCACTATGTTATGCAGGAAATTTATTTTCGAAAATACAAAATCTTGGGCTTGGACCGACTTGTGCAAACCAAAATCTGAAGGGGGAGTGGGCCTCAGACTTCTTGATGACCTGAACAAGGCTGCTGGTATCCGTCAGCTCTGGCGATATCTCTCCTCTGATGGTATATGGGCCGGCCACATGAGGCTTAAATACAGTCAACCTGGAGGCTTCTTCTCTGCTAGGGAGGCTGCGGCTAACTCCGGAGCCTGGAAACAACTTCTTAGATGCAGGTCCATTTCTAACAGCTTGATCAAACGAGAGGTTTGTGATGGGACCTCCACCAGATTTTGGGATGACCCTTGGCTTGAGGGGGGCGCCTTTGTGAACACTATCAGGTCCCAACGGCTGAGGCCGATTGGTTGGTTTCGGACTACTGGGATAACTCGGCTTGGAGCAATAACACATCTCTCGATCCCGTACGCCACTTGCTCCACAATATTAAGTTAAAACCAGGAATCGACAGATGGAAATGGGTTCCGGGGGAAATTTCAGTTTCAAACAAGCGTGGAATGGGGTGCGGATCCGTAGTCCTCCATTTCCCCTTCACCGGTTAATTTGGTTTCCCAATCATGTACCAAAGTTCTCCCTTTCTCTTCTCAGAGCGCTCCGGGGAAAGCTGTTAACAAGGGACAAGATTGCCTTATGGGGAACAAATTTATCCCCCTCTTCAGCCTGTGTATTATGTGATGATAATATGGATGAAAGTGTTGGACACCTATCTTCGAATGCCACTACGCCAAATACTTATTGCATAGGACGATGCTGAAGCTTAAGATCCCCGTGCTACCATCCTCTTGCCTCTCTGATATTAGGAACTACATCATGTCGAATTATGATAATAAGGGAATGCTGAGTGTGCTTGCTAGAATTTGCCTGTCGGGGCTTGTCTGGCACATCTGGAGGGAAAGAAATAGGCGTATTTTTGAAGGTGGGAGGAAAAATCATACCACTCTCTTTGAAGAGTTTGCGTCCGACATTAGAGTGGCAATGTCCAACCAGGAACCATCAACTTTAGAGGAAACTGAAGCTTTTGGAAGATGGGATATAAAGGAGGCCGGCTAACTATCGTCTTGTGTCAGCTTGTAGTCCCTTTGTGCTGTTTGTTTATGGGATCTACTTGGATGGGGGGTTCTACTAGTAGGGAGTGACGGCGCTTGTGCCCTATCCTCCCTCTAGTAAGACCACCACCCAAGTAAAACCCATTTGTAATATATTGTTCACCATGGTATATAAAGCTAACTTTCCAATATATATATATATATACTAGTCATACCCCGTGCCCGCGGGCACGGTTCAGTTAAGAGTTTCTCCCGCGAAATTTTTGATCCCAAAAAATTATTTCCGCAACCAAAATTTAAAAGAACAACAAATTAGCATATAAATATTAAGCGGCACGGTTCATTTAAGATTTTTTTCCCCGCGATATCTTTGTTCCCCAACAAATTATTTTCACAACCAAAATTATGCGGAACAACAAATTAGCGTAAAAATATTTAGCGGCATGTGCACCTTTGGCGTGAAACAACAAATTCGGCGCAGGCGCCTTCGACACGGAACAACAAATATGGCACGGGCGCCTTCGGCCGGAACAACAAATTCGACGTAGAACAATAAACTCGGCGTAGAACAACAAATTTCACGCAGACGCCTTCGGCGCTGAACAACAAATTAGCGTAAACAAATTAAGCGGGTGCCCTCGGCACGGGAAATTATTCTCATCTTGTTTCCACATGCGTCGAAGAGACGGTGGGCCCTGCGTTGAGGGAGAGAGATCATTCGATCTGCAGCAGCCTTCGATCTGCAGCATTTAGTGCAAGTTAAATTTTTATTTTCCCAAATGCATTAATTGGGTGCACTCTGCTATTCCCCAGAAACTTTCATTCTCCAAAAATTTTCATTACCCAAAATTTTTTATTTACCCAAAAACTTTCATTTTCGCAGAAATGTTTTTCCTCCAAAACTTTCCAAAATATCGTATGTCAACCGTTGATTCCTCAAGATTAAATCCAAATCGTCTTTCTATCAACCCTTTTGTCCTAGTCAGCTTGTCCCAGTCAGCCATAGAATTCAAAAATAGTCGTCAAATGTAATATAGATATAAATATAGTCATAACCCATGCCCATAGGGCACAGATCATTTAAGATATTCCGCCACAAAATCTTAGTTCACACCAAAAGTAAAGCACAATAATTGTTATTTGTAACTCTCCAGGCCCACCAGAATCTTCGAGCAATTCAAAAAGAGGCAGTCCCACACTACATGGTTCAGTGTTTAAATATCTTTCACAAATTTGTGCCAAGCCTTCTAGTGAATTTGTGCCAAGCCTCCTCAAAATCTTAGTTCTCCCGAAAATTTAGCTCATTCCAACGAATTTAGTTCCTCCCAAAAATCTTAGTTCCTCCCAAAATTCAATACCCTCCAAATTTAGTTCTGCTCCAAAATTTTGGGTTTTATCTGCTAATTTTCACTTTCCAAAAATTTTAGTTTCCCCTAAATTTAAGTTTTCAAAGAGAATTTAGTTCCCCTCAAAAATTTTAGTTCACCCCAAAAATTAATTCCAACCAGATTTAGTTCCCCCAAAAGTTCCATCCAAAAATTTGATTACCTCCAGATTTAGTTCATCCTAAAAAAGTTAAAAAGAGTGACACATTCACTCTTACATGAAAAAGTGAGAGTTCATCCTATTCCTGATGATGTAAACAATATGAGCTAATCATCCAAATAGTTCAGTGAATACCCATAATTCCTTATATTATTGTCTATTAGTTTGATTGATATCAGCTCCGAACTGTTACACAGATATGTACATATGTGACAACGGTATAATAAAATGCCAAAAGCTCTAAGAATATCTATCATATAACTCCTTGGAACTAAACAACTTAAGAATGGCTAGTATACTTCTGGCTTATCTTCTTTTCTTCTCCTTCTTATAACATATCTCAAGTATGTTTCTTTCTTCTCCATTGGGGGGGAATGCTGGTGTGTGAATCATCACTGGGCAACCATAATCAACAAAAAATATGGTACCTTTACTTCTTCAAATATTGAAACCACAACATATATTACATAATACTTACTACCCTAAATGAGCTCAAAAAAGTTTCAGAAAAGATAAATATGATAATGACATCAATTTTTTGAAACTAATACAATTATTTTGAAATAAAATAAGGATAAAGAAGCATACATAATACTAAACTAAATGAGCTCAAAAAAAGATTGGCAATCATAATCAATCAACTCAGCGTAAAACTCTAAGGATAAAGAAGCATACAAACCTACAAGTGAAGATGACATATTACATGTTCTTTGTTGAACTTAAACACAACCCAATTGATGTGCTTGTTTTTCTCATAAAAATTTCTTTATCGCAATGATATATTTTACACCACTTGTTAACAAAGATTTCATGAAACATGTTTCAAAGAGATTGCCAACATATCTTATTGCTATATCATTGAAAAATGAAGATGAAATTGTTAAACTTTGATCCAGCTTGAAACATAAAACAAAAAAAATAAAGAGAAAGTTTGGCACAACCCATGTTTGCTCTGCCATAGATCCAACTCGTAATTGAATCTCAAGTTGGGGCTAATCATCTTCAACATCGTTGCTTGCGCTCGCCATAGATCCAAAAATAATAATAAATATAAAACGAAATTGAATCTCAGCATATTCAACATCATTGCTTGCTCTGCCATAGATTCAACTCGCAACACCCAGCAGGTTCCAATGTCAGCTTGAATCGTTGCCTTCAACTCGCAACGCCGAGCCAGCCTCCAACTCGCAATGCCCAGCCAGCCTTCAACTCGCAACTCCCAGCTGATTCAATTGTCATCCAACCAAGCAAGATGACATAATCCCCTTCCTCTGCCATGACATTCTCTGAAAAATTCAGTTTTAATTAAAAATGGAAAAAAAATTGAGATTCCAAAAAATAAGCCAAAAGTTCTTCTCAAAACAAAAGAGGCATTTGAGCTCCTAATAATATTTTCTTAGGGCGCCTAATAATATTTCTTTGAGCATAATTAGTACCTTGATAGAAGAGTCTTTTGAGCTCTCATGTTTGGACTTTCTTGAACAGCGTCTCTAAAGTGTCTTCGGATCTTTTCTTTTTCACATCACTCACCGTTCCACTACCTCTCCAACTTTTGTTACCTTTGTCTGCATGTAACACCAGAGGAATCGTATTTGTTTCAATCAACACACAATGAGATCATGAAGTACTTAACAAAGAGAAAATTAGTTTCATTCTGACAGATGAAGTCTCGCATACATGCTTCTTGCTGTCAGACGATAGCTCTGACCCTTTATCAACCGAAGGCCTGGCAGTCGAACGAACCTTAAAAGCAAAATAATTTGAAAACATCCCTCATTTGTAGAAGAGAGACTTAAGACAGTGAAGGCTTCTTCCATACACATGAACTCTCACATTTTCCAGCCTTCAGGACATGTAGATAGCAATATACAGATATACACATACACATAGTAGAAACTCAAGCCTCAAATTCTAATGCAAAATAGCACTCCTATCTTAAAATCTCTTTTTATTAATTCATAAATTCCAGTAATTTAATTTATACATGATGATGACTTACATATGATTTCTGAGATCTTGGATGCTGCTGTTGTGCCATGCTTTGTGAATCCTCTGCCATTTGCAACCTTTGAGCTCGAGCTCGACCTGGACATATGACCCAGGCCTACATGCACGGGATGATCTCAGTAATTTAATTTATAAAGGATGATGACTTACATGTGTATTAATCAAATTTACATATACCTCAAACATTGTATGTCTGTAAGTATGTGTATGAATCATATGTACATCAAGAACATATACTTGCTTAATTTAACATTGAACTAAAACATTACATGTCTCCCATCATGTGTAATGAGAAGTATGTGGGTTCAAGTTCAGATTGAACTAAAACACCCTTATCTAACTTGCATATACATAAAAAAACAGATACTTATAGATTGTTCTCATTCTAAAACATTGAACTAAAACTTATAGATGAAAACATTACATGTCTATGAATCATATTTATGTCTGTAAGTTCAAATTTTAGTTCTATGTTTTAGTCCAAACTGCATGTTCAAATTTTAATTTAACATCATTATTATGCATAATGTGTATTAATCAAATTTAACATATACCTCAAACATTAAATGTCTGTAAGTATGTGTGTTATTTAACAACACCGTACCTGCAAAGAACAATGTTCACCCAAGCAAACACCTTGCACCCAAGCAAAATACTGTTTTTGAGAATGAATGACCTGCAAATTCTCCCATGATGTGAGAGATCATTCACAAAAGCTAAATTAGCAATGAATATAAAATCCTATTACTCTTCCTATTAGCCAAAATATTATTGCTTCTCCATCATTATATGGGAACAAAATTAACAAAATATCTGTTAAATGTACATGTTTTTAATCAAATAGGGTATTGATCATGATGTGAGAATATGATCATATGCTTTCACATTTCCAGTTATGAGTATGTTTTTCCTTTTTGAAAGCTCATTTTGTTTATTTCACATTTCACATTTCCAGTTAGCTTAAATATGAAGGAACGTGATGAGTATTAATTAACGATGTTGAGTATACTAACTGAATAGATGAACATGCTGAGTATTAATCAATGATGTTAATATAATGAACATGCTGAGTGAACATCTGTGATGAATGAACATTTCCAGCTAACTAAAGGAATGAACATTTCACATTTCATAATTATACTACCTGGAATGAATGAACATTTCCAACAAACTAAACCAACATCTTGGAAGCAAAACAATAAAACAACAGAGGATTAATCAACGATCATATTCTGGATCCTGGCCAAGGATGAGTCTCAAACGCCAGCATTTGACAAAAGAAAAGGTTTCCATGTCTCAAACGCCAACATTTGACAAAATAAAAGGTTTCCTTGTCTCAAACGCCAACATTCGATAAAAGAAAAGGTTTCCTTACAATGAAAATGAGAAAAAAAACAGAATCATCATCAATGTAGCCATATCATCTTCTGAGAAGATTCGATGAATAGTATGCACCTGTATGAAATTCGACACACATCTGTTACATCTTTGGCAATAGTTCATTTCATATAAATGTATGCACTCATGCAAGAACACGGTTTCATATAACATTTGCTTATTAACAATGAGAGATTAGTTTTATTATAAGATTACACAAACAATAGAGATTAGTTGTAAAGAGTTTGAATTGGATTCCATTGCAAGTAAAAATGAGCACATACACAATTCACAAATCATAAATACTTTTTCAAAAAATTTTGTCACATAACAAAAATAAATACTTCTTCCAACAGAATTTTTTGTTAAGATTACTATTCTTCATGAATGAGCATGTATAAAGTTAATTAAGTGATCATTATTCTTTTTTGTTAGAATTACTATTCTTCATGAAATTTTCTTGTTCATTGATTATATGAATGCTTATTAACTTTAGTCTCTGTAAATGAAGGCCTCTAGACTATAAAGGCTATTCAAACTGGAAAGGAAAGCATCTCAAGCGGGAAAAGAAAGCATCTTAATATAACCTCACTGTTTGTTAACTTATAACATCCAAGTTTGATATGTTAGAAATCACATTTTAGAGTTTTGCATTTCAAATTGGGAGAGTTCCAAGATCTCAAAAAAGTATGAGTTCCCAAATATAATGGTGATCAAATTGGAGAGTATATTAGGTTGATATTTTAACTTTTGTAGAATATTACATTTAAAATGAAAATATATGAGACCTTGTCATTTTTTTAATTTTTCATCCTAAAAAATTAATAATTTGTTCTAGGACATATCAAGTTATTAATTTGTTCTAATTTTTTCCAGGACATCAAGATCCAGGAATTCCTGAAACTTATATTTTGATCACCATTTTGATCAACATTAATTTGTTCCAGGACATCAAGTTAAAGGAAATCCTAAAACTTATAGTTTGATCAAGTTTCAAGACATTTAACAAACTAATTTTCTGCATTATGTAACAAAACCCGATATTAATCGATACACATGCACATAATGTAGCAAATTCAAAAACACCTCAAATTTATAGTAGATGTATCTCTGGATATGAACATGCAGAAGTTTGAGCCAAGATATTAGTAAGGGTGCCAAGGAATGAGAATAGATCAAGCTATCCTTATGGTATCATGGGTTGAGATTCTGATAATATCATGCCGAGCTGCACCATGTTTCAAAGCAAAACCCATGAACAAAAAAATTATCAAAATAAATTAGCATAACCCCACCACCTTGTCGAGCTGCACCATGCTAGTAACCAATCGGCACATTCCCTTTGCCTTAATAAGATTAAAAAAATGGGAAAAACATTCAAGAACAGTGAATGAATTCTGACAACCAGCAATGTTTGATAAAATGTCTCCAGTACAGAACAAAATAAAACAAACGAATGAAGACATTGGCTCTAAGAACTATGAAGACAAACGAATGAATTCTGATGATGTCCAAGTTACCCTGCCCATTATCATTGGCTCTAAGAACTATGAAGACATACTTAAAGAGGGGAATAAAAGGGTAAGGCTTCAGAACACAAACGAAAGAACACCAAATATTTCTTCATTTGTCTCTGAATGAGTGATATCTTCCGCAAATGTGCTTTTGTAAACATACAACTGAGCAATGCTCAAGTCACCGTATACTCAAGGCTCTCATAAGTAAGAAGCAAGATGGCATTCCATGAATCCTTCTGAAAACAATTGGGTGCTCAAAATTTCAGAAAGCAAAATTCAGCTATTGCTGAAAGATACCGAAAAAGATCAAAAACTTAAAGAGTACAGCTTCGTGTAAAGCATGATATGTTATATCGTTTTATTTTGTTACAAAAGTCACAGTGCAATGTTTCAGTTCAATTCTTTAGGCATTACTATTGTTTTCAGTTCAGTTCAGTTGAATACAAATGCAGCTGTAATGTTTTACAATTGGAAAACAATTGGAAAACATCACAGTGCAAATTGATAAACAATTGGAAAACAATTGAATACAAATACCCAAATTCGTGTAAAGAATTGAATACAAATGCCCAAATTCATGTAAAGAATTGAATACAAATGACCAAATCTGCCTAAAAAATAATGTAGAATTTTAAGTTTAAGAAGGCTAACTCAAATCTGCCTCAAATCTGCCCGAATTGACTATGACATAATTTAGTATGACCGTCATTTTTTAACAGGCACATTTATAATGAAACATAGATACATGCATTTATGTTAAATACATACAGATAGTGATGGAGATCTGGCTAACATAATACAGCTTCAAATAACACATTGTTAAGTTTAGGAAGTGCATGTTTCCTAATGGTAGACAAACAATCATGATATTATGTTAAAAAATACATACAGTCACATTTTTCGTTAGAACCATCATGATATTCTAGCTTTTTAAAAAATGTGCCAGTAAACTAAAATGAAGTTTAATGAAATGAAGTTAAATGAAGTTAACTAAAATATGCCTGTTAACTAAAAGTTTAGAAATGAGATACAACCTATTAACTAAAAGTTTAGAAAGCCTCAAATACATACATGCACATTTTTAGTTGAAAGCCTCAAATAAATTAGCCTCAAATACATAGTGGCATGTGTTCCAATAAATTATGAATGAGAAATGTGCCTGTTGGAACCCAAATCAGAGGTTATATTGTATCTCTCTAACAAACAGACATGTTCCAATTTAACAGAACTAAAATACATACATGCATATGTTGGTGATTGTTATGTTGTGTTATGTTCCAATTACATACATAACTAACATTACAGAGAGTTCCAACTAAAACACAAACACAACTAAAATACATACAGCCTCATATAGAAGCATATAACATTTGTATGTATTAAAAAAAGATTAGGCCAGGACTCAAAAAACAAACCAATTCATGGAACATTTTCACTAATTTGCTTGCTAATGCTTAACAAAAAAATAATAGTTGCATCGATTCAAGCCCAAAAGGTGAAGCACCAAAAGCAAACAAAATTTCTTTCTTTTCTCTTAAGACATGCTGGATTCAACAACAAAATGCCCAAATCATATCAAGAATCAAGACATGAGAGAATGGCATCAAGAACATAATTTTGAAAAATGAAGAATCAAGACATACCATTTGGATGTATTAAAAAAGATTAGGCCAAGACTCTAAATTTGCAAAATGAAGAATCATGACATACCATTTTCACCAATTTGCAGGCAAATGCTTAACTAAAAAATCATAGTTTTAATACAAATATGAAATTTAATTATTAGGCAAGTATGTGAAGTAATTTAATTTGATGTACTTTAATTAATGTGTATAAGTTTGCATTCAAAATATATCCTGTTAATATCATGTACATTTGTTAACTTTAGATATATTGAATGCCAAAATATCATGTACATTTGTTTTGAATGTCATGTACAGTCTGCATTCAGAATATTAGGACATTTTGCATTCAAATAAAACAAAACATCTTCCATATACTTTGCATTCTGTCATGACGTCTCTAGACATATTGCATATGTTTTGTTAACAAAATGTATAGGACATTTTGCATTCAAAATATAACAAAACATCCATATATTCTGAATGCTAGGATGTGTAACAGGACATTTTGCATTCAAAATGTTCATGATATTTTGTCATGTACATTAACAAAATATCAGGTATATTTTGCATTCAAATATCATGAATGGAGATATACCAGTATATTTTGAATGTACATGTTATATTTTGAATACAAACTTTAGATAATATAAGTTTTCATTGAAAATTTATTCATAATTTAGATAACAATTTGAATGCAAAATATAAGTTATTATTTTTTCTAATATATTTAAATAATAATATATTAACAGGATATATTTTGAATGTCAAAATATAAGTTTGCATTCAAAATTTAGATAAAATAAGTTTGGTTAACAAAATACATCCTCTTAACCAATATCCTGTGTGAGAGGATATTGGTTAACAAAAAGAAATGTGGTTGCCTTCAAAAGAGGATATTGGTTAACAGGATATATTTTGTTAACATGATGATTGGTTAACATGATGATTAGTTAACAAAATATTTTAACAGCATATGAACAGTGTTTGGAGTCCTGCAATTAGCTTTCGGATGCATGATAATTGTATATTTGATGACATGTTTGGAGTCCTTCAAGCCATATGAACAGTTAGCATTATGAATATACAACAAACCTCAGTTCTACCAACTTAAAGAGCATGATGCCACGAGGAACATGCATGATGCCATGAACGAAAATGATTTAAAAAGAAAATAATTATTTTTTCTAAAGGATTGAAGAGTTACTTTTACAATTTGAGGCCGTTCTTTCAACTTCTCAAGGATATTTCTGATGTGCGAGACATCACCCCAGCATTTCCAATTCGAGGTCGTTCTTTTAAAGTCTCAAGCCGCATTAAATACTCCTATTCAGTCAAAGGAAAAGATCTCTTAAAAATAAAAATAAACTTAAAGAAAACCAAGACGCTTAAGGTTTTCACTTGGTTACCTGCTCCATATACTTCCACATGGCATTCAATGACAGCATGTTTTTGCCCATAAATTCCTACATCAATAACCAATGTTAAGTGTCTTGCAAACAAAACATTATGATATAATCAAGAAAACAATAAAGAAATAACGACCAAATTAAAAAACAATCAACAAAATCTCAACTTTTCATAGAATCCAACACTTTTGGGTCAAAAGCAAACAAAATACAAACACATGGGGTGAAGACTTCACCTGAATGTACTCTTCCATTGAGGAAAAATAAGACTTCAACTTTAAAAATAATAAAAACCATTGAGGGAAAATCACAAACAGATGGAGGGCATGAACACATAGCCTACATTTAGAGAAACATATTCGTAGCAGAGGCAGAATCTCTTGCAGACGACGTTTGTGCACAATGAGTCTAGACGCAGAGAAAGTAGAGAAGCATGTAAACATCAAAGGAACATTTTATACCTACAGCACAGAGGGTGAGGGTGCTTGCTCTTCTTGATGAGGAAGAGCTAACCGAGGTAGAAGATGAGGGTGCTTGCTCTTCTTGATGATGGAGGTAGAAGAAGATGGCGAGGAGCTCCGTTGAGCTGATTGATGGCGGGCAAATTTTCCATTGAGCTGCAAGCGTTGCCTCTTGATGATGTGAACTTGAGCTTAGGCGCCAAATGTTTACCTCTTGATGTGATCAAAAAAACTTTCCCTCCCATTTGTGATGGGAGCAAAAATTTCCCTCTATTCACAGAAATTTTGATTTCAAATTTTTTTCTTAGGCTCTGAAATGATTTGATTTGATTTGAAGAAAATGAGTTCTTATATCCAATATCTCATAACTCAATTTCTCATACCCTATATACAATCTATATAAACATCACACCCAATTACACATAACCAAAACCAAATTCTCTTATCCAATATCTCTTATCCATTATCTCTTAACCAAAATCTCTTATACAACAATACACATATCCACATACAACAATACACATAACCAATATCTCTTATTCAAATTCTCTTATCCAAAAACCCATGATAACATCCCTGTTTTATAATATAGATATAGATATATATATATATATATATATATATATATATATATATATATATATATATTTGAAAAGTAAGTTAATATATTAATAAATATACACAAGTACAATACGGTTTACATGAGGAAACATGGCGTAATGGAGAGAGGAGCGGACACATGCGTCGTTACTCTCTACCATCGGCCAGTTCCCAAGTATACCGTCATGAAATACAACAATGGGAATAGCAAACTGTGAAGAGCCAAACATTGAATAGCTAAACACCCCAGGTTGAATCGCCCATTGACAATTTCCTAGTACAGGAGAATAGAGCCCACCCAAAGAGCAATGTCACACGCCCTGTAGCCTTTTGCGAGAGAGTCAAAAGATTGCCGCCTGCTGTCAAAGAACTCACGCCTGGCACTAGCCAGGGTCCAACAGGTCCCAGTTTTTAAGAAGCTCTCTTGTGCCGAGCTCCTCATTTGATGCATCTTCATTTCGGAGGACAAGCCTAATATCAGAAGATATGTCCTCAAAAAGGACAGTCTTGGGTCTCTTGGATTTATCAAATACGCGCCTGTTTCGTTCACCCCAGAGATGCCACACCATGGCAGCTAGTAGTGTCTTTGATAGTAGGGAGAGAATTCCCTTGCTTCCAAATTTTGTTGCAATGTGGTTTCCAATATCTTCCAGCCGTTGGAATTGAGCAGTAGAACCAAGCTTCAGAAGAGCCCGCTGCAAGATATAAGAAAAGTAGGAGCATTTGAAGAAAATGTGTTCAGTACTTTCTAACTCACCTTCCTCACAGAGCCAGCAATCAGTAGGAGTATTCAAACCCCATTTTGTTAGTATGTCTCTGGTCAAGAGTTTTCCTTTGAAAGCTCGAAGGAGTGTCAGGGACATTTTTGGAATGTTGTTTCGATACCATATCAGTTTGTAGAAGGGAAAGGGATCACCTTTGGTTCGAATATTATTCCAGGCTTCTTTGAATTTGAAATGGGGGCTAGGCTTCCATTCCCATGTGTCAGATCCTGGGATTAATATAATTTGCCGCAACATGTGGCCCACTTGCTGGATTGAGGGATCATCAGTCCAGCGGCTCCCATCCCAGTAATCACATACCCGCCTGCTACTAGCTCCAGGAGGAATACTAAAAATAGTTTTTAAGGGCCCGCACGGTAACCAATTATCGTGCCAAAACAGGGTATCACGGCCATCTCTTACCTTCTGCATAATAAGCTCCTTAGATAAGTTGCAGCAGCTTAGGAGAAACTTCCATGTTCCAGAATGCAGAACAGACCCTTTTGTTTCATAGAAGGAGACTACATCCCTATATTTGCATCTCATATACTCGGCCCAAAGGCGTTTAGCCTGAAGCAACCTCCACGTGAGCTTAATGCCTGCTGCCAAATTAATGTCTTTTAAGAGTCTAAGCCCCACACCTCCTTCAGATTTTGGTTTGCACGAATCTTGCCAAGCCCAAGATTTAGTGGTACCCCAAATGAAGCGCCGACATAAAGACGTGATGGTACGAAGGATAGTGGATGGCATTCTGTAAACATGTGACCAGAAAGCTACCATCCCATATATCACTGATCTCACCAGTTCAATTCTTCCTGCGATAGACAAGGCCGAAGAAGTCCAGCCGCCCAGTCTCTTTTTGCATTTGTCCACCAGTCTGCTATACATGTGAGATTTAGGATATTGTGGGGATAGAGGCAACCCCAAGTAAGTGATGACGGAAGTCCCCTGCGTTACTCCTAAATAATCTGCCAGGTAATCCTTGTTTTTGACCCCTTTACTAAACATAGCCACACTTTTCCCCCAGTTTGTTTCAAGCCATGTATAATTTTTGAATTCCTCCAGCAAATTCTTTAGCCCATTAAAGGATCTTCGATTAGCACGACAGAAAACTAACAAGTCATCCGCAAATAACAAGTGAGAAATTGATCCAGACCGCCTCATAGGTTGTATGGAGCCGTTGGCATGATATTTCGCCAGGAGGAGAGAAAAGGATTCCATGACAATAACAAATAAAAAGGGAGAGAGTGGGTCACATTGCCTCAGCCCTCTATTTCCAGCAAAGAACCCAACTGGGGAGCCATTAACCATAACGGAGAAAGATGGCGTAGAAATGCACTCATGGATCCATCTGATGAAGGTGTACCCGAATCCCATCTGGTGAAGAATGAATAGCACGAATTCTCTGTTTACACTATCAAAAGCCTTTCTTAGGTCCAGTTTGAGGCAGGCTCTAGAACCCATGGGGTTACTGAAATCTCTAATCTGCTCATGGGCCAACAGGGTGCAGTCAGAAAGTAGTCTATCATGGAGGAAGGCCGCTTGATTAGGGGAAACTAGATCATGAATAACCAATTTCAGTCTGTTGCAAATAATCTTGCTGATGACCTTGTAGATGACATTGCATCATGCAATGGGCCGATAATCTCCTAGGCAGGAAGCATTGGGGGTTTTTGGGACCAGAGTCAGAAAGGTGTGATTAACCTGACGCAGTAGAGATCCAGATCTGAAGAAGGAATGAACTGCAGCAGCTACTTCAGTACCAATGAGACCCCAATGGTGTTGGAAGAAGAACCCATTGAAACCATCCGGTCCAGGGGCCTTATTGGTCCCTATTTGAAAAACAGCAGTCTTAATTTCATCCGTTGATGGCATCCTCTCAAGCCATGTAGCAGCCTCACCTGTTAATTTCCTTTTGGTGACAAGCTTTGGAAATACCTGCCAGTAGTGGGATTGATTGTACAAATCAACATAGTAGTTCTGTGCCTCTGATTTTAGCTCCTCATATGATTTACTCTGATCCCCATTAACATCCACAAGGTGACATAGATTGTTATGACAATGACGAGCTCGCATGGCATTGTAGAAGAACTTCGGGTTCCTGTCGCCCAATTCCAACCAATCTTGCCTGCTTTTCTGTCGGAGCATCTCCTCTTCAGCAGCTAGAAGATTGGCAAGTTCCACGGAGAGTTTCCGCTCCATATCCTGAAGATTCTGGTCATGGAAGATAGCGCTTTGTGCTCTGACATCTTCCAACTTGGCTCGGCAAAGGAGAATATGATTGGTAGATTGATGGTTCCTCACCCAGGAGCGAATAGCCAGCTTTAATCTCCGCAATTTATGGACCAGGCTGAACATATAAGTCCCATAAATGGGCTCCCTCCAGGAGGTTTCCACAATATCATTGTATCCTGGTAGATTAGACCAATGATTGAAATATTTGAATGGCTTCGGGTCAGAATGTACCTGGGTGTGAAGATGCACCATCATAGGGGAGTGGTCACTAGTGTGTGGATCCAAGTACTCAAAGTATGAGAATGGGAGTTAATCGATCCATTGAACATTGCATAAGATCCTATCCAGCTGTGCCATAATCCGTTCCCTGCCAAAGCGTCTGTTGCACCAACTATGACGAGCACCTGTACTTTTGAGCTCCTGAATGTGACAATCTCGAACACATTGGCTGAAATCATTTGCCATGCAAGCTTCAATTCTTCTCCCACCTATTTTGTCCTTAGCGTGCAGAACACAATTAAAGTCTCCCCCTACCAACCAAGATGCCTTTGGAAAACTTGCTGCCAATCCCTTCAAATGGTTCCATAAATCCCGCCTCTCCGAACTGCTGTTAGAACCATATACCCCAGTTAAATAAATTCAAATCCCCCAATATTTGTACAACGAATAGTGATTTATTACGGTGATACGGAAATGAATATTGGCTGCCAAACATTAAGGTCAATACCCATTATGATACGCCCACCAGAATGTGTTTCAAAGTTGTCAAAAACTTTCCAAGATTTTGGAATACAAGATTTATTTGTAATCGAATTGGCATGCAACTTGGTTTCCAGCAAAACCACAATTGACGGCCTTATTTTCTTCAGCCCATCTCTCAAGTCCCTACGCCTCACAGAGTTATTCAGCCCTCTAGTATTCCAGAAGAAGATGGTCATTGGTATGGAATGGATTGGGATGGTTGCCTCCCTAGCCCAGCAATCTTTAGCCTCGAACTCTTGCGGGGAGTGACAACAATATGCGAAGTATGTATCTGTTTCTTGGAAGGGGTCAAACCAACCTGTAGCTCAATCTGCTCAGCCTCCCACTCCGGATTATCTATCACAGTTACCTCAGGCATTTCCTCAAGCTCTCTAGTTGGATTATCATCGAGGAGGGATGGAATAGCTAATAAACTGATGCGATCAGGACCAGGCCCAAGTGCAGCAGTAGAAGGTACAGGGTCCACAAAAGGGGGTTCATTGTGACTAGATTCCTGGAGAGTGGATAAAGGGTTCTGCAGCAAGTTGTCATCTGGGAAAGCTGCAACAGATGCAGGCAAAGATGTCTTTGGCTTCAGAGATAGGATCAGCTTCAGGATTTGCACAACCCTTCTGTCACGCCCCGCTTCCCAAAACGTGGAGGCGAAGCGTGAGGAGGTCCGCTCAGACTTGAAGCTACAAGCCGCAAGTCCGATAAGCGTCAATCACTTTAAAACTGCAGGTCCTTGCAATGCGAAACGAAACAAAGATAATAATAACGAAAGAGACAAAAAGAACATATCAGAATATCCATCATAATAAATCTCAACATCGCAGAAAAAGCCACCAGGCTAAAATAAAAGAGTCTAAAGGAGGCCCAGCATGGCCAACAAAAGTACAAAGTACGAAAACAAGGAAATGGTGCAAGCACCGACAACTAACATCAACTAAAGTAAAAGTAACTCCATAGTCACTAAGACTGGTCTCCGGTGTCCTCGTACTCCTCGACGAACGTAGGCTCAGGCTCAGCGTCAGCAAAGACCTCGCCCTCAGCAACTGTCTCTGACTCAGGGTCTAACATGTGGCACCCAAAAGAGCAAGGGGCACATGTCAGCAAGTCTGGAAGACTTGTGCAAGTGAAACTGAAAGTAAAGCAACCTAGCAGTTCTAGCATGATGCAAATGACATGGCAGTTAAAGTAAGAGTGCAACAAGTAAAGTAAATCGAGGAAAAGTACGAGCATAGCATGACATTCACAAGACAAGTACAAGACAAGAAAAGTAAGCACCTCGTGCACAGAGTTCACGCCTTACAGCTAAAGAGGCTGTACGGGCACACTTTTACGCTGAGTGGTCGCTCAACCCTACCCCTCCACGTGTATCGGGCATTGGTTTCTGGCCAACACATGAGGCCCGCTTCTGGTCCACGAGCCAGGAAGTGTGTAAACAAGTATGGCGTAGGGGTGCACCTAGCCGGTCAAGTAGTACAAGGACAAGTATTGTAGCGTGTGCTACGATGCAACAATCAATGCATGGATGACATGGCATGGCAAGTAGTAAAGCGTACAAGTAAGAAAAGTAAACGTGACAGTTTAGCATGCATGAATGACATTTAGGTGACGGATCTAGTTTCGTTGTCAAACTGGATCAAGTAGGCGTCTAGCCAGCTATCATTTCACTGACTAGTCTCTTTTACGCTAAAAACAAGTAAGTGGCCTAAAAACATGGCCCTACACAAGAGTTGGCAAGTTTCACTTGCCTGTAACTATCACGTCAAGAAAACACCGTCCAACGAGTCCAAAGTCACGATTCCTACGTGCACAAGTCCACCGGCCTACATCCGTTTTATTAATCTTGATTAGTGAATTCTAAAACATTTAAAATACTTTTAAAAATACTGATTTTAGTCTTGATTAGCATGCAATTGGGTTTGGGGTCCTAGGGGTGCAAAACGTTACCTCAACACGACGCGAAAGCTACACCGGCGTCGGGTAGCGACGCCGGGGGTTGGAATAATAAGATCGCGCTCCAAGTCCAGATTCCAATTAGTTTCCTCGCTGGAAATTTCAGAGAAATCAACCCGGGCGACGATTCCAGATTCCAAAGCTCGTACGTGCGACGACGGGCTACGACGTGCGACGACGTCGTACGCGACGAATCCTCGAAGAGCAAGCACCTTGGTGGGGCCCACAGTAGTCCTAGGGACCTTTGGGGGACCCACAATACCTCTGGAGAACTTGGGGGGCCCACGGAGGCAAGTGGTGCGACGGATGTGGGGTTGCGATGTATGGCCGTCGGTCGTACACAGCCGATGCGGGGAGAACCGTCGGTCGTGCGCTGTGAATGCGGGGGCTGCGACGTTGGGGTGTGCAGCGGCTGCGGGCGATGCTTGGGTGTGGGGTTTCTCTTCGGTCTGGTCGATGGGGAGCTTCGGTCGTGCGCTTGGATGCGGGCGGGACAGCGTTGCAACGTTGCAACGCTTGCAACGTCGGTCAATGCGGAGCGGCGGGTCGGTCGTGCGGGCTGCGGAGCGGGGCGACAAGCGGCAACGGATGCGGAGCGCTTGTGCGGAGCGGGGCCTCGGTCAGACCGAGGGCTCCTCTCGGTCAAGCGGTGGAACGGGGCGGGGGTTGCTGCAGCGGTGCGGACGGGGCGGATGCGGAGCTTGCCCTCGGTCGGAGCGGAAGATTGCGGGGGGTTTCTTCGGTCGTGCGGGGGGCTGTACGTCGCAATGTTGCGACGATTCGTCGCAACGTCCAAAATGAGTTTGGAAGAGGCTAGGGCTAATTTCCTTGGAAAATAGGACTTGCTAGGGGTTGCTTATATAGTATAGGTGGGTTGACTTGGTCTAGGGCTAAATCTAATAGGATTAGAAGTTCAAAAAGATTTAAAATTTGAATTTAAACTTCTCCAACCCATTCTAGGATTTGACCTGGTCCAAATGAGCTGGAAATTGGCTCAAAAATTCTTTAAAACGTTTAAAACTCAAATAAATTTTATTTGGCCGAAATTAATCTAAAAATAAATTATTAAAAATATTATAAAACTTGTAAAAATTATAAAAGTGGTCAAATGAACTCCAAAAATTATAAAATAAATATCGGGGTGATCGTGGCAATGAGTGTGAGCTAACTAAGAAGACGGATCTCATTTTCGATGTCGGACGACGGAACTAAAAATAGAAACGTCTCCCGTCAAGAGTGAGAATCGTCACGTCTCATCGAGCAAGATCAAATTGTGGAAAAACGACTCGAGAACGTCGTTCCAATATAGTGCCACCATTTAATACTCTCAGAGACGTTCGCAACGGCATATCACACAAAAGTGTTCACAAACAAATAAAGTCTAAAGCAAACACGTGCACGACCAAAAGCACGTGCACGAACAACGTACAACGAAAAGTGGTCGTTACATCCTCCCCACCTTAGAATAAAGTCCGTCCTCGGACTTTCTAATATAGCTAGTCGCTCTAGTAACTACCCCAAATCAAGTCACATTATATTTCAAACCAAGTATAGTCATTACAAATGCTCATATATGCACTAGGTAGTCAAACATCATTACTACCAATATGTATATATATATATACATTCACGTACGTATACACTTATACCTATTATGGTCAGTCAGACTCATACACGTATTTCAATCATATATATAAGCATGCATCCCTTATATAGCTACTACCTACCTAATCACAAAACAATATTTCAGATACTTATATAATGATAGTTTCACGCTTTAGCCAATACAATCATCGCTCTACCTATGTGTAGCTTCCTATGCACAAACATCAAGGGTATACTACCCTCTAATAATCCCTAGTATTCATCCAACACCAACCACATCAACACATGTAGTCACACCATACCATTACTAAATCAAATTTTACTATATATACATATACATTCACCACTACTATAATTTCACTCATTATATAGTCATACAAATGCATGCAATAATTTTACCGTATATTCACATCACATTCGCCCTATAACTATATTTACGACACGCCACACATACCACAGTCATCCATACCTATAACTAAGCACATACTTACCCGTGCATGGTGCACACCCATACACTCTAACATTTCATTTACATACACCAATCATACCATAATAATAATAATAATAATACAGTCATCAATACACACATATAATTATAATACACTCCCTAATACATGCGCACGTATTCATCGTATAGTCATACATATGTAACACATATATTCACACCATAGCCTACTACCTATAATTAGTATACCAACACCTATACCTACACTTATTATTATCACACATAGCACACACATAGCTTTACCAATCATTTTATTTCAACCATTATAAGTATCTCTAATTACATACACAACTTAGATATTTCAATGCTAACTCTTATATACACAGGCATCCCTAGTATAATATAACTACCCACACAACAATCCATAACTACTAACACACAACAACTTCATAATATCACGAATAACTCCGAGTATATATAACACACAATAAGCAACCATTAATATACCATGGGAGAGTACACTCATTCAGGCCATCATATGCGGAATTTGAAAACCGTCGTACTTCAAAGGTTGAAATCCTCGTTTGGAAAGAAATATTTGGAGATCGATAAAACGCGTTGTTTCAAAATAGGTTTGAGTCGGATATACATATAAGAGAAAATGGTCTATTGGTTTTAAAGAATCATTAAAAGAGAAAGTAAAATCATTTACACGACTATTGAAGGCGTAGTTTAGAAATATTATACGGCAGTAATTTAATATAATGCTTGCGAAAGTCAAAGAAGGAAATCAAGTAACGGAAGAATTTAAACCCGTGTTAAATGCCTTCAAAACTTTTAGGTCATGGAAAATTTTAAAATAATCGGTATTGAAGCTGCTTTTCAAGGGAACCAGGATTTGCAAAAATGAAAAACTGATTTACACCAGGTCCTTAGCATACGAGCACAACGAACCTGGTACAGCTATAAAAATAATTGAAATTCTTTTTAGTCTCGAAATTTTCCTAAAAGCTCGTAGGGGAAGTGGAAAGGTAATATTAATAACTGGGTCGTAAAATTATCAAAATTGATAGTGAAGCTTTAAAATCAATTCGTGTGGGGTCTAAATCAGAAAGTGGTTATGAAATGGTAAATTTTTTTTTTGCAAAAGTCTAAAACAGGGACAACGGTGAGCATAAAATCGACTTGCTGAAATCTGAAATCCCATGTGATTGGAAGGTATATGGATGTCATAAATTAGAAGGGAAAATTACAAGTTGAATGCAAGTACGGTTTAGAATAAAATTAGTACATGAGAGAAAAATGTATTTTCATAGGTGTGAAAGTGTAGGCTGAAAAGCATTATAACTATTTTCGAAAAAAAATTTCGACAAAAGTTTTAAAAATTTAAATCAACGAGGGGCATGAAGTATAAGTATATATACATATTAGAATTTGAACAAATTTAAAACTTAGGGGAAAAGGAAATGAAAATACCTTCAGAAAATTCAAGATTTGTAGCGGAGAGGTTCGAAAATTGATGGCGATAGTCATGAGGCGATCTCGGGAATCGGGGCAAGGGAAACAGTCAGATGTTCAAACATACATACGCCTAGGATATGAATCAGGAGGATCTACGGGGAAACTCCTACGGTCACCCAACGGAAGCTTACGAACTTAGCGCTTGGTCTTCCTAAAGGAGCTAGGTGATAATGGAATGCGCTCAGCTCGGTCCATAATCGATGTACCCAAGCGAACGACTAAAGGATTTCAAGAAGTCTGGTATGGTCAGGGGTAGGCAGGGACCACTAAAGTGACTCCTATGACGATCAAATCGATTCCCAGCAAGGACTCTAATTACCAGTCTAACAGTCAACCCTATTTTTGCAACCAATCATATGCAAGCATAATTTAACAAGTCAGGACTATCTAAGGGAAGAAACAACTAGGTCGAGAGTTACCTGCGATAACCTCATCCACAGTCTCGCTCCCCACCTTAGTCATCAAGTAAGCCTGCCTCCTCGGCTGAACAGCCTGCTGAAACGCCTGCTTCTGCGGAGGAAGAGGCGCTCCACGACCTGCAGGTACAGGGGCTCTCTGTTGCAACGGCTGTGCGGCAACAGGACCCTTCTAAGGTAGCTTAGAAATCGGGCAGTCCTTCATAGCATGAGTAGGGTCTCCGCAAACCAGGCACTGTCCCAACATCTTCCTACACTGATCCTTGAAATGCCCGGTCTTGCCACAGAAATGGCAAGTCTTCACAACAGGCCCACCTGGCCTCTTGAACTGCACTGGCTGGGTAGGCTTGACCCCAGGCCTAGACTGCTCCATAGGCCTCTTCCCAGCTCCAGAAATCAGTCCTCTCTTCTGCTTCGCTCCTGGCTCATGGCGAGGAGCACTCTGAATGTACTGGAGCATGCCCTACTGTACCTGCATCATCTGATGCAGCATCCTCATGATCTCAGCATTGGTGGGCTCTCTATCAGGTACCTCAGCACGATTGGGCCCATTGCCAGATCGGGTCTGTCGTCGTCCAGCCATCTAATGACATGGAAAACGAGCAAACAAATTAGACTCGAAACTTAATGACTTGGATGTTGCTATTTATTTAATGGATATTTCCGTTTATTATCGTTGTTCCGTTAGTTTGCAATTGCAAGATTGGACCTGCATGGGCCACCAACAAAACCTGTCACGCCCCGCTTCCCAAAACGTGGAGGCGAAGCGTGAGGAGGTCCGCTCAGACTTGAAGCTACAAGCCGCAAGTCCGATAAGCGTCAATCACTTTAAAACTGCAGGTCCTTGCAACGCGAAACGAAACAAAGATAATAATAACGAAAGAGACAAAAAGAACATCTCAGAATATCCATCATAATAAATCTCAACATCGCAGAAAAAGCCACCAGGCTAAAATAAAAGAGTCTAAAGGAGGCCCAGCATGGCCAACAAAAGTACAAAGTACGAAAACAAGGAAATGGTGCAAGCACCGACAACTAACAGTAACTAAAGTAAAAGTAACTCCACAGTCACTAAGACTGGTCTCCGGTGTCCTCGTACTCCTCGACGAACGTAGGCTCAGGCTCAGCGTCAGCAAAGACCTCGCCCTCAGCAACTGTCTCTGACTCAGGGTCTAACATGTGACACCCAAAAGAGCAAGGGGCACATGTCAGCAAGTCTGGAAGACTTGTGCAAGTGAAACTGAAAGTAAAGCAACCTAGCAGTTCTAGCATGATGCAAATGACATGGCAGTTAAAGTAAGAGTGCAACAAGTAAAGTAAAGCGAGGAAAAGTACGAGCATAGCATGACATTCACAAGACAAGTACAAGACAAGAAAAGTAAGCACCTCGTGCACAGAGTTCACGCCTTACAGCTAAAGAGGCTGTACGGGCACACTTTTACGCTGAGTGGTCGCTCAACCCTACCCCTCCACGTGTATCGGGCATTGGTTTCTGGCCAACACATGAGGCCCGCTTCTGGTCCACGAGCCAGGAAGTGTGTAAACAAGTATGGCGTAGGGGTGCACCTAGCCGGTCAAGTAGTACAAGGACAAGTATTGTAGCGTGTGCTACGATGCAACAATCAATGCATGGATGACATGGCATGGCAAGTAGTAAAGCGTACAAGTAAGAAAAGTAAACGTGACAGTTTAGCATGCATGAATGACAAGTTTAATGGTTGGATCTAGCTTCGTTGTCAAGCTAGATCATTTAGGTGACGGATCTAGTTTCGTTGTCAAACTGGATC
Organism: Scilla litardierei; assembly: GCA_030789695.1. NCBI lineage: Eukaryota > Viridiplantae > Streptophyta > Magnoliopsida > Asparagales > Asparagaceae > Scilla > Scilla litardierei. The sequence goes on along the minus strand of CM061132.1, from coordinate 84,171,950 downwards.
AAGTAGGCGTCTAGCCAGCTATCATTTCACTGACTAGTCTCTTTTACGCTAAAAACAAGTAAGTGGCCTAAAAACATGGCCCTACACAAGAGTTGGCAAGTTTCACTTGCCTGCAACTATCACGTCAAGAAAACACCGTCCAACGAGTCCAAAGTCACGAATCCTACGTGCACAAGTCCACCGGCCTACATCCGTTTTATTAATCTTGATTAGTGAATTCTAAAACATTTAAAATACTTTTAAAAATACTGATTTTAGTCTTGATTACCATGCAATTGGGTTTGGGGTCCTAGGGGTGCAAAACGTTACCTCAACACGACGCGAAAGCTACACCGGCGTCGGGTAGCGACGCCGGGGGTTGGAATAATAAGATCGCGCTCCAAGTCCAGATTCCAATTAGTTTCCTCGCTGGAAATTTCAGAGAAATCAACCCGGGTGACGATTCCAGATTCCAAAGCTCGTACGTGCGACGACGGGATACGACGTGCGACGACGTCGTACGCGACAAATCCTCGAAGAGCAAGCACCTTGGTGGGGCCCACAGTAGTCCTAGGGACCTTTGGGGGACCCACAATACCTCTGGAGAACTTGGGGGGCCCACGGAGGCAAGTGGTGCGACGGATGTGGGGTTGCGACGTATGGCCGTCGGTCGTACACAGCCGATGCGGGGAGAACCGTCGGTCGTGCGCTGTGAATGCGGGGGCTGCGACGTTGGGGTGTGCAGCGGCTGCGGGCGATGCTTGGGTGCGGGGTTTCTCTTCGGTCTGGTCGATGGGGAGCTTCGGTCGTGCGCTTGGATGCGGGCGGGACAGCGTTGCAACGTTGCAACGCTTGCAACGTCGGTCAATGCGGAGCGGCGGGTCGGTCGTGTGGGCTGCGGAGCGGGGCGACAAGCGGCAACGGATGCGGAGCGCTTGTGCGGAGCGGGGCCTCGGTCAGACCGAGGGCTCCTCTCGGTCAAGCGGGGGAACGGGGCGGGGGTTGCTGCAGCGGTGCGGACGGGGCGGATGCGGAGCTTGCCCTCGGTTGGAGCGGAAGATTGCGGGGGGTTTCTTCGGTCGTGCGGGGGGTTGTACGTCGCAATGTTGCGACGATTCGTCGCAACGTCCAAAATGAGTTTAGAAGAGGCTAGGGCTAATTTCCTTGGAAAATAGGACTTGCTAGGGGTTGCTTATATAGTATAGGTGGGTTGACTTGGTCTAGGGCTAAATCTAATAGGATTAGAAGTTCAAAAAGATTTAAAATTTGAATTTAAACTTCTCCAACCCATTCTATGATTTGACCTGGTCCAAATGAGCTGGAAATTGGCTCAAAAATTCTTTAAAACGTTTAAAACTCAAATAAATTTTATTTGGCCGAAATTAATCTAAAAATAAATTATTAAAAATATTATAAAACTTGTAAAAATTATAAAAGTGGTCAAATGAACTCCAAAAATTATAAAATAAATATCGGGGTGATCGTGGCGACGAGTGTGAGCTAACTAAGAAGACGGATCTCATTTTCGACGTCGGACGACGGAACTAAAAATAGAAACATCTCCCGTCAAGAGTGAGAATCGTCACGTCTCATCGAGCAAGATCAAATTGTGGAAAAACGACTCGAGAACGTCGTTCCAATATAGTGCCACCATTTAATACTCTCAGAGACGTTTGCAACGGCATATCACACAAAAGTGTTCACAAACAAATAAAGTCTAAAGCAAACACGTGCACGCCCAAAAGCACGTGCACGAACAACGTACAACGAAAAGTGGTCGTTACACCTTCTAAACTTGGCAATACAAGGGGGAATTGTCTTCTCCAAAAGAGAGGCCACGGGATCCCCATGCTCTTCCTCAGTTGGGACACTAGACAGTGTAAGAGAGATTGGCATCACCTGGGAGAGAGGTGCACCATTAGTAGTCCTCAAGGAACTAGCAGCAGCAACATCCGAGTTTGCAACACATGATACTGATGGATATATATATAATTCTTATGACTACCTTGAATAATATTTTAGACATATCAATAGCATTTATAATGCATGCATTCTTTTCGAAACAATTTTAAAATCTTTATCACAAAGTTGAGAGATAGATAAGAGATTATGTTTCAAAACGTCAACGAGGAGCACATTTTCAATTATTGACTTAGTTGGATCACCAACTGTTCCAATGCCAATTACTTTACCTTTTTTATTATCACCAAAAGTAATAGTGCCACCATCTTTGTATTGAACCGCTGATAGAAGTTTGATGTTTCCAGTCATGTGTTTGGAACATCTATCTAGTATCCATCTTTCTTTTATGGGTACTTGAAAGTTAAACAATAAATATTGGTTCCCTTTTATATGGCTCCTTTGGATTAGTCCTTAGGAAACCAAACCCAAGTAGAGTTTGTCTTTTTCAAATAATTTGAAGAATGAATGACATCTTTCATAAAGGTAGAAACATATAAATATTTCATATAAGCAAAAATCCTTAGGAATCCAAATAAAATATATTGTGGATTTCCTAGAGGATGTTACAAAATTTGTCTTCTTTGTAATAGAAATATTATTCTTTTTCAAAACTTTAGAAGAGTTATTTTTCTTTGCATTAACGAATACATGATTCTTCTTTTCCATATTAATATCATTAGCAAAACTATTGGATTTTAAATTATGCTTATAGCCTAATCCTTGTCGATGATTAGCATGATGTTGTTCTTTAAGTAATTCATCGATATTGTCTTTTCTTTTATTAAATTTGTTAATATTGGAAGACATATGTGACATCATATTGTGATTCTCAGATTTGAGAATCTCATTTTCATGAACTAATTTAGCATTATGAGAATATAAAGATTCCTTCTCATTTTGGAGATTATCTAAAAATAACAATGATGAAATTAGTTCTTGATATGAAAGAAATAATGCCTTATGTTGAGAATTTAACTTAATAAATCTAACAAATAAATCATTAAAGGCTTCTAGTAGTTCTTCATGATCTAGACTACTTACCTCATTGTCATTTTGTGTCATAAAGTACATGTGGGCGTTTTCTTCATTAGTGTGTTCGTTGGTTTCTTCTTCTTCATCAGAAGATGAAGAATCCCAAGTGTCTGCAAGTGTCTTCTCCTTCTTATCGAACTTCTGATCCATTCTAAAATTGTTAGATGTTCTCTCTTTGGTTCAATAAGTGGAAAATTCTTTTTATATGTCCAGGCCGATTACACTGAAAACATAGAGAAGCATTAGTATTCTTAGACTTCAAATTATTAAACTTACCTCTACATAGAAACTTTTTGAAGTTTCAGGTGATTAATGCCACATCATCATCGTCCATTTCTGAATCATCGGTGGCTAATGATGCGTTGAAGTTAAGCACTTTCTTTTTTGAGTCTGATTGTTCCTTGCGATCTTGGAGTTGAACTTCGTAGGCTATCAAGTTACCTATGAGACTTTCAACGGTGCGAGTTGATAAGTCATTAGCTTCCATTATGGCTGTAGTCTTCTTCTCCCATTCTGACGTCAAGGCATGAAGAATCTTCCTGACTTGTTTTATTTGAGTATATGTCTTACTAAGAACAATTAGAGATCTTGTGATGTCTGTAAATCTAGTAACCATCTCTCCAATTGTCTCGTTGTCCTTCATTCTAAATAGTTCAAACCCGTGAACAAGAATAGAAATTTTAGTTTCCTTAACCTTACTAGTTCCTTCGTGCGTTACCTCGAGTGTATGCCAGATATCATATGCTGATTTGGCCTGAGAGACATGATTGAACTCATTCTTGTCCATGGCGCAGAATAGTGCATTCATTGCTTTGAGTTGTGAGTTGCAGCAGATTTGTCAATAGCGGTCCATTGGGCATATGGAGTGTAATGCCCTACAAGCTACTGCACAAGTACTAGAGGGGGGTGAATAGTACTTTAAAAATAACAAGGAGTATAATTCCTAATTATCGTGCAAACAACTACCAAATCAATTTGCAGAAGCTTAAATTGAAGACAACAACAAAATTAACAATGCTAACAAAATATATTACTGGGTTCGGATCCACCCAAGTCTCCCCGACTTGTTCCCGGTGATCCTACGTCCCAAACACCCGGATCCCCTCCGGATACTTGAGTTAGAAACCCTAACTCAAGATTTCCACTATGAAATACTTGTGAAAAACCTTCACAAGTCAAATCATACACAAAGTAATTTGTGACTCCTACAACCCGGGATCACAACCACACTCTCACAACCGAGAGTGAAACTTACAATATGAAATTGAAATGAAATAAGAGACTTCTTACCGACAAAATACCTATGCATTGAGTAATTCTTACGAATTAGGGCAAAGATGATTTTGAGGAAGAAGAGGTGGCACCAAACCCTAGCTCCAAGATGTAGATCAGCGATGGAGAGCTATGGGGAAGTTGGTGACCTAGAATCAAGCACTTGGCTTGGAAGACTTCACACTCAATGAATCTCTCTTTGGAAGTAAGAGTGAGGAGAGATTATTGAATGGAATGAAAGAGCTTTGAATGAGCTTGGAATGATTTCTCTTGATCTCTAAAATTGCAATAATATCAGCCTTGACTGCAATGAATGCAGCCCAGCAAGTATATATAGGTTAGAGGAGAGAGAGAAAGAAATTCGAGTCATTAAATGCTCCAACGGCTCTATTCTGAACCCAAGTAGTCGGTCAAAGAACAACCACCGACCGACTAGTTCATCAACTAGTCGGTCGCTCAATTAACATAGACCAACTAATGGAAGAACAACCAAAAGGTTGAAACACATACAAAAGGAACTAGTCGGTCCAAGAAGAGTAGCTGACCGACTAGTTTCATAACTAGTCGGTCGGTTACTCAACTGAGACCGACTAACAGATAAAGCTGAAGTCTGAGTACAAATTGACTTAGTCGGTCCAAGAACAAATGTTGACCGACTAATTCACCAATTAGTCGGTCGCCAAATGAGCATAGACCGACTAACGATAAACAATAAGTTAGGTGAAAATTGGCATGTACAGTAAAGCTAAACTAGTCGGTCCAAGAAGGAAAGTTGACCGACTAGTTCATCAACTAGTCGGTCGATCAATGAACACAGACCGACTAATGATAAACAGTAACTCAGGCTAAAATGTGCATGTACAGGGAAAGCTCAACTAGTCGGTCACAGAAGCATCACTGACCGACTAGTTCACAAACTAGTCGGTCGGTGAGTCAACTTAGACCGACTAACTGTAAACAGTAAAGAGCTTGGAAGTGACTGACAAAAACTAGTCGGTCCAAGAAGCTTTGCCGACCGACTAGATCACCATCTAGTCGGTCAGTTCTTCTTCTTGAACCAACTAACATGCACAAGAAGTCCCGAATCGAAGCGCGATGCTTCGGGAAAGATTGTATGGACTTCTACTAAGATCCTAGAGCTAAGATATGAGCGTTATGAAGATTTAAATCGTAAGACCTACTCAAGGCTTAACATTCTACGAAAGAAGCTTAAAGACTATAAATAAAACTTGACGATACCGTCTTCAATAGCTTCAATCGAATCTTCACGACTTCTAAAGTGGTCCATAAGCTTCAATGAAGCTTTAGGCATACGATCACGTGCTTTGAGAAGTCTTGAGACGTCGTAATTGATATTCATATGAATTTGGCGACGATCTCCACAACTGCGCTCACAAAGTGTTAGTTCACGTTATATTTATGTGTGTTCATCATCCAAAACCAAATCCGGGGAGTCTAATTTCCAACATTCTCCCCCTTTTTGGTGATGACAAACCAACATAAATAATAATCAAAAATAATAATTCAAATGAAATTTACTTACTCCCCCTGCATTGATGACACGTTAATCCCAATTTAAACAATAATAATACGCATCAAGCAGACGAGTGAAGTATATAAAATGAGAATCGATTATTGAAATATCGAATACCAAATGTAGGTTATTGAAATATCGGATTTGAAAATCCTTTTATATATCTTAACTCCCCCTGAATCTAACATATCAAGTTAGATTCTTAGAATAATGCTTTAAATTATCATTTAGCACATCGTTATTATTATATCTCTCCCCCTTTGGCATAAGCAAAAAGAGCGGGAGGATAACAACGACAACAACAATGGCTTCAAATAAAAAGCACGGGAGTTGTAGAATACGACGACGGTTCAAGTGACACCAAAGAAAAATACGAATGAAATCAAGGCGTGTCAATGAAACCATAGTCGAAAATCGTAAAACGAAATCATCAAAACTCAAATCAATTTTACGGATTGAGTTATGGAAAATACTCTCCAATATCAACATTCTTGGTTAATTGAGTGCATGGAAAACAATTCTATATTTCCATAGAAGAAATTTCTATTAAACTAAGTTAATATCATCGGGCGACGAAATCAAACATCAGAGACATAAAAGAAATTATAAATAGTGCACAAAAGAATGAAATGTCAACGTCGATGTATATATATAAAAGATATGAACCAGAGTACATCAAAAATAAACATCACTGACATACAAAACATCGATCCACCGATCGGGGCACAGAATACATCATCATATCACACAGATATCGGAGTGTCACATAACATACAACATAATCAAAATACATGAAGATACATCATCAAAAGTATCAAAATACATCAAAAAGATCCAAAACCCCACTCTATCCTAACCAAACTCTCTCACACTTGATGTATCATCCAAGGAGCATCGGAGAGTCCTCAAGGAAGCTCAAGAGGAAGCGGCAGGATCTGCAGCAGCAGCAGGCTCTGCAGGAGAAGTGGTGGTCACAGGAACATCTGGAATGTCAGCAGGAGCGACGGCAGAAGTGACAATCTCTGGAGCAGCAACAGTAGTGGCCTCCGGAGCACCAGTCACAGTATCCACCGCAGGAGCGGTGGCAACAGGTGTGCTCTCGGGGGCACCAGCAGACGAAGCAGCAACAGCAGCACCAGAAGTGCCCTCGGGGGCACGAGTGGAAACACGACAAAGCTCCTCAATGTCCTCCTCATCCAACTCATCCTCGTCAGAGAAAGACGGAGGGACCTCAATATCAAGGCATCGAGCGATACGGCAGAGAATCTCCTCAGAACGAGCCTGCCGAGACTCCAAACGACGGATCGAACGAACGACATCGGCAAGAGTGGTAGAGGGAGCAGCAGAGGCAGAGGCAGAGACAGACACTGAAGGTGTCGTTCTCTGAACGTGACGGAGCGCCGCAAGAGACTTCTTGATGGCCGTCGCGTTCAGGGGAGGACCAAGAGGACGCTCATCGTCACGAGGCAATGTGACACAGAAGTGACGGAAAACAAGGGTCAACAAGCACAGGAAGGGGATGTGAGCCGACTTCGTGGACTTGCGAATACACTCGAAAGAGTCCATCTTATCGAGTATAATGCGAGCCCAGTTAATCGAGCTCCCCATGAAAATAGCATAAATCAGCTTCAAGAAGGGCTGGGACGGTAGAGATGAGGAGCCGTACTTGGGAAGCAAGCACGACTTCAGAATCAAATTGAGGACCCATGCATTAGGCTTGAAGGATTTGGAGGGCACGCCAATCATGGCGGGATGAATCTGATGGAAAATCTGGGAAAGGACGACCTGATCGAGGGAGGTGATATCATCAACAGAAATGTCTGAGGGGAGGAGGCCAGACGAGGAGATACCCAAAATCTCTCCTAAGATTTCTACTGTGAGGACTATATGAGTCCCCAAAACAGTCGTCTCAACAGAGTGGGTCGCATCGTACTGACCCCGGATTCTATTCGCATAGAAGAGTTTTACTAGGTGAGGGTAGGGGTGAGGGTTCGCCTTCGGGTCATATCGAAGGTAATCGAGAAGACCCGAGGACGAAAGAAGATCGGCGAGTCCTAGGAAGTCACTGAACTGGACGAAATGCTCCAGAAGCAGTGGGCAATGTTCGATACGGTTGTAAGCCACGAGACACATAGGGTCGTCGCGACACAACGAGATATCGACACCGCCAACTGGCATCTGAGCCTTTCCCTTAGGCTTACGGGTAGACGTACGTGGTCGGGAGCTAGACTCAGGATGGGTAGGAGGAGTGGGTTCCCTATGAGTCTCAGGCTCGGGGATATACACGGTATCGGAATCGGTAGGAGTATGGAAAGAGGAGCGAGAGGCAAGTTCCTTGGTCTTGGGCTTAGGCTTGGGCTTGGGTTGTCCTCTAGGCTTGGCGGTCGTCGTCCTCTTCTTTTTGAGAGGAGGCGAAGACGACGAAGGATGGGTAGTCTTAGATCGGCGTTTCGGAGGGGTTCTCGAAGGTTGATCGGGATCCATAGGGGTAGGTTCTACGGTCATCGATGAGGGGCTAGATGGAGTGATTGGAATTCGTGTTCTTGCCATAATCGAAGCAAGACATGACGCACAAGAGATCAAATCTAAGAAACCCTAGCCGAAATCAAATGAAACCCTAGAAGCCGAAATAAAAACCCTAATTCGAAGAGAATGAAGCCCTAGGAGATGAAAGCAAGCCCGAGAACAGAAAACGAGACCTAGGAGGAGGAGATATACCTAGGGGAGGGAGATCGACGGCGGCGGATGGACGGAAAAGACGCCGGAGATCGACGGAAGTCGAAGAGACTCGAGGAGGGATCGGGGGTTTTCGAGCTGGAGAAGGGAAGAGCAACCGACTAAATGAGAGATAAGTCGGTTAGATTGGGATTAAGTCGGTCGAAATCGTGAAATGACGAGACTGCCCCTGATGACTTAGTCGGTCACAGTTCAAAAGCTGACCGACTAGATGAAGATCTAGTCGGTCGGTTAACGAGCTTGAACCGACTAAGTGGAAACAGAGACCAGTCGAAGATTTCCTGAACGAGAATTAGTCGGTCTACGCTCAAATACTGACCGACTAGAACTCAATCTAGTCGGTCGGTAAGTTAACTTGAACCGACTAAGGAGATAAGCTGGAGAGGAAATCCAAAGAGCTTGAATTAGTCGGTCTAAGTTCTCTTACTAACCGACTAGATACAAATCTAGTCGGTTGGTGATTGAACTGAAACCGATTAAATGAGTCCAAAAGTTGATAATTAAGTTCTCTCCCCAAAACACTTGGACGAAACATCAAAATACTCTCATTAATCATTATACTACCCCATTAAACATCGAAAAACAGAAATTTGACGATTACGCACAAATCGAGCGAAAATTCCGAAAATTCACCAAAAATCCAGAAAATTTCAATACTTCAAGCATGAGCAAATATAACGAATAGAATAGCATGCAAGAATATTGAACAACATATGAATCCTAAATCTCGGATTCACCCATAATCCCCAATTCTCGACGCAACCGCACAAAGGAATCCTCCTTTAGGGGTTTCGTGAAAATATCGGCGATTTGCTTCTGGGTTTCAACGTACACTAATATGATGTCCTTTTTAGCAACATGATCATCCAAGAAATGGTGTCGGACATCTATGTGTTTCGAACGGGAATGGTGTACCGGGTTCTTGGAAAGACATATTGCACTTTGGTTGTCCACCATGATAGGGCAAGTATCACAGTTTATACCAAAGTCTTTAAGTGTGTGTCTCATCCAAAGAACTTGAGCACACACGGCACCGGCGGTAATGTATTCCGCCTCGGTGGTTGAAAATGATACGGAATTTTGCTTCTTGGAAGACCAAGAGACAAGGGAATTTCCTATAAAATGGCAAGTGCCACTAGTACTTTTCCTGTCGGATTTGCATCCCGCATAATCGGCATCACTATATGAGATTAACTCATACGTGCTAGATTTTGGATAAAGTAATCCAAAATCAAGTGAATAACTTAAATAACGGAAAATACGTTTTACCGCTACTAAGTGAGACTCCTTAGGTTGAGACTGATAACGAGCACATACGCATACGGCAAACATAATATCGGACCTACTTGCGGTAAGATAAAGTAAACTACCTATCATACCTCGATATAGACGAATGTCTACATCCTTGCCGCCCGTATCCTTATCAAGATGCGTAGTCGTGCTCATTGGAGTCTTCTTTCCGGAGGCACTCTCCATTCCAAATCGCTTTAGCAACTCCACCGTATACTTCGTTTGGTGGATGAAGATTGCATCGTCCATTTGGTGAATTTGGAGACCTAAGAAATATTTGAGCTCACCCATGTGGCTCATCTCAAATTGTTCCTTCATCACATTAGAAAACTCTTCGCAAAGAGCAAAGTTAGTAGCACCGAAAATGATATCATCAACATATATTTGAACTAAAATTATATCATTATTCGAATGCTTAACAAAAAGTGTAGAATCGGCTTCTCCCATTTTAAAATTCAAATCCAAAAGAAAATTCTTTAGGCGATCATACCAAGCTCGAGGAGCTTGTCTCAAACCGTAAAGAGCTTTCTTTAGTTTAAAAACATGATTTGGAAAATTTTCATTAATAAAACCCGGAGGTTGAGAAACGTAAACTTCCTCAACAACATCTCCATTTAAAAATGCACTTTTAACATCCATTTGAAATAATTTAAAATCCTTATGGCATGCAAAAGACAATAATAATCTAATTGATTCTAATCTAGCTACCGGAGCGAAGGATTCTTCGAAATCTATACCTTCCTCTTGGCGATAGCCTTGAGCAACTAACCGTGCTTTGTTCCGGACGACGACTTGGTTTTCGTCGGTTTTGTTCTTGAAGATCCACTTTGTCCCTATGACGGTGTGATTCTTTGATGGCAAAGGAACAAGCTCCCAAACTTCATTCCTCTCGAATTGAAGGAGTTCCTCCTCCATGGCTAAGATCCAAGCACTATCTTCGCATGCTTCATTAACATTCTTTGGCTCAATCGAGGAGGCAAAGGCACAATGAGCGAAGTAGTTCACTTGCGATCTCGTCTTGACACTATCATGGATATTGCCAATGACTTGCTCATGAGGATGGTCACGAACGGTATGAAGCCGTTTGGGAATACCTTGATCACTAGGAACATTCTCAACAACTTCATTAGTTGGGTTAGTCTCAATAGAATCAATAGAATTATTAGAATTAGAATTACCAATTGAATCACATAAGACATCCATAGAGTCATCATCATTAGTAATTCTAGTTGGAACAAATCCTTCATTAAATGACACATGAAGTGATTCCTCGATCATTGAGGTTCGTTTGTTGAATATCCGGTAGGCTTTGCTACGCGAAGAATATCCAACAAAAATCCCCTCATCGGATCTTGGATCGAATTTGTCCAAACTACCAGACGTGTTCTTAATAAAACATTTCAAACCAAAACCACAAAAATGTTTAACTTGAGGCAACCTACTAAACAACAATTCATAACAAGTTTGTTTAGTGCCGGGCCTCAAAAGTATTCTATTAAACACATAGCAAGCGGTATGTACCGCTTCCGTCCAAAATTAATGGCCAAGTTGGCTATCATCAAGCATAGTGCGAGCACACTCCACTAGCGTCCTATTCTTTCTCTCAACAACACCATTTTGAGGTGGTGCACGAGGGAATGAAAAGGTGTGTGTAATACCAACTTCATCACAAAATGTCTCAAAAGACTCATTCTCAAATTCACCTCCATGATCACTACGAATAGTGACAATGGTGGTTCCTAATAGATTTTGTACTTTCTTAACAAAAATTGTGAAGTTTTCAAAAGCTTCATTTTTATTACACAATGAAAATACCCAAGTAAACCTAGAAAAGTCATCAACGATGACAAGTCCATATCTAGCATTACCTAATGAAGCAACTCTAGTTGGCCCAAATAAATCTAGATGTAATAGCTCTAGAGGCCGCTTAGAAGAAATGCTTTTCTTAGGTTTAAATGAAGATTTTGGAAGCTTGCCTCGTTGACACGAGTCACAAAAGCTTTTCTTTTGAAAGACAAGCTTAGGGAAGCCTCTAATAGAATTTAACTTGGAAAACTTAAAAAGTGTTCCAAAGTTCACATGACCAAAACGTCGATGCCATAAGTGTTGTTCACTTGTGTTGGCAATAAGACATTGTTCATGTGATCTTGGAAGATCTAGGATATATATATCCTTATGGCGTGTGCCGGAAAACAATAATTCATTATTATCTTTTCTTAAATATGGCACATTCCTTTCGCAAAGTTAACTTTGTAACCTTTGTCACAAAGTTGACTTATTGAAATAAGATTGTGGTTTAATCCTTTAACAAGGTAAACATCACATATAAGGGGTTTAGAAGGATTACCCACTTTACCAACACCTATGATGGTTCCGCTCTCGTTGCCTCCAAATACGACACGATCTCCATTTGCAATGGGAACCACTCCGGAGAGCAATTGAGCGTCACCCGTCATGTGTTTTGAACACCCGCTATCGAGTATCCAATTCCCCTTGGAGCTAAATTTAAATTTGTTGCTCCTTTTCTTTTTCTTTTCCTTGAGTACCTAAAGATAGAAAATTTCATATCATGGTACCCAAGGTCATTGGGTCCAAAAGATTAGACCTTTGGAAGCCAAGTCCAATTGGACTTAGACTTCCCCACATAATTTCTACTATGCACAACATTCAAAAAATAAGCATTCATATACACTTGTTTTTCATCCATGCGTGTGTCCTTTGGGCTCCAAATAGTGAAAATCTTGGGAGCCCTCATCATATTGGGTGCATGCATGCGTTGTTGGTTTCTACGTGATACATGTCGTGGATAGGCATAAGGAACATGATGGAATGGTGCACGACGAGAATTATTCATATGATGAGGTGGGTGAACATACGCATGTGGAGGAACACGTGCGTGAGGGTGTCTCACATGGTGTGCACGTGCCTGTGAATGTGTTGCATAAAAATCATCATATGTGTGAGCCAGTGGAGTAGGACGTGTGTTCCTACGTGGCATAGTATTGGTGTACATATAAGCATGCCCCTTCTTTGGAGGTCCACCCAAAGTGGGTTTCTTTCTGAAAGAGGGTGTGGACGAGGTGGAAGCACCATTGGTAGAAGAACTACCAATAGAGTGTTTGCTACCACTCGTTGAGTCACCGGAAGTTGGCCTAACAAAAGTAGTGGCCGATTTAGATGAACTTCCCATCGTATACCCCAAGCCAATGTGGTGATTGGCCGGAAGTAAGTCACTTAGGATTTTATCCAAATGGTCCTTACCCTTATTGAATTTATTAATTCGGCCTAATGTGTTCTCATATTTCTCGGTGAGAGAACGCATAGAGGTATCCAAATTGGATACTTGCGATGTGAGCACATAAACACGAGATTTAAGATTCTCATTCTCAATACTCAAAGTCGAGTTTTGAGAAGTCAAATCCGCTATCTTGTGTTCCTCCGGATCTTCAATGCTAACATGTTCAAGTTGAGTCTTGAGATTAACAATCTCATTCTTCAACCCTTCAACAACGGTGTCGTTGTTGGTGATGATAGTTTTAGGCGAGGTTTGAATGCTAGCTAAGTCATCTTTTACTTTAGTATACCTATTTACTAATTTAGTATACTTAGACCATAATTGAGAATTAGCATTCCTAAGGTCATCCATAGTTACATCATCGCCTTCGTTGTCGCTATCATCGGAAGAGGAAGATCCTTGATCATGCTCCTCTCTTGCCATGAAGCACATGTGTGATTGCTCCACTTGCTCATCGTCCGACTCTCCACTTGAGGAATCCTCGGAGTCGGTGAATGTTGCCCCGACAACCCCTTTTTGTTCCCTTTCTTGTACTTCTTGGACTTGTCGAATTTCGGCGCCTTCCACTTCTCCTTTTGCTTATTTAGAGGACACTCAGCTTTCATGTGTCCTGGCTTATTGCACTTGAAACACAAAGGAGAGGAGGAGGCGTTAGAAGAACCAAATTTAGCTTTGTTCTTATAGTTACCTTTTCGGAAGAAACGGTTGAACTTCTTGGCCATGAGTGCCATAGACTCCAAGTCCAACTCGTTTTCCGAGTCTCATCATCGGTTGATGTGGATGTGGATGGAGCGGCCTTGAAAGCAATAGCCTTCTTCTTTGGCTCGTCTTGCTTTAGGTAGGACTTCATCTTTTCCTGCAACTTAACCTTGCTATCCTTGCGTACCTCGTATGACATCAAAGTACCCATTAGTTGAACTACGGTGTACTTATTCATATCATTACCTTCCTCGATGGAGAAGGTACGCTTTTCCCAAGAAGAAGGAAGTCCTTCGATAAGCTTCGAACACTTCTCCTTTTGGGTGTAGGTTTTGCCGAGAGCCTCAAACTCGTTTATGATGTCGACGAAGCGAGCATAATACTCCTTCATCTTCTCACCCTGTTACATATGAAACATTTCGTAATCTTTGTTAACAACAACGAGTTTAGAGTCTCTTACCCTACTCGTCCCTTCATGTAGTATGAGGAGAGAGTTCCAAATTTGATATGCACTCTTACATGTGCATATCTTATTGAAGTCCTCGGGCTCCAATGCGCATTGCAAGGCGTTCATTGCCTTGGCATTGCTTACCTCCGCGGCGACCTCCGCGGTTGTCCATTTCTCAAAGTCTTCTTCGGTGGGCTCGACGTATTCCTTCACCGTGGTCCTCCATAGAGATGCACTCCGGAGGAAAGTTTCCATTCGGCATTTCCAGTACCCGTAGTTGGTACCGTTGAAGAATGGAGGCCTCGTTGAGGAATGTCCTTCCATCACCGAAGATGCTCCTTCACGGTTCCTGAAGGTGCCATAGTCGGAAGGTGGACGCATGGTCTTGTTGTCGTTGGCAGACATAGCTAAGTATCTGGCTCTGATACCAAATGTAATGCCCTACAAGATACTGCACAAGTACTAGAGGGGGTGGTGAATAGTACTTTAAAAAATAACAAGGAGTATAATTCCTAATTATCGTGCAAACAACTACCAAATCAATTTACGGAAGCTTAAATTGAAGACAACAACAAAATTAACAATGCTAACAAAAGATATTACTGGGTTCGGATCCACCCAAGTCTCCCCGACTTGTTCCCGGTGATTCTACGTCCCAAACAACCGGATCCCCTCCGGATACTTGAGTTAGAAACCCTAACTCAAGATTTCCACTATGAAATACTTGTGAAAAACCTTCACAAGTCAAATCATACACAAAGTAATTTGTGACTCCCACAACCCGGGATCACAACCACACTCTCACAACCGAGAGTGAAACTTACAATATGAAATTGAAATGAAATAAGAGACTTCTTACCGACAAAATACCTATGCCTTGAGTAATGCTTACGAATTAGGGCAAAGATGATTTTGAGGAAGAAGAGGTGGCACCAAACCCTAGCTCCAAGATGTAGATCAGCGATGGAGAGCTATGGGGAAGTTGGTGACCTAGAATCAAGCACTTGGCTTGGAAGGCTTCACACTCAATGAATCTCTCTTTGGAAGTAAGAGTGAGGAGAGATTATTGAATGGAATGAAAGAGCTTTGAATGAGCTTGGAATGATTTCTCTTAATCTCTAAAATTGCAATAATATCAGCCTTGACTGCAATGAATGCAGCCCAGCAAGTATATATAGGTTAGAGGAGAGAGAGAAAGAAATTCGAGTCATTAAATGCTCCAATGGCTCTATTCTGAACCCAAGTAGTCGGTCAAAGAACAACCACCGACCGACTAGTTCATCAACTAGTCGGTCGCTCAATTAACATAGACCGACTAATGGAAGAACAGCCAAAAGGTTGAAACACAGACAAAAGGAACTAGTCGGTCCAAGAAGAGTAGCTGACCGACTAGTTTCACAACTAGTCGGTCGGTTACTCAACTGAGACCGACTAACAGATAAAGCTGAAGTCTTAGTACAAATTGACTTAGTCGGTCCAAGAACAAATGTTGATCGACTAATTCACCAACTAGTCGGTCACCAAATGAGCATAGACCGACTAACGATAAACAGTAAGTTAGGTGAAAATTGACATGTAAAGTAAAGCTAAACTAGTCGGTCCAAGAAGAAAAGTTGACCGACTAGTTCATCAACTAGTCGGTCGATCAATGAACATAGACCGACTAATGATAAACAGTAACTCAGGCTAAAATGTGCATGTACAGGGAAAGCTCAACTAGTCGGTCACAGAAGCATCACTGACCGACTAGTTCACAAACTAGTCAGTCGGTGACTCAACTTAGACCGACTAACTGTAAACAGTAAAGAGCTTGGAAGTGACTGACAAAAACTAGTCGGTCCAAGAAGCTTTGCCGACCGACTAGATCACCATCTAGTCGGTCAGTTCTTCTTCTTGAACCAACTAACATGCACAAGAAGTCCCGAATCGAAGCGCGATGCTTCGGGAAAGATTGTATGGACTTCTACTAAGATCCTAGAGATAAGATATGAGCGTTATGAAGATTTAAACCGTAAGACCTACTCAAGGCTTAACATTCTACGAAAGAAGCTTAAAGACTATAAATAAAACTTGACGATACCGTCTTCAATAGCTTCAATCGAATCTTCACGACTTCTAAAGTGGTCCATAAGCTTCAACGAAGCTTTAGGTATACGATCACGTGCTTTGAGAAGTCTTGAGACGTCGTAATTGATATTCATATGAATTTGGCGACGAGCTCCACAACTGCGCTCACAAAGTGTTTGTTCACATTATATTTATGTTTGTTCATCATCCAAAACCAAATCCGGGGAGTCCAATTTCCAACATGGAGTTGTAGGCTTATTGAGTTTCCAACATGTTCCAAAGTTCATAGTCGATGCTTTGAAGATAGATCGTCATCCTTGTCTTCCAATAGGAATAGTTGGAACCATTGAATAGTGGATGCCTTGTGGTGGAGTGCCCTTTTGGAAATTGTGATGAAGAGGTTGAATTTTTTGTCAGATATGTGTGGGCCATCTTAACCATGCTCTGATACCAAATATTGGATCTCCTGACACACCAAATACACTAGAGGGGGGTGAATAGTATATATCACAATGAAATTACGAAATTAAAAGTAACTAAAAAATTGCAATTAGAGTGCGAAATAAATAACACAATCCAGAAAATTCCAAACGCAAATAAAGAGATTTACCCTGGTTTGGATCCTTGTGATACTACGTCCCATCCTTTACCACGTAGAAATTTCAATCCACTATAAAACTTGTTCCTCGCAAGCAATCAACATACAAAGATCCCAACACTCCCTGTGTTGCAAAATTATACAATCTCTTCAACAAGATATTCACCAAATAAAGAAAAGAAAGAGTATGAAACAATATCATCTATAGCCTTGATAATGTGAGAATTATAGCAAAAAGTTGGTGATGGTATCTCCAAAGGTTCTGGATGAGAATTGATGGTAGAACACACTTGGAGAATGGACTTCTTATTGAGGAAGAAGTTTTGCACATGTTCCCCAAAGAAATATGAAATTGAACAAAAAAGGTTCAGAATTTTTTTTGAAGGCAGTTGTCCGACGTTCAAAAACTACCCATTTGGCCTATAAATAGACCCCATGACCTCTGCCTAAACACATATAATAATTCTATTTCTCTCCTATCCGTACGTGTTCTTTCTCTCACTAGAAAGAGAGTAAATTTCAAATATCTTTGGGGAACCTCTGCAGAAATTATTCCTCAATAAGAAGTCCATTATCCAAGCGTGTTCTATCATCATTTCTCATCTAGAATCTTGGAGATACCATTACCAACCTTGCGCTATAATTTTCACATTATCAAGGTTACATGTGATACTGTTTCATACTCTTTCTTTTCTTTATTTGGTGAATCTCTTGTTGAAGAGATTGTACAATTTTGCAACATGGGGAGTGTTGACATCTTTATATGTTGGTTTCATACGGGGAGTAAGTGTTATAGTGGATTGAAATCTCTACAGGGTAGAGGACTGTACGTATGATCACAAGGATACGAACCAAGATAAATCTCTGTGTTTGCGATTGAAATTTTTTGGATTGTGTTATTTATTTCCGCACTCTAATTTCAATTTTTAGCTACTTTTAACTTTGCAAATTCGTTGTGATATACAATATTTACCCCCCTCTAGTGTTTTTGGTGTGCCAGGAGATCCAACAGTCATACCTATATAGCAAACTTACAATTATAGACTGGAGGTATGCTTGGATGTGTCCCAGTATAAATAACCTAACGAGCACGGCGAGGAGTCGACTGATGAGGTGACATATACATTTTATCTGGAGCTAATTGAGGAGCTTGGAAAGGACACTGGAGAGGGAACGGACATGGAGCTTGAGAGTAGAGATTTATTTCCAGGGAAGTGTTGTCAACCATCCTTAATTTTAAATATTTATGTTGATGACCGTCTTTGGGAAACATTTGTTCACGGGGCAAATCTTTCACAACAATATTTATTGCTACCTTAGTTAGTTAGAATAATTTACCCCTATGATGTCGGTAACAACATTTTATGCATCCCAAAACCCATTACATTATATGATTGTCTTCTTCACATTATTCATGTCTTACCATTTTGCTTACACACCATCGAGCATTTCTTTCAAGTGAAATCTTACTTTCTAATTCGTTTGACTTGATCACCCCTTTCAAAGCCATGACATTTTTGATCGAGTCATTTGAATAGGATTGTTTGGTTAAGCTTGGGAGATGGCGCTCTCATGCATCATTGCATGTGCATGTAGTTGCATTAGGATTTCATGTTATTCATGTCATTATTTTCCATTCATTCCCCTCATATTATCGTTGTTCCTCATAATTATCTTTTATGATCACATTGAGGACAATGTGTAGTTTAAGCTTGGGGAAGTACATTTCCATGCCATTTAGTTACATTAGTTGCATTTTACTTTATTTTTTGGATTTTAAGATTTTTTTCAAAATTTTCAAAAATTTTCAATTTTTCATCTTATTTTCCTTTCCTGTGCGTGTCCATGCATCATATCGTGTGACTGTTATTTATTTTTCTATCTTTTCTTTTCTCTTTCTAGACTAGAAATGATTTTTCGATGATTGCACTATGTTTGCTATGCACACTCAATTAATTCCTTTACACACCCACATATCACACTCTTATGTCTTATATGCTTCATTTTAATATTTAGATGATGGATTTATCTTGAACTCTTAATTGATTGATTTAGAGTTATTTCCTTGAGTAGATTATCTTTTCAATATGCTTTTCCATAGATGAGTTCATTTTTTCCAATATATAATGGCATGTTTTCGTGGTGCACGTTAATCCGTAACAGAACGATTTCAAATGAGTTCGAATTGATTAATAAATTTTTTTGATTTTTTCCATAGCTCAAAATCAAAAACGGATATTATTATCATCATCCTCGTGACGATACGAACCTGTCGTAATTTTTTCACAATTTCTCGGCAACGTTTAGTTCAATGGGTAAAAAGGTAATTTATACCCCTAATTACTAATTACCGTTTCCATTAATGCTAACCCCACTTAATTAACTAGACCCACCCTGATTATACCCCTCCTAAAGTTGGTCAGATCCGAATAATTTCGGATCCAACCCCAAACCCTTTAAATTAAAATTTCCATTAAAGTTGAATCATTCCTATTGCGACGACAGAAACTCTTAAAAACATAATTGAAACTAAATTAAGCGTTTCTCTAAAATTCCTCCCTGAAAATAAATCTAAAACATACTTAAATACATAGGGTAGCAATCCCAAAAAATCTCAGAAAATCTGGGCACTTGGGCCCATAAACTAGGCTAGTCGTGTCGCGCTACTCGACCGAGTAGCAGAGCCAGCTCGGTCGAGTCAGCTACAAGCTTCACTTGCTGCTAGTTCTCCGTCTGGCTGATAC
The DNA here is from genome assembly GCA_030789695.1 of Scilla litardierei. Classification (NCBI taxonomy): domain Eukaryota; kingdom Viridiplantae; phylum Streptophyta; class Magnoliopsida; order Asparagales; family Asparagaceae; genus Scilla; species Scilla litardierei. The sequence goes on along the minus strand of CM061132.1, from coordinate 84,152,294 downwards.
GGGCTACTCGGAGCAGCCCCTACTCAGTCGAGTTATAGTAGATCAAAACTTCCTCCAAAACACTGCTCTATTTCTTTTCGACTCGGGTTGACTAGGTGAGCTGCTCGGTCGAGCTAGGGTGCCTTAGAAAAAAGCTCAAAATCTTCATCTGTTTGGTGAGACTCGGGTCGAGTCGGATGTCTGATCGATCGAGTAGGTCTGGGCTATTTCCTATGCGATTTCTGCGTGTCAGCTCGGCCAAGTAGCTGATGCTACTTGGTAGAGTCACTTGGGAAATTGAGCGAATCTTTGCCATCTCTCGTTCTCTCCTCATCCTCTCCTCCAATCTTCTTTCATTCCTCGACGAACTCTCTTGGAGCCTTGACAATGATGTCTCGGACGTGCCAGATGTGTCCAGGGCCCTAAGTAGTTCCAATTCCTCCAAAACTCCTGAAAATCCAAAAAGCTATACAAAACTCGAATATGATGTTAAAAGCGAGATAATATATGAAAATATGGAGTTTGGAGGCGAATAAGACATGAAATGATGCGATAAAAACAAGTAAAATATGGACACATCAAAATCCCCCAAGCTTACCTCTTACTCGTCCTCGAGGAAAACGAATACCAGGCTCATCAGTAGATAAAAATAAAAAATAGAAAAAGAATGGAAGATGGAGGGAAGTGCTAGAGTATTCGGTCAGATCTCAAGCCATAGCGATATATCACAATGCTTCGAAAATGGATCACATGCTAATAAGAATTTCATATCTTTGCTAAACATATTACTTGCAAGCATTTAAAAACAAAGGAAGGGATTCTCTAAATTCATGCAATCAATTCATATCCACATCATGCAATCCATAGAGTCTAGTATAAACATGTTGGCGACGCACTTTTCAATCAATAGAAATAAATGAAGCATATAAGAGTCATACCAATCATGTAACAGCGAATAGAATAAGGATCATGGCATTCTTATATTCATCTCAAATCATGAAAAATCTCCATAGCTAATATATTTCGCAAAGTCTGAACATTATCAAATATCCCCAAGTGTGCACAACTCCACTCTAATGGCATACTCACTTGTATAATCAAATGGATTCACCCTCCCAAGCTTAGCTTGAGGCATCACATCTAAGGAATAATAAAGGAATTTTTTGGCTTTTTCCCAAGTATTTGTGTAGCTCCAAATAGTAAGATATAGGAAATATTTTTTTTGAACTCTCTTTTTTTTCTTTTTTTCTTTTTATTTCTTTTTGTAGGAGCAATAGGGTATGCATATATTTTTGGCTCCTTTTGGATTTTTGGGCTTTTTTGAAGCTAACTTTTTCTTTTGGGATTTTTCGGAATAAGGTGCAGTATATGTAGCTGCACAGGGGGTGAACCCAAATGACATGTAGAGAATAATAAGATATGTGGAGAAGGAAATAATATAATCACTCGGTTCACTCATAAGATGTGCACGATGGTTCAATAAGATAATACTCCAACTAAACTCATACGCAAGCATATATATTTCATTCATTTTAACGAATAATGAAGTCTTGCGGTAAGGCACACAATAGTAGCAAGCATGTAATAATAAGTGAATACGAGAACAAGGCAGATGCTTCAAATATTCTACAGATGCGTGAATCTTGGTGCATATCCAACATAGGCATACTAAATACTACTGTGTACATTTAGTTTCATTTCATTTCATGCATTCATATAGAGAGATCATCAACAAAATATATATGCAAGAATATGAATAGTAAGACACTAAAATACTCTAAGTAGCATGGAAAAAGTAATAGCATCGTGATAGCTACTAAAGCTAAGATAGATATCATCATTCAGAATATATCTAGCAAAAGGGGAAAAGAAAGGCGGAGAAAATAAAATAAAAGCAAGCATGCAATCATACCAAACATGGAAAATATGATGCTAAAAAAATGAAACGGTGAAAAAGTGGTGGAAAATAAAAATAAAAAGGGTGTAAAATGAAAGAAGATGATAAAAAATGAAAATAAAACGCGATAGCGCCCATCCCCCAAGTTAAACACATCAGTGTCCTCACTGCTGAGAACACGCTGGCAAGAAGGAAAAATGAGTCTAAGGTGGGCGGGTGGTGAATAAAAGGAAAATAAAGAAATATAAAGTGAAACTATGCAAATGAAAGAAGAAAAGCAGATGCAGATGCATGACCTAAGGCCTAAGCTGCAAAAATATGAACATGCATGCATATGATGCAAATGATGTCGTGATGCAGGTGGAATATATTAAAATGCAAAATGATGGAATATATACAGGTGGTGCAAAAAGGTCATCCCCCAAGCTATGCAAGGTCAGGGCTCCGGAGAGACAAATGGGCACCAAAAATAAATAAGGGGTGACGGGATCAAAAATAGTGTGAAGATCCAGCAGCAGCATCACCCTGAGTGGGTGATGATGGATCCGTCTGCTGGGGACCAGAAATAGGAACATCGGGCACAGAATGTGAAGGCTCGACAGGTGTGTCGGCTGGGGAGGTAACATAAGAGACAACATGCTCAGAAGATAGTGTAACAGGTAGAGTGTCGACAGGTGTAAGAACATGTGTGTCGACAAGAGAATTCTTTAGCTGCGGTACAACCGTCTCAACTGAAGAAGTGACAGGCCCTGTAGAAGCCTGAGAATGGGGCACAGTGAGTGGTGTGGGAGGGACAGAAGGGACAGGGTCTGGCCTGGGAGGAGGGGCTGGTGCAAGTATGACAGTGGGTGCACACTGATGCCTAAAAATGACAAGAATGGCTGTAAGGTTCCGCTTAATGGACTGCTGAAAAGTGGAGAGCAAGGTTAAGATGGTGTCAAAGGCATGCCTCAGGGTGACAACCTCGGTCTCCATCGCAGAAAGACGTGCGTCCGTGGTGCGGGAGCTAAGGGGTGGGCGTGAACTTCTAGAGGCCACCCTTATGGAGTGCCCACGTGCAAGTGATACCCCGGGGTCGGATTGAAAGTCAGGGGAGGGTGGTCTAGCAGGGATCTCGAAGGAAGAGGATGTGAGTGGAATGGATCCAAGATCCCGTGTAGAAACAGAAGCAGCAGCAGCATCAGAAATGGGAAGAAGTGGTGACAGACACCACGATGCTATCAGAAAAGACTGCTAGTGCTGGTACAGAAGTGGTGCCAGGAAGAGAGACCGTGGACCCTAGAGTGGTAGGAAGGGAAGTGAGGAGGTCCACGGGTGTGGGAAGAGTGCTGGCAGCGACGGGCTCCGAGATGGGTGATCGGTAGGCTCAGGAGCAAAAGAAATGGCTGGCTCCAAAGGGGGTGGAAGAAGTAAGATCCGGAGTAGTAGAAACAACCATGCTCTCAGGTCTGGGCATGGCAGAGACAGAGGTAGCGACCTCTGGGGTGAAGGTGTGGATAGTCCCTGAGGTCTCTAGGGGGGTGGGGGTGGTGGTGGGAGTGCTGACAGAAGTGGAAACAAAAGTGCTCCCAGGTGGGACAAGGCTAGGAAACGCTCGCGGTGAGCGTCATCCCTGAAGACTATATCATACGTCCTCAGGGTGGGTGGTGGTGGAACTGGACGGGGTGGATGAGTGGTGGTGAGGATGGGAGGAGTGGTAGTGTGAGTGGTGTTTGGGGCATCTATGGCTAGAGGCACGTGTGTAGTGGATTGTGACGACTCGGACAAGGACGACGAATCGTCCAAGTACGGCTCGGGTGTGGGTGAAGGTGAATGTTGTGGGCGTCATGCAGGCCGGGAAGAGGAGGGACCAGTGGTGGCCTCCCTCTTCACTGGCTGAGGCTTCATCGGCCTAAGGCAGGGAGGCATCATGCAGATGTGCTGGCTACGATGAAATGATAATAAAAAAATAAAGTGTGGAAGGAATATACCAACACCGAGCGTAGCTGCAAAAGTGAAAGTAGAATGCGCACGTGTGAAGTCTCGAATCCAAGCTATCGCCCAAGCTGATCCAAACCCAGTTTCTCGGATCCTCGAAGAAGCTCTAAGTGTACCTGCAATAAGATATAAAGATGGTATTAGGCAAGTTTGGAATTTAATCGGGTTTCGAGATTAAAAATAGGAAAAATTAGGGTTGGTGGTGATTCGAATATGGGGGAGATGTGGGTAAGAGGGATTAAGAAGCGGGGTAGTGGGGGTGCTCGGCCCGAGCACAGGGTATGCTCGGATGGTAGCTTGGGCGGTGGCTAGGGTGCACAGCTCCGACGAGTTGCTGGATCAATGGGGGCTGCTGCGGGGTTTGGGGAAAGAGAGAGGGGTGGATGGGGGAGAGAGAGATGGAAGGGGGGATATGACGGGGGAAGATCTGTGTCACAGACGCCAGGTGGCGCCGACGGTGCTGCTTCGGCTAGTTGTCGAAGCTAGGGCGGCGGTGGGAGGAAATTAGGGGGGGAGAGAGAGAGAGAGAGAGAGAGAGAGAGAGAGAGAGAGAGAGAGAGAGAGAGAGAGAGAGAGAGAGAGAGAGAGAAGGGGGTGATGGGGGAGAAGCGCAGCCGGCACAGGTGGTGCAGGCGGCGCTGCTCCGGCGAAGTGCTGGAGCTAGGGCGGGGCGGCAATGAGGAGGGGGAGAGAGAAAGATAGATAGAGAGAGGGCGAGGCAGACCAAGTTGGCGGCGGTGCTCGAGCGGAGCAGCGGTAGTGGCGGTGGCAGGGGTCCGATCGAGTAGGGGGTTTAGGGCTAGGGTTAAGTGAGCTCGGGGATTTTGGGGTTGATTTTGAGTAGGATTAGGATGGCCATAGCTGTTTTTGATTTAATACGAACTGAGTCCAGCTCGGTTAAGTGGTGGGCCCTAGTTTGAGTAAGTCGCTGCTCGGGCCGAGTAGCAAAAGCTGCTCGGTCGAGCAGAAAAGAATATAAAAATATAAGAATTTAAGTTTAGAAATTTTTCCCTAGTACTCGATTGAGCCGCTTACTCAGCTCGGTCAAGCTGAATTGGAACAGAGTGTTGTTTTCAGCTCTCTTTTGCTCTTCCTGCAGCTTTGCTGAGTAGGGTAGCTACTCAGTCGAGTACATTAAGCTTTCCAGAGCGCCCTTTTAGCACTTTTGGGACTCTCCCTGCAGCTCGACCGAGTAGGGTAGCTACTCTGTTGAGTCGAATTAGAAACAGAGTGCTCTTTTTCGACCATTTTGGGCTCTACCTATAGCTCGACCGAGTAGGGGGCTACTCGGTCGAGTCGAGTTTGATTTCCAAAGCCTATTTTTGCCTTCTTTCTCCAGTTCTCTGCAACTCGACCGAGTATGGTAGCTACTCGGTTGAGTCACATGTAACTCTTCCCCCAAGCTTGTATTTCTCTAAGGTGCTCTTCCGTTGGTTCCATCTCCTTCTTTTCATCGTTACGCGTGCTCTCCTCATTGTGCAACCTGTAGAAGGGGGAACTCATCAATTTTTTGTGTTTTTTGTAAATTTATTGAATTAAAAACATATTTATTTTGTTTTTGAATAAGAAAAGAAAACTAAAAAGAAAAAGAAAAAGAAAAAACAAAGGGAAAGAAAGTCGGGTTGCCTCTCGATAAGCGCTTGTTTTAAGTCATAAGCTCGACTCCTCAAGATTTTCAAGAATGGTGGTGCATTCCTCGAGAAAGTAGGTTTCCTCTTGTCCAATCGGTTCTCCCGCTACGTATGGATTTATTCTTTGGCCATTCACCTTGAATTTGTTATTCTTCCCCTCGAGTTCTATGGTACCCCCGGTGACATACTTATTATCTTGTAGGGGCCAGACCACCTTGATTTTAGCTTCACGGGGAAGAGTCGTAGTCTTAAGTTGTAGAGGAGTACTTGGTCACCTACTTCGTAGCGCCTCACCGTGATATTCTTATCATGATAGACCTTGGTCTTTTCCTTGTACATCCTTGTGTTCTCATAGGCGTGTCTCCAGATTTCGTCAAGCTCGTTGACACTCAAGAATCATCGCGTGGCAGTGCTCTTTAGACACAGTTCAACTTCTTTATCGCCCAATATGCTCTATGTTCCAATTCCACCGGTAGGTGGCATGCTTTCCCGTATACTAACATGTAAGGGGTTGTTCCTATAGGGGTCTTGAAAGCGGTGTGGTACGCCCAAAGAGAGTCACTCAACTTTTGGGACCAATCCTTCCTTGATGCGGTTACTGTCTTCTCGAGGATGTTCTTGATCTCTCTGTTGGAGATTTCAACTTGGCCACTCGTTTGGGGGTGATATGCAAAATCGACCTTGTGATGCACTCTGTATTTCTTAAGCATTGTCTCAAACTTCTTTTCGATGAAGTGACTCTCCCCGTCGCTTATAACCGTTCTTGGGACTCCAAAGCGGGGAAAAATCATATGCTTGAAGAACTTGGCCACTACCCTTGCCTCATTCGTTGGTGTGGCTATGGCTTCCACCCACTTTGAGACGTAATCAACTGCAACTAGGATGTACTTGTTGCCGTTACTCGTTGGAACGGATCTCATGAAATCAAATCCCCAAAAGTCGAAAAATTCTATCTCGAAAATGCCTTGTAGGGACATCTCATTTTTCTTCGTGATATTTCCCGTTGTTTGACATCTGTCGTGCGCTCTGATGTATTCGTTTGCATATCTGAAGATGGTGGTCCAATAGAAGCCGCTTTGGAGAATTTTTGCAGTGGTTTTAGTGACCGCTGCATGTCCCCCGCAAGGTTGGTCATGGCAATGTGACATAATGGAAGTGGCCTCCTCTTTCGGTATACATCGTATGGTAATCCCATCGGTGCATGTTTTGAATAAGTACGGATCATCCCAAAAGTAGTTTCTGGCATCATGTAAGAACTTCCTTCTTTGATAGGTTGCCATCCTATGAGGGATTATGCCGCTCACCAAATAGTTGACTATGTCGGCATACCAAGGTGCTTCAGAGGAGGATGCCATGAATAATTGCTCGCCGGTGAAAGAATCATCAATCAGCATGCTGTCGTCTCCATGCCTATGAATCAGCCGTGATAGATGGTCTGCCACAACATTTTCAACCCCCTTCTTGTCCTTGATCTCTATGTCAAACTCTTGGAGGAGAAGAATCCATCATATTAATCGCGGCTTTGCATCCTTTTTGCTTAACAAGTATTTCAGGGCTGTATGATCTGTATGGATTATTACTTTGGATCTTGGAAGGTAAGATCTGAACTTTTCAATGGAGTACACCACAGATAGTAATTCCTTCTCTGTACCGATCGGTATTTTGATAATACACATTTTATTCATACCCTATCCCTTGCTGTACTTTTCCCATATCCGTGATTAATGCGTATACGTATTTCGTACTCGTACTACGTACGCGTATTAGCTATAATTATTTTTGATATCAATTATCCTATAAACTCATTAAAACGAATATTTCCAAATCTAATTTCGAATTCAAATTTCCTTCCATATTCAACATGGGAGACTTTTTATCTCCTTTTGATTAGCTAATAATCCATCTCTTAATCACAATTAATCTCCTTACTTCTTTCCTTTTCCTCCTAGGTTTAATCTCCCCATTTAGTCAAAAATATTTCTTTTTAAAATTCTCTAAACCTAAACTAAACCCAGGTTCACGCAACCTAGCCTCACTTGCACATTTACAAACCCAAAACTCAAACAAACCTAGCTTCTTCCCAACCCTCACATGCAACAACTGAGCCCCAAAAATATTATACTAAGCCTAAACAAAAGAGGATCAGGGCTCAATCACATGCACTCCCCTAGTAAACAAAAACTCAAGGAGATTTCCTAGGCCTTCAACTTCCCCATTCTCATATATTATTAAACACATACAAAAAACCCCGAAATCTATCTCCATGGGTTTCACGTGCGCCCCCTACATATAATAAACAAACCCTAGAGCTCTTCCCCCTATTCTCAGCCGCACCCAGCCTATACAATTAAAACCTAGTATTAAAAAAACCAAGAGGAACCAGCCCTTCACATTTTTAAAACCCAGCCCTACATGCGTCATGGTCTACTAAAGAGAAAAGCCTAGGTTATCAAACCACTGCCACACATACAAATAAAAAACCCAAGACTATCCCTTTCTATCAGCCGCCACCTCCTATATAGAACCCTAACCTAGGCATCCCCTCATCTCTCAGCACTCACACAGCCCCTTTCCCCTACAGCTTACGTCTAGCCCTCGCCCAGCTCGCGCCCTCCCTCACCAATGCCAGCAGCCTCCCCTCAGGCCGTGCCGCCCAGCTCTCCAGCATGCGCAACCCAGTCCCACACCCCCTGTCCAAGCGCCACCCAGCCCACGCTCTCCATCACCAGTGTACGCGCAGACCTCCCTCGCTGCCACGCAACCCACAACCCGACGGCCACCTCCTTTCCCTTCCAAGTCACAGCCACCCTCTTCCCAGATCCACGCAATCCTCTCTCTTCTCCTCCGCACTCAACCTTAGGCTTCCAGCTCTCCAAGCGATAGCCCCCTCATCCCCGCAACCAGAACTACCGCCCATCACCTCCCCAGTGCTCGCAGCTACCCCCTCTCCCTTTCAAGTCCACACCCAGGCCCCCACAACCGCTGCCACCTCTCCCAAGCCCATTGGCAAGCTTTGACAGCCTGTAGCAGGCTGTCAACGCTTCCTCCGACCAACTGCAGACCCCGGCGACCCGAAGACACCGCAGTCTGTTCCTCTCCTCGCTGCCGCAACGTGTTTCCACGCTGTAGCCTCGTCAATGTCGTACACGTCTTGATCCTTCGCTGTGTTTTACCAGCTAGTAGATCTGTCCCCTACTAAATCAAAACCCACACCACAAGATAGAAAATCTAATAAAAATGGATTATTAGACGTCGTAAGAGTCGTTTGTTGCACATAATATGTTGAAAAAGACCTAATTATGTTATATGTCTAATCAAACCAGAGAACCGATCTCACTGTAACGTAGTACTCATCAAGACGAACCCAACGACACCAATAACGCTAAAATCAGACAAGTGTACAATTTGTTATGAATTTTTGAAGTTTAAATGTTAAATCGTCTTTTTCGCTTAAAGCTGAATAACAAGAATTTGACCCGTGAAATGACGCTCACTAAAAATATCATGACGAACCATACTTAATTTGTGACACATTGACATTAAATATCGCATGTTTAATACTCAAGAATAAATAACGAAAAATAGTTGATTGCAACATGTTTAATAAACAAACCTTTTACATTCGTTGTTCAAATTGTTTTAGGGTATGGTAATTCAGGATAAATGATGAAATTGGTATAACCAGATGCTCCACAGTTCTTTTGCACGCACGTTCCTTATTATAACCACCTGGACACCCAAAATCGTCAAATCAGGCAAGTGTGCGAATTTATACAAATTATTGAAGTATTAGTGTTTAATTGCATTTTCTGTGCGTGTGTGTGGACCCCTATTAAGTAAATCGATAATGCATGTGTGCATGTGTGTGGACATTGATTAATTGAAAATCGACGATGCCTTGTAATGACATGAAACTCTTGAACTGCTTTGAACACATTTGATTGTATTGCACAACCTGCGGGTAATAGGGCATTCTCCAAGACAGAGAGACTGATCCCTTGTACAGATACATATCCAGCATGTAATAGGACACTCACCTAGCAGAGTGAGAGATCCCTTGTACAGATAGCCTACGGGCAATATGGCACGCACCTATCAGAGTGAGTGATCCCTTGTACGGACTTGTCTTGTGCACTTGGGCTGGGAAGGGTTGAGCTGCGCACGGTTTAGAGGGTTTGATCCCCCTTAAACTGTAAGGCGCAAACACTCTTGACATACACCGCCTTGTCTTGTCTTGTCTTGTCTTGTCTTGTTTTGTAGCCAGTAGCACATGCTACGGCTATTACCATGCCATGTTATTCTCTTGCGCTGTGTTTTCCTTTCCTGCCATGTCTATATAAATTGTCATGCTCATTACTTTACTTTTAAAATGTTGTAGAATTAACATGCTAGTAGTTCCTTACTTCGCCCTGTTTTTTAGTTGCCATGTTTAAACTATGTTGAGACCTTGTTTAAAATCATTAATGCTTCATAATTTATTTTCATTCGTACACTTTGCCTTGGGATTCTCACTTTCTCTTGCAGACTCTTGCTGACATACATTCATTGTTTTTGGAATGTATGTCAGATCATCAGCCAGGTTACCAGGAGGACTTATTAGGGATAGCTGAGCCAGGGGACCAGGAGTTGTGGAATCTGTGAACCATCATTGTAATCTTTTACTTTTGATGTATGGGTCATAAGACCCACTCTTCCTTTCCTTCAATGTTGTAATTCAGTTTGAGATGTTGAGATTGTAATAATAAAAATATTTTTTTGCTTACCTGTGCTGTTTCTGAGTATGCATGCAAGTACCTGCAAAGTTGTCACACAGACGCTTATTGTGTTAAGTCAAGGGGGAAAGAAAAACAAAAGTACCTCCTCCTTACTTGCACATGCGGACCCGCTCGCGTCCTCGCTCCTAAGCATAATGGGAAGCAGGTCCTGACAGGTTTTAGTGTTGGCCCATGCAGTTCGATGCTCGTGCAAAATACCTTAGAACAGCATAGATAGTATTACAATCTTGACTCTCAAACCACACCATTTCCTTGAATTTTCCTACCCCAATCTAATTCATTAGGAAATCCTAGTACTAAGGTTCCTAATCCTTAGTCAACCACATAAGTATACCCTTGAGTTAATGACCATAGAAATCCATCGTAGCATATTCACAGAGTCATTTCCTAGTCGTATTTACATTTGGTCATCCTATTCTAATCCTTCCTCTCGGTTCACGTGATCCCCAAATGACAGTTATCATTATCATTTCGAATCCTTCACATTACAATCCGATTTTACTTTCGATATCCTTTTCATTGAATTCCTTGCCCAGTTTAATTTCTTTGAAACAGTTAGGATATACCTAGATCTCATGCTTATCGGCCGACTTAAATTCATTCTTTGATTTTGAAACTTTCTTCGTCGTAATCTTTAGCCACTATCTTATAACGATTTTCTAACCTATATCATCCATACTCACATATTTATCTTACTTCTACATATGGAGATCCTCATCCTTAAACCTTATTTTTATTTCGCAGATTCAATATGGTACTTTCTTTTCCCTACTACAACGTATTTCAAAACAACCGACCATATACAAATTTAAATACTTTTTATGCTAAATAGAACTCCAACTATTTCAGTGTATCAGTTATGTATTCATTGTATTGATACTTTAAAGATTTTTGTTTAAATCTATCCCCATTTACAAAACAATCACTACATCCCTATACTCATTACTCTTTCGTCTATTACTTATCTTCTGTTTCAACTCATACCATCTGCTCACTATTCTTATATACGTTATAAAGGTATTATAATATATTTTACGCATGTCTTCCATTCTCCTACTTAATAATTCATAACTAATTTTTTGCCACCTAATCAAGCTACCTCCCTCTCCATGTTTCATCTGAAACCGTTCACAACCTTGATTTGTTACACCATTCAACTCTGAACCCTACACTATTTCTTAGTTATCACATTAGTGTGTGTCTTTACTTATTACAACTTTAGCTAGATTAGTTTTAAATTTGCGTTATAATCCTTGTAGATGTCGTCTTCTATTTTTAATCCATCATCAGCAGTGTTATTTTTTTTGTTTTTGTTATTTCGTTATATTGTTAGAATGTTAGTGATCGGTCCATATTTTACACCTTTTTTCTACATATTTGCATACCATTTCGATTGCTCATATTGCGATGTTCACGAGTATTCGACGATATTGCGTTACTTTTCACTATTTCTTTTTTTTGTCGGATTTCAGGAAGTATGGAGCAATCGGGAGCAAAAATGAGCTTAAAGGACTTGCACGCGTACCGGAGCATCGCCCAAGGCCCTATCAAGAAGCTAACTGTTCTGGATGATGAGTGGAAGAAGAAGGAAATCGATAGAATCGATGAAGAGGGGAGGAGGAGAAGATTTGACTCCAGAAATAGGCCACTCGGCCGAGTAACATAGCCCACTCGGCTGAGTGAAGGAGCGTATTCAACTGAGTACAACTGATACGAAGAGATCTTGAGCCACAACATACTCGACCGAGTGGATAATTCCACTCGGCCGAGTAGAGAACTCCACTCGCCCGGGTGAGTCAGAATTTCTGAAGGAAATCGAAGCCAACTCTCTGGAATTTTGGGAGAACAGTAGAAAACCCTACTCGGTCGAATAGAGAAGTCCACTCCCCCGAGTGAAGAATCCCACTCGGCCGAGTGACGCCGATGACACGAGCACCCAGATTTTTAGACAGCCTCCCACTCTTTTGAAATATGCTATTATTCCAGTAGGCAAAGTATTTTTTTCATATTTTTTATAGATAGTAGACTTCATGATGGTTCCAACGCCGCTAAGAACGTGCCAATCGGAGGTCGAATGAAATCTGAAGAATTTCTGCAAGTTGATGATGCAGTGTTGGAATTCACATATCAGTGTCACTCGGCTGAGTGACACTTTCACTCGACCGGGTGAGCTTTCCACTCTGCCGAGTGACCAGTTTTTAACAGAGTGCTGTTTTCTGGAGTTTCTACAGAAATTCTCACTCGGCTGAGTGAGCTTTCCACTCGGCCGAGTCGCTGCTGGCCCAGAACTTAAGTTACGCACAGATTTGCTTTCGAGCGCGGTTTTCAGAGGGGTTTTAGCGGTTTTGCTAGGGTTTTGAGTGAGCTATATAAGAGGTTTGTAGCCATCATTAGAGGGAGTTCCTATATTGTTTTCTTGGAGACTATTTTAGAGGTTAGGCTGTGCCCTAGGCCCCCTCTTGGATCTAAAAGCTTGTAATTGGATTGAAGTTCTTCATCAAAGCTAAGTATCATTGTTCTTATTATTTGAATCTTTGATTTGCTATCTTTTCATATGCAAGCAATGTCTCTTATTGATTTCTATATCGTTATTGTTATGCTTGGTTGATTGTTGTTCTAAGGCATAGGGATGAACCCTATTGATCTAATTTCAGATTTGTGATGGATGAATTTCTATGTTGCTAGAATTGCTAGAAGGTTAGGTTGTGATTGATTTATCACGGATAGCTAGGAATTTCCATCGATTCGGGGTTTGCAGGAGATTGGATTTCGATCGATGGAAAGGCCTAGATATTCGATTTATATTTATAATCGAGATTTGCTAGACTTGGTTTGCAAAAGATTGGACCAAAGCTAGCATGTTTATTATAGATCTATACCCATATATGTTTGCAAGAGATTGGATGAATACGAGCTATCACAACCTAGATCGTAACTCGAGTTTGCACGAGAGTGGGCTCGAGGGGCGATTGGACGATGATGTCGATCCTAATGCTAGTGGCGTAGGTTAGGGTTTGCATGAGAGTGGGCCCTAACCTAGGTCGCTATAGACCGGCAATAGCGCGAGAGCGTGAGCTTGGTTCTATATTCAGTTATGACTAATTCACCTCAGCACAAGTCTAGTAATATTAAGATTCGTGATTCACAGAGATGCATGACGATCCGTAGTGGGGATTCCCTAGCCCTAGACACTTTTATTATATTGAATTTGAATCGATATTTTACCCAATATCTTTATCACCGACACCGACATCCATCACCATTTCCATTACATCACATCATAAACCATCTCCACCAATAAAACATTCGTAGTCGAACCAACCTAGGACAGATTGGAGCCAACACCACATCCTCGTGTTCGATACCCGCTCGCCACTACACCGTGCGCTTGCGGTAAAACTACAATCGTTTTTCGGGTGTATATCCGGGCCCGATCAAGTTTTTAGCGCCGTTGCCGGGGAGGTGCTTCCCGTTGGATGCCAATTTATCACAATTAGGTTGATTAGGCTACGAGAAAAAAATAATTAACAAAAATAAATTTTCACCCCTGCCACCATTACTATAATTTCTATATTATTTTGTGCCACTGATATTTTTCTCCAGGTATTTATCTTTGTTGATCAGGTGTTATGGATTATACTATTTGACCACAAACTTTGATCAGAGTGCTCAGACGGGAGGATACTATTTTGATCAGAGTGCTCAGATGGGAGAAAACTATTTTGATCAGAGTGCTCAGACTGGAGAATACTTTTTTGATCAGAGTGCTCATATGGGAGAATACTTTTTTGATGAGATGCAGGCACACCAAGTTGAAATACACGCCAGGCTTGATAAAGGAGACCTTAAATTGGAATGGATGAAGAGGGAACTTGAAATGAATGCGCTCATGTTTAAGGTTGTGATGATTTCCAAAGATATCAGTTCTGCTTCTTCATTTTATGGGCAAGTAGCATTGCCAGTCATTTTACCATATCCAGAATGTGCCATCGTCGATCCCACATCCTACGATACAGCTATTGCATATGAAGAGTGGATGGATGAAGATGCAGTGGAGGAAGCAGAAATTGAGTCATATGCACCGCCAGAGGAGGACACATTTCAAAACTTATTAGAGGGCCTCTTGGAGTCAGTGAGGTTCACTAGTTCAGTTATAATTACAGTAGATGATGCATTTGAGCTACGATTTGCAGGTTTTGTTATGAACCGTGTTTCAGCTGCAGAAACAATTGAGGAGGACATCCATGTCAGTCTTGAGGAGGATAGACTATATTTTTGGATTGCTTGCGAGCATTCCTCTCCCCATGATACATCTCCACAAGTTGACACACTTGAGCAGCCAACATCACCATTCCAGAGAGAGCCTACATTGATATTTGATGAGAATGCGAAAGAGCACCCTGTCGAGCCAGAGCATATTGATGAGGAGGCCTCACATGCAGAGCTAGAGCAAGCTTCTAAGGAGGCCTTACACACAGTGCCAGAGCTTATCATCGAGGAAGTCATACATCGGGACGAGGACACAGCCATTCATGAGAATCCCGAGCACTATCCTCCTCCATTAGAGCTCCCGCAGCCACCTCATCCTTCCACTGACGTCGAGGACTATCCCACAGAACTTACTATTCCCACTCAGGGAGATATTTTAACACATCCCATTTTTGAATCATGTATTCCATTTTATATTTACTTTGATTCAGATATTTTTGAGTGTCATACCTTTTGCAGTGCATGTACGATTATAGATCGGAGGTTTGCTTGGACGTGTCACAGTTTGACGAGCCTGTCGAGGAGGGCCACACCTATGATCTAGATTTACTCGAGCAGCTTAGAGAGGACACCATAGAGACAGCTATCACATCACGGGAGGATATTGGATTATTTCCAGGGAAGTATCGTCCACCATTATTCATTCCATATATTTCTATAGACGATCCTCTTTGGGATACTTTTATTATGAGGGTGAATTTTTTGCAACGAACTGATGCATCCTATTCTCTGCAGGGTGCAGGTGGAGTCCTTGTGGGAATGCTGGAGGATGCATTGCTGGATTTCGTTGGTGTTCATGGACACATGTGCCTGGTGGAGCCACGGAAAGAGCAGTTGGAGCAGTTGCCTGCACCGACAAAGATAGTGGATCCACCTTTTTCTATAGGTGATATCAATCTAGTAGTGTAAAATTTTATGCTTTAAATAAACACGAATCCTCTCGACAGCGAGAGGACCGTATAGATTTGCTTGAATAAATATCACCTCATATGGCGGCAACAAAATTTTTTCCACCCAAACCCATTACATATATTAATTGCCATCTTCATATTTTGATTAGTCACACCCTTTTTGCTCATCACCATCGAGCATTTCTTTCAAGTGAATACTCACTTTCTTATTCGTTTGACTTGAGCTCGCTTAGCAAAGCCGTGACATTTTTGATCGTGACATTTGAATAGGATTGTTTGGTATAAGCTTGGGGGAAGGCACTCTCATGCATTATTGTATGTGCATGTAGTTGCATTAGGATTTCATGTCATTCATTCCATCATTTTTCATCCCCCCATATTTATCGTTGTTCCTCATATTCTTCCATTATGATCACATTGAGGACAATGTGAAGTTTAAGCTTGGGGGAGTGCATTTCCATGCCATTTAGTTGCACTTTTAATCTATTTTTAGGGTTTTTAGAATTTTTCAAAATTTTGCATCATCTTTTCGATTTTTCCATCTTATTTTCCTTTTATGTGTGTTCATGCATCATATTGTGTGCTTGATTTTCTTTTCCTTCCTCTCTTTTATTTTTTGTTTCTTTATTTTCTTTTCCTCCTTTTGCTAGATTTTCTCCTTATGACGATATCTCTTATTGCTTTAGGAACCATCACAATGCTTTTTATTCCTTGCCACGCTTCTTAGAGTATTCCATAGTCTTGCTATTCACATGTGCTTGCAAATCTATTTCTCTTGATGATTCCTCTATATAAATGCATGATATTAACTGAAGCTGAATGTATGGATTAGTGTTTAGTATGCTTTTGTTGGTAATGCACCAAGATTCAGGCATCAATTGTATATCGGAAGCATATGCCTTATTGTCTTATTCACCTTCTGTTGCATGCCTGATATGAATGTACGCTTTACTGCTTGACTTCACTTTTTATTGAGATGATTGAGAATATCCATGTTTACATATGAGTTTTGGTTGAAGTATTATTTTATTGAACCGTTCGTGCACATCTTAAAGTGAACTGAGTGTTACATTATTTCTTTCTCCACAAATATCTTTTATTCTCTACATGTCACTTGAGCTCACCTCCTAAAGCTACTTACATCGCATCTATTTCCCAAAAATCCCTACAAAAGAAAAAAGTTAGCTCCAAAAAAGTCCAAAAAGCCAAAAAGCCAAAAAGCCAAAAAGGAGCCAAAAACCAAAAATACAAATCAAATAGCTCCTACAAAAATCCAAAAAGAAAAATGAGAAACAAAAAGTTCAAAAAGAAAAAGAAAATTTTTTCTCTATCTCATTATTGGAGCTACAAAATACTTGGGAAAACCAAGGCAAAAATCCCATTTTCCACTATCATATTCCTTTAGATGTGATGCCTCAAGCTAAGCTTGGGGGGTGAATTCACTTGACCATATGAGTGAGTGCGACATTAGAGTGGAGAGGTGCACGAATGGGGAAGTTTGATAATGCTGAAACTTAGCAAAATACTTTAGTTATGGAGATTTCTTATGAATCGATGTAAATATGTGAATGCCATGTCTCTTATTCCATTCTCTATTGCATGCTTGGTGTGATTCTTATATGCTTCTGTTATAACTCTTGATTGAAAAGTATGTTGCCAACATTCGTACATTAAATTCTATGAAATGCGTGATGTGGATATGAATTGATTGTATGAATTTAGAGAGTTCCTTTTGTTGTTCTTAAAAGCTTACAAGCACCATGTTTATGTAAGATATGAAATCTTTATAGCATGTGATTCGTATTTTCCGAGTTATCGTGATGTTTAGCTTATGGCTTGAGATATGAGAGAATAATCTAGTGACCCCTTCCACTTCGTATTATTTTTCTTTCATTTCATTTCCTTTGTTTTCATTTTTCGAGTTCGTCTCTCTACTTATCTTCCTCGAGGACGAGTAAGAGGTAAGCTTGGGGGATTTTGATCGGTCCATATTTTACACCTTTTTTCTGCATATTTGCATACCATTTCGATTGCTCATATTGCGATTTTCACGAGTATTCGACGATATTGCATTACTTTTCACTATTCCTTGTTTTTATCAGATTTCAGGAAATATGGAGCAATCGGGAGCAAAAATGAGCTTAAAGGACTTGCACGCATACCGAAGCGTTGCCCATGGCCCTATCAAGAAGCTAACTGTGCTGGATGATGAGTGGAAGAAGAAGGAAATCGATAGAATCGACGAAGAGGCGAGGAGGAGAAGAGTTGACTCCAGAAATAGGCCACTCGGCCGACTAACATAGCCCACTCGGCCGAGTGAAGAAGTGTATTCGATCGAGTACGACTGATACGAAGAGATCTTGAGCCACACCGTACTCGACCGAGTGGATAATTCCACTCGGCCGAGTAGAGAACTCCACTTGACCGAGTGAGTCAGAATTTCTGAAGGGAATCGAAGCCAACTCTCTGGAATTTTGAGAGAATAGTAGAAGACCCTACTCGGCTGAGTAGAGAAGTCCACTCGACCGAGTGAAGAATCCCACTCGGCCGAGTGACGTCGATGACACGAGCGCCCAGATTTTCGGACAGCCTCCCACTCTTTTAAAATATGCTATCATTCCAGTGGGCAAAGTATTTTTCTCATATTTTTTATAGATAGTAGACTTCATGATGGTTCCAACTCCACCAAGAAAACACCAATTAGAGGTCGGATGAAATCTGGAGAATTTCTGCAAGTTGATGCTACAATGCTGAAATTCGCATATCAGTGTCACTAGGCCGAGTGGCACTTTCACTTGGCCGAGTGAGCTTTCTACTTGGCCGAGTGACTAGTTTTTGACAGAGTGCTGTTTTCTGGAGTTTCTGCAGGAATTCTCACTCGGTGAGCTTTTCACTCGGCCGAGTCGCTGCTGGGCTAGAACTTAAGTTACGCGTAGATCTGATTTTGGGCACGGGTTTCAGAGGGGTTTTAGGGGGTTTTGCTAAGGTTTTGAGGGAGCTATATAAGAAGTTTGTAGCCATCATTAGAGGGAGTTCCTATATTGTTTTCTTGGAGACTATTTTATAGGTTAGGCCATGCCCTAGGCCCCCTCTTGGATCTAAAAGCTTGTAATTGGATTGAAGTTCTTCATCAAAGCTAAGTATCATTGTTCTTATTATTTGAATCTTTGATTTGATATCTTTTCATATGGAAGCAATGTCTCTTATTGATTTCTATATCGTTATTGTTATGCTTGGTTGATTGTTGTTCTAAGGCATACAGATGAACCCTGTGGATCTAATTTCAGATTTGTGATGGATGAATTTCTATGTTGCTAGAATTGCTAGAAGGTTAGGTTGTGATTGATTTATCACCGATAGCTAGGAATTTCCATCGA
The DNA here is from genome assembly GCA_030789695.1 of Scilla litardierei. Taxonomy (NCBI): domain Eukaryota; kingdom Viridiplantae; phylum Streptophyta; class Magnoliopsida; order Asparagales; family Asparagaceae; genus Scilla; species Scilla litardierei. The sequence continues at coordinate 84,133,478 of CM061132.1, read as the reverse complement.
TTCGGGGTTTACAAGAGATTGGATTTCGATCGATGGAAAGGCCTAGAAATTCGATTTAGATTTATAATCGAGATTTGCTAGACTTGGTTTGCAAGAGATTGGACCAAAGCTAGCATTTTTATTATAGATCTATACCCATATTTGTTTGCAAGAGATTGGACGAATACGAGCTATCACAACCTAGATCGTAACTCGAGTTTGCACGAGAGTGGGCTCGAGGGACGATTGGAAGATGATGTCGATCCTAATGCTAGTGGCTTAGGTTAGGGTTTGCACGAGAGTGTGCCCTAACCTAGGTAGCTATAGACCGGCAATAGCACGAGAGCTGAGCTTGGTTCTATATTCAGTTACGACTAGTTCACCCCAGCACAAGTCCAGTAATATTGAGATTCGCGATTCACAGAGATGCATGACGATCCGTAGTGGGGATTCCCTAACCCTAGACACTTTTATTATATTGAATTTGAATGGATATTTTACCCAACATCTTTATCATCGACATCGACATCCATCACCATTTCCATTACATCACATCATAAACCATCTCCACCAATAAAACATTCGTAGTCGAACCAACCTAGGACAGATTGGAGCCAACACCACCTCCTCGTGTTCGATACCCGCTCGCCACTACACCGTGCGCTTGCGGTAAAACTACAGTCGTTTTCTGGGTGTATATCCGGGCGCGATCAAGTTTTTACAAAAACTTGATCGCGTCCGGATATACACCCGGAAAACGACTGTAATTTTACCGCAAGCGCACGGCGTAGTGGCGAGCGGGTATCGAACACAGGGAGGACAATTGACAGTATCCTACTTTGATTACCTAGATATTGGTGGAATAAGAAAAGTTTTGATGGTGGTGTCACAATCGTTCGAATATCAAATAGATATCAATATAATAAAAGCGTCTAGGGATAGGAAATCCCCACTATGGACCGTTTCTTATCCTTGTGGATCATGAATATCAATGTTGCAAGACTTGAATGTAGGTGAACTAGTCGCAACTTAATGTAGAACTAAGCTCACGCTCTCGCGCTATTGCCAGTCTATAGCAACATAGATTAGGGCTCACTCTCGTGCAAACTCTAACCTAAGCTACTAGCGTGAAGATCGACATCATCGTCCAATCGCAACTCGAATCCACTCTCGTGCAAACTCGAGCTACGGCCTATGTTATGGTAGTTCGTATTCGTCCAATCTCTTGCAAACGAATATTAGTATAGATTTATAATAAAAATCCTAGCTTTGGTCCAATCTCTTGCAAACCAAATCTAGAGAATTTCAATTATAAACCTAAGTCGAATATCGAGGCCTTCCCATCAATTGAGATCCAATCTCTTGCAAATCCCAATCGATGTAAATCCCTAGCTACTCGCAATAAATCACTCAAAACCTAACTTTCTTCAATCCTAGCAACAATTCTATTCATTCATCACAATTCAAAAGATCGGGTCCATAGGGTTCATCCCCATGACCTAGAACGAATAAACTACGCACAACTCATCATGTAAATCTCAGAAAAATGGCAATAGATCATAGCACAATTCATTGCAAAGAAGAGACAATTCATAAAAATAAGATTTTTAGCAAGAAAGAACAAACCAAAATTGTCGCCTATGATCTCCAGCTGAGATTTCACAAAAGAATAGCCGTCAAAAAATAATAGAAGTCTCTCCTAAAACTAGGGATAAAACTAGGTTTAAATATAAGCTAAAATCGTCCAAAAATCGTGACAAAACTTCCCATGCGTAGCCCAGAATCCGCAATCCTCGCAGCAGTCGGAATGCGTTGTCACTCGGCCGAGTGACAGACCCAATAATAAAACAGAGATTCTGGGGTTTCGGGGGTCTGTCTCTCTGACTGACTCAGGCGAGTATGCTTCTTTACTCGGCCGAGTAAGCAATCGTACTCGGCCGAGTAGGCTTCTCAAAAATTCCAGTAACTTGGCCGCTTCTCGGAAGAAAATCCAAGTTCTACTCGGGCGAGTGAGCTTCTCTACTCGGCCGAGTAGACTTCCTTGCTCGGCCGAGGAAACTTTGAATTTTTGCTGTGCATATCCGTTTCACTCGGCCGAACGTAGCTTCTGACTCGGTCGAGTAGACTCTGTTCGGCTGAGTAAGCTGCTTCTGGGCTCTTTTCTTCTCCTCCTTACCTCCTCGTCGATTCGATTGGACATCTTCCTCTTCCGCTCGTCCTCTAGCACTACTAACTCCTCAAATAAGCCGTGGGCGAAGCTCCGGTATGTGCGAAAGTCCATTGATCTTATTTTTGCTCCAGATCGCTCCATATCTCCTGAAATACAACAAAAACGAGAAATAGTGAAAAGCAACGCGATATCATCGAATAATAGTGGAAAACGCAATATGGGCGATCAAAACGACATGAAAACATGCAGAAAAAGGTGTAAAATAAGGAGTGATCAAAATCCCCCAAGCTTACCTTTTACTCGTCCTCGAGGAAGATAAGTAAAAGGCGAACCTGGCGGGTAAAATAAGGAAAAAGGAAAAAGAAGATAGAAAAGAAAACAAAGAGGGAGGTGCTAGATCATTTCCTCAGGACGTGGGCTTGCTTACTCATATAGCATACGGTGAATAAAAACATGCCAAAGATTTTTATCTCGATTTCATAATAATATAAGGATGCATTCAATATATAAACCCAAGAATATCAAAACAATATGAAATATGAAATTATTCTAGAATTAACATTGTCTGAAGCATCTAATGCAATAAACATAATCATAGACCACACACTTTTCAATTGATCGCTTTCTATTTGGAGTATAAGAGGTATCACATAATATGAAGCAATAAGAATAGAAAGGAGTGGTTTTCATGAAATGCATGCTAAGTCTCAATTCCTGGACTTCGTAAAACTTTTAGTAATCTCACCAAGTATTGAAAATTACCTAGCTTAGGTTGTCATGCACAGAAAAGTAGCCACTCTCTCACACATCATTGGATCCTCTCCCCCAAGCTTATCTATAAGCATGGTGGCATCAAATTAAGCAATGAGACTTTTCCCCATTTTTGAAGCTCCAAAGAAATAAGAAGAAAAGAGGGAAGAAAGAAAGGAAAATGAAATGGGATCATATATGAACTTCTTTTCTCTTTTTTTTTCATATCAATATATACAACTGTGATCCCAAATCAAAAGATAGAGAGATATACATGAATATTTTTCTTTTTGATTTTGGGGGTAGGAGCATGGATTTTTTTATAGCAAGGGAGATATGCCAATATAAGATTCGCTAAAGGGAGATTCACCAATGATTTTAAGTATAGAAATAATGCTCAAGATATGTGGAGAAAGAAAAATATGTAACACTCGGTTCACTCTATAGAATGTGTACGACAACTTTCAGCAGAGTAATGTAATCTACTCAGTTTGATCTCAGAAAGTAAACTAATCCAATTATATCAACACAGCATACATTCAATCAACCTGAAAGTGAAGCATACAATTTTCATGCAATAAGAAGTGATATAAGACAACAAAGCAGTACTCCAAATATAAGCAATCAATGCGTGAAGCTTGGTGTGTTTTCTATGAAGAGTATACCATATAAATCATCAGACTCAACTAATAGAAGAATTTCATTCACATTCATATAATGGAAGTGCGAGTTACTATCTCGAATGAATAGCAAGCATGGCATATGATATCTGAAATAAAAACGATGTCGTGACAAAATAATATGCATATAGAGATAAGCTAATACCACTTCATCATCATCACAAAAAATTCATCTCTAGCAAAAAGGGCTAAAGGAAATAAGGATAAAAGAAAATGAAACCTACTATACATATACATCACACAAAAAGTAAGAAAAGTGATGCATGTAAAAAATGAAAAAGTGGGTGAAAAATAAGTGTAAAATAAAGAAAGGTGGAAAAAATAAAAGAAAAAGTGAAGAAAATGAAAAGTGCATGAGACACTCACTCTCCCAAGCTAAACTGCACAGTGTCCTCAATGTGCAAAGTGTGGCACACCGAGAAAAAATGATATGGGTGGGGTGGATAAGGATGCATGCATGATAAGGATGCAACTAAAAGAAAATGATATGGATATGCAAATGATGTATGCAGAGATGCAAGTGGCGCATGCAGAGATCAAAATGGTGCAATATAAGTGTCCCCAAAAGTACCTCCTCTCTCCCAAAATGATATAGACAAGTATGAGCAAAATGTGACCAAAACGTGTATGGAGGAGGGGTACAAAATCAGCAGGCAGAAAATATCCAGAATAGCAGCAGCAGAAGTATGAGAGGCATCCAGTGTGTGCCTAAGGGGGTGGTGGAGCACCAGCACCATCCTGTGGTGGAGGTGGTGGCGGCGGGGGCTGCTGGGTAGAGGTGCGGGTGGTGGCAGGTGGTGGCTGTGACAGACGCGCAAGAATCTGGTTCAGGCTAGCTTGAATACCGGGAAGTAAAGCGACGTGCCTCTATACAGCGGTGACGGTAGTAGAGAGAGCCCAGAAATACCCTCTGAGCCCACTAACTGCCCCCTCTAGAGCACAGACGTGCTGAACTAGGGTGTCGGGGGGCGGTGGAGCAGAGGGTTGAACAGGTGAGGAATGGGGCTGCCTTACAGGTGCGGCTACCTGGTGGAGTTGAGGTGCTGTGCTCACAAAAAGACGCTCAGCCTCTGTAGGAGGCTGAGACGTAGAAATAGTCGAAGAATAAGGAGCAGCAGCAAAGAATGAAATGGTGACAGAGGGCGAGGAGGTCAGAGAGGTCGGTGATACAGAAATGGGGACAGAAGTTACGACACTCTCAGAGAAGACAGCTGTAGTGGAGACGGTAAGGTCGACGACTGGGGAGGTATGGAAATGACTCCCCAAGGGTCGAAAATAAGAAAGAGGAAAGGGTCTCCACTGTGGAGGGGAAAGAGGGCTCGCCGCTCTCAATAATGGTGGCAGGACTCTTAGGGCTCACATCAGAAATGGGGTGTATGGATAACGGCACAGAGGTGGAAGTGGTGGTGGTGGACTCAGCAAGGGTACTCCCGACACTGACAGAAGTATGGACAGAAGTGTCGGGAGGTGTAGACGAAGCAGGTGCAGGCTGAGGTATCACGGGGTCTAGGGGTGGAAGGAGGGGCTCCTGCTGAGCACCCTCAGGCTCAAGCACGTACGCAGCAGGGACGAGGATTTCCATCGCTGTAGTCCACTCTCCTCCTGCAGGTCCGATATGGGTCCGATCAGGGCTCAGAAGAACCATGTAATCGGTGCCAAAGGGACCGTGCAACCACACCCGGTGGTGCTGACCATAAGGACGAAGCATCCTCATCCGGGCCATAACATCTATGGAAAGAGATGTGGGGCCTGGGGGTCTAAGCAAGCCAGCAGGGAGGTCAACTCTATATAAGGGAGCCAGTATGGTAATCAGACCGCCGCAACATATAGGCGTCCTAGCGCCAACAGAAATAATGATATGATCCAAGTACCAACTGGCTATGTCAATCTCGATGGCGGGGACCAAAACGTCTCCACCCCTCTCGAAGGCCCTCGATCGTGTCATCGCATAGGGCATGTAGAGCTCTGGCATCGACAACGTCCCCGGCTCATACCTCGGTAAGAAAGTGGTCGCCATAAGGCGCTGTACAATGCGGAGGCATGGGTGGAGGATAACAGAGGCCTTGGCCCGGCTCGGGTCAAAGGCGAGAGGAGAACCCATGATACATGCCTACAATGCATGTGTGTCGAATGACGGCGGTGGGATGTGCGTGGGACTATAGGCTCGGTCTGGGTCCGGAACTGGGGGCCACTGAAAGTAGGCTCGGAGCATGTCGAGAGTGACCTCGCACTCACGATCCATCAGTCGGAAAGAGCAAACCCTAGGAGTCCTAGCTATAGAACTCAGGACCTCTAGTGTCGGACGGATGTAGGTATCCACCGACACCGACAGAAAGTCACGCCACCCCCACGTTGTCATACAACTGGAGTAGCCCCTCTAATACCCCTAGGCACTCAAAGTCGGCTATGTGCACGAACTTAGTGGGTACGATCGAGCGATGGGAGTTACGCTCATATCTGGCGTGTTGCGCGTCATCTTTGAACGTAATCCCCAGCGTATCGAACGCGGGGGCGGGCTGTGCTGGTGGTGGTGGGATAGGTGTGGTAGGAGGCAGAAGTGTGGGTGGTGGCGGGCTAGGTGGAGGGGAGTCTGCTCTAGCAGAAGAGGAGCCAGGCTCGCTGGTCCTCTTCTGCTTCGAGGTGGGCGCCCTCGTGCGGGACCTAGTGCGGGGCGGCCTGCGAGCCGCGGAACGTGCCTACCCAAGAAAAAAATGCAAAGTGCTAAAAATATGGAACGAGTATACATGAGCACGATGCGAGAGCAAGCAGTGCGAGTGTGAGAAGAATCGCCTCCTCCGAGAAGCTCCAAATACGTCCTGGATCTCCCCCAAGCTAGCTTGAAACAAAAGTACTCAAATCAACAATGAATATCAATACGTATGGGGTAAGATCAGGTATAATAGATATATATAGAGATTAATTTAGATTTTGGGCTTAATGGGCTTACGAATTGGAGAGAATGGAGAAAAATAGGATTTTTGGGAGAAATAGGGGATGTACAGCAGCGGGGGCGACGGCGCCAGCGTCAACAAGCAGTGGCGGATAATCGGCGGTTGGTGGGCAGCGACCGGCGAGGCTGGGGCTGGGGCGAGGCATGGGAAGTCGAAGGGGTTTGTGCTCGGGTGATGCGTGGGAAAATAAAAGGGCTCGAGCTCAATTTGGGATATTTTGCGTTTTGGGATTTCGAGCCGTGGGCGTTGAGTACATAAAGGATGGGTCACTCGACCGAGTGACGCGTTCACTCAGTCGAATGGCACGGTTAAAATTTTTTTTGAAATTATTCCACAGAAGTCGCGACTCGGGCGAGTAGGTCTTACTACTCGGTCGAGTAGACAAAGGTCATTCGGTCGAGTAGCAAGGCTACTCAGAGCTTTAAGTGCATGAAAGTATCTGATTCCCTCGGGCGAGTGACTAAGTCACTCGGCCGAGTGACATATAAATTAGAGAGAGTAGTTTTTAGGATCTTCCCTGATCAGTATCCTACTCGGCCGAGTATGGTCTTTGCTCGGCCGAATGACTAAGTCACTCGGCCGAGTGGCCTGCTCTTTTCAGCTCCAACTCTCTGTTTTTGCTCTACTTTCTATTTTCATCTCCCCGTCGGTTTCTTCCTTCTCCTGAAGCCTGAGCGCGTTCCTGGAGCACTCCCCTTTGCCATGGCAATCCTTCATTCAAATGGTTACTCGTTCTCCATCTTCTGTCTTGAAAAATAGAGCCCGTTGTCAGGATTTTTATCGACTCAAGACTCCAAACACTAAGAAAGATCTAAAAACAAAAATAAAAATGAAAGATTCAACTAAAAACCGCCGGGTTTCCTCCTAACAAGCGCTCATTTAAGGTCTTTATCTCGACCCTTTAAGATATTCATTTAATGCTCGATGTTCGGTGCATGTGAGATGCACCCGTCAAATTTGCCGGGAAGGCCACTTGGATTTACTTGTTGTTCGTAGGCATTCCTCAGCTCCCCCTCATCATGGGTGGTAGTGGGGGATGATTCCCCCAAGCTTGAGCTTTTAGTGTTCTTTTTCTTTGCCGGTGATGAAGATTTCTTGTCCGGTGTAGCTTTCTTCAAATTCTTTGCCATGGAGAGCTTGCATAGCTCCTTAATTCTTGCGACATCAGCGTCGTCTTTGTCATCAACCATAGAATGATCCGGTGGGTCCTCCAACTTTTCTCCATCTTTAGAAGATTAGCCTCTTCGAGGCCATCATTGTGCAAGGTGTCGATAGCATGCGGCATAGCATCATCAATGACCTCGTCAAGGAGGCATGAAAGATCATGGGACCACCCCTTGAGTAGATATATGCTATTAACCTCCCTGGTGGGGACTCCTTCGGAGTAATGCTTGAGCCTTTGTCCATTCACCTTGAAGTTGGCACTGTCCTTTCCTTCTAGCTCGAAGGCCCCTCCCGGTTGTATGTGCCGGATGGTAAAAGGTCCCGACCATCGTGACCTTAGCTTTTCGGGGAAGAGTCGGAGTCTAGAATTGAATAATAGGACCTTGTCTCTGACTTTGAAGTCTGTAACGGTGATGCGTGCATCATGGAGAATTCTCGTTCTTTCCTTGTAGATCCTAGAGCTCTCGTAGGCATCCCATCTAATCTCGTCAAGCTCATTGATGTCTAGAAGTCGGCACAATGCCGCGCTCTTGTAGTCATAATTTAAGGTCTTGATTGCCCAATATGCGCGATGTTCCAACTCTACCGGCAAATGACAAGCTTTCCCATAAACTAGTCGGTATGGGGTGGTGCCAATGGGAGTGCGAAAGGCCGTGCGATATGCCCATAGTGCATCATTCAATTTCATGGACCAATCCTTTCTAGATCTATCGACGGTCTTCTCTAGAATTTGTTTGATTTCCTGGTTTGACACTTCCACTTGCCCACTCGTCTGAGGATGGTATGCCATACCGATTCTATGGTCCACCCCATACTTCTTTAGCATGGCCTCGAATTTGCTTTCTATAAAATGGCTTCCTCCATCACTTATCAAGGTAAGTGGCACTCCAAAACGTGGAAATATGTTTTGTTTAAAGAATTTGGACACTACCCTCGCATCATTGGTTGGGGTAGCAATGGCATCCACCCACTTCGAGACGTAGTCAACGGCCAATAGAATATACTTGTTTCCTTTGCTTGATGGGAAAGGTCCCATGAAATCCACTCCCCAACAATCGAATAGCGCAATCTCTAGAATGGGTTTTCGTTTTGAAATATTTCCCGTCCGTTGGCATCTATCGCAATACTTGACGAAGTCATGTGTGTCTTTAAACATGGTTGGCCAAAAGAACCTGCACTGCAATATCTTTGTGGTGGTTTTAGAGGCGACGTGATGTCCCCCACAAGGCATATCATGGCAATGCGAAATGATAGATGTGGCCTCCTCCTTTGAAACACACCTCTATATAATACCATCCTTGCATATCTTGAAGATGTACGGGTCTTCCCAAAATAGTTGCGGACTTCGTGCATGAACCTCCTTTTTTGTTGCGTGGCCATCCCGCATGGTTTTATCCCGCATGCCAAATAGTTCACATAATCTGCATACCAAGGCACTTTTCCGGGCTAATGGCGAACAACCTGTCGTCGACAAAAGTGTCATCTATTGGTAGGCTTTCATCCTTCTCCTCATGAACAAGCCTAGACAAGTGGTCCGCCACAATGTTGTCCGTGCCTTTCTTGTCTCTAATCTCCAAGTCAAATTCTTGCAATAAAAGTATCCATCTTATTAATCTTGGCTTGGCCTATTTTTGCTTAGTAGATACTTCAATGCCGTATGGTCGGTGTGCACAATGACTTTGGATCCAAGGAGGTAGGAGCAAAACTTTTCGATGGAGTAGACAACCGCCAAGAGCTCTTTCTCGGTGGTGGTGTAATTTTTCTGTGCCTCGTCCAATGTTTTGCTTGCACAGAATATTGCATGAAGCTTTTTGTCCCTTTTTTGTCCGAGCACCGCTCCAATTGTTTGGTCACTTGCATCACACATAATCTCGAAGGGAAGGCTCCAATCTGGCGGTTGTATAACGGGGGCGGAGATGAGGGCTTCTTTCAATGTATTAAACGCCTACAAGCACTCTCCTGAAAAGATAAATGGAGCACATTTAGCAAGTAAGGCGGTAAGAGGTCGAGCAATTAGGGCAAAGTCTTTGATGAATCGGCGGTAAAACCCCGCATGACCAAGAAATCCCCTAATGCCCTTGACATTAATAGGTGGAGAAAGTTGTTCAATTACCTCAATCTTTGCCTTATCAACCTCGATCCCTCTAGATGAGACAAGGTGCCCAAGAACTATCCCCTCGGTGACCATAAAATGGCATTTCTCCCAATTAAGAGTAAGATTATTTTGTTGGCATCTTTTAAGGACTTTAGTAAGATTGGCGAAACAAGAGTCAAACTCGCTACCCTAGACAGAAAAATCATCCATAAAGATTTCCATGATGTTCTCAATATAATCAGAAAATATGGATGTCATGCACCTTTGGAAGGTAGCGGGGGCATTGCAAAGGCTGAAGGGCATTCTACGGTAAGCATATGTGCCATAAGGACACGTGAAGGTAGTCTTTTCTTGGTCATCTTCATGTAAGGGAATCTGAAAGAATCCAGAATACCCGTCCAAATAGCAGAAGTATTTATGCTTGGCGAGTTGATCTAACATTTGGTCAATGAAGGGCAATGGGTAATGATCTTTACGGGTGGATTTATTTAATTTCCTGTAGTCTATACACATTCGCCATCCCGTGACGGTGCGTGTGGAAATGGGTTCTCCCTTGTCGTTTTTATGACGGTCATCCCCCCTTTTTAGGGACGACATGAACAGGGCTAACCCGCCTACTATCAGAGATAGGATAGATAATGTCGGCTTCAAGCAATTTAAGAATTTCCTTCTTAACCACCTCTTCATGTTAGTGTTTAACCGCCTTTGAGGCTCTATGGAGGTGGCTTCAGTGTTTTCTAGGTGGATTCTATGTGTACAAAGCCTAGGGCTTATTCCTTTTAGATCAGAGATGGTGTAGCCTAGGACATCATTATGACTCATAAGGACATCTAAAAGTCTTTCAAGCTGGTCATGGTTGAGGTGGGCATTAATAATCACCGGGTAGGTCAATTTATTACCCAAGAAAGCATAGCTTAAATTCAGAGGTAATTGTTTCAGTGCTACCTCAGGGGGCACTGTACCCCTACCTCCTCTTCATGCGAAAGCTTTGCATCTTCTGTCACTTCTGAGTTTAGTTCCTGCTCTGGGAGTGAGCTCTCATATGCCGGCTCAAATTCACTTCTTGGTGAGAAGGGTGCATCGGAGTGTACACTGCATAACTATGCGTTGACATCGATGTGACTACCATTTTGCTCCGGTCCATACCTGAGATCAAGAGATATGTCAGTGCGTTCATAAATGTCAGAGGGAAGATCGTAAAATATACTTCCCTGAATCTCGATATGCCAAATGGCCTCCTCAGGAGTATAATATTCCCCGACGCCTTCTTTACTGTCTTCAAAGTATAGCTTACCGTCCCTCACGTCGACCTTAATGTTGCCCACGATAGTCCCTTCCGGAGAGATTTGATCCATCACAAAGCTAGCAAATAGTTTCTCAATGGGGTCCTCGATGTCGATGGCCAAAGCCCCTGTGGTTTGGACCTCATCAACAAGTTCTTTTAGAAGAGCTGCGAAGGAATCGTCATCTTCTGGGCTAGACTCCGTTCTCATCATCGTGTCTCCCATATTACCTGTTTAAGATTCTGTTGGGAAAATCTAGGAGAGCACGTCAATTTGAGCATCAAAAGAAATAAGAGAAAGATAGAAGGTGAGATATAAATGGGAGAGCAAAATCGAATACCGTTGCTTTCCCCGGCAACGGCGCCAAAAACTTGATCGCGCCCGGATATACACCCGGAAAACGACAGTAGTTTTACCGCAAGCACACGGCGTAGTGTCGAGCGGGTATCAAACACATGGGAGGACAATTAACAGTATCCTACTTTGATTACCTAGCTATTGGTGGAATAAGAATAGTTTTAATGGTGGTGTCACAATCGTTCAAATAGCAAATAGATATCAATATAATAAAAGCGTCTAGGGATAGGAAATCCCCACTATGGACCGTTTATTATCCTTGTGGATCATGAATATCAATGTTGCAAGGCTCCAATGTAGGTGAACTAGTCGCAACTTAATGTAGAACCAAGCTCACGCTCTTGCGCTATTGTCGGTCTATAGCAACCTAGATTAGGGCCCACTCTCGTGCAAACCCTAACCTAAGCTACTAGCGTGAAGATCGACATCATCGTCCAATTGCAACTCGAATCCACTCTCGTGCAAACTCAAGCTACAACCTAGGTTATGACAGTTCGTATTCGTCCAATCTCTTGCAAACGAATATTAGTGTAGATTTATAATAAAAATCCTAGCTTTGGTCCAATCTCTTGCAAACCAATCTAGAGAATTTCAATAATAAACCTAAGTCGAATATCTAGGCCTTCCCATCAATTGAGATCCAATCTCTTGCAAATCCCAATCGATGTAAATCCCTAGCTACTCGTAATAAATCAATCAAAACCTAACCTTTCTTCAATCCTAGCAACAATTCTATTCATTCATCACAATTCAAAAGATCAGATCCATAGGGTTCATCCCCATGCCCTAGAACGAATAAACTACGTACAAATCATCATGTAAATCTCAGAAAAATGGCAATAGATCATAGCACACTTCATTGCAAAGAAGAGACAATTCATAAAAATAAGATTTTTAGCAAGAAAGAACAAACCAAAATTGTCGCCTATGATCTCCAGCTGAGATTTTACAAAAGAATAGGCGTCAAAAAATAATAGAAGTCTCTCCTAAAACTAGGGATAAAACTAGGCTAAATACAAGCTAAAATCATCCAAAAAATCGTGACAAAACTGCCCCTGCGCAGCCTAGAATCCGCAATCCTCGCAGCAGTCGGAATGCGTCACTCGGTCGAGTGACAGACCCAATAATAAAACAGAGAATCTGGGGTTTCGGAGGTCTGTCTCTCTGACTAACTCGGGCGAGCATGCTTCTTTACTCGGCCAAGTAAGCAATCGTACTCGGCGGAGTAGGCTTCTCAAAAATTCCAGTAACTTGGCCGTTTCTTAGAAGAAAATCCCTGTTCTACTCGGGCGAGTGAGCTTCTCTACTCGGCCGAGTAGACTTCCTTGCTCAGCCGAGGAAACTTTGAATTTTTGCTGTGCGTATCCGTTTCACTCGGCCGAACGTAGCTTCTGACTTGGTCGAGTAGATTCTCTGTTCGGCCGAGTAAGCTGCTTCTGGGCTCTTTTCTTCTCCTCCTCGCATCCTCGTCGATTCGATTGGACATCTTCCTCTTCCGCTCATCATCTAGCACTGCTAACTCCTCAAATAAGCCGTGGACAATGCTCCAGTATGCGCGAAAGTCCCTTGATCTCATTTTTTCCCCAGATCTCTCAATATCTCCTGAAATACGACAAAAACGAGAAATAGTGAAAAGCAACGCGATATCGTCGAATAATCGTGGAAAATGCAATATGGGCGATCAAAACGACATGAAAACATACAGAAAAAAGGTGTATATCCGGCGCGATCTGTCACGCCCCGCTGCCCAAAAGATTGATAAGCGAGACATGGCCAGCCCGCATGGACTCGAGCCGTTGAGGCTCGGGGTCCAATAAGCGTCTAGGCAAGTTATGATGCGGAGGAGAAGGTCCGATCGAACAATTTAGCAAGAAACAACAGATATAGCAGCAAAAGATACTATTCAAACGCAGAAGGTAACCAACAAAGAGTTTAACATAAAAGCTATAACTGTACGTACCAGAGGCAACTAAAGAAGAAAAATTCTGCTGGGGTCCACAGGTTGTGGCAGCTCGGTCAAGTCTGAGACATGTGCAAAACACATGTCAGCAACGAACTAATGAGACCATAATTAAACCAGTTATACAATTCTAGCAGTTCTATATGGAATTTAAATGACAACTACACAGGCAGTTCTAGAAAGCAGGAAATAAGTAATGGTTATTCTAATCGATCTGCTAGGGGTGTCCATGTAGTTCTGTCAATCTACCAGGGGTGTCCATCTGGTCAGATTGTCCAAGTCTAGAAGAGGTCAAACGACCGGAATGCATCCCTGCGAAGGAAACAGTAGTGCACCAACTGCGATACAAAGATAAAGCCTAAGGACTCAAGCTGCGTAGGCGGAGGGGAGCTACCCCCCATGCCCAGCTAGACTCTTTTGTCCTACCCCACCCGCGAGTCGTTTGTGTTATGGACACGAGCCAACAAACGCTCCATCTAGACACGAGACAAGACAAGGATCACGAATGATATAGCATATCATACCGGAGCGCACCAGTCACGGGTGAGCCAAAGCTGGGGAGCACCAGTTCTCAATGGTCACCCCCGTCGTCGATCCGAAACAAATCATTAATCATGAATGATACTACGTATCATACCGGAGCGCACCAGTCAAGGGTGAGCCAAAGCTGGGGAGCACCAGTGCTCAATGGTCACCCCCGTCATCGATTAACTATCTGTAAGCGAGCCGTCTCTGGGCTAGCCAGCAGACGCTCCACAAGAGTAGTGCCAACCTCCGTATAGGAGAGGCCCACGCCTGTGATCTTCTACAAAGATCCACACAATTAAAATGTCTGGCTTATTAATTAGCATGCGAGGTTCAAGTTGCATCTTAAAAGTGGGTTCGAGCAGAAAGTAACATGCGATCATTTTCAAGTATTTTACAGAAATAAATCTAGCAGTTCTAACATCAATTCTAGAAAAGTATAAAAGCAGTAACTAAAGTCTCATTCCTTGCCTGAAAGATTCCGACAAGGATGTAGTCCAGCAGGGTCTGGGTCAACCAACGGATCTACGGAACCTGTACGATAATCCTATCATCACAATCATGCACTCTAACATCCACAGGCAACGACATAAGATAAGCCAGATTAACTGGGCCCGCTTTGGGTCACCAGACTTATGGTCCCATATTATTCATCTTGATTAGAGAATTATCAGACAACCAGAATACCGATTTTTATCTTGTTTAACAGGGTTGGGTTGGGGGTCCTAAGAGTGCAAAACGTTACCTCAACACGGCGCGAAAGCTACACTGACGTCGGGTAGCGACGTCAGGGGTTGGATTTCGGTATCGGGTAAGGTAACGGCGTCGCGAAGAAGACATTATACCTGTGACAACGTATGTGTGATGTTAAGTTAAAGGCGTTAAACTACATAAAATGGTATTAAAACTTATATTCTAACATCATACTTAGCACATATATCACTGATCATAATTATAACACTACCATCTTAGTTAATTAGTTGCATCACTAATTTGTACATAAAGTACTGATATTAGGATCACCTTATAACAACTAATTAATCATAGCTATCATGTCCATTATAAAATTGGCCTACTGTCTTCCTAACTAATTAACTTTATAAACTATTTATTAATATTAACTAACTTTATAAACTAACCCATAAAATTGTTGTATAAGGTTTCAGTTACCACTCATGCGAAATAACCTTAAGATAACATTTCAATTGTTCTCATACACAGCTAATTAAATGAATCCAATAAAATATTTAGAGAACTCACCTACTCTCTCGTCTGTGTCACTCCGTCCACTCCTTGTTCCTTTCTTTAGCAGAGGATTAGAAGCTCGAGGGGGTTTCCGAGCGGGGCTGAAGAGGATGCGGCCGCGGATGAACGGCCTCCAGCGATGGGAATGACAGCCGCGCAAAGATCGGCATGCAGCTGCTGTTTGCGTCGGCGACGGCTGCTCATAACTGCAGGCGGAGCACGAGCATCGGCCACTGGAGTCTGGGTCGGAGGAAGCATCCGACAGGAGGGCCGGCAGGGCTAGGGGTCTGAGAACGACAGCAGCGGCGGTCGAGGGGGTCGCGGGCGGCGCCGTGGTAGCGTGCAGGCGGCGTTCGAGTGCTGCAGCGATGGGGATAAGGCGGAGATGGGTGGTGACGGGTGGAGGGACGTCGGACGGCGCTGCAGGCTTCCGGTGGCAGCGGCGGAACGACTGCGATGCGGGTTCTGCGCGAACAGTGATACAGTGGCGCAGGCGGGGGATTCTCCGGCGGCCTGAGGGAAGAGGAGGATCGGGGCGGCGGTTGTGACGGCTCTGCGACGGTGTAGAGGGGTCTGGGCGATGAGCAGGCCGTCGGTGCGAGGTGCTAGGTCGGATAAAGGAGGGTTTGCGCGATGCGGAAGAAGTGTTGCGCTCGGGAATGCTGAGGGTCCGATGGCTGTGAAGCGTGGAAATATGTTGGGCGGCACGCTGTGCGATGTTGAGAGGAAAGAGACCTAGGCTTTATTTAAATAGGCTAGGGCTAGGTCAGATGTCATCACGTGAGGGGTGAGGGGGTTGCCAGGTTAGTAAGCATATTACTATAATATTATCAAAATAACCCCCTCCTAAAGTGCTGAATGTGTGTGCTTGAAAAGTTGTGTGCGAAACAGGTGGGTGCGGCCAAGAGGGAAAATTTAACACATGGGCTAGTGTTATGTACTCTTATTTTATTTGTTTAAAAGATTGGGAAGCCCAACAAGAGGGTGGGCTGTGTGTGATGACGCGCGTGAGTTAACATGTGTTGGGCCAAGGTTAAAATGTGGGCTAGGTCAACATGATAAGGCTAGTAACAAGGTAGATTAAGATAATAAGAATATTTAGTGGGTTATACATATTAAAAACTTGGGTTAAAAGTAAGGGATTGGGCAGAATAGTGAAAGTGGGTCAAATGAAGTCCAAAAATTGTGAAATAAATACTGGGGTGACCGGGGCGACGAGAGAAAGAAGTCAGATAAGACGGATCACAATTTTGATGACGAGAAAAGGAACTAAAACTAGAAAAGCCTCGCGACAAAAGTGAATATCGCGACGTCTCGTCAAATAAGGTCAAATCGTGGGAGAACAACCCGTGAAAGGACGTTCCCAAATAACACCACAATTTTAATATCTAAGAGAGGGTCACAACGGCATATCGCACTATATGGTTCGGATACGGACAAGATCTAAAATAATTACGTGCACGAAAAACGTACAAAGGGGTACGGGGTCCAAATACGATCGTAATTCAAAGTTGGGCACACGTCAGGGTTGGCTTGCTAAGGATGCAACCAAGGTGCTACGGCCCTATCGACTCAACGACACGACTCACATACCAAGCACAAAACCAATCAGGTACTCGAAATTGCTATACGCACAGCCGTATGACAAATAGCGAGTACCGACCGTTACATCCTACCCACCTTAGAATAAAGTCCGTCCTCGGACTTTCTTAATTTCAGGCATGGCTAGACTCTTCTAGTTAACTATAGTAACTACCCCGATCATCCCTAGCACAGTACTTCAACCAACATATAACCTAATACATCTATCTATATGCATGCTCAGTAATGATATACATCAGTTATTTCCCAACCATCATATCTTGTACTTATAGTTAGGTTAGTAATATTCACGCATACATTTCTAACTCATGGAAGAGCCTCCGCACATTCGTATCTACGCACAATCATATTCCAACATTCAATAATCACCCCATCATATACAACCATTGTATTATACATAAAGTACACATATACTAACCAGGGTATTTAAAGTCATCACGAATTTAAAACCGAAAATACATACATCTACTCAATATAACCTACAAAAGGTATATCCCCTAGTATACATTCAACACATCACTCATAATAATAATACTTAGCTATATTATAACTATACGCCACAACACCAAATGACAAACAATTTCTTATTACAAGCAATACATAATCACACTATCATGTTAATCTATTCCTACAAACACAATGCATCCAGCCTAATAACTATGCATATAGCACATTTCACTCCTAGTTTAACTAACACATACTCATTCAAACATGTAAACCCTTCATTCATAACTATAGAATAAACCTGTATCTATATATGGTGTAGCTACGCACGTCAAGGTGCGTAGCGCAACCCAGCACAAACACCTATATAACTACATTCACCATATCCTATCATGCACGGATATATATAACACTATACTCACATCCGCAAACCACAATCACATTATAAAATACTTACTGAGCATACTCACTCGCTCTCGAGTGAGACTCCAAGATACACACCAAACAATATATAATCTATGTACTTATACACACACTCCTATATATCTATATGACATGAGTCATCATATGTAGCCTTAGTAAGTAGCTAGATATCACTATACAATCATTCACACATCAGAACACATAATTCATATGTATCCCATATATACGTATATACAATCACGCAACACATTATTATCCTAGTATTTATAAGCATGTCCACTCGTACTCGAGGGAATACTAAGAATTATATGTATTCACAGGCATTATATATATTCACACCTATTATCTTATATAAGTATCTATACTTATTCGTGTACTATATACACATAATCATTACATTCATCGCCATACACATATTCCATTATTCATCCATAAGCTCACATATACCTAAGTAATAATATTAAGCATGCCCGACAATGATATATATTCACATGAGCCTGGTAATCCTCCTCATGGATCTACGGGAATGCAGAACAGACACATGGCTCTAATGTGCAGACACTTCCAATATTTGACATCTAGGGTGGTTAAACAACCTCCAACTAACCAGTCCTAATTGGCTAGTCCCAATCATTTTAAAACACCAATAAAATTTCCAACTCAAAAAGCCCGTTCATGAGAACCTGTTATAATGATCCTGTTGTTCCCCGCTTCAATTGGTCCTTGGTTCAGCTGCCTCTAGGAATCTCTAAAGTGAAACTACCAACCAATTCTAGATTTTTGGGCGTCAGACTTACTTACGATTTCCTTTTCAATCCAAACAACCAAGGCAATCTACTAACTTTTTTTTTCCATATTTCCTGATCATTGAGCACTCGTAAAACCAATCATGCTCACTTGACTTGATCTAGAATTTTCATTGACACTTAAACTGCTAGTCACTATTGACTATAATCCATCCACATGATCTGAAGAAGTCATCGCCTTTCACCATTTCGTAAACTGTAACTGGAATCCAGTGATCAGTACGTACTCAATGCATGTTCGAATGGTCGACTTTGAAACTCCCATGACATTCCCAAGATCCTTAATTTCTTTAAATCACGGTGTCCAAAACAGATCATGTTGTCGATCTTATATGATCCATCATAAGATCAATCTCGTCATCACATTATCACTTTGAATCTCTTCTGTTCATCTCTAATGATCATATTATTTACTTCATCCACATCGCCATCCTCGAACTTTGCGAAACCCAGGTTATACTGTTGCTACTCGGCTTATATACAAATATGCTCATAATGTCCGTTGCCTAACAGTTCGCTTGATCGATGTAGGTCCACGCATTTAGTCGTTAAAACAAGGCTTCTAATCACCACATTTCTATCACGAGCAGTATACTAAGGGTCGATCTCATTCCCTCGATTCAATGTTCTCACTTCCATGGTCCCTTGTCAAGTCGAGAATCCAACCTTGTAACTATCCAATGTTTTAGAAATACATCACTTTAAACTTCATCTTATTCCTGTATTCTCACTCAAATTCAAACTAGAGGGGCCAAGGAACTAGTCTAAACCTAACTAACTTATGTTAGACTCGAATATTGTTGGTTGTTTGAATAGTTACTGCGACACTATTGTTTCGATAAATCATTCGATCAGACCTGCATGGGCCACCACAAAAACTGTCACGCCCCGCTTCCCAAAAGATTGATAAGCGAGACATGGCCAGCCCGCATGGACTCGAGCCGTTGAGGCTCGGGGTCCAATAAGCGTCTAGGCAAGTTATGATGCGGAGGAGAAGGTCCGATCGAACAATTTAGCATGAAACAACAGATATAGCAGCAAAAGATACTATTCAAACGCAGAAGGTAACCAACAAAGAGTTTAACATAAAAGCTAAAACTGTACGTACCAGAGGCAACTAAAGAAGAAAAAGTCTGCTGGGGTCCACAGGTTGTGGCAGCTCGGTCAAGTCTGAGACATGTGCAAAACACATGTCAGCAACGAACTAATGAGACCATAATTAAAGCAGTTATACAATTCTAGCAGTTCTATATGGAATTTAAATGACAACTACACAGGCAGTTCTAGAAAACAGGAAATAAGTAATGGTTATTCTAATCGATCTGCTAGGGGTGTCCATCTAGTCAGATCGTCTAAGAGTTGTTCATGTAGTTCTGTCAATCTACCAGGGGTGTCCATCTGGTCAGATTGTCCAAGTCTAGAAGAGGTCAAACGACCGGAATGCATCCCTGCGAAGGAAACAGGAGTGCACCAACTGCGATACAAAGATAAAGCCTAAGGACTCAAGCTGCGTAGGCGGAGGGGAGCTACCCCCCAGGCCCAGCTAGACTCTTTTGTCCTACCCCACCCGCGAGTCGTTTGTGTTATGGACATGAGCCAACAAACGCTCCATCTAGACACGAGACAAGACAAGGATCACGAATGATATAGCATATCATACCGGAGCGCACCAGTCACGGGTGAGCCAAAGCTGGGGAGCACCAGTTCTCAATGGTCACCCTCGTCGTCGATCCGAAACAAATCATTAATCATGAATGATACTACGTATCATACCGGAGCGCACCAGTCACGGGTGAGCCAAAGATGGGGAGCACCAGTGCTCAATGGTCACCCCCGTCATCGATTAACTATCCGTAAGCGAGCCGTCACTGGGCTAGCCAGCAGACGCTCCACAAGAGTAGTGCCAACCTCCGTATAGGAGAGGCCCACGCATGTGATCTTCTACAAAGATCCACACAATTAAAATGTCTGGCTTATTAATTAGCATGTGAGGTTCAAGTTGCATCTTAAAAGTGGGTTCGAGCAGAAAGTAACATGCGATCATTTTCAAGTATTTTGCAGAAATAAATCTAGCAGTTCTAACATAAATTCTAGAAAAGTATAAAAGCAGTAACTAAAGTCTCATTCCTTGCCTAAAAGATTCCGACAAGGATGTAGTCCAGCAGGGTCTGGGTCAACCAACGGATCTACGGAACCTGTACGATAATCCTATCATCACAATCATGCACTCTAACATCCACAGGCAACGACATAAGATAAGCCAGATTAACTGGGCCCGCTTTGGGTCACCAGACTTATGGTCCCATATTATTAATCTTGATTAGAGAATTATCAGACAACCAAAATACCGATTTTTATCTTGTTTAACAGGGTTGGGTTGGGGGTCCTAAGAGTGCAAAACGTTACCTCAACACGGCGCGAAAGCTACACTGACGTCGGGTAGCGACGTCAGGGGTTGGATTTCGGTATCGGGTAAGGTAACGGCGTCGCGAAGAAGACATTATACCTGTGACAACGTATGTGTGATGTTAAGTTAAAGGCGTTAAACTACATAAAATGGTATTAAAACTTATATTCTAACATCATACTTAGCACATATATCACTGATCATAATTATAACACTACCATCTTAGTTAATTAGTTGCATCACATATTTGTACATAAAGTACTGATATTAGGATCACCTTATAACAACTAATTAATCATAGCTATCATGTCCATTATAAAATTGGCCTACTGTCTTCCTAACTAATTAACTTTATAAACTATTTATTAATATTAACTAACTTTATAAACTAACCCATAAAATTGTTGTATAAGGTTTCAGTTACCACTCATGCGAAATAACCTTAAGATAACATTTCAATTGTTATCATACACAGCTAATTAAATGAATCCAATAAAATATTTAGAGAACTCACCTACTCTCTCGTCTGTGTCACTCCGTCCACTCCTTGTTCCTTTCTTTAGCAGAGGATTAGAAGCTCGAGGGGGTTTCCGAGCGGGGCTGAAGAGGATGCGGCCGCGGATGAGCGACCTCCGGCGATGGGAATGACAGCCGCGCAAAGATCGGCATGCAGCTGCTGTTTGCGTCGGCGACGGCTGCTCATAACTGCAGGCGGAGCACGAGCATCGGCCACTGGAGTCTGGGTCGGAGGAAGCATCCGACAGGAGGGCCGGCGGGGCTAGGGGTCTGAGAACGACGGCAGCGGCGGTCGAGGGGGTTGCGGGCGACGCCGTGGTAGCGTGCGGGCGGCGTTCGAGTGCTGCAGCGATGGGGATAAGGCGGAGATGGGTGGTGACGGGTGGAGGGACGTCGGACGGCGCTGCAGGCTTCCGGTGGCAGCGGCGGAACGACTGCGACGTGGGTTCTGCGCGAACAGTGATACAGCGGCGCAGGCGGGGGATTCTCCGGTGGCCTGAGGGAAGAGGAGGATCGGGGCGGCGGTTGTGACGGCACTGCGGCGGTGTAGAGGGGTCTGGGCGATGAGCAGGCCGTCGGTGCGAGGTGCTAGGTCGGATAAGGGAGGGTTTGCGTGATGCGGAAGAAGTGTTGCGCTCGGGAATGCTGAGGGTCCGATGGCTGTGAAGCGTGGAAATATGTTGGGCGGCGCGCTGTGCGATGTTGAGAGGAAAGAGACCTAGGCTTTATTTAAATAGGCTAGGGCTAGGTCAGATGTCATCACGTGAGGGGTGAGGGGGTTGCCAGGTTAGTAAGCATATTACTATAATATTATCAAAATAACCCCCCTCCTAAAGTGCTGAATGTGTGTGCTTGAAAAGTTGTGTGCGAAACAGGTGGGTGCGGCCAAGAGGGAAAATTTAACACATGGGCTAGTGTTATGTACTCTTATTTTATTTGTTTAAAAGATTGGGAAGCCCAACAAGAGGGTGGGCTGTGTGTGATGACGCGCGTGTGTTAACATGTGTTGGGCCAAGGTTAAAATGTGGGCTAGGTCAACATGATAAGGCTAGTAACAAGGTAGATTAAGATAATAAGAACATTTAGTGGGTTATACATATTAAAAACTTGGGTTAAAAGTAAGGGATTGGGCAGAATAGTGAAAGTGGGTCAAATGAAGTCCAAAAATTGTGAAATAAATACTGGGGTGACCGGGGCGACGAGAGAAAGAAGTCAGATAAGACGGATCACAATTTTGATGACGAGAAAAGGAACTAAAACTAGAAAAGCCTCGCGACAAAAGTGAATATCGTGACGTCTCGTCAAATAAGGTCAAATCGTGGGAGAACAACCCGTGAAAGGACGTTCCCAAATAACACCACAATTTTAATATCTAAGAGAGGGTCACAATGGCATATCGCACTATATGGTTCGGATACGGACAAGATCTAAAATAATTACATGCACGAAAAACGTACAAAGGGGTACGGGGTCCAAATACGATCGTAATTCAAAGTTGGGCACACGTCAGGGTTGTTTTGCTAAGGATGCAACCAAGGTGCTACGGCCCTATCGACTCAACGACACGACTCACATACCAAGCACAAAACCAATCAGGTACTCAAAATTGCTATACGCACAGCTGTATGACAAATAGCGAGTACCGGCCGTTACACGATCAGTTAGATATGATGATTATTATCAGGATATTATATTTATGGTTAAGTGTAGTTGAGATGATGTAAGGTGTAGTAGTATTAGTTGATTATGAACACAAAGAACTTAGAATAATCTATTTACAAGGTGATAAATATAATGATGTGTCCAATAGTTATATTTCATATTTGGATAATACCCCAACATAATGGCTTCGATAGAGTTTCATGTTATGAGTGGTGCACGGGAAGACGAGTACATTACGGATTTGAAATTCAGATTAATAGCAGCTAAGAGTAGCTATATAGGCATTTCACGATTTATAGTGACGATGATGATGAGTAGAGTATTTTAAAGTAACAAGACTTCACAATACAAATAGTGTGATGAAGACATCAGAAATATTACGATATGTTGGATAGTTGTGTAGTTTAATCTGAAATTGCTTAAGATAAGATACAATTGGACATGATGAGATGTGATTTAATGGTTTGTTAATTATGGTGAATAAATTTATGAGTTGTCACGATGAAGAAAGAGTTGGGAGCAAGGCAATTGTTATTTGTAAATGGTGATGTATGCTAGGCGTATCTATACTAGTTGTCAAATATTAGTAATTGGCAAAAGAATCTTTATAACGATTGCTTGATATAAGAATAAGATCGGAGTTGGAGGATATCACAATTATAGAACTACAAGTTAGGTTATACAATGGACGAGGGATGCCACATTACAGACAGGACAACTTATGAGAATGTACAGTTTTTGGAGAACTTAGTTATAGAGGATATCATACATTAAAGATTCCCTGAGAAGATGTTACTGCCTTACTCGCAATGATAAGAAAAGAAGTGATGAAATTTGCAAAAGATAATGATTGAGGATATTTAGTTTTTTCTTCAAGGGTTGCTTTGTATAAAGTTTTGATTGTCTAAAGCAAGAATTATGAGTTAGGAATCAAAAAGGAAATGTTGGATCTATATAAGTTTAGGATATGCTTATAGTTGAAGCATTATACAGTGACGAGATGTGAAGTGATGATTTATTTTAGGAACACTTGTTTGAGGTTATGGGTTTAGCAACCAATGTATTAGAATATTGGGGTTGCAGTTGTGAGTATATATATATGTACCTTATTATTATTATCTCACGCTTATACCTGCACATCGCTGGTAGCCGTCACTAGTTATTCTTGCTTGCCATTAGTGGTTAAGGCTATCAGTGGTGCATAATCATCCTAATCCCCCCCTTTTCGAACTTAATATTAACCTCATCACTTGCATCGCTTCCTACTTGTCTCATTTCTTTGACGGAAGTATCTCATATCACAGTCGTCTCATAGGAATTCATGAGATACGTAAGCAATATCGACATCCGATTAACGAACTCGAAATCTTAAGAAATTCTGAGGGCTGAATTTTTCTTAAGGTGGGTAGAATGTAAAGACCTGTATTTTGATAATACACATTTTATTCATACCCTATCCCTTGCTGTATTTTTCCCATATCGATGATTAATGTGTATACGTATTTCGTACTCGTACTATGTACGCGTATTAGCTATAATTATTTTTGATATCAATTATCCTATAAACTCATTAAAACTAATATTTCCAAATCTAATTTCGAATTCAAATTTCCTTCCAGATTCAATATGGTAGACTTCTTATCTCCTTTTGATTAGCTAATAATCACTCTCTTAATCACAATTAATCTCCTTGCTTTTTTCCATATCCTCCTAGGTTTAATCTCCCCATTTTATCAAAAATCTTTCTTTTTTAAATTCTCTAAACCTAAACTAAACCCAGGTTCATGCAACCAAGCCTCACTTGCACATTTACAAACCCAAAACTTAAACAAACCTAGCTTCTTCCCAACCCTCACGTGCAACAACTGAACCCCACAAATATTATACTAAGCCTAAACAAAAGAGGACCAGGGCTCACTCACATGCACTCCCCTAGTAAACAAAAACTCAAGGAGATTTCCCAGGCTTTCAACTTCCCACTTCTCATATATTATTAAACCCATACAAAAAAATAAAACCCGAAAGCGATCTTTAAAGGTTTCACGTACGCCCCTTCTTTTACAACCCTGGGTATAATAAACAAACCCTATAGCTCTTCCCCCTATTCTCAGCCGCACCTAGCATATACAATTAATACCTAGTATTAAAAACCAAAGAGGAACCAGCCCTTCATATTTTTAAAACCCCAGCCCTACATGCGTCCTGGTCTACTAAAGAGGAAAGCCTAGGTTATTAAACCACTGCCACACATACAAATAACAAAACCCTAGACTATCCCTTTCTATCAGCCTCGATGACGTGTGTTTATATTTTATATATTCACGCACGTCTTCTTTGTGATTTCCCGTTGTTTTCCGTCGTTTCATATCCGTTCTTTCGTGTTTTTTGTATCTTTTCACTTTCCCCATGTTTTTGTGTAAATGCAGGAGTTTTAAGTGTTGGGGACATACAGAGCTGATATCACGAGTCCCCGGAGCAATGGGAGGTGTCATGCGCTATCCCGAGGGCTAAACGTCAAAGATGGCTATATTTCAGCCTTCAACCGATCGGGTGGACAGAGCCACCCGATCGGTTGATGCACGCGTATCTGACCTGGACAGGAGCTGAAGAGAAGAGCAGCTCACCCGATCGGTTTAGTGATCGGGTGAGATCGACAGAGCTCTCTGTCTTTTTGAGCTTAATTCCAACCGATCGGCTGATATCTCACCCGATCGGTTCATCTGAAGCTAAAGACCAACAATTCACGACTCGGTCATGCCACCCGCTCGCCTCAGCACCCGGTTGAAGCTTCTAAAGCCCGATTGCCAAATCCACCCGATCCGTTGACTTCTCAACCGATCGGTTCATCTCTCCGGGTCATTTTGGGGAAGAACTCACCCGACCGGTTGACATTTCAACCGATCGGGTGGCCTTTTCTTCCCCTTTCACGCACTTCTGGTCATTCATTGAAGATCTGCTATCATTATAGAGGGATTTTGGTTGATCTCTTATTTTTCTAGCTTCGGCATCATCGTTAGCTTTCCAACGATAGGTCGCATGCCCAAATCCGATTTTTCTACATTTTTCTGTAATTTTCTGAGTGCATCTGGGTGCTGAAATTGGCAGCAGTCTGAAATTTAATTTCACCCAATCGGTTAGTGTCCGGGTGGCCGTCCGGATGAGCCCAGTTTTCAGCAGTTTAGTCTCTGTTTCATTCCACCCGATCGGGTGTGCCTGTTTTGGCAGTTTTGCTGGGTTTTCTGGACCAGAACCGTTGGCTTTTGATGGGGTTTATTTATTGGGGTTTAGGCACGACTTGAGGAAATTCTTCCCCATTTTTTCAGCAGTTTTTCTCCCCTTTCTTGGGAGCTTTAGGTTAGGTTATATTAGGTTTTCTCTTCCAATAATTCTTGTAATGGATTGAAGATTCTATGGCAAGATAAGTATTTTCTTCTCTCATTTTCCATTGTTTTGTGTTATTTTTCATTGTTGCTTGATGGTGAATGTTTATTTGTCTTTTTCATTGCTTTCTTTTATGTTCTTCACCATTGAATACTGTTTGATGAACCCTAATATGGGCTAGAGTAGGATTGATGCTTGGGTTGTTTCAGTTGGCTTGGTTGCATGGTATTTGTTCAATGGAATGTGTCAATGGGGATTTCTAGCAATCTGAGTCCAACTCGTATGGCAACACACTAGTTGTGTTGGGGATTGGGATCCGGTGTCTTGTCCAATCAAGATCCGCTTTGATGTATTGCTAGAAATCACATTCGACCTATTTGGCCATTAGGGTTACGCGGGGGCGTTTTATTGTCATTGGCGGGAGAAAGACCGCCTCTGACCATCGGGCCAAGGGGGAATAAACTTGGCGGTTGACTCCCTAGCAACAGCTTACACCCCTAGCGTAGACATTGAGTCCTCGTGCGTGGAAACGGCTTGGACGAAGTGTTGGGAGTTATCGTTGTGGCCTTAATGCTCCCGGTTGCGGTCGGTGTTAATGGACATGGGAATACCCACCGTCTGAAACCGGGTAGACCTAGCGTACTGGGCGTCGACCGGAATATCGGGCCCATGGACGCTAGGTACCACCTTTTGGAGCAATGTCTCACCCTGGGTCAAGTTAAATGCCAAGTATCATAAGTGATGTAGCCCGTGTTAGCTGGGATTCATTTCTTGTCTTTTTATTTCTTTCTTTTATTTCTACACTTCCACTCACATTATCCACGTAGCTAGCACACAACCTATGCGAGGCTAGTAGCCATTCAAGCCATCCACCTCCCTGAGTTCAATAAACCTGCACCCTACACTAACCGAGCACTTGCGGTAAAACGACACCACGTCCAAACCGTAAACGGGGCGATGGTCACTCCACCTCCTATATAGAACCCTAACCTAGGCCTTCCCTTATCTCTCAGCATGCACACAGCCCCTTTCCCTCGCCTAGCCCTCGCCAAGCTTGCGGCCTCACTCACCCACGCCAGCTACCTCCCCTCAAGCCATGCTGCCCAGCTCTCCAGCGCGTGTAACCCAGTCCCGCACCCCCTGTCCAAGCACTACCCAGCCCATGCTCTCCATCACCAGCGCACATGCAGACATCCCTCCTCGCTAACCATGCAACCCACAGCCCGACGGCCACCTCCTTTCCCTTCCATGTCGCGACCACCCTCTTCCCAGATCTGCGCAACCCTCTCTCTTCTCCCCTGCACTCAACCTCAGGCCGCCAGCTCTCCAAGCGACAGCCCCCTCATCCACACAACCAGAAATGCCGCCCATCACCACCCCAGTGCTCGCAGCTACCCCCTCTCCCTTTCAAGTCCTGCCCAGGCCCCCACAGCCACTGCCTCCTCTCCCAAGGCTACCGGTAAGCTCCGACAGCATCAGCAGGCCGCTAACGCCTCCTCCGACCAATTGCAGACCCCGGCGACCCGAAGACGCGACAGTCTGTTCCTCTCCTCGCTGCCGCAACGTGTTTCCATGCAGTAGCCGTCGTCAACGCCGTACACATCCCGATCCTTTGCTGTGTTTCATCGGTTAGTAGATTTGTCCCCTATTAAATCATAACCCACACCACAGGATAGAAGATATAATAAAACTAGATTATTAGACGTTGTAAGAGTCGTCTATTGCACATATTATGTTGAAAAAGACCTAATTCTGTTATATGTCTAATCAAACTAGAGAACCAATCTCATCGTAATGTAGTACTCGTCAAGGCGAACCCAACAATACCCCGAACGCTGAAATCAGACAAGTGTACAATTTGTTATGAATTTTTGAAGTTTAAATGTTAAATCGTCTTTTTCGCTTAAAGCTAAATAACAAGAATTTGACCCGTGAAATGACGCTCGCTAAAAATATTATGACGAACCATACTTAATTTGTGACACATTGACATAAAATATCGCATGTTTAAGATTCAAGAATAAATAACAAAAAATAGTTGATTGCAGCATGTTTAATAAACAACCCTTTTAAATTTGTTGTTTAAATTGTTTTAGGGTGTGGTAATTCAGCATAAATGCTGAAATTGGCATAACCAGATGCTCCACAGTATTTTCGCACGCACGCTCCTCATTATAACCACCTGGACACCCGAAATCGTCAAATCAGGCAAGTGTGCGAATTTATACAAATTATTGAAGTATTAGTGTATAATTGCATTTTTTGTGCGCGTGTGTGGACCCTTATTAAATAAATCGATAATGCATGTGTGCGTGTGTGTGGACATTGATTAATTGAAAATTGACGATGCCTTGTAATGACATGAAACTCTTGAACTACTTTGAACACATTTGATTGTATTGCACAACCTGCGGGTAATATGGCACTCTTCAAGACAGAGAGAGTGATACTTGTACGGATACACAGCCTACGGGCAATAGGACACTCACCTAGCAGAGTGAGTGATCCCTTGTATGGATAGCTTGTGGGCAATAGGGCACTCACCTAGCAGAGTGAGTGATCCATTGTGCGGACTTTTCTTGTGCACTTGGACTGGGGTAGGGCTGAGCGTGCACACGGTTTAGAGGGTTTGATCCCCCTCAAACCGTAAGGCGTGAACCCTCTTGACATACACCATCTTATCTTGTCTTGTCTTGTTTTGTAGCCAGTATCACATGCTACGGCTATTACCATGCCACGTTATTCTCTTGCACTGTCTTTTCCTTTCCTGCCATGTCTATATAAATTATCATGCTCATTACTTTACTTTTAAAATGTTGTAGAATTGACATGCTAGTAGTTCCTTACTTCGCCCTGTTTTTTTAGTTGCCATGCTTAAACTATGCTGGGACCTTGTTTAAAATCATTAATGCTTCATAATTTATTTTCATTCGTACACTTTGCCTTGGGATTCTCACTTTCTCTTACAGACCCTTGCTGACATGCATTCGTTGTTTTTGGAATGTATGTCAGATCATCAGCAAGGTTACCAGGAGGACTTATTAGGGATAGCTGAGCCAAAGGACCAGGAGTTGTTGAATCTGTGAACCATCATTGTAATCTTTTACTTTTACTGTATGGGTCATAAGACCCACTCTTCCTTTCCTTCATTGCTGTAATTCAGTTTGAGTTGTTGAGATTGTAATAATAATAATTTTTTTGCTTATTTGTGCTGTTTCTGAGTATGCATGCAAGTACCTGCAAAGTTTTCACACATACGCTTATTGTGTTAAGTCAAGGGGAAAGAAAAGCAAAAGTACATCCTCCTTACTTGCACATGCAGACCCGCTCGCGTCCTCGCTCCTAAGCATAATGGGAAGCAGGGCGTGACATTCTCTGTAGTGGTGTAGTTCTTCTGAGCATCATCCAAATTCTTACTAGCATAGTATATTGCATGAAGCTTTCCCTCATTCTTTTGGCCTAGAACAACTCCCACCACTTGATCACTAGCATCACACATCAACTCAAAAGGTAGGTTCCAATCTGGCAATTGTATGATAGGCACAGAAATGAGAGCTTCTTTTAACCTGTTAAAAGCTAGCTAGCTAGCGTCAGAAAACACAAAAAGAGCATCCTTCATAAGGAGCTCCGTAAGAAGGCGAGCAATGCTGGAGAAATCCTTTATAAATCGACGGTAAAATCCTGCATGGCCTAGAAAACCACGGATACCCTTAACATTAGTGGGGGGGCAGCAAGTCTTTGATGAACTCATCCTTGGCCTTGTCAACTTCGATCTCCTTAGTGGAGATGACATGGCCAAGAACTACTCCCTCTGTTACCATGAAATGTCACTTTTACCAATTTAGAGTCAAATTATTATTTTGGCATCGTTCTAAGACTTTAGAAAAATTGGCTAAACAAGCATCAACGTTGGTGCCATAAATGAAAAGGTCATCCATAAAAACTTCCATTATATTTTCATTGAAGTCCGAGAAAATGGACGTCATGCACCTTTGGAATGTCGCCGGTGCATTACATAATCCAAACGGCATTCTTCGGTATGTGAAGGTGTCATAGGAACATGTAAATGTCATTTTTGCTTGGTCTTCACGATGCAATGGGATTTGGAAGAATCTGGAGTAACCATCAAGTTAACAAAAATATTTATGCTTGGTAAGTCGCTCAAGCATTTGATCGATGAATGGGAAAGGAAAGTGATCTTTTCTGGTGGCTTTATTAACTTTTAAGTTTTCTATAATCAATTCACATGTGCCAACCAGTGACATTCCTAGTAGATATCAATTCATGTTTATCGTTCCTCACAACGGTCATGCCCCCTTTCTTGGGTACAACCTGAACGGGGCTAACTCATTTACTGTCAGAAATGGGGTAGATAATATCGGCTTCTAGCAGTTTTAGCGCCTCATTTTTTATTACTCCTTTCATGTTAGGATTCAGTCGCCTTTGAGGCTCAATGGAGTAGCTTCCTTATCCTTGAGGTGGATTCTATGGGTGCATATGATGTCGCTAATGCCTTTCAGGTTGGCAATGCTAAACCCTATCACCTTCCTATGTGCTCTGAGGGGTTTGAGAAGGCTTTCTAATTATGGCTCGGTCAGGGAGGCACTAACGATGACTGGGTAGGTAGAGTTCTCCCCTAAGAAAGAAAATTTTAAATTCACGGGAAGGGGTTTTAGTTCAACCTGAGGGAGTGTTGTACCCCCATCATCGTTCGCCTGTGAAAAGGATGCGTCCTAAACTACTGGTTTGGATGTTGGGAATTCTTCGTCGGTAGATTCATAAGATGAGCAAGGTGATGATGGCGCATCGTGGTAGATGTCTGCAGAGTCCATCTCTATAAGATCAAGTTTCGTAGTGCACCTGTCAATAGGAATAGAGTATTCAGATGCACCTGCGTTGTCAGGTGTGAAGTCAAGAAGGCTTCCCTGATCGATATCGCTTTGAAGTGGTTCGGGGTCATGTGCTCCCCGTGGTCATGGTCTTCGTAGGTCTCAGTCTTGAGGACGTTGTCACCATAAAAGCGTAAAGTGTCTCCCTCATATTCTACGTAGACTCCGTCAGAGATGTGGATGCCGTCCAAGGACTCTGCATCCCGGAATGTGCTCGTAATGAAGACCGAGATTACTTGAACAATTGGGTCCTCTACAGGGAATTCTACCAGATGGTTGGTCCATACATCAGTCACTACACTCTCCAGTATATTTAAGAGCTGGGGCTCATCTAGCGGTTCAATTTGAAGAGTTGCTCCCTAATATGAGTCTGCCGATAGAGTTTTAATAGCACAGAGATGCATCACGTCTCCTTTAAAGCTAATATGGATGTCATCATCAATGGTACCTACATCAGATACATTGTTCAGTATACGATTAATTACATTCTATTGATTCTCATTACCTGCCACGTAGGTTCCTACTCTGATGAATCGGACTGCATCTAGTAGCTCTCTCGCTACACATTCGACCATGGCTTCATCTATGCATGAGTCTTGAAGTCCGTATGCTTGGTATGGAGAGAAGCTAAATCCATCTGAGTAACTATCAGAATCACTGCTCCAGTGCACTTACATCTCCATTATACCTAATTTCTTCATGAAGACTATTGACTAGAGAGAAGCGTTAGTAACAAAAGCAGAAAAAGAATAAGAAGTATGGAAAGATAAGAGACGATAAGATTTGCTTACAAATTGGTCAATAGAAAATAATCCAAGTAACACTGTTACCTTTCCCGGCACCGACGCCAAAAACTTGATCGCCCGCGAACTAACACCTAGAATTCACCTAGCAATGTCACGAACGCCAAGTGCTAGACATATCCTAAATGTGAATTCATGGCACTTTACGCAAGCGTACGATGTTAAGTAATAGTATAAAAGATATCGATCCCACAGCAAAGGTAGAGATGTTATCGTCATGGGCTATTTTTAAATCTCAGAATTTAAGTAGCAGTCGGTTTCAAAAGATTGTTTGTTTAGGATTTTGAACAATTAATAAAGACTAGGGCTTTAGGACTCACCACTAGGATCGTCGGACATCGATGCTTGGTTAAGACTATTACGTAGCATTGGCATTATAGGGATTGTCGCATCCAAGATGTGGTATTCATGGTTCTAAGCACCATGAATCTAACGTTTCGCATTAACCCGCAGGCGCACACGACACGTGCATTAAGAATCGACAATATTCACACAACGATCTCAGCTCATGCCAATCTCGTGGATTAGAGCTTCGATGTATTTTGGTGGCTCTCATTGACGCAATGGTGGTAGCCGTCAATTAGTAATACAGTTCGTCGGTGGATCCCATCAATACACGAGCCGGACATGGTCGCGAGTCCCAATTGAATCCACTAACTCACTAATTAAGCCTATAGGATACTCCTTAAGCCAATCGATTCCACCGACCGTGGGCACGATCTCAGTACGAGTTCTCTTACAAACTTTGCAAGATCAACCAAAATACTTCCCTTTTATACCAACGCAACCTAAAAATCCTAACCTTGCATCTCAATCCTAAAATACATGGGCTAATCTATTAGCCCTAGATAGAACTACTCACGCATCATAGAAATAACAATAAGCGATTCAATAGATGCAATAGAATTCATCATGGCAATGTAAAACATCAAAAACAATAGAAAGTGTAGAGAATTGTTACCAATGCGTCGTAGAGCAATAGCAATCCAAAGAGAATTAAGAGAATAAGATTCCTTGAGCGAAATAGCAATAAAAATCCAAGCTTTGCTTCATACAAAATAGCACCGGCACAAACTCTCAAAAACCGAATTAAAACTAAACTAAGACTTTCTCTAAAATTCCTCCCTGAAAATAAAGCTAAAAACATGCTTAAATACTTAGGGTAGCAATCCCAAAAAATCTCAGAAAATCTGGGCACTTGGGCCCACAAACTAGGCTGGTCGCGTTGCGCTACTCGACCAAGTAGTAGAGCCTACTCGGTCGAGTCAGCTACAGGCTCTGCTTGCTGCTGCTTCTGTGTTTGGTTGATACATGCTACTCGGTCGAGCTACAGTAGATCAAAACTTCCTCTAAAACACTGCTCTGTTTCTTTTCGACTCAGGTCGAGTAGGTGAGCTGCTCTGTCGAGCTAGGGTGCCATGGAGAAAAGCTCAAAATATTCATCTGTTTGGTGTGACTCGGCTCGAGTCGGATGTCGGCTCGGTCGAGTAGGTCTGGGCTATTTCCTGTGCGATTTCTGCGTGCTAACTCGGCCGAGTATCTGATGCTACTCGGTCGAGTCACCTAGGAAATTGATCTGAATCTTCGCCATCTCTCGTGCTCTTCTCCTCCTATCCTCCAATCTTCTTCCATTCCTCGGTGAACTCTTATGGAGCCTTGCCAATGACACCTCGGACGTGTCGGATGTGTCCATGTCCCTAAATAGCTCCAATTCGCTCCAAAACTCCTGAAAATCCTCAAAACTCGAATATGGCATTAGAAGCGCGATAATATATGAAAATATGGAGTTTGGAGGCGAATATGACATGAAATGATGTGATAAAAACAAATAAAATATGGAAACATCATGCGCGTAGTCATTGTGGTACTTGCAGAATTTGAGGGCGTCTCTCTTCTCATATTTGTCGTTCTTTGTTGTCTCTTAGATCAGCTATTCTCGTGGCGCATAAACAAGGGCCTCCATCTTAGGAGCGCTTGGTTTTGCATATATAGGTCGCTCCTTGCCTCGAGGGCTCCTCTCTCTGAGTCTCTTGTCTCGAGACTCCTGACCTGGGATTTCCGGAGTTGGTTTCTCTCACCTCGTGTCTCCGCGACGGGCGGAAGTGCCCTTAGCACCAAATCCGGTTGGTTCCTCCGCATTCTCGGAGAAGGTGAACCGATCCGTTATGTTGAGCATTTCTACGACGGTGTTAGGGGGAACTGGTGGAGGGCCCTTCAGAGGTGTTTGTTTCGGACTTCCAGAGTGAGCGCCACTATGACAGTTATGTTCGGTATCTCTTCTACATCGAGCCTCTCGTCATTGTATCTTTGAACGAAGTCTCAGATCGACTAATTCTCATTCTGTTTGAGCGAGAAGAGTTAGGAGGACTTCTTCTTAGGACGTCGACCAGCGACAAATTGTTTGCAGAACATTTTCGCCAATTCATCGAACGACCCGATGCAGCCATGGGGTAGTCCTTCGAACCAGCTTTCTGCCCTCTTGAACATGTTAGCATGGAAGTCTCTACAAAGGTATGGCTCGTAGGCCCCGTGAAGCAGCATTATATTCAGATACTTATGAATGTGCAACCACGGGTCCCCTCTGCCATCTTAAGCTGGTAAGGCAGTGAGTTTGACCTTGGGAAGAGGAGTAGAAGTTATATTTGATATGATCCTATTTTGCATGAATTATCGCATATTTTCATGACGCATTTCACCCTCCAAACTGCCATTTTATATGCTTTTACGCTATTATTTGGAACAATATGACTTTCAGAGCGTTTATGCCCATTTCAGGGATTTGGAGTGATATTGGAGCAATTTGGAGTCAATGAGACGATCGGCGACGTGAGAGCACCTATAAGACTCACGATGACATGCCTGAGGTGCCAAAGAAGAAGACAAGTGGAGGAGAAGAGAGCGAAAGATGAGAATCTCAGGCCATCTTCAGTTTCCCAGGTAACTCGACCGAGTAGCAACAGTTACTCTGCCGAGCTGACACGCCGAGTTAGCACGAAAATGGCCACGACCTACTCGATCGAGCAGACAGCCAGCTCGGCCCGAGCTGCATCAAACAGAGCGACGATTTTGAGCTATTCTCCCAGGCACTGTAGCTTGACCAAGCAGTTCACCTACACGACCCGAGTCGTCATCAAACATAGCAGCATTTTGGAGGAAGTTCTGATCTACTGTAGCTCGACCGAGCACGAAGGCTACTTGGTCGAGTAAGGCAAGCGCCCAGATTTTCAGTCAGGCTCTCACTCTTTTGAGATCTGCTATCATTATAGTTGGCAAAATATTTTTCTCATATTTTTTATGGATAGTATACTTCATGACGGTTCCAACACTGTCAAGAACGTGCCAATCGTAGGTCGGATGAAATCTGGAGAATTTCTGCAAGTTGATGATGCAGTGCTGAAATCGCCTACTCGACCGAGTACTGTGTTCTACTCGACCGAGCTGGCTGGGGCCTAGAACTTAAGTTGCGGCCAGATTTGATTTTGGGCATGAATTTCAGAGGGTTTCTTAGGTTATTTGCTAGGGTTTTGAGTAGACTATATATATGTATTGTAGCCCTCATTGAGAGGGATCAATACCCCTTTGGGGAGAGTTAGATCATATTTTCTTAGGAGTTCTTGGAGAGTTTCTCTTGGAGTTAGGCTATGCCATAGGCCCCTCCCTTGTATCAAGCTAAGTAACTATATTCCTTTGAATTATATTTTAGTTCTTATTATTATTTTTTAGGTTGCGTTGGACGTATTTTGGTCGATCTAGCAAAGTTTGTAGTTGATCTCGTACTGAGATCGCACCCACGGTCAGTGAAATCGATTGGCTTAAGGAGTATCCTATAAACTAAATTAGGGAGTTAGTGGATTCAATTAGGGCTCGTGACCATGTCCCGCTCATGTCTTGATGGGATCCACCGAAGAACTATAATATTAATTGACGGCTACCGTCATTGCATCAATGAGAGCCACCAAAATACATCGAAACTCTAACTCACAAGAGTTACGTGAGTTGAGATCATTCTGACCACGAGAGTGGCATGAATATTGATTCTTAATGCACGGATCGTGTGTGCTTGTAGCGAGAGCAGTGTTAATACAATATGTTAGATTCATGGCGCATAGAGCCATGAATTCCACATCTTAGATGCGATTATCCCTAATAAACCCAATGCAACGTAAGAGTCTTAACCTAGCATCGACATCCGACAATCCTAGTGGTGACTCCTAATGCCCTGGTCTTTTATATTTTCTTTCTTTCTTTGTGTGGAGTCCTTTGTTTGCGACATCGAGTGACACGACTTTCGCATCCATCACCATTACGACACTACACAATCCACATCACTTTCACATCCATCACCATTACAACACTACACAATCCACATCCACCAATAAACTCGCAAGTCTAACCCAACCTAGGACTAGATAGGTTGTATAGAACCACTTCCCTGTGTTCGATACCTGTTTGCCACTATACCGTGTGCTTGAGGTAAAATGACATCGTTTCGGAGTTAATTCCAGGCCGATCAATATTCTCCCTTAGTAGGGTTCGTTGAAGCGCGGACCGGACAAGTTTAGATCCTCTTTCTCTGGCTTGCCCGTAATTGGCTCCTGAAGATCGGTTCGGGATTTCTTCCCTCCTTCCGAATCCACCTACAGGGTTAAGAGGGTTATAACCCGAAGGAGCCCCATACATTACCTGATGCAGGATGTTGCGGGTTGCTTCCCGATAATTGGAGGGGGTGTTTTCCCTCTGGAGAATGAAGGCCCGATTGTCGACCCCCATTCCACGGTATTGGTGAGATAGGGGGTGTAGCGTTGTGTGGGCTGGTCTCCAGTTGACCTGCTCTTGGATCCCCCTGATCTCGGAGGAAAGCCGTGCCTTTGGTTGGGGTCAGGGCCGGGTTTGTAGGCAGCAACAGCTCATTCAAGAGCAATGGATTCCCCATGTTTTGGCGTATCAAGGTCGCCAAAACACCGAGACTCATGTCGACATGCTCGGTGAACTGGATGAATTCCTTCCGGGTCACCTCAGGCTCCTTCGTGGCTCTTGCTGGTCGTTGTGATGGCGATGTGGAGTCCGCGACATCCTCCACCAGGACGTTGTTTGCTTTCTTCTTCTCCTTCAGACCTTCGATCGGTTCGGCGTTGCTGGGTCCAGCTATCATAGCGTTTCGATTGCTTTGGGATGTCAAGCTGGTTAATGTTTTCCCACAGACTATGCCAATTAAGGCCAAAAATGAACGAGACAGTTGTCAGGCTGAAGTAGTCCCTTCGTGCTAAGCTGGAGCCTCGTCAGCGAGTGAAGTGGGACCCTAGGTTGGAAGAACCCGGGTCGAGTGATGGATGTAGATGATGGTGTTGTGCTCAATCGACCCTTGGACAGCCGATGCATTGATCGTTCGAGGTTGGGAAGGTCAGAAACGACCCGCGTGGAAGATGTCGATTCGTCGATCTACACCACAGAGACACATTAGGGGGTCGAATCTGCGTTCCGACCCAAATTCCCTCCGATGCTTAAGTTAGTATGAAAACTTAAGGATGAGAGGGAGCTAGGAGCAGCTGAGATTGACCCATGGAGGTTCACCTCAGATCTGATATTGCTAGCTCAATAGTATCAGAAATATCAGTTGAGAAAGTAGAGTTCTATGTCTTAGATCTCATACCCTGAAGATGGGAGCATCCCCTTGTATTTATAGGCAATCCGGGTCCGTTTAGTGATGTTGGGGAGATAATGGACACCCATTATATGGCCATGATCTTTTTCCTTTAATAGGAGTAAATGGTATACACGTTCCATCGAATCATGATCCCGTCTTTAATCCCACGTTCGAGTGCGTGGAATGCAACGGTCGACTGGCCAGTGGGCTTTGACTGAGTCGACGTCGGGCTTCTCTTGTGGGCCTCGTGGGCCTTAGTCATCCATCGATCGAGTTATCTCGAGTGCCATCCCAATGACTCAACTGGTATGTTGTCACCTTATTGGCTAACGTGACTTCCTTAGGCTTTTTCTTTATTTATAGAAATTGTAGTTTTTAAGAAAATAGATATACCCCTTTATTACCATATACCCCCTCTTATACTTGTATCTCCATCATATACTTCATTTACTAAACCCAAATGATGCTTTTTATAAAAAAAATTATTAAAATAATTTTGGCATCACAAAAATTAAAGAAAAATCATGAAAATATTTAAAATTTATACGCATATTTGTACCTCCCATGAAAGCGTATCAATACACGTATATAAGATTTAGGGCCATTACACTATCTCTACTCTAATATATGTTCCCTCATCTCTCACACACAACAACCCACTGCAAGCCCTTCAGCTCCATTATCTTTCGCGGCTCCGCCCATCCCTCCTTGGTGCTCCGGCCTCCGCCCCTCATCGTGACGCCGAAAAAGAATCTAGGACAATAAACTAAACCCCCATCTCGAGATCCTTCTCTAACTTCATGATTCCTCCGTTCCAACCATATAACCGTCACTCGCCGTCGACCGTCGCACTTCTCCGACCATCGCTCTTCTCTGATCGTCTTCCACCACACCCAACCCCTCACAAGCTTCAACGTCATAACCACTGGAGGCCCGATGTGTGCTTGCCACAATGAGTATTCATGATAGGATGGATCATATTATGGAAGGTATGACATAATGTGTAGAACTAACCCACATTTTCTTTATACAAAATTCTAAAACAAACTTCTATAGCTTTAAACTAGTTCAATATTATAACTCACTCATACATTCCTGTAACGCCCTGACATCCCCTAGATTTGGCACTATAGGCAAAGGAATCGGGGATACCAGATTTAAATATTTATAACTGCAAGCGCACGGTGTCGTAGTGTGGCTTGGGGGTCGAACTCAGGGAGGCGTGTTTTCTGCTTGCTGTCAAGTAGGAACCGATTCACCTGACAGGTGAGCTAGCCTGAATGATCGGTAGGTTGTCACAGGATATGAATACGAAGGATGTAATATATAAAAGGGAACCTAGGACTTTGGTTTCCACCCTATCGTGTGCCCTCTCTATTACGACCAATTGATAGGATAACGATTGGATTTTAGGGTTTAGTTGTGAGACGTTGCCTCTAAGAGTGATACATGCGTCCCATGGGCCCGATATTCAGGTCGATACCTAGGATGATACGCAAGGCCTACCCGGGTTCGATCGGTGGTCATTTCCATGTCCATTAACACCGACCGACTCCGGGAGCACTAATCTCGCAACGATTATTCCCAACATCTCATCCTGATGTTCCCACGCGCTAGGATTCAATGTCTACGCTAGGGGCGTGAGCTGTGGCTAGGGAGTCAAACGCCAATTTTATTCCCCCTTGGCCCGACGGTCAGAGGCGGTCTTTCTCCCGCCAATGACAATGAAACACCCTGCTTAACTATCTAAATTCCTAAACCCTATCGAGAACCCACGAAGGGGTTGCCACCAAAATCCCATATTAGAAAACTACTCACAATTCATGGCAAAAAAATACAATCTAAACGAAATTCAACGGTTGAAATCATAATCAGGCAATAGAAAAGAGTTGCTAGCAATGATATTAATATTATATTAAAGTTTCAAGACAATCGAAACACTTACAAAACAAGAGAAAATTCCAGCCGTCACAAGTCCCAAAAATAGAAAATACAAAAAAGGATCCCGTTTCTGAAAACCTAGGTCAACTATATATAGAAAATGAGGTCACCCGATCGGTTGAAGCATCAACCGATCGGGTGAGCTGCTAGTCGTTCGGCCGTCAGCGCTTCAGACATATCAACCGGCCGCTGTCCCGAGCGGTTGACGTGACCGGGTCGTCATTTGGGAAATTTCAGCTCTAGATGAACCGATCGGGTGAGATGTCACCCGATCAGTTGGAATTAAGCCCAAAAAGACAGAGAGCTCGGTCGATCTCACCCGATCAGCGAACCGATCGGGTGAGCTGCTCTTCTCTTCAGCTCCTGTCCAGGTCGGATAAGCGTGCATCAACCGATCGGTTGGCTTTGTCCAACCGATCGGTTGGGGGCTGAAACTTGGTTTTCTTCGACGTTTGGCCCTCTAGATCGTGCGTGACTCCTCCCATTGCTCTGGGGACACGTGATATCTGCTTTGAGTGTCCCCAACACTGGAAACTCCTGCAATTGCAAAAAAACACGGAGAAAGTGAAAAGATACAAAAAAAACAAAAGAACGGATATGAAACGACGGAAAACAACGAAAAATCACGAAGAAGACGTGCGTGAATAAATAAAATATAAACGCACGTCAAAATCCCCCAAGCTGAACCATTCCTCGTCCTCGAGGAAGACGAGTGAGAGTAGGAGCTCGGAGGGAAAAAATAGAGAGAGAAATAGAAAAAGAAAACCAAATCCTAAATCGCCCGTCAGAGCCACAAAATCAAACACACCACATTAAGCAAGCATGCGATAAAACACATCACTAAACCAATGAATGTGAGTCCATACAAGTGTCGTGGGCCCACGCGGTGAAGCGCGAGTGAGTGTGGTCGTGTGCTAGCAAACAGTGTTAATATCTACATTGTGCAATAAAGCTCCATATACACATACCCAAGGAATGACCCAAATATCGATTCTATTCGAATAAGCGGTGAATAAATAGCTCAAGCATGCATGAGAACAGTATAAGAATTGAAGCGTATCACGCGTCAGGGACTCCACAGCTAGGGACTAGGAAATCACCACACTTTCACCTAGATACTCGCTAGAAAGTTCCTATGCCAAGTGTTTTCGAAAACGATGGAGGTTGAGAAGGTGTGGAGTAGAACACTCAGTGCAAATTCTTGCCTTCCCTTTATTCTCGGTAGATAGGAAATATATTCACACTGGATTTTTTTTTTGGGTTTTGGGTATTTGTATTTTTTGGATTTTTGGCTATACATATTTTTTCTTTTCTCTTTTATTTTCTTTTTGGGTTTTTCTTTTCTCCCTTTTTTTGGATTTTTGGATTTTTGGGCTATACATTTGTGTACTCTCCCAAGTGGGAGAACGTACACGACGAGGGGATTTGCACCAAGTAAACTAAAAAAGAAATCGGAATCTAAACACTTGGGTAAATGAGATATTTCTCGCAGATCAGAGCATAATCTAAATGAGTTATCCTAGTCCTATTTGTGGAATCCCGACACATGCGAATTAAAGCATACGATATATATATTATTTTTTTTGGAGAATATGCTTTGTACTTTATTGATACTAGAGAAGCATACAATATATATATATATATATATATGTATATATATATATATATATGTATGTATACATATATATATATATGTATGTATATACATATATATATGTATGTATATACATATATATATGTATGTATATGTATATATACATATATATATGTATGTATATACATATATATATATATATATACATATAAAAAATGACAGCTCCTCCGTGCGATCCGGGCGACAGAACTGTGGGCGGAATTGCAGGCAACGGTTCTCCGGGCATCGGATCTGCGAGAGGTTGTGGCATCGCTGCGGGCAACGGATCTCCGGGCAACGAAGGTGGAGGAGGCGCAGATCCGAAGTCCTCCACTGTGAGCGGTACATGCGATCGTAGGAGATCTATAAGCGGGCCAGACCATTTGCGAGTTCCTCACCGATCAGCGGCCGGCTTCGGGCAAGATCCACCAATCGATGGGAGGACGTCTACTGGGCACAACGGCAGGAGGGTGACTTCGGATGGTGACTGGGAATTGGTGGATCGTCGTAGACGAAAGAAGACGTTGTTCACGGGACTGGGTGGCATCGGGAGATCGTTCCCCAAGGCAGGATCTTCTAATAGTAGCGGGCATAGAGGATTTGGACCCAACTTGCACTCAAAGAATTTGGACCACCGGCCACCTGCCCGAAAGGTATTTGATAAAAGACCTCAAAGGCAAATGGCTGAAATTAAAGTTGTTACTTCGGGAGAGAAACAATCTTGGGCGGAGGTTTGCTCGAATATCAGAAGCTATGATTCGGATACTGGGATGTCGTTTGTGGCACCCCAGTCACTGGAGGATGGATCGTTAACGGCGTTCGTGGCAAAAAGTGCATTAGCTAGGGGTGCCACGCAATGGAAGTCCACGTTAGTGGGATACGTCCTGGGGGAGGTGCCATTCTATGGACAGATGTGTGCTTGGGTCGAAAGGCTATGGAAACCTAAGAAGGGCCTAAGAATTTACAGTCGGGAGAATGGGTTCTTCTGTTTCAAATTCGAAGATGAAGGAGAGTGCGAGACGATTTTGCACGGAGGACCATGGATGTTTGATGGGCAGCTTGTTATACTGCAACGATGGAGTTCAGCACTCAAACTGGAGCGTGATATCTTATCCTCTGTGCCTGTCTGGGTCCAGCTCCACGGAGTGCCTCTTGGGATGTGGACACTAGAAATTTTCAATTCCATAGCTTCGGTCGTCGGGAAGCCGATTTGTTTGGATAAAATGACTGCAAAAAAGGAGCGCATTTCATATGCTCGATGTCTAGTGGAAGTCCATGCTGACAATCCAATCCCCCAATCTATTTTGGTCTGCACAGAGGACGGACTCATAATATCGATTGTGGTGAAAGTGGAGGGAGAACCACCGTGCTGCTCTAAATGTAGATGCTTCGGTCATTCAACCAAACAGTGCCCGGATGTTGAGGAGCGCCCTTCAATCCAATCGAACAAGTTGCAAGCAGAGAACCCTCATATCCCCGCAACTGGTTCCACCATTGGATCTGACACTGCTGGGGAAACTTCGTTAGCAGTTCCTGTGAATGACACACCTGGGGACTTGAGTGCACAAGGATATAATATAGGGGAGGAGCATGTAAATATTGCCCGGAACCCTGTCAACTATGAATGAGCATGCGATAGGCCTGTCAACTGTGAAGAGGAATGTGAAACCACTTCATTAGCCTGTCGAGAGATACGGCAAGAGGAGGCGGTTAACACTGACTGCCATATGTTAGTGCAAGCGGAAGAGTGTCCCTCCACTTCAAGGATGACTGGAGCGGGGAGGATCCAATCCCAGTTAGGGGCAAGCGGTGGGCCTGACCCAGGGGAGCATGGCGTGAGGGTTCCCAGTGCTCTATCTAACAAAATGAATGAGTTAGGTCCCCTGCCCAAGGTGAATTCTCAGGTGCAGACTACTCTCATCGGACCAATTGACAGGCCCTTTTCCCCACTTCTGGAGGTGGCAGATAACCCAGAAATGGACCTGCGGACAGAGGGTATAGCGTTTGATAATCCAGAATGGGACCGGGAAATGGAAGAGCTGGCGAAGCATGCTGAGGCTAGCAAACCTATGAAGAAGAAGCTGGACGCTATTCCTGTATCCTCCAGGAAGAGCATTCGGATCCAGGAGAACGCCCAAGGGAGGAAGAGCACTGTTACCCCATGACGGTATTATTCTGGAATACCAGGGGTCTGAATAACTTTGGGAGGCGCCGCGATTTGCGATGCCTAATAAAGAAGCTAAGTCCCACTGTTATGGTCCTGGTGGAGACAAAGCTCAAAGCTGGCTCAAATATTTTGCAGCATATAATACCAAAATCTTGGCTATTTTATAATAACTTTGATTCCTCATCGGGAGGGCGTATATTAATAGGGTTTGACCCTTCTGTGTGGAGCGTCAGCCCTATGTCCTCCTCGCCTCAGCATATTACATTGGCTTGCAATAATGTGGGAGGCTTCAACAGTATAATAACTGGAGTCTATGGCCGGAATACAATTATTGATAGGAAGGAGTTATGGAGGAGTCTGGAGGCTGACTGTCAGTTGACGAGTACTTTGCCCTGGCTTGTGGGGGGGGATTTTAATAGTGTGTTATTTACCAGTGATAAGATTGGGGGGAGGAAGCTGGATGAGTCCATTGTGCAGGATTTCTCTGACTGCATTAGCAACTGTGCACTTCGTGAATTGAAGAGTACGGGGAACAGGATGAGTTGGTGTAATAACCGCGTCAGTGATGGTCGTATCTCTGCTCGACTCGATAGGGTTTTCGGCAGTGTTGAATGGTTTAATACTCTACATGAATCTTACATTGAGTACTTGGATGCTTCTTCAAGCGATCACTCTCCCATGGTGGCCCATTTCCATTACCAGGTACTATCTGAACCTAAACCGTTCAAATCCTTTAACTTTTGGTCCTCATGCCCAGGTTATAAGGATATTATATCGACGAGCTAGACTGGACATATTGAGGGAACTCCT
The DNA here is from genome assembly GCA_030789695.1 of Scilla litardierei. NCBI lineage: Eukaryota > Viridiplantae > Streptophyta > Magnoliopsida > Asparagales > Asparagaceae > Scilla > Scilla litardierei. Next base: position 84,089,191 of record CM061132.1, on the reverse strand, counting down.
ATGTTCCGTCTCGTTCAGAAACTTAGGAATCTCAAACCGGCTCTTCGTGAATGGGCTTCGAGGAATCGCCCAGACAAGGCAGTGGTGGACTGTAGAATTAAGCTTGCTGAAATCAGAAACAACCCCCAGATCCACACTGACCCCGGCCTGCAGGAAAGGGAAGCTATATTATTTAAGAATCTGGCCCAGGCACTAAAGCTGGAAGAGGACATGTTCAGGCAGAAAAGCAGACAAGATTGGCTTACTCTAGGGGATAGAAATACTAAATTCTTTTACACCTCTATGAAAGCAAGAGCATGCCGCAACAATTTGAACCACCTGGTTGACAGGCAAGGGAGAAGGAACACTTTGTATACTGAATTGAAGGTGGATGCGCTTGCATTTTATAAGGAACTTTATAACCAGAACAGCTACCAGAGTTCCTTTCCTAAGCTGACTCCAAAGCGTATATTGACTGTGGATTCTGCTTCTTGGCTTAGTAGAGGAGTCTCCAGTGATGAGATTAAGACAGCGGTATTCCAAATTGGTCCTGACAAGTCCCCTGGCCCTGACGGGTTTAATAGCTTCTTCTTCCAGCACAATTGGGATATAATAGGGGAGGATGTCACAAGGGCAGTTAAATCCTTCTTCAGTTCCGGTTCCCTTCTCAAGCAGTTAAACCACACTTTCCTAACCCTAGTGCCTAAGAATTCCAACGCTTCTGACTTGGCAGACTACAGGCCTATCGCATGCTACAATGTTCTCTACAAATTCATTAGCAAAGTCATCTACAACCGTTTAAAGGAGGTGGTGTATGAGCTAGTTTCGCCGAACCAGGAGGCCTTTCTCAAGGGGAGACTGCATTCTGACTGCACGCTGATTGCTCATGAACAGATCAGAGACTTCAATAACCCTATGGGGGGTAGAGCTTGCTTGAAGCTGGATCTGAAAAAGGCGTTTGATAGTGTGAATAGGGATTTCATTCTCTATTTTATGCAGCAGCTTGGATTCCCGAAGATTTTCATCTCATGGATTAGAGAGTGTATAACTTCACCGACCTTCTCGGTGATGGTTAATGGTGTCCCTAGTGGATACTTTGGAAGTAATAGAGGGATTCGTCAAGGGGACCCTTTATCCCCTTATCTCTTTGTTATCATTATGGAAACTTTCTCTATCCTGGTGGACAAAGCAATTACTGCCCGTAATATCATCCCCATGAGGCGGACTGGTTCAATCTCCCATCTGCTATTTGCCGACGATCTCTTGGTGTTTTGTCGGGCCAATAAAACTTCCTTTATGGGTATCAAAAACCTATTGGGAGAATTCGCCAGTTACACTGGACTCCAAGTCAACTGGGCAAAAAGTGCGGGCTTATTCAGTAAAGGGGCTAGACACAAAGATATCCTTTCGGACATTTTGGCGATCAGGCCGGTATCCAGCATCTCTACGTACCTGGGTTTGCCGCTTTTGCTAAAATACCCAACTACACCGAATTATAATAAGCTGGTGGACAAATGCAAAAAGACGATGAATGGCTAGGCTTCCTCGGCCCTATCTATATCTGGGCGCATCGAGCTCGTCAGGTCCATAATCCAAGGTATGGTTGCATTTTGGTTACACGTATTCCATATGCCTTCAAGTGTTCTTAGAACAATTTCGATGGCATGTAGAAGATTCATTTTGGGTACCTCAAAGGCCTGGGCCTGGGAGGATTTGTGCAAGCCGAAGAAGGAGGGCGGGGTTGGTATTCGGTTGCTTGGGGAGCTCAATGATGCTGCGGGTATTGGCCTAGCATGGAGATATCTAAACACTAATAACTTATGGGCTGATTTTATGAAGAAGAAATACCGGTAACAAGGGGGGCTCTTCTCGGCTAAACACAGTCTGATGGCCTCGGGTTCCTGGAAGAGAATATTAAAATCCCAGCCGATAATATCCAAGCTTATTATCCGAACTGTGCGTAATGGGCAGACAACGGAATTTTGGCGTGACCCTTGGCTGGTTGGAGGCCCCCTGGGTGATAGCTTCGATATCCCGCCTGGTGCTGAACATGCAACCGTGGCGGACTACTGGGACCAGACCGGATGGAGCTCAGATGCCGCTTTAGACCCGCTGCGCCATCTCCTTCGCAATATAACTTTGAAACCGGGTGTAGACGGTTGGAAGTGGGTACATGGAGGTTCCTACAGTTTCAAGCAAGTCTGGGAGGCGGTTCGAGATAAAAGACCGATTTTTGAGCTCTCTAAACTCGCCTGGTACCCTCATCACATTCCTAAGTGGTCATTGATGCTTCTAAGAGCTTTGCAAGGGAAGCTAATGACCAGGGACAAGTTAGCCGGATGGGGAACAATCAATAGGACATCCTCAAATTGTGTTCTATGTACGGGAAATGAGGAAGAAAATCTGGAGCATTTATTTTTTAAATGTACCTATACTAGGTACATTTTAAGGAGAGCATTGCTGAAGTTAAATACTTCTTGCCCTACTCTCCTAACCCTTCCTGAGGTGGGAAAGTTAATACTAAGAAAGTTCCCAGGAAAGGGATGTTCGAGCATACTTGCTAGATCCTGCCTTGCTGGCTTGGTATGGCACATTTGGCGAGAGAGGAACAAAAGGATATTTGAAGATGGGAAGAAAACTCAGGTTTCGTTGTTCGAGGAGATAGCGGCTGATGTTCAGATTGATGTCTTCAATCAAGACCCTACCTCTTCTGAAGAAAAGGAGATTTTTAGTAACTGGGGGATCGATGACAAGGGTTAGATCTGGAATCAGTGTGGTTCCCATTTTTGTGTAGTGTGCTTTATGGCCTCTGATTGGGGTTGTTTGATCGGTGGTGGTCTTATTAGTAGGGAGTAACGGCGCTTGTGCCCAATCCTCCCTCTAGTTTGAACACTACCAATCAATGACCCTATATTATTGTATTGTATTATAATTGTTATAATCAATAAATCTAAACGCTTACTTTTCAAAATATATATATATATATACATATATACATATATATATATACATATATGTATATATGTATATATGTATATATGTGTGTATATATATATGTGTGTGTGTGTGTGTATATATATGTGTGTGTGTGTGTGTGTGTGTGTGTGTGTGTGTGTGTGTGTGTGTGTGTGTGTGTGTGTGTGTGTGTATATTCGATGCATATAGAAGCAAACAGTAGAAGCAAATACCGCATATTCAAATCGAAGCATAATAATCTAGGGGTCAACCAAGGATATGTATATAAATCAAAATCACAAAGTAGAAGCACGCCACTAGCTAGTTACGACAAACAACTCACAAAAAAGCAAAGTGAACCAACGAAGCATGAAATGCAATAGGACTCGGCTTCCTAGTGTTAGTTAAAATGATAATCGTAGTCGTGCTAGGTGTGTGTGTGTGGTTTTGAGGCAATTCATCATATGGGGTCATCTCTAGGAGAGGGAGAACAAAAGATGAGAAAAAAGAAAAACACGATGAAAACGATTCAAAAACGAAGAAAAAGACACAACTGACGCACAAAGTGCGACTCCCCTAAGCTGAAACTTGCATTGCCCTCAATGCAATAATAGTGAATACGGGAGGGCAATGATAATGGGGAGGTACGCACTGACCCAAAAAAATAATAAAAACATGGAAAACACACAAACAAAATAGAAAAATAAAAAGAAGAAAAAAGAAACACAGAAAATGAAAAATAAAAGATAAAAAACACATCCAAACGACACATATAAACAGGCACACAACAACGAAATCACACGACAACACACATAAAAAAATCAAATTCCTCCAAGCTGAACATGACAATGCTAGCAATATGATATGATCATGGTGATGCAGAAATATGCTAGGGGGAAGATCGGAAGAGAAAAAGAAAGAAATCAAAATGCAGGAGAGGAACTGTCATCGTCCTCCTCGGTAGAAGATGGAGGGGTGTGGGCGGGAGAGGTGATGGGTGTGCGAAGAAGTGGGGAGAGGGGTGGAGGAGGTGGATAGATGGGTGAGGTGGTAGTATGAACAATGGGTGGAGTGGTGATGATGATGGTAAGTGGGAGAGATACGGTGGCCAATGAAGTGGGTGAGGGAAGTGATCTCGAGCGCACCGGCAATTTCTTGCGGCGAGTGTATGCGGTATGGAAGTGGATGGTGGTGGAAATGTGGGGCCGACGGTAGTGTGTGGAGATGTAGTGGTGGGAATGGAAGCGGTGGTGACTGGAGGAGATGATCATCGAGGAGGTGATGGAGGAGGTGAAGGGGGAGGAGTGGGTGGAGGCGGACCGTGGATGTGAGTAAGAATGCGTAGAATGGTGGACACATTCCTCTCGAGTGCGAGGAAACGTGGGTGTGAAAGGACAGAAGAGGATGGGTCTGAGGAGGTAGAGGTGGATATACCAGCGCGCAGAGAAGCTAACTCAGTCTCTAGAGCGAGACGGGCAGAGGTGGCTCGACGAACAAAAGAAGTAGTGGTCAGACAGACAGTGGAAGTGGTGCCGGCGGAAGTGGTCATGCCGGCACCGGAGGCTAGGCCTAAGAGGGCCGAAGTGAGAGCCTCAGAGGAAATAGGGACAGAAGCCAGGGTGGCGCCACTCGGTCCAGCCCTGGGGTCCTCCCTGAACACAGGAATGTCCTGCACGCCTATGTGGGTGGCAGGGGACGGTGGTCGTGGTGCGTCAGGGATAGGGAACTACGTCAGGGATAGGGAACTGAAGATGTAACCTCCTAGAAACTCTGGGTCAGGAGGGAACGTCCAATTTGCCACAAGAAGGATAGACATACGACCATGGTTGGGTAGGATGGTGTAATGAGCAGGGGTGACCGAAGTAGAAGGTAAACCGACCGTCGCCACGAGGCTTGATCATATGAGTGTGCCACAAGACATCAAGATCTAGACGTGTAGATCCTGCGGCACGTGGCAAATCTCGGGGGATAACGATACTGAACGGGGGATGTGAAGCAATGATGGTAATGAGGGCCCCGCAACAATATTTGCTATTGTCGGCATGCCTAATATCAAGTAATTTGTGAATAAGCCAAGCGCCACCATTAATATATATGAGAGGGGCCTCAAAAGCAATCCCGTCAGCACCGCGAATAAAATCAAAAGTCATAGCCCACATGATAAAAAGGTCAGGGATAGTCACAGTACCTGACTCATCTCTGGGAAAGAAAGTGCTAGATAAGATGCGGTGGGCTAGACGAAATACTGGGTGGATGATCGAGGAGACCTTGGCCTTGCCTTGAGGATATCGGTCGTGGAGGGTGAGGCGACCCCAAAAAAATATCGACATCGAAGTCGCGATGATATTCAATGGGACGGATGTCGTCGCTGCCTAGAATGGGGAAACCGAAAATGATATTGATTGTGTTCAGGTGTGTTCGGATGTTTCGGTTTCGGACGCGGAAATCGACAATGGACCCCCGCCTCACATTTGAGGGACGATATGAATTCTAGTGTGAGGGCGGGGTAAGATTGGGCATGAGAGTTTAAGAAAGGTACCCATCCTAGGTTAGCGAATAGAGTCTCGACCCCGGGAAAAACTCCAAGATCGATCAGAGTTTGGGCATGTGCAAACTTAGTGGATATGTGTGACCGTTTGTTGAGTCGATTATAAAAATCTTTGTGTTCATAACTCAAGAAACGGTATCCCCGCGGTCCCATCAGTGGGTCCACAACGGGAACGATGGGTTGGGTAGGGGAGGTTGGGTAGGGGGAGGTTAAGGGGCACGTGCATGTGGAGATCGTGTAGATTTATGTCTCTTGTGAGACGGCCCTTCTTCCTTCATGATTCCCTTACCTTTGTCCTTGGCCATGAGTGTGTGGGTGTGATGAAAATGCAAGATGATATAGATCCACACAATCAAGCGACAAATTGAGCAAAATACAAATACTTGGGTAAAGTAAATAGCTAAGCTTAGGAATGAATTTACCCAATATCGAAGTGATTCTTTGCTCGTAAAGGGTCTCCCACAATGCAATGGAGCTATTCGTGAAGCCGCATCACGTCGATCCAACAAAAAGAGAATTTTCTGAAATGGGGGGTTAGGGTTTAGGGTTAGGACAAAATTGGGGTTGAGTGGGGTGGATGGGAGTGGGATTGATGAAGAGGGAGATGGAGGAAGTAGGGAGAGTGAGATCTGGAGTTGTGGGAGAGTGGTGGATGGCCGGTTGAGGGAATGGGGAGATGAAACGACGGGAAGAGAGAGAGAAGTCGGGTGAAAATGAGTCGGTTGAGTCGGGGGTTATTTATAGTGTTTAGGCGAACCGATCGGGTGAGATCTCACCCGATCGGTTGGGTTAATTTTCGAAAAATTTTGTTGGAAGGCAGCTACAGGCGAACCGATCGGTTGTGTTTTCACCCGATCGGTTGGCCGCCTCATAATTTTCCCAAGAAGACTGTCGACTTCACCCAGACAGCGACACGATCACTGATCAGCTTAACCGATCGGTTCAATTAATTCCAAAATTTCCCGAGAGCTCTGTTGTTTTCACACGATCTTCCACCCGGTCAGCCTCATATGCCACCCGATCAGTTGGCTAATGCTCTGATACGGCCATCTTCAGACACAGCCCACCTGATCGGTTGAAGCATCAACCGATCGGTTGGGGCATCAACCGATCGGTTGGGGTGATTTCATGCACAAATTCAAAAATTTTCTTAGTCTCCTAATGAAGATCCCCATTGAAGTATTTATTCACCAAAAATAAGAAAATTAATCCTAAAATAACGACTAGGGTTTAGAACATGGGTTGTCTCCCATGAAGCGCTGTTGTTTATAGTCATTTGCTCGACTCCTGGTATAAGATCTTCAAGGTGGTTGGTGCGGGTGATGCCCGATGATTGGCATCCCATCAGCTTTTGGAGCAGCGGGCCTTGGTGTTGACAGAGGTGAAAGGTAGATGCTATCTACGATCCTCCCACTGGTGGTGTCCGGGGGCTTCTCCCTCATATTGGCGTCAACCGCCACTTTTCGTAGGATCTGGACCTCATCAGCAGTGAGCCCCATGGGCTCTTTTCCTTTTCTCCTCGTCAGAGCAGCCTTCTGGAATCCGGGGGGTTCGTCACGGAGGAAAACACTTCTCCGGTTACTTCTTCTTCTTCCAACCCAGCATGTTCCTCGAGGCTCCCCAAGCTATCAGGGGGGTTCCTCGAGAGGATCTCCTAAGATCCAGCTTCTACTACACTTTCCTCTTCAGCTTCCAGTACATTACAACTTTGCTCCTCAAACAGATGCTTCATAGATAGTCCCAAATCAAATTCGACCTTCTCGACGCCCACATTTAGGGACAGCTTCCCTTTCTTCACATCAATAAGCACGCCAGCGGTCGCCATGAAGGGTGATCACTTCTTATTTTACAACCTTTTTCTGCATGTTTTCATGACGTTTTGATCGCCCATATTACGTTTTCCACGATTATTCGACGATATCGCGATGATTTTCACTATTTCTTGTTTTTGTCGTATTTCAGGAGATATGGAGCGATTTTGAGCAAAAATGAGATCAAAGGAGTTTCACGTACTTCAGAGTATTCCCCACAGCTTATTGGAGGAGTTATCAGCGATAGAGGATGAGCGGAAGAGGAAGGAATTCCATATGATCGACGAGGAGGCGAAAAGGAGAAGGAAAGAGCCAAGATACAGCCTACTCGGCCGAGTAGACTACTTACTCGGCCGAGTCAGAAGCTGTACTCGGCCGAGTGAAACGGATACGCACAACAAATTTTCAGCGTTCACTCGGCCGAATAAGGAATGCCACTTGGCCGAGTGAGAAAGCTCACTCGCCGGAGTGCTACAGGGAATTCGTCCAGAGAAAGTCCCAATTTACTGGAAAATCTGAGGAAGCCCACTCGGCCGAGCATGATTACTCACTCGCCCGAGTGAAGAAGCCCACTCGGCCGAGTCACCCAGAGAGACAGACCCCTGAAGATCACGAACTCTCTGTTTTTCGGCAGGCCTGTCACTCGGCCGAGTGACATGAGCCACTCGGCCGAGTGACCCTCTCTGCCTGCTGCCAGGATTGCGAATTCTGGGCTACGCAGGGGCAGTTTTGTCATGATTTTTGGACGATGTTGGCTTGTATTTAAACCTAGTTTAGACCTATTTTTAGAAGAGACTTGAACTAATTTTAGAGACTTTTATTATATTTTTTGACGGCTATTCTTTTGCGAAATCTCAGTTGGAGATCATAGGCGACGACATTGGTTTGTTCTTTCTTGCTAAAAAAACTCATTTTTATGAATTGTCCCTTCTTTGCAATGAATTATGCTATGATTCCATTTATTATTTCTGAGATTTTCATGATAATTAGTGAGTAGTTCCGTCGTTCTAGGGCATAGGGATGAACCATATGGACCTGATCTTTGAATTGGGATGAATTTATAGATTTGTTGCTAGAATTGATAATGGTTAGGTTGTGATCGATTTATTACGAGTAGCTAGAAATTCATATCGATTGGGATTTGCAAGAGATTTGATCCCAATTCATAGGAAGGCCTAGATATTCGATTTAGATTTATAATTGAAATTTGATAGATTTGGTTTGCAAGAAATTGGAACAAAGCTAGGATTTTTATTATAAATCTATATTAATATTCGTTTGCAAGAGATTGGATGAATACAAAATCTCATAACCTAGATCGTAGCTCGAGTTTGCATGAGAGTGGGCTCGAGATACGATTGGACAATGATGTCGATCTTCACGCTGGCGGCTTAGGGTAGAGTTTTCACGAGAGTGGGCTCTATTCTAGGTTTGCTATAGACCGGCAATAGCGCGAGAGTGTGAGCTTGGTTCTACTTTAAGTTGCGACTAGTTCACTTATATTCAAGCTTAGAAACAATGAAATTTATGATTCACAAGGATAAGAGACGGTCTGTAGTGGGGATTTCTTATCGCTGACGCTTTATTATATTGATATTTTCTTGCTATTTGAACGATTGTGACAACAACATCGAAACTATTCTTATTCTCTTGATAGTTAGGTAATCAAAGTAGGATACCGTCATTTGTCCTCCTTGTGTTCGATACACGCTCGCCACTACACCATGCGCTTGCGGTAAGACTACAAGTCGTTTTCCGGGTGTATATCCGGGCACGATCAAAGGGCCTCCCAAGGATGATCGAGGTGTGATTGTCTTCCGGCATGTCCATCACAACAAAATCTACAGGCACATGTACGCCTCTGACGTTTACCGGTAAGTCGTCCACAATCCCCATCGGATACTTGACTGATCTGTCTGCAAGTTGTAGCGTCATACCGGTGGGTTCAGGGTCCCCCATTCTGATCCTTTTGAATAAAGATAGAGGCATCAGACTGACGCTCGCATCCAAATCGATGAGCGCCCGATTGATCTTCACTTCTCCATTCGAACATGGGATAGAGAAGCTCCCTGGGTCCTTAAGTTTTGGCGGGCTCGCTCGTTGAATCAGCGATGCACTCTGCTGTCAGGACGACCTTTTCCTTTTTGGAACCCCTCGTCAGTAAATCCTTCAAGAATTTCGCATTGGAAGGTATAGTCACTATAGCCTCGAGGAAAGGGATCTGCAAGCTCAAGTCTTTAACCATATCAAAGAACTTGCCATATTTCTCATCAATCTTGGCCTTGGCAAGTCGTTGTGGGAAAGGCACAACGGGCTTGAAGACTCTCAAGTTTTGCTCTTCGTTCTTCTTCTTTTCTTCCTCAGAGACTCCCTCCAGAGTCATGATCTTTGATGACGAAGCTCCGTCGTCATTTGCTTTCACATTTGGTTGCCCATCGAGCAACGGAGCCTCATGTTCTTTAGCGGGCACCCGAGTTGGAATCTGAGTGACGCTCCTTAATACTATCGCAGACACATTGGCATGGTCATGCGTCAATGCCAATATCTGATTCGGCCTCCTAGGATTTACTTCCAGCTGACCCGGCAATTGGCTCTAAGCCCCCTGAAGATTTGCCACTTGTAACCCCAGCTGGGTTACTTGATCGGCCATGGTCTTCTGTCCCATCTGCAGCTGCTGGTTTGTCTTCTCCTGGTTCGTTATATATTGGGTCAAGAGGCCCTCAATCGGAGAGATTACCATATTTGGGTTATATAGTTGCTGTTGCAGAGGGGGCTGCTGATTCCTCAGGGGATATTGCTGGTACATCTGCTGGGGCTGTTGTTGCTGCTGGTACGACTACTGCTACTACCGAGGTGGCTGATACAATTGTTGCTGAGGTTGCGGGGGCTGTTGATATGGTGTCCTATAGCTCAGATTCGGGTGGTTCCGGTTATTAGGAGAATAAGACGGATTCGAGCTAGTCCTTGGTGGATATGGCGCATTCCCCGTCGGGTTATAGAATAGATCGCTTGCAATATCCACCGGTGGTGAGATATCACCACCATCGAAAGTCTCCCGGGACTTCAGCTTCCACTGCCGCTACTTGCTGGGTATTGGCACCTCCAGCTCCCACCATAAATGCAGAGATCTGGGTAGATAGAAAATCAAATTTTCTAGATTATTTGTCGACCTCTTCGACTCTGTGCATACCTCCAGATCTGGGTGTGGCCCGCTCATCACACCACCTTTCATTATTTGATGCCATTTTCTCCAAAATATTACCGACATCTTCCTCGTTTCTCGACATAAAGGACCCCCCAGCCGTGGCGTCCATTGATGATTTCAAATCATTCCTGAACCCGTTATAAAACAAATTTATAATTTTCCATTTAGGAGGCTTGTGGTGAGGGCATCTGCGCTGCATCTCCTTATATCTCATCCATGCTTCGTACAAGAACTCGTGGCTGGCTTGGGAGAAGGCAGAGATCTCGCTCCTCAGCTTCATCGTCTTCACTGGGGGAAAGAACTTTGTTCAAGAAGGCGTTAGACAGCTTCTCCCAAGTGGTGAAGATATTGGGGTCCTTTCCCCTGAGCCATTGCTTGGCTTTGTCCCGCATAGAGAAGGGGAACAATTTGAGCCGGATAGCGTCAGTCGTGACACCGTTGATTCTAAAGGTGTCACACTTCTCCAAGAACGAGTCCAGATGCTCGATTGGGCTCTCCATATGTGCCCCTGAAAATTGATCCTGAATGACGGCTTTAGATTGAAACTCCCAGCTGTGATAGCCGGAGGTTGGATGCTAGACGTGGAACCGATGGATGGCATCGAGTACTACAGCAGGGACTTCTGAGGAGGAGTATTTTCTCCCATGGTTTCAGCTTCTTCCATTCTTCTCCTCTCTGTGTTCAGACGCCTCACGGTGGCGTTAATCTCTGGGTCAAGAGGAATCAAGTCGTCGAGACTCCTTCTATTCCTGCGCATGAAAAATCACGAAACAACCGTAAAGCAAGTATGGTATAGAAACAGATAAAAACAGAAAATAAAGAATAGAAAACAAAAAATGAAAATGTAGAATGCGAAAATTATCATGAGGTGAGGATGTGAACTAGACTCTAAGGTTCACATTGTCCTAAAAGAAAACAAACACGTTGCCTCCCGGCAACGGTGCCATAAAGCTTAACGTCCCCTAGATTTGGCACTATAGGCAAAGGAATCGAGAATACAAGATTTAAATATTTATAACCACAAGCACACGGTGTCGTAGTGTGGCTTGAGGATCGAACTCAGGGAGGCATATTTTGTGCTTGCTGTCAAGTAGGAACCGGTTCACCCGACGGGTGAGCTAGCCCAAATGATCGGTAGATTGTCACAGGATATGAATACGAAGGATGTAATATATAAAAGGGAACCTAGGACGTTGGTTTCCACCCTATCGTGTACCCTCTCTATTACGACTGACGGATAGGATAACAATTTGATTTTAGGGTTTATTGGTGAGACATTGCCTCTAAGAGTGATACATGCATCCCATGGGCCCGATATTCAGATCGATGCCCAGGATGATACGCAAGGACTACCCGGGTTCGATCGGTGGGCATTCCCATGTCCATTAACAATGACAGACTCCGGGAGCACTAAGATCGCAACGATTACTACCAATATCTCATCCTGACATTCCCACGTGCTAGGATTCAATGTCTACGCTAGGGGCGTGAGCTGTGGCTAGGGAGTCAAACGCCAATTTTATTCCCCCTTGGCCCGACGGTCAGAGGTGGTCTTTCTCCCGCCAATAACAATGAAACACCCCGCGTAACCATCTAAATTCCTAAACCCTATCGAAATCATATTCATATGGTCGTTCTAGGGAGAACCCGCGAAGGGGGTTCCCCCAAAATCCTAGATTAGGGAAATACTCATAATTCATGGCAAAAATACAATCGAAACGAAATTCAACGGTTGAAATCATAATCAGGCAATAGAAAAGAGTTGGTAGCAATGATATTAATACTATATTAATGTTTCAAGACAATCGGAACACTTACAAAACAAGAGAAAATTCCAGCCGTCACAAGTCCCAAAAACAGAAAATACAAAAAAGGATCTCGTTTCTTAAAACCTAGGTCAACTATATATAGAAAATGAGGTCACCCGATCGGTTGAAGCATCAACCGATCGGGTGAGCTGCTAGTCGTTTGACCGTCAGCGCTTCAGACATATCAACCGACCGATGTCCCGAGCGGTTGACGTGACCGGGGTCGTCATTTGGAAAATTTCAGCTCCAGATGAACCGATCGGGTGAGATGTCACCTGATCGGTTGGAATTAAGCCCAAAAAGACAGAGAGCTCTGTCGATCTCACCCGATCAGCGAATCGATCGGGTGAGCTGCTCTTCTCTTTAGCTCCTGTCCGGGTCGGATACACGTGCATCAACAGATCGGTTGGCTTTGGGGTCTGAAACTTCGTTTTCTTTGACGTTTGGCCCTCTGGATCGCGCGTGACTCCTTCCGCTGCTCCGGGGACTCGTGATATCTGCTTTGAGTGTCCCCAACACTGGAAATTCCTGGAATTGCACAAAAACACGGAGAAAGTGAAAAGATACAAAAAAAACACAAAAGAACGGATATGAAACGACTGAAAAAAACGAAAAATCACGAAGAAGATGTGCATGAATGTATAAAATATAAACGCACGTCATGCCACGCTTCCTAAAAGACACCAGTAGCAAGAACGTTATGCGGTCCGCATGAACTGGAGCGGTGAAGCTTGAGTCCAATGAGCGTCTGTGATAAAAACACAGGGCAGGTCCTTGCATGCATTTCAGAACAATAAGAATACATTTCAAAGATAAGAAGCCACATCCAGAGATATAAAGTCCATACACGAAATTAAATGAAAAGCCACATCAGGGCTAAAGTAGTAACAAAAGAAACGTACACTAAACAACAACAACAACTGAAAGTAAACTAAAGAAAGACGACGACGATGAAGGTCCCCTGTCCTCCGCAAGGAGAGACTCGGCGTCTACGACGAACTCTGGCTCTCTAGTCAGGCGTCTCGAGAGGATCTTCCTAGCACTCGAATTCGGGATCTGACATACATCCAAAAACATGAATGTATGTCAGCAAGGGTCTGCAAGAAGAGGTTAGAAACCCAAGGCAAGATATACAAATGATATGAATTTTGAAAGACACTAAATAATTAATTGAGATGACTGTAATAAGTTTCAACATGCCAATTATAATGAAATGAAATAATACATTCCTATCATGCAGTTCTAAGCAGTTTCAAGAAGTAAAGTACAGTTTTCTTGAGTTCATTAGCATGTCCATTTACGGAGACCACGTTTGTGTTGCAAGTTTCATGTCAATATTTTACATCTATTATAGGGTTCTCTCCTTTAGGTCGTGATGAGTGGATCGTTCCTCTCACGGGGGTTTACCGTGATTGACGCTACCCCACCGCATGTGGGTGGTGGTCTTGAAGAGAGGACCCTTTCATATGCCTAGTAGCCGCTCAACCCTAACCCCACCCCAATTTTGTGCTGGAACACGCGCCAGCCTAGTCGACTCACACGACATCACGAAAGTCACGAATCCGCCTTCGAGGCGCACGATTTCACGATGTCACAACTTGTTAAACATTTCAAGACTTGCAGCAATTTAATGTTATCAATATTACTTTGTTATTACAACATTTTTCAATAAGTAGGAGTGGGTTGAACAACATTTACAACAATTTTAAAATAACGTTGAACTTAAGTTATCCTGAACATGCTACAGAAACAAATTTTCATCCTCGTTGTTTAAAATTGAAGTATATCGAATTATAAGCCGTTGGGTCACATTTTTAGTCCAGAATGTCATGGTGTCATTTTCATGTGTCATTTCACGTATAAATTTCAAGTTATGCAGCATATAGAAAAAGTGATGTATTAATCAACAACCTTCAAAAATTCATATCTAATTGCACACTTACCAATTTTCAGCATTCTTGGTGTCGTCGGATTCGTTTCGACGGGTACTACGCTACGATGATAGTGTGGTGTGATAAAACACATATTCAGATTAGACTGTTTTCGATTGTAACGAATGTTTAACTGATTCCTACGACGTCTAGTGATCCGTTTTATTAGGTCTTCTAAATTATGGTGTGGGTTATAGTATGTTAAGGGGTAGATCTACTAACCTGTAGTGCAGAGAAGGATCGAAACACAGCGATGGGTAGCGACAACACGCACGACTCCAAAACAGTGACGTTGAGTGTCGGGGATCTGCTGTCAACGTGCGGGAAGGTGGCAGCGGCTGTCGGAGACTTTGCAGATGGTTGTCGACGCTTGGAGAAGTGCTGACGACAGTCTGTGCACGGGTTGGCATGGAGGAGAGCAGCAGTTCACGTCGGATCTGGGTAGTTCATGGGGGAGGAGCCGCGGAGCGTGCTGTGTCGCATGGGAAGGAGAGAAGGCCGTCGCTTGGATGTGCGTTGCATGGACAAAGGAGAATGAGGTTGTGGCTACTGTGATGCATGAAAGAGGGAGGCTCTGTGTCGCGTGAAGAAGAAAGAGGGCTGGCGACATTTTCCGGCGATCTGTGGGAGGGCTGGGCACGTGAAGGGGCGTCGACAAGCTTGCGCGCGTGGGTGAAGGAGCTGGGCACGCGTTTGCTACGTGGAGAAGATGATAGGGATATGGGCGGCTGCGTAGAGGGTAGGGTTAGAGAAAGCTAGGGATTTTATAATAGCCCAGGGTTTTTAATATTAGACCTAGGTTCATATAGGTTAGCTGCGTGATGTTTTGTGTGCGTGGGGTTGCCAACACGTGAACATGGAAAGCTTAATGTTTTAGGTTTTAGTATGAAGAAAATAGCAGGGTGAGGGCTTTGAGAATGACAGCTCATGAGTAAGGTTGCTAGTTTTAGGTTCTAGTTGTAGCTTTCCCCTTTTTTGTGTTAATGCTGTTGTGTGCGTGAGTCGCTAAGTGGGTTCGGCCCGGGTTCAAAAAATGGGCTAGAGTAAATTAGGAAAGGATTTGAAATATCATTTAATGGAATTTGTAATTAATATGTTTAAATAAGAGAATAAGAGCTAATCAATTAGGTTTAATAGGGTCCAAAAATTGTAAGCTGCATTTGAACTTTAGAAGTTTAAAAAGATTAGAAGTTTGAATTTGAATTCAAAAGTAAAATTGAATTATTTTAAAATAATTATTAGAAGGGATTATCTTAGTAGTTTAATAATAATAATAATAATAAGTATGAAAAAATAGAAGTTGATATGGGTACGGGTACGGGGAAAGAAACGTCGAACAACGGATACGGGAAAATACACGAGAGAAAACAGATAACGTAACGATGAAAACTGGGCGTTACAATTCCACAGACAAGAGATCATTTAGTTTAAGTTCAATCTACTAAAAAAGACTAAGAGTGAACTTCATGTGGAGGTTTCCCTACCTGCACAAAGCCAAGCTTCAACTCCCAAATATAGCCCCCTAACCTCTTGCCTATGTCCCTCCCCTTGCACGTGAGCTACTCCTCCGGCCATCCTGTTTGCAAGCCTACAGCTCCGAGCCCCCTCCATTTTACATAGCTCCTGCCACGCACTGCCACCGTGCACGTCACCACCGCCCGCACCGCCACCACATGCACCGCCACCGTACGCCGCCTGTCGCCAGCCTATGGTCCCTACCGAGCACGCACCCCCCCTCCGACGGCGCCCCTCCCATCCGGCCACCCTGACAAGCCGCCCCTCCCCCCTAAGTAGCGCGCGTGAATAAGTTCTAAAGAGAAACAAAAAACACAGTTTTGCGTTGTAAAAGAGAAGGTTAGAGAGAGAATTTTAGAGAGAGAAACAGTTTTTAAATAGAAAAATAGAAACTAAAAATATATGGCCCACACAAAAAATCTAAAATAACAAAATGTTCTACGCATTGTCATGAACGCGTAGGCGCCAGTTTCGTCCCAATCCGATATTTATTTTTCAAGTTATGATTTTTAAAAGTTTACGGTATTTAATTCAAATTTGATAAAAAACACTTATATCTTTCATACTATACATAAACACATATGTATACAAAAATATTTTCGTATTCTACTAATTGAGAGTAAAATTTCGACATATCATATGAAGTATTTCGACGTGTACTTTTCTCTAAACAAAGCATCAAACATGTACGATAGTTAATTTCTAATTTCCTTAATTAGTTTTTCATTGATTTTTAATTCCAAAAATTTGTTTTTAAGAGTTTAAAAATTATAAAAAAATACCTATGATCTTCAGAAAAATATTTTCTTCCTAGATAAAATTATTTTACTCACATCTAGCTTTTCTAAAAATTATTAGTATATATTTCGATGAGTTTTGAGCTATTATTAAAATACGAACACATTAAGAAAAATAGAAAGAAAATAGTATGGCCTATAACCGATAATCTCTTGTGATTGCAGGTAACAATTCTTACGCACGAGCACCCCTAGCTCCAGTGTCGGCTTACTACGACGACCTCGAAAACTGTAAGTCACTATAATTCTAAATTTAGAAATTTAGATAGTGTACTCGTATGAACTTAGGACAACATATATAGCCTCAGAATGGCTATTGACTTGAACCAATGATTAGAGACCTAACTAACTAGAGAACTAATCAACTCCAGAACAACTTTAACACGAGAATACGACGTTGCCAACTTTCAACTTTGATAGTTGTAGCACGCAACTATCTACTTGGGTAAACTGAGTGCTTATAGAAATACCACATGCTCGAAGTATGGAATCATCTTTGTTGGACTTGTCTTTATTCTCAACTTTTTGGTTTTTAATAAGAAAGTAAATCAACGGTCGTGGTTATCATAATGAATGATCAGGAAACTACTTTACAGTTTGTTAATACAATCAATGTAGTGGAAGTTGATAACCGGCCTTCTTATTATTGATTTACCAAGCCGGCTAGTTTCGCTTGGACCCAAGTGTTGGATCATCCTGTTTGCGGGGATATTGACCTACTTGACCAACCTTGACTAGTTTGTTTGTGTGGATCAATGCTAAGAACTCCCGTTATCAGTAGTTCGCAAACATTGATTTTAAATACCTTTAAAACAGTTACTTCAACCTTTTCATCACCATGATAACTCCTTGTCTTGCTCACCTTGTTTACCATGTTCTGATGCTTCTCACTTAAAAACTATGCATGGACTTTGGATACACTTGTTGTATGATTTATCACGTTTAAATAGTCGCATCATTTGTTGCATGACATCTATATATAACTCAGTGAATGCTACTGAATTATCGAATGGAATATATTGTGGTACATCTTGTGGAATATCTTGTGGAACATTTTGTAATAAACATATACTTGATTTAAATCACAGAAACTTGGGGTTTTGGGGTAACTTATAATATCGGAAGTGCAGGAGCGACCAGTTCAAGCTTTGTTGTCCCGACTGGGTCCTCGTAAACCTTACATAGTTCTTCGGTGACAAATTCACAGAATTGAATCACAGATTATTGAATACTATTGTATTGTATTCACAGTTTTTGGTTTAACCCGGGTATACACACCCGTGGTGAAAGATGGACTCTTGGTTTCTCACTGTACTTCGCATTATAAGTCACGATCTAGGCTAGGCACAATTATATCCCCTTAACATGGTCATCTTAATTATGTTTTATTATTGCTATCATCATGGTTGCTCTTGTACGTTACTTATTGTACTTGCACAGTCACCTTTTACATTATTATTGCATTTGCATGCATGTATGCGCTTACCTTATTTGTTACACTTGCATGATCATCGTTAACTGCTTACCATAGTATGATCTGTACTTTTGCACTACTTTACTTTTATTTCTAGAATTGTTGTGACTTACCTACGGTTCTATATTTATGGAACCGTCAGACGACGTACAAGTAGAAGAAGAGGTTCCTGAGCATGAGGAGCCAGAGTTTGACCCAGGGGCTACAGTTTTAAAGTTCATGTCGTGACGCATTTTCATTTGTATTTCTTTTCTTTCATGTATTCTTGTTGGAGCATGGTGTACAGTACAGATTGTAATAAATGGACATTGTTTAGGTATTTTTGTACATCTCTGCATCGTAACCTGTTTTGTTTTCACTGGTTAAATGTAGACATGCAAATGTAATCAAATAAGTAATGGCCCCTGAGAGCGGGTTGATACAATATATATTCTCAAAACAGTCAAAAAGAATTGCATGAATTAAATATGAAAATGAATGAATTATTTGCATGATTTGAGTGATAAATATGTATGTTTCATGAATAAGTATGATTCAAGAGAATCATGATAATCCATGAAGCTTTATTATTGATGAGTAGAAACTCTGATAACGAGCCCATGTCAAGATTCTATGCTTTTTCCTTTTCTTTTATAGATATACAAAAACGATCTTTGATCGTGATTTGCATTCCATTGCGTTTACATGAGTTTGCAAAAATCTCAAAAACAAAAATATAAAAATCAAAGGAATATCCTATGAAAAACACCCTAGAGGCGGGTGGTGAATTGGGTGTATGACACAAATTAAAAAACAATCAAAATCACAGAGATAATCAGACACAGATATTTTTATCGGAGTGGCTCCCCTCCAAAACTCTGACCCCAAAACCTAAGAGGATTTCACTTAACAAATCTAATCACACTTACGGTTAGTGATCTCACCATACAAAGATATAGTTCAAGAGTTTAAGCGCAGAGATAGCTTTAGAGTAAAGCTATTTACAATACAATCCCATAATAAAAACTTATTCAAACATCTTTAATACTACAGTGGAAAATCAGAGAGATATCACCGTGATAAATTTTGTGAGATTTTGATCACGGTGGCACAAATGATTCGCCGATCCGATGTCCGTATCGAAAGATATAGTCTTCAAAAGATGACTGCACAAATCTGAATTCTGCAGTGGTTGTTCTGTGGAAAACGCCCAGACTGGATCTGTTTTTGAGAACTGAGCAGATGATAGATATCACTGTTGCGAAGAGTATGAAGATGTGGTCACATGGGAGCAGACAGCATATCGATCCGACGTCTGGATCAGGAGATATAGGCGTACGAAGTTGACTGCGCGATCAAAACCAGATTTCTCAAATCTAAAAGCGTGTATCGTGCTCGATCAACTCCTCCTCTGGCTTGAGACTTGAAGAACAAACTTAAAGATGGCTTTATGACCCTTGTTGTGAGTTGTATGAAGTTACAGCAGTGTGCTAGATCAAGAAGCTTTAAGGATGAAAGCTTACAGCAACATACCTCCTCGCTTTTGCACAAAATTTTGAAGAAGAATGCCATGGCCGTGAGTTTTCTTGCTGATTGAGAATTTTGAGAGTTGCAAACTTGGAGATCTTGAAGTTTGTTGTAGTGGAGAATTGATTTAGCTTAGTGCTTGGAGGTTGATTGGAGGTTGAATTTTGATGAATGGGATTTGTGCGGCAATGAGAAGCTTGGGTCCCTTTTTTCAGAGAACAGAGTTTTTTGAAGCATGTGATTTTTGCGGCTTACATGAGAATTTGATGGATTGTTTTTAGGTGGCCGGATGAGTTTTTTTATATACCTGAGATGTGTAAAAAGGTTTGATGAAGATGTATTTGAATTTAAATAGAAGACACCTTGTGTGGTATTGGGATGAGGATAATTAGCAATTTTAAATAGGATATTTTCCCTAGCATGGTATTTGGATGAGCATGGAATCTGAATTCAAATAGGAGACCAACTCCTTCCTATCAAGAATAGAATTACTCTTGGAATAAAATCCATTAAAATTCCTTGAGAATCCAATCAAATCTCCATCTTCAATATTGATGATGTAGGACTATTTTGAATTTCCTTTTTGCACCATTGTCCATATATAATCTTTCTCTTGCAAACAAAATTTATTTTGTGCATTTATCTCTAAATCACTTAATGAAAACCGTTAGTCTCACATGACTTGTTTGTCATCATGAAAATTTATATGAACGACCTATTTAGTGGACTAAATAGGCCTACAATCTCCCCATTTTTGATGATGTCAAACAAACCTAGAAAAAAATTAGAGACAATATTGAAGAGCAAGTTATATAGTGCACATGATTATAAACATCATACAAAGCTCCTCCTATAGATGTGCTCTCATGAAAATTTGTGACAAGCTCCCCCTTAAACTGTGCATCTCTTCCCCTTGATCAATGCATTATTTCATTATTTTTCTACTCTCCCCCTATGCCATTTATCGAAAAGGTCACAAACACTATTGATAATGTTAAAAGTGAGGCATGAAACAAGATTATCATATCAAGGAACAAGAAATTGATGACGATGCTCATATTAATGCTTTTTCCCCACGAACTCAAATTATAATAAATGTCATGAGCATTGAAAACATGCTTTCATTGTAAGAAACTAACAAGAAGATGTTGTATTATTAGACACTTTGACAATGTGAATAGTGCTTAGAAACTAAGAGATTAAAATATAAGATTATCTTAAACAATTTTTGAGCTTTTATTGCTATGGAATAATTAATAAGTAAAGTGTAGGGAGATACCAAACAAGGGATACCATGGTGTTAAATTTCGGGACCTTTGGAATTGAGGTGCGCTAAGTGGTTACTTCATTTACCATATTTCATATGCATTGCTCAACAAACCCCCAAAATCCGGTCATTAGCCACCGGTATCAAATGTAGCATATTTTAAAATGTTTTGCAAATCCCCCCTTCTTTGAAATGCTCATTGCATTTTTTAATTACAATGTTGGTGTCTTAAAATAGTTATGCATGAAGGCATCGACATATTCGACTCCTACTATATAATTTTTCATAGAGAATTAAGCGCA
The DNA here is from genome assembly GCA_030789695.1 of Scilla litardierei. NCBI lineage: Eukaryota > Viridiplantae > Streptophyta > Magnoliopsida > Asparagales > Asparagaceae > Scilla > Scilla litardierei. Next base: position 84,068,093 of record CM061132.1, on the reverse strand, counting down.
TAAAATTGTAAAGACAAAATATAGGTTCAAAATCTTTAGAATCTAAGCACCTTCAATTGTCTCTATATTTTCTCGACTCAATCAATTTATTTAATTCGTTCAATTTGGCATGCTAACTTGTTTCACTTTTTCGTTGATAATTCAAACATATGGATTTTACAAAATATGGCGCATCATCATCAAGATCATTTTAATGTTTCTAGGATGTCTAACGTGGTTCATATCAAATACTCAACTGAAGTCAATAATATTCATGATGGAAATGCATGCACATAAAGTGAATGAACAAACCCATTTTGACATGATTTAGTGTGCAATGTGTATATGTTAGATACAATGTTTAAGCATGTGTATGTGCATGGATTTGCATGCTAATGCTCAATTAATGAGATAATTTCCAACTCCCTTCGAATGAAGTAAAATTATTTTTGGTTTAAGGTTTGGTGAATATGTCCGCTAATTGTTTTTTGGTATCAATATATCCTAAAAGATATCTTTCTTATCAACATGATCTCTAAGAAAGTGGTGAAGAATATCAATATGTTTTGTCCTATAGTGTAGAATAGGATTTTTAGATAGATCTATAGCATTCTTGTTGTCACACCAAATGGTTGTAGGTTGGAAAGTAAGATCGTAATCTCTGAGGGTTTGTCTCATCTATAGAATTTGAGCACAACAACCTACTGAGACATATTCGGCTTCAGTTATACTCAATGCTATGGAGTTTTGCTTCTGGAAAAACCACGAACCAAGAGACATACCTAGTAGTTGGTAAGTGCCCGTAATGCTTTTATGATCGGTCTTACTTCTCGCAAAATCTACATCACAATATCCTACAAGCTCAAATAATATGGAACACAGATACCATAAGCCAAAATCTAAAGTTCCTTTAACATATCGAATTATTTGTTTAACCAAAGAAAGATGGGACTCGTTAGGACAAGATTGAAACCGAGCACATAAACATACACTAAACAGTATATCGGGCCTACTTGTTGTCAAATATAATAGGTTTCCAATCATACCTCAGTACAAGTTTTCGTCCACTTTCTTTCCCTTTTCATCTTTATCCATTGTTACCGTCATTGACATGGGAGTAGAGCATTCCTTAGCATTTTCATGTCCAAACTTCTTCACCAATTCCTTTGCCTAATTTTCTTGATTGATGAAAATTCCATCCTCACATTGTTTGATTTGCAATCCAAGCATGAATGTGAGTTCACCCATCAGCTCATCTAAAATTCCCTAGACATACATGTAGAAATTTCTCATAAAGTAGATTATTAGTATCACCAAAAACTATATCATCAACATATATTTGCACTACAAGTAGATCTTTATTTTGATGCTTAACAAATAAAGTTTTATCCGCCTTTCCCATGGAAAAATTATTTTCAAGCAAAAACTTACTAAGTCGCTAATACCACACTCTAGGAGCTTGTTTGATCCCATATAAAGCTTGTATAAGTTTTAAAACATAGTCCGGGTGGATGGAGTCTTCAAACCCAAGGGGGTTGTTAAACATAGAATTCCTCAAATAAAACTCCATTCAAAAAAGCACCCTTGACGTCCATTTGAAAGAGTATGAATTTCATGAAACTAGAGAATGCTAAAAGCATCCTAATTCCTTCCAATCTTGCGACGGGAGCAAAGGTTTCATCAAAGTCAATCCCTTCCTCTTGGTTATATTCTTGGGCAACTAAGCTAGCTTTATTACGCACAACATTGCCAATTTCGTCAAGTTTGTTTCTGAATAACCATTTAGTGCCTATAATTGTTTGATTTTTTGGTTTAGGAACAAGTTTCCAAACTTGATTTCTATCAAATTGTGGCAATTCCTCTTGCATTGCCATAATCCAATAGGAATCTTCTAAATCACTATCAACATTTTTAGGCTCTAAAATGGATATAAAATCAAAGTTAACCATCAAATTAATGCTACTTCTAGTATGTATACCTTTCGCAGTGTCTCCAAGGATTTGGTTCTTTGGATGTGTTGAGGGATGAATGCCCTCAGATCATTTGTATGTGATACAAATGATATTTTAAGCTTAGATAGTGACTATTTTGCATATGATGCAAGCTGAGTTAAATGTGTCGTAAATAGTTTACGACAATATTTAATATAATAAACGCGAGGAAAAGTTTACCTGTAAGACATGAATGTCCTGGTCTAAAGACAGGTTCAAACGGCGTCCTAATTATTGGGGTTTTGGCGGACCCCCAGAGCTCGGATCTGTATCCGTCCTAAGTCGGACGGACCACTGAGGCACAAAAGCGCAGCGGAAAACTAGAAATCAAAATTTCTACACTAGCTAAACTATTTAGCTAGGCTCTGAGGAGCCAGAACCTAGCCCAATCTATGCCAACTTGGGGTGGATCTGACCACCCCAAGAAGGATCTACACTAAAGCGACTAATAAAATCTACACTAAAAATGCTTAACCACATACCCGGAATCTTGGCCCTGGGGTAGGCAAGATGTATCGCACCGTCTTGAGAAGCTCCTCGTAGCTGAGCCGTGTTGACTCGATCTGCCTGAGCCGCCTCGCACCCTCGCACCGATCCGCCCGAGCTACTTTCGCCTCCGCGCCGATCACACGCGGTAGAACGTTTCACTTGAGAAGAAACCCGCGTCTTAGACGTCCGGATCAGATCCAAACCCCCTTTGTAGTCATGCTAGGACTACTCCAGAGAACAGGAAAATAGAGAGAGAGTTTAGTCGCGGATCGAGCTTGCTCTAAAATTCTGGAGCTACTCGATCGTTGACTGGTGTGTGTTTCAACGAGGAGAGTGCACCCCTATTTATATAGGGAGTGAGCACTCACTTACTCGTTGCGGGCAATGTGGGACATTCCGCATGAAGAGGGAAAATCAATTAAGCCATTTGGCTTAATTTCAACTTTAAAGTTAGCCTTTCATAAAGTCAAACTTTAACTATTTAATTCTCCTTGCATACTAAACTTCAGACACCAAACAAGCTATCAATCAGAAGAGCTTGGAATGGTGAATGCGTAGGAACTGACGTTGACGAATTTCGACTTCGTTTGACCCCTCAAACAATTGCTCAAAGTTTAGCAATTTCTCAAAATTCGTAGCCGTCATTAGGGGTTTCAAAAAAAACCTAATTTGACTTAAGTTGCGGGCGCGCCCGCTAAGCCTAGCGGGCGCGCCCGCCCAAGGGGACCGGGCGGGCTGCGCGCGCCCGCTACCGCAGCGGGCGCTGGCCCGCTGCATCAGCGGGCGCCGGCCCGCTGTGCAGCGGTCCACACCCACTGATGCAGCGGGCGCCCGCCCGCTGCACACAGCGGGCCAAGCCTGCTGATGCAGCGGCCCGCGCGCCCGCTTGCAGCGGGCGTTGGCCCGATGCATGCAGCGGGCACTGGCCCGATGCATGCAGCGGGCCATGCCCGTTGCATCAGCGGGAGCCGGCCCGCTGATGCAGCGGGCGCCCGCCCGCTGCACACAGCGGGCCGCGCCCACTGTGCAGCGGGCGTGCGCCCGTTGCAGCAAGCGGGCGGCGCCCGTTGTCTTTGTTCATGGGCCCTTTTGGCCCAGTGGGTCTAACCCACTTCCCCTTGAACTGTTTCTGGGCTCGTTTGAGCTCCGATTTGGACGCGGTTTAAACCTGTGTTTAGACCGGGACGATCTCGTCATCCAGGTAACCCTTTCCAACTTGTTTGTTCCTACTAAATCCATCGTAACCAATTTACAACACGTTTAGTCAAAGTTTGCATCTAATGCAATGTTTTGTCCCTATTGCTTAATGCGACTAATATTCACAACCGCTTTGTGAATATTCAATATCATCAAATGATATTTCTCTCTATTCTATATTCCTATTACTAAGACACGAACACTACTCGGTGTGAGACCCTACAGCCTGACCTTACTACAGGTTGGGGCTCGAAACCCCTAGACGACGGTCACTACGAGTAGTAGCTGTTGTCCCTATTTCAGAGTCATCATAACGTGATCGACCCTTTGACAAAAGTATCATAGGGTTTGCATTGGCTGTGTCAGTGATGAATGCCGTTAGCTAAAATCCCTTCGTCAAGACTGTGTTATTGTTGGCCTAGGGTATGGTTTTCTGTCAACCCTATTAGACAACATTGGTCAGTATACAGCGGTCTTTATTGTATACACGTTGTACTACTTGCAACGTACCCCGACCGAGGATTAACATAAAGACCGTACTGAGCCTGTAACACTAACTTCCCTTTAATGGAAGTGACGAATCCCATCTTAGTCACTTACTTACCTCGAGAGCTTCAGGTGCAACCCAACCTAAGATCTTTCATCTAGACTTGGCCTCGAAGCTAGATCATGGGTCTAAGCTACACCGTTCGCTCACAGGTTGGTACAGATGACTTCAGGTCTTAAGGATCAACTAACCTATCATCACCCTAGAGTTATTAAAGACAGATTATTAAAGTTAACCATTTAACAACTCTAACTTGGTCGTTCAGTGAACTCATTCCCCAATGAGCACCTGTGTCTCGTCTCTGACTTCACAAAGTCGAATGACTATGAGATCACCATTACCCTAAGGTAAGACGAAGACACGACGATCTATCCGATGTGTTGATATCCAGTTCTCGAAACATCTATGATCACGAACCGTTTAAGACTTACATTTCTCTTCGGTCACTTACTTACTCATAATCGAGATCTCATCTAGATATGTAAGGACCTAACTATAAGTCTATGGATATTATCTAAGTATATTAATACAAATGATTTTATACTTAGAATAATACGTACATATACGGTATGAATAAGACGTATAATCAAGATAAATTGCCTTATGGGCATATATCTTCCTACACTAATCGGACGCCAAATGCACAAGTTATGACCAAAACTGTCAAGATTGCACAAATGAATTAGCCCAAGTCTGACCCGGACCAGACCCAGGCGCCTGGTCAGCCCTGTACGTCTAGTCCAGGTAGCTTGGACCTGGGCGCCTAGCCTGCCTGGGCCAAGCATCCTGGGCCTGGGCACCCAGGGCGTACCCAGGGCCAAGCCCAGGGGCCCAGGGTGCCAGGCGCCTGGGTGCCTGGCCCAGGGCCCAGGCAACCTGTGCCAGGCCCGTGCGCCTAGGCGACCAGGTGCCCTAGGCGCCAGGCCCAGTGCCAGGCAGCCAGCCTGGTCTGGGTCCTGCCCAGGCTGGCGCAGTAGGGCCTTCTCCTTGGGTTTCGAACCCTAGGTGCAGAATTTCATATTACGGCTGGTTTTGTGCGAAAAAGGACTTTTGGGCTCATCTTTGGACGATCAATTGAAGGGTCAAACGGACTCGGATTGACGCACTGTTTTTTCCTACGCGTTCATTGTTTAGTGCTCTTTAATTTGGTAGGTTATATCAAGATTGAAGCTCAACGGTGAGGGAGTTAAAATTCATAGAAGTTTGGCCATTATAAAAGGCAAACTAACTTGAATTATTTTACTCCAAAATTTAGTCCCACATCGGAAATGGAGTAAAGGGGAGGGTTCAGCCGCCTATATAAATAGGGTCTCCCTCCTTCCTCCAAACTCGTTCCAAGCTCTAGATTTGAGGGGCTCCCAAAAAGTTTGGAGCACGCTCAGATCTAAGCTTAAATTAATATTATTTCTTATCCTTAAATTTCTGCCTTACTCCTGAAGGGCTCTAGCAAAGCCATGTAGAGGTTTGGATCCGATCTGAAATCTTGGCGATGGAGCGCGCTCAGGTGAAACTTTCTTCGGCGCGTGGTTGGCAGGACGACAAGGGGATTGCTCGCCTCGGGATGCGGAGCGGTTCAATGATCGGTTCGGTGTGGGATGTGGAGCAGCTCGGATGACTGTGCGGTACACCTTGCCTGGACCAAGGCAAGGTTCCTGGTATGTAATTTAGAAGCTTTATTTTAATTATGTCGCAGTAGCTTAGGTCCTTCTTGAGGTGGTCAGGTCCACCTTAAGTTGGCATAGATCCTGACTAAGGGTCTTGATTTTCATTCGGGCTTCGTTAAAAAGTTTAACGATTTTCTTCTGCTGTGTTTTCTTTTGGCTCTATTGCTCGTCCGACTTAGGACGGGCATAGAGATTTGTGCCCTGAGGGTCCATCAAAACCCAACATTGGTATCAGAGCTGTTGGATATGGAAGACGTTTGTACACCCTTGTGGGGGATGTACGAGGGAATACGGACCTCGAACGTCGCGCACACGAAGTCGTGTGCAAAGGGAATCTGTTCCCTTGCGGAGAGGATCTCTGTATGAGTGGGAAAGTCGCATTATATATGCATAAATGCATGCGACATATGACTAATAAAGGGGGAATATCTTAAGCTTATGTTGTACCATGCATATGGTACAACTTAAGCTTATAATGTGCCATGCATCATGGTACACCTTAATTAAGTTGTTCCAAAGGAACAACTTACCCTAAAATAACTACCTTGGGGGCTATAAATAAGACCCAAGGGTAGCCATTTTCCTTACACCATTTGCATGAAATTCATGCATGCATCTTCTTCATAGCGAAGCTCTGCAGAAATATTTCCTCTCCCTCCATCCAAGTTCTTAATCTAAAATAGAGATTTAGATTGTGGATTAGTAGCCTTACTCCGTTCGTGAGAAGAATCGATCCGTCGTGGCGAATCCGAAGGCAAAGTTCCGAGACTACCGCTCCGCATACGCTAGCGTAAGTCTCCACTTTAATTATCGATCCTAACTCTGTTTTGGCAGGATCCTACATTGGTATCGGAGCCATATGGGTTCGCCCCGGTCAATCCACCGCCCCGTCGAAACTACGAACGAGTCGTTGTCTTTTTCACGAATGGGTCTCCTACTATTACGGATATAGTAGGAACGCTTCGTGACGGAGAGAACGCAGCGGTTGTTCTTTTCACGTTAGGGTCTCCTATCATTACGGATATGTTAGGAACTCTCCGTGACGGGAAGAACCGACCGTTCACGTAGTACGTTATTCATTTTTGGCACACGGCCATTAGGAAATAAATAATTTCTCGACGAACGGGTGCTTCATCGACGAACGGGTGCTTCATCGAGGAAGATGATGGAAGTTATTTCCATCGGGTAAGAGGAAAAATTTGGTGCATGTGCACCATGGCCAAATGGCCTATGAAGGCCATGCACCCCCTCTCCCCATGCGGAGGGGGTTGGCTATGGCCAATAACCACCGGCGACCACCCCATCAAGGGGGAGGAATGAGTGCGGCAACCCCATTTAAAGGGGGTGGCCGGCCATGGCCAAAGGGGCCATGGCCGGCCAACGCCGAATGGCCTTGGCCATGACCGGCCATGGCCAAGCCATGGCCGGCCATGGCCAGGCCGGCAGTGGCCGGCCAAGGCCAGGCCGGTAGTGGCCGGCCTTGGCCATGCCCTGCCGGTCAGGCCGGCCCTGGCAGTGGCCAGGGCCGGCCCTTGGCCGGCCTGCCGGCCCTGGCAGTGGCCAGGGCCGGCCCTTGGCCGGCCTGCCGGCCCTGGCAGTGGCCAGGGCCGGCGCCCTGGCCACTGCCAGGGCCAGGCCGGCCCTGGCAGAGGCCAGGGCCGGTGCCCTGGCCTCAGGCCAGGGCCTGGCCGAGGCCAGGGCAGGAGCCCTGGCCCCGGCCAGCGGCCTGCCGGCCCTGGCAGAGGCCAGGGCCGGCGCCCTGGCCTCAGGCCAGGGTCTGGCCGAGGCCAGGGCAGGAGCCCTGGCCCCGGCCAGCGGCCAGGCCGCCCTGGCAGAGGCCAGGGCCGGCACCCTGGCCTCAGGCCAGGGCCTGGCCGAGGCCAGGGCAGGAGCCCTGGCCCCGGCCAGTGGCCTGGCCGGCCGGCCCTGGCAGAGGCCAGGGCCTGGCCGGCCCTGGCCGAGGGGGCCAGGGCCCTCTGGCCGGCCAGGGCAGAGGCCCTGGCCGGCCCTTGGCCAAGCCCCGGCCAGGGCTGAGGCCCTGGCCGGGAAGAAGTTGCTTTCGAAAATTGGTCGACCAATTTTGTGTTATTGGTCGACCAATCTGGCAGAAGGTCTGAATCGACTGCAAACTTGCCTACTGACCCATACGGGGTGACAAAAGGCATTGGCCAAACTCGAATGTGTCGATTAGCCCATACGGGGCTAACCACAGTGCCGACTAGTTCATACGGGACTAACGTTTTAATGAAGTTTTTTGGGCTCTACTCCTTGAAGATTAGCCATAGTGCTCTACTTCATGCGAGATTAGCCATGTCATTGTGCTCTACTCTACGGAGATTAGCCAATGTACTTGTGACGTTGTGTTCTACTCTACGGAGATTAGCCAACGTGCTTTCAAATTTTTGGAAAAAGATGTTTTTCAAATAGGTTATGTCCCGTCCTTAAATCGGGATAGCGCAATTTAGAATTCCAAGTCCTACCACGATCCGGCCATGGTTATCTAACCCATGGGTGTGTAGAACAGGTCTCGTGGCTTGGCAATTGTTGCGTTAAAGTTCTTTGCGCTAATTCTCACCTATTCTATTTTGAAAGATATGTTTTTCAAAGTAATTTTCCGCTGCTAATACCATACGGGTATTATTTCTGATTTCTTTTTACTTAAGATAAGTAAGAGGGATACTTTGAAAGTTACTTCTAGATGGTAGTTGGGAACGTAGTGAACTTCTCGATTCTAGAGTAACATTTCAACGCATCCAAGGAACTTATCAAGTGTTTAAAGAATCGAAACTTTATGCATTGAATTTTGATCGTGTTTTTTCATTTTCTTTGCAGTTTTTTGAATCGAATATGTCTACCGCTTCTAAGAATATTGTCGTAGAGCATAACAAAGGTGAAAAGCTCAACGGCGACAATTATAAACTTTGGTCAATTAAAATCCAATATGTTTTGGAGGAGCAATATGTGCTCGAAACACTCCAAAACATAATGGTGGAACCTGAGTTGGGCAATACGGCCCAACACAAGAGGGACCGGGAAGCTTATGACACTTGGACTCGAAAGAACAAGATAGCACGTATTACGTTACTGTCCGCAATGGACAATGACATAATGCGTCTATTTCGGGAATTCGACCTAGCCAAAGACATATGGTCTGAGCTAGAGATAAAGTTTGGTGGAACTTCGGTTACCAAACTCCGCTCCTTGAATATTCAATTTGATTCGTACAAAATGCGGCGAGATCATTCTATGAAAAAGCATCTCCGCCACATGGCGAATCTAATATCTGAATTAAAGGATGCGGGTGTTACGCTGTCTGACGAACAGCAGATCCAAGCAGTCATTCGTTCACTCCCAGATAGCTGGGATAACATGAAAACGCACCTCACTCATAATGAGTGCATTAAAACTTTAAGCGATGTTTCGAAACACCTCGAACTCGAGGAAGAGCGGATTCAAGCCGTAAAACCAAGTGCAGAAGTGCACGTGGCCGCTAGTTACTCACATGGAGGAAATAAGCGGAAACGCTTAAGGTTTGTGAACGAACGAAAGCAAGAACCGGAAACCTCAAAGAAGACTAAGAACAAAAAGTGGCAAAAGAATGTGCACTCAAAGAAGAAAAACTTGAAGAAGATCAAGTGCTTTAAGTGCAACAAGTACGGTCACTTCGCCCGTAAGTGTACGGATGGAAGTGATAAGGTAACTTGTAGGGCTAGTTACATATGTGTTTCTAGTTCCATGTTTCTTGCTGAATCTAACTATTTTTGGTTGATTGATTTAGGGGCCACAGACCACGTTGCGAAGGACAGAAGGTTCTTCGTAGAGTATCGAAGGATAACTCAAGGAACAAAGTGGATATACGTCGGCAACAACACTCGTGTTGAAGTCAAAGGCGTCGGAACATGTAAGCTAGTTCTCGACAACGGCCGGACATTATTATTGCACGACGTCCTCTTTGCTCCAGATATTAGAAGGAATATCGTTTCTGTGGTCATGTTAATGTTTTTAGATTATGAGTGGAGGTTCTATAAACAATATGTTGACCTTGTTTGTAATAATTCTTTGATTGGTTCTGGTAATGTTTGTAATGGATTAATTGTTTTAAATACAATGTATGATGATTCTTCTTCCATTAATGAAAGTTTCCATTTAACAAATGTTTCTAACTCTGAGTCTGAGATCATTTGTTGGCATGCAAGACTTGGTCATATTGGACCAACTAGAATGGATAGACTTGCCAAAAGTGGCTTGCTATCTAATGTTTCAAAAGTTGAAATGTCAACTTGCGAACATTGTCTTGTAGGGAAAACTTGTCTCAAGCCGTTTGGAACTGGCACAAGGGCCGAAGTTCCATTACAGCTTATCCATTCGGACATTTGCGGTCCAATGAATGTTAAGACAAGACGCGGGAAGTCCTATTTCATCACATTCATTGATGACTTCACCCGTTTCGGACATATCTATTTGATATCCCACAAAAGTGAAGCTTTGGCTTGCTTTAAAAACTATATGAGTTTAGTGGAAAATCAATTAGATCACAAGATTAAGGTTTTGCGAACCGATAGGGGCGGTGAATATCAATCAATAAGTTTTAAGGAACTTTGTGATGAAAAAGGCATAGTTCATCAAATAACTATGCCTTATACTCCGCAACAAAACGGTGTTGCGGAAAGAAGAAATAGGACATTGATGGAAATGGTCCGATCAATGATGTCTCAGGCAAATTTGCCTATCACCTTTTGGGGTGACGCATTATTGACGGCAGCATTCATCTTAAACCGTGTACCCTCGAAGTCGGTAAGTTCTACTCCTTATGAGTTGTGGAACAATAGAACTCCAGACTTAAACATTCTAAAACCTTGGGGTTGTGCCTCTTACGCACATTTACCCTCTCACAAATATGGCAAACTTGGGCCACGTGGGAGGAAGTGTATCTTCATCCGATACGCTGAAAACTCCAAAGGATATGTTTTCGTCGGTCAAGAGGACAATGGGGGTCTTATAGAATTCGAATCGAGGGATGTTGTCTTCTTGGAAAATGAGTTTCCAAGACAGGGTGAGATAAGTCAAGACTTATCCTTGTTTGAGACTTGGGATCAAGATAGATCGGAACGTTCGAGTGGGAGAATTCTTGGTGAAGAAGAAAATACGTTTCAAACTTCACCAATGGATGATACGAACGATACCAATCCTATTCCGAGTGGGAGTGATATTATTCCAAGTGGGAGTGATGTCATTCCAAGTGAGAGTGATCAAACTCAAACAAGACGTAGTAATCGAACGAGGCTAACACCTCTGAGATTTGAGGATGAATTTCCTCAAACATTCATGACATTACTACAAGATGATGACGAACCTGCAAATTTCAAACAGGCCGTCACATGCCCTGCTAAACATAAATGGATAGCGGCAATGGAAGAAGAACTTCAATCCATGAAAACAAACCAAGTCTGGGACTTGGTTGATTTACCTAAGGGACGTAGAGCCATTGGGAACAAGTGGGTTCTCAAAATCAAGCATAAGGCTGATGGCTCCATCGAGAAATATAAAGCTCGCCTTGTTGCGAAAGGTTTCACGCAACAGGAAGGAATAGACTACGAAGAGACTTTCTCTCCTGTCGTGCGTTTTACCTCGATTCGCTTAATTCTGGCAATGGTGGCTTGTTTGGACCTCGAATTACATCAGATGGATGTAAAGACTGCCTTTCTTAACGGAGAACTAGATGAGGAGATCTACATGGAACAACCAAACGGGTTCGTACAAGAAGAAAACAAACATAAGGTTTGTAAACTTCGTAAATCCATATATGGTCTTAAACAATCCTCAAGGCAGTGGTATATGCGCTTTCAAGAAGTTGTTTTGTCGTATGGATTCTCCATGCTCGACGAAGACAACTGCGTATATATTAAGAGGATTAAAAACAAGTATGTAATTATGTCTCTTTATGTAGATGACATACTTATAGCCGGAAATGATAAGCGTCTTGTCGTGGATATCAAAGCTTGGCTTTCATCCGTCTTTGAGATGAAAGACATGGGTGAAGCTGCATATATCCTTGGGGTTAAGATCTCAAGGAATCGTTCCAAGAAACTTCTTTCTCTCTCTCAAGAGACATATATAAAGAAAGTTTTGGAACGGTTTAATATGCAGGACTGCAAGCAAATTGATACTCCAATAAGCAAAGGCGAGGGTCTATGTTTGGAGATGTGTCCCAAAGATCCAAAAGAAAAGAAAGCTATGGAAAAAGTTCCATACTCCAGTGCTGTCGGGAGTCTGATGTACGCCATGATGTGTACCAGACCGGACATTTGCTATGCTGTTGGTATGGTAAGCCGTTACCAATCCAACCCAGGACAAGCACACTGGAAAGCGGTGAAGAGGATATTAAGATACCTCAAAGGGACTGCGGACTATGCGTTATGCTATCAAGGCAACACCTTGAGACTCGAAGGCTATACCGATGCTGATTGGGCGGGTGATCTCGACGAGCGTAGATCTACCTCAGGCTTTGTTTACTTGCTCGGGAATGGTGCAATATCCTGGAGCAGCAAGAAGCAAACCTGCATCGCCTTATCAACCATGGAAGCCGAATTCGTAGCATTCAGCATGGCGGTCCAAGAAGCTGTTTGGCTTAGGAAATTCTTAGACAGGCTGACGAATGCCTCTGACTCGAGCACTGTTCCTATATACAGTGATAGTCAAGCTTCGATTGCCTATGTCAAAGATCCTAAATTTCATTGTAAGACCAAACACATTGACATTCGATTCAAGTTTGCGAAGGATTATGACAAACGGAAGGAAGTAGACATAGGATACATATCCACACATGAGATGATAGCGGATCCCCTTACTAAGGCGATCCCCAGAGATGTGTTTTTCAAACACTTATCATCTATGGGAATGCGTAGGTGCTGAGCTGTATCATGTAATATTTCCCATGTCTATATAAGATCAAAGTTTAATAAAAGAAAGAAGTTATTTTATATATTGCATACAAGTTTCTTACAAATGATTTTAAACATTTGTGTTTTAGTCTCAGCCATTTTATTGTGTGTATGTCGGACAGATTAAGGTTGGCTCTCTCACATGAGCAACCGCCTTATCTTATCAGATGGATAAGATAGAGATGAGACTAGTTTAAAGTCAAAATCATTAGACAAATGATTTAGAGTCATGACTTAAACAAGATAGTCAAATAAAAGATCTGCATCATACGGATGCTTACAAAAGATCTGAGATCTGTATCACAAGGATATAAAGATCTCATTGGATTTTTTAAAATCCTATCTGTCTTATGCAGGATGAGAGTCCGTGAATATTTCACGAGTAGTAAGGGGACTCAAAAAGATAGGCACTGTGGTGTCTGATCTTTCATCCGTACAACATCATTAAGACATACTCTCCCTGGGAAAGGAGTGATGTTGTAATACGTGTTCATACCACGTATGCATTTTGACCACTGAGTTAGTAGCAATAGTGTTTGCTATTATGTGAGACTCAAAGGCCATACGGGCCTTAACTCTTACCCTCAAGGACTCCAATTGGTTCCTTTAGATTTGACGAGATGATCGCTATCTTAGCGTGTTACTAATGGGCTATGGTAATTCGGCTCGGCGGGGCACGTTAGAAAAGCGAATCAAGTCAAGATCAGAAGGTTCACAAGAAGAGGAAGATTGATTTCATATTCGCATTTGGACTTTAGTGATTCAAAGCTGGCCAGCCAATTGTAATCCAGATGGGATTCAATTGTTGAATATAAAGTACAAGAAAATGTGAAGAAATAATCTAGGGTAAAGCATGCGTTGAACTACTCAACTTTGCACCTTCGAGGTCGTTGTGTATCTCTAACAAGTGCACAACAACAGACTCTACGCGCATGACGGTCGCACGGTCTATTTCTCGGTATGATAGATGAAAGAACTAAGGGAAAGACGTTCTCTTACAATCCCCTCAAGTGTGAGTGGGAGATGTTGGATATGGAAGACGTTTGTACACCCTTGTGGGGGATGTACGAGGGAATACGGACCTCGAACGTCGCGCACACGAAGTCGTGTGCAAAGGGAATCTGTTCCCTTGCGGAGAGGATCTCTGTATGAGTGGGAAAGTCGCATTATATATGCATAAATGCATGCGACATATGGCTAATAAAGGGGGAATATCTTAAGCTTATGTTGTACCATGCATATGGTATAACTTAAGCTTATAATGTGCCATGCATCATGGTACACCTTAATTAAGTTGTTCCAAAGGAACAACTTACCCTAAAATAACTACCTTGGGGGCTATAAATAAGACCCAAGGGTAGCCATTTTCCTTACACCATTTGCATGAAATTCATGCATGCATCTTCTTCATAGCGAAGCTCTGCAGAAATATTTCCTCTCCCTCCATCCAAGTTCTTAATCTAAAATAGAGATTTAGATTGTGGATTAGTAGCCTTACTCCGTTCGTGAGAAGACTCGATCCGTCGTGGCGAATCCGAAGGCAAAGTTCCGAGACTACCGCTCCGCATACGCTAGCGTAAGTCTCCACTTTAATTATCGATCCTAACTCTGTTTTGGCAGGATCCTACAAGAGCCAGGTTTGCATGATGATCTAGGACTGCGATGTTTTTAAAATCAATGCCTTCTAAATGCATTTATAATGATTTAACTTTATGCGATAATTTTAAAAATGATTTTAGATGCTATAAAATTTTATGTGATAAAATTTTCTGCAAGCAAATTTTAATTTGATAATTTTTAACATATGTTCATGTAATAAAATTATTAGATAATTTTGAACATGAAGTTTTAAATTTTATTAGATAAAATTTTATGTTTTAAAATTATGTTGCATGTTATGTTTAGTTGAAACATAAAATAATTATATGATAATTATTGTTTATTGCTGACACTTAATTTCATATGATTTAATTAAGATGTTAGTGTTAATGGATTTGTTATTCTTGTCCCTTATTTGATAACACAAGAAAACCCTTATAGGTTACCCATTAAGAATCTTTAAAATTTATAAGATGAATTTTAATGACATGCGATGTTTTGACAAATTTTTACAACTTTTAAAATACCTAATTCCTGATTAGGATAGTCCTTTTAACCACGATTATTGTTTTAATCGTTATAATAATAATTTCATTAAAAGACTACACTTCAAAAGTGTTGTAATTTGAATTTGTTAAAATCCTAATAACGATTAGGATAGCACGTGAACCTTATAGTTGATAAGGATTTAATAATAGTCATTAACAAATTTTAAATTTTTTGAATTTTAAGGATTCAACTAGTTGATATGATTAATTAGTTGTTAATAAACGCCTTTTAGTTTATGGCACGCATATATAAATGATAAGTGGCATTCAATGGATCATGATACCGGTCAATGTGCTTGGTTAAGTTTGTTGGGTTACCCTAGCTAGACTGGGGTAAGTGACCCCGGCTTAGTCAATTCTCTGGCCATGTCCGCTGGACCGCAATGACACAAATCATGATTATATGACACCATGGACTATATCTAAGTCAAATACATTAATAATCTTCTTTAAGGTTAGCCATAGCCCTCCTTGTTTTAGAGGTTGGCAACTGTAGGTTCTTTGATATAGTTGTTGAGTCAACTCAAGCTATGTCATAGACACTTTATGGAAACTAACTTCTCAATACATGAGATGTAGTCTAGACTTGACCCAAACCGTCATGTCGTGAATACACCGAGCGCCAGCGTAAGTTAGGCTAGACACGAAAACAAGGGTCCGACTAGACTAGTCTTTATGATTTGTTTAGTCAACTCAAGTTCATAAGTGACTAGGGGTAAAAACCGATAAGAGAATCACATTCGATGTGATTAATGAAGAGTCGTCTACCGATCGCAGAGTTAAGCAACTTGGTTAGTCAATTCAAGGTTGTGAGACTCAGGGTGGTCGGGTCCCTTTCCCATTATATTTAATTTGATTAAATCGTTCATTATTATGGCTTAAAATGATCGCTAAAAATAGTGGGAGAATATAGTTAGATAAAATCCATTCTATCTATATTTAAAAACTTGAACATATGCTAAACTATGGTAAGTTTATGTTTACCGATGGAATTAAAACATAATATTCTAATAGAATAAGTTAACTGGTCAAAAGGCCGTTAAATGGATTATCAATTTAAATTCTAATTGATAGAATAAACTATATTCTCATTGACATTAAAATGACCTTCTTAAGGACAGACTTAAGGAATATGATTTCATTAAGTTCTGAGTCCAACAAAATATATGCACGCTACATGTCACTCGCTTCTATATGGGGCAGCTGGAATATATTGATGTTCAAAAGCAAGTTTCTCCATACAATTTATTGAGTCAACTCAAGGTTGTATGCAAAACAGTTTCGATCCGCACGGTTCGAAACTTCGATCAAACTGTTTGATTCGAAGATGAGTGCATGAGTGGTACTAGACCATGTATCCAAATTAGATCTTGAGTCAAGCAACTTATTGAGTCAACTCAAGGTTGTGAAGCTCAAGTGTTTGGACACGTTAGGTGTTTGTACAGCTGGTAATTTTGTTATGACATTTAATATCTAAATGAGATTTAGAAAAGGAAGAAGGCACACAAGAAAGTCAATTGAGAAAGGTAGTTTTATTTATCAGTAGTAAAGGCATAAGTATGAGGAACTGAAAATGTGACATATTTGATATCACGATTTCATAATAATTGTTATACAAAAGAGAACAAACACATTTTTGACGAACGTCGTCACCTTGCTTCTGTAGCAATGTTTTTGTGAGTAATTTGTAATAACTGTAACATATTAAATGTTAATATATGAATACGCAAGATAGTAATAAACATATATGGCAAAATAGACTAGGCCGTACCAAAGAGATTAAGCTTCACAAGTCGCATAAGGGGGGTCTGACCTCTCGTATTATGAAGTCTACGGACACTTGTGAACCTTATTCTCAAAGGTATGATGGCCGAAACTCCTTCTGTAAGACAGTGGGAGAATGACTTGTTGAACTCACAGTCTCGTGCATGTTGATGTACCCGGACCCAAGTCTAAGTTAGCCAGGATAAGTGGTTCTTATTATTATTACGACACGTGTTCTTGATGAAACACAAGTCTGATAAAATAGAGAACAAAAAGACAGAAGTATTTGAAATGATTCAATTAGATCGATAATTCAAATACTTAGCTGCATAAATCTTGCATAAATAAAAGAAACTGTGATTTTCTATCAGGTCAAGTATCTTAACATATTTGATGTGTTAGAGAGCATGAATCGCACTTTGTTAGACATAGTGCAACTCATGGCAAAGTGACTGAGTTACAATCCTACCTCTGGGTTAAGTCCCAGATAGAAATACCTAGGTTTTGATAAGGTTCTGTGAGGACCTTATCAGTATGATATTTATTAAATCAATCGTTAGGAAGTTAAAGGATTACTTAAGACGAAGAGTCGAGTTAGACATCATAGTCGATGATGGTCTAAGATAACTTCCAAGATGAAATTCAGAGTAGAGACTCTGATTAACAGTTTGATGCAATAGGTCCGTGCATATAAATAGAGTATGGACTTTAGTTTACGTGCCCAAAAGAAATTGTTTCTTAATGTCTACAAGTAAATCTTCAAGTTAGAAGATTGGTGCAGAAAGAAAAATAGTTAAGTACAATTACATTGGTTAAGAACGTTTTCATCCTAATTCCTATAAACGGATTATGATGAAACCGACTCGCCAGTAGATGCATACAAATCTACTCGGACCGAACTCAATGTAAACACTCATGATAACCATGAAAACTGGAACATTCATTTGTAGTTCGTTTTCTAAATATGATTTAGAAGAACGAACTTGTATGAACTAGCCAGAAATTTTTCAAGGTCAATGGGAGCGAATAAAATACATGCGAGGCATCAAGGGGCTGGGACATATTTTTTTGACAAAGTGGTCAAAAGAGTTTGACACTTTTGAATATGAACCGTCTAAAATGACCAATAACTATTTTTAAATTATTATTGTAATGTACGATAAGCTGGATGAGATCCAGGATAATTAAATGGATTCCGTATGACCAAAAGAATTATTTGAATGAAATTGAAATGGTTGGTCCAATATGAACATAAAAACCCATTAAAGTCTATACAGTAGACGGTTTTAGCAGATCCACTCATGAAGACTCTACCACAAGAAGTCTAGAAAGACGTATGTGTAAAAATGGTATGAGATACCGGGATAATTGGGCCTAAGTGCAAGTGGGAGATGTTGCGAGATAGATATGCCCTCGAGGCAGTTATTTATGTGTAATTGTACAAACATCTTGCTCACAATAATAGTAAGCTGTTTGTTATAAATTTATCTAAGTTAATCATAATGTAGTTATCATTGATATTAACTTAGGTAAAGTCCTGAGACTTAATGCAAGGTCAAACATGTATCGAGATGCGTATCTCGATCATGGAGAAATGTTTGACCGTCTGTAGCATAAGTCTAAAATGGTTCGTGGTCGTAGATGCTTCGAGACAAGGATATCGAAACATCAGATAGACCATTGTGTCTTAGTCTTCACCGTTAAGCGGTGGCGATGATCTCATGATCGTTCGACTTGGCGAAGTCGGAGACGAGACACAGGTGCTCATTAGAGAATGAGTTCACTGAAAGATCCACAAGAGTTATCATATGGTTACATTGACCAATCTGTCAATGATAACTCTTAGTGATGATAGGCTAGTTGGTCTTTTGACTTGAGGTCATTTTACGAACCTATGCGTAAACGGTGCCACTTAGATCACTGACCTAACTTCGAGGCTAGGCCTGTTGAAAGGTCGTTGATTGGGTTTCACTTGAAGCGTACGAGGAGAGTAGTGGCCAAGAGAGGATTCGTCTCTCCCGGTCAATGGGAGTTAGTGTCGTAGAGTTAATTCGGTCTTTAGTGAAAACTCTGGCCAGAGTATGTTGGAAGATGTCCAACATTATTTGACTAAAGATCAATGGAGATTAATCGGATTCGAGCTATTGGGGTTGACAGTTTGACCGAACCCTAGGCTTGAATTAAATGACATAGTTTAGATGAAAATAATATAACTGCGGAATTCATCACGGACACAGTCAAGGTGGTCCTGAAAATACTCATGTCGATGAGTTAACCACATAAATGATACTGAAACATGTACGACAATTGCTGCTCGTAGTCACTGCCGTCTGGAGCTTCGAGCCCCACTTGTAATCGGGTCAGGCTGTAGGGTCTCACATAGAGTGCGACCTTTGTCTAGTAAAATGTAAAAACATTAGGGAGATGCATTTGATGCAAGGGATAGAAAACTACAAAGAGTTTGCAGTTTGCTCCGACATTCGGGATAAATGATCCTGAGTGCAAGTGGGAGATGTTGAGGGATGAATGCCCTCAGATTCTTTGTATATGATGCAAATGATATTTTAAGCATAGACAGGGACTATTTTGCATACGATGCAAGCTGAGTTAAATGTGTCCTAAATAGTTTACGACACTATTTAACATAATAAACGCGAGGAAAAGTTTACATGTAAGATGGGAATGTCCCGGTATCAAGATTGCACAAATGAATCAGCCCAAGTCTGATCCGGACCAGACCCAGGCACCTTGCCAGACCCACACGTCTAGTCCAGGCAGCCTGGGCATGTGTGCATGGTGCCAGGGCGCCTAGCCCGCCTAGGCCAGGTGCCCTGGGCCTGGGCGCTTGGCGCCCTGGGCCTGGCCTAGGTGCCCAGGGCGCCTGGCACCTGGGCGCCTGACCCAGGGCCCAGGCGCCCAGGGCCAGGCCCAGGCGCCCGGCCCAGCCGCCTAGCACCTGGGCACCTGGCACAGGCCTGGGCAGTGCCCAGGCTGGCTGGGCCAGGCATCCAGCCTGGTCTGGGTCCAGCCCAGGCTGGCACAGTAAGGCCTGCACCTTGGTTTTCGAACCCTAGGTGCAGAATTTCATATGACGGCTGGTTTTGTGCAAAAAAGGACTTTTAGGCCCATCTTTGGACGATCAATTGGAGGGTCAAACAGACTCAGATTGACACGCCATTTTTTCCTACGCGTTCACCATTCATTGCTCTTCGATTTAGTAGGTTGTATCAATATTGAAGCTCAACGATGAGGGAGATAAAATTCATGGAAGTTTGGCCTTTATGAAAGGCAAACTAACTTGAATTATTTAACTCCAAACTTTAGTCCCACATCGGAAGTGGAGTAAAGGGGGGGTCAGCCGCCTATATAAATAGGGGTCTCCCCCTTCCTCTAAACTTGTCCCAAACTCTAGATCTGAGCGACTCCCAAAAATTTTGGAGCACGCTCGGATCTAAGCTTAAATTAATATTATCTCTTCTCCCTAAATTTCTGCCTTACTCCTGAAGGGCTCTAGCAATTCCACGAAGGGGTTCAGATCTGATCCGAAATCTTGGCGAAGGATCGCGCTCGGGTGAAACTTTCTTCGGCGCATGGTTGGCTCGGCGACAAGAGGATTTCTCCCCTCGGGATGCAGAGCTGTTCAAGGATCGGTTTGGTGCGGGACGGGGAGTGGCTCGAAAAACGGTGCAGTACACCTTGCCTGTACCAAGGCAAGGTTCCGGGTATGTAATTTAGAAGCTTTATTTTAATTATGTCGCATTAGATTAGATCCTTCTTGTGGTGGTCAGATCCACCTCAAGTTGACATATATCCTGACTAAGGGTCTTGATTTTCCTTAGGGCTTCATTTAAAAGTTTAACGATAGTCTTCCGCTGTGTTTTCTTTTGGTTCTATTGCTCGTCCTATTTAGGACGGGCATAGAGATTTGTGCCCTGAGGGTCCATCAAAACCTAACAGGATGATCCTTCTTGAAGCACCAATCCTTAGGGAGATCTAGCGATAATGTTATTGTAGCATCCCTTTCCTCTCTTGGTGCACCATTAATGTTGTCCTCTTGCTCATTGGAATTGCTAGTAGTTTTCTCCTGTCCATCCAAGCCACCTATAATATCTGAAGAATCTGCAGCACTAGAAGATTCGTTAATAGAACTTTTCTCGTCAAATTTCACATACACAGTTTCTTAAATAGTAAGACTTCATTTGTTAAATACTCGATAAGATTTGTTATGTGGTGAGTATCCAATAAAAATGACCTCATCTGATTTTGCATCAAATTTATCACGATTTTCGACCACTTTCAGAATATAGCACTTGCATCCAAATGGTTTCAAATGTGATAAGTTGGGAGTCAACTCTCTATAAAGCTCATAAGGTGTTTTCTTCAAAATGGGTCTAATGGACACACGATTTAAAATGTAGCAAGAAGTATGTATGGCTTCGGACCAAAAATATACATGCAATTTGTAATCATGAATGATGGTCCTAGACATTTCTTGCAAAGTACGATTTTTCATCTCAACCACCCATTTGGTTGTGGTGTCCTCGGGTGGAAAAATTATGTGAATAACCTTTTGAAACACAAAAATCATCAAAGCTAGTATTAACAAATTCTCCTCCATGATTACTCCTAACTTTGACTATTGAAAACCCTTTTTCATTTTCAACCTTTATACAAAATATTTTTAAAACATCAAAAGTTTCATGTTTGTGTGTCAAAAAATAAACCCAAGTGAAACGTGAACAATCATCGACAATGACAAAGCAATAATGCATACCACCTAAACTAGCAGCCTTTGTGGATCCAAATAAATCCAAATGTAGTAGTTGCAATGGCTTAGAAGTAGTTACAACGTTTTTAGGATTGAAACTACTTTTATGTTGCTTACCTAGTTGACATGCATTGTGAAGCTTTCCCGATCAAAGCTAATTTGAGGTAAACCTCTCACCAGTTTCTTTCGAGCAAGTTTTGAGAGTAGGTCCATGCCGGCGTGGCCTAATCTTCGATGCCATAGCCAACTAATCTCATGTGATACAACTAAACATTTTAGATTATTTGAGTCACTATGTTCGTTAGTGTAGATGTTATTATACGATGTACCCTTGAAAAGAATATCATCACCTTTCAAAATATATACTTTGTCATTTTCGAAATGCACCTTAAGGACTATAGAGCATAGCTGACTCACACTTAACAAATTATGTGCCAAACCATCAACAAGATTAACATTCTCAAAACCACAAGAGGATGCTTACCAGTGTAACCTTTACCTAAGATTTTGCACTTCTTTCCATCGCCAAGAATAACTGTCCCTCCATCTTTCCATGATAGAGTCATGAAGAGGGATCATTGTCAGTCATGTGGTTCGAGCAACTGCTATCCAGGTACCAAATGCTATCATATTCCACTTGAACATGCACCTACAAAAGATGATGCACCCTTTGGTAACCAAATTTTGGATCCACAATTGTTAGTACGATACTTAGAAACCCATATAAAATATTCAGGATTATATCTAGCCAAGCAATCATACATAACATGAACCTTTTTGTTGCAATGAAAATATGTAACATTGAAATGTTTATTAGTAGATGACATGTGATTTTTGTGCATGCAATGTTGAAAGCTCATGTCGCTTGCAAAATTATTTTCAATGGTCTTTCCTAGCTTTTTCCTTAGGGTGCTTTTTCTGAAAGCCGAGACTATGTTTACTAGATTGTTCATTAAGCCCATTTATCATCTTATTAAAACTTTCTTGGCTATTTGTGAATTTTTTAATGTCAAGCTAAGATTTTGATTTTCATTCTCAAGTTTACTAATCCTAGTCTCATATATTTTTTCTTTTTCACTAGTTTCTAAGTCAACGGCTATATTTTTCCTTTTATTAAATTAGATTTTTCTTTTTCAAGCTCTTCCAATTTTTCTTCATAGCTAGCAATTTTTAGGTTCAACAATTTTATTTAAGAATCTTTAAATCTAAGAATGCTAAGTTTCTCCTTTAGTTTTTAGCTAAATTAAAGTTGTCATGTTCTAATATAGCCAATTTTAATTAGCATTTTCTAGCTCTAAGGTTTTTGTTTCTAATTGGGTTTCGTCAAAATTGTTTATTATTTATTTTTGTTCTTTCCACTTAATAAAAAGCTCATCTCTCTCTCGTGACATGCTCCCTAATTCCTCTTTTAATGAATCACAAAATCTTTTTAGCTTAAGGAATTTAGGACCCATTTCTTGAAGGAGATCTACAAGAAATTCATAAGCTTCCTCCATGATAGAAAACATATCATCACTAATATTCATTTCATCATCAAAGTTTTGAACAAGGGAACCAATTTTTACCTTTTCCTTTCCAGCCATAAAGCAAGTTCCAATGTTGTCGTTCCAGTCATCGTCTGAGAAGATCTCCTCTGCATCAATTTCTCCCCATGTAGCCACCATTCCTCCCTTTGACGTCCCTTTTCTCCATCACCTGTCTTTTCCTTTCCTTTCCTATCAGAATTGGACATTCTGTTTTAATGTGCTCTCTCTTATTGCATCTGAAACACTGGGATGCAGAACTTTCTTCATCATTTCCTTCGTTTTCTTGATTCCCCAAATACTTCTCGTCCTTCTTTTGTTGTTTTCAGAAACTTCACAAATTTCATTGTAACAAGAGCTAGGTTTTCATCATCTGATTCATTCATCTCGTCCTTAAGCATTTTGTAGACTTGAAAAGCTAAATTATTTTCCTTTGTGTCTCCTTCGTTGTTTTCTCTTCCTTCTTTGGTGTGCTATCAGTTTCCATCTTCAATTGAACCTCACAAGCACTTAATTTTCCCATTAATTGCTCGAAACTGATGCTTGCCAAGTCACGTGCTTCTTCAAGCGCTGTCCTCTTTTGAATCCAATCACCAGATAAAGAATATAAAATATTTCCAACCAAATCTTCCTCTAGGATGTCCTTCCGTAAAGCTTTCAATGGATTGACGATATCTGCAGAACTGGAAAACATAGTATCCATAGACTCATTTGGCATCATAGCAAAATATTCATATTTTTGTAATAACATTCTAATACGAGTTTTCTTTACCTCACTAGTTCCCTCTTGAGTTACTTCAAGTCTAGTCCAAATATCCTTAGCACTAGAATAAGAACTAATATGGTTAAATTCAGTTTTATTAAGCCCAGAATACAATATGCTCATGGCCTTAAAGTTTAGATTTTCTAAGAGATCATTTTCTTTTTTGCTGCTCAGGAGTGAGGTTTTCAACTAGGGTAAAGCTTTCATTGATTATTTTCCATAATGCTATATCAATGCCTTTGATGTGTATGGACATGCGTTTTTTTCAGTAACTATAGTCCGTACCATCCAATAGCGATGAACTAAGTAAATACTGTCATTCTCTTTGATTATGCATGTCATATGAGTATATGTGCGGAATTTGTGCCATAGGATTGAAATTCCACTAGACTTTGAATCTGAAAGGAATTCTTCTCTGATACCAATTATAAACACCCTAGAGGGGGTGAATAGGGTGTTTGGCACAAATTAAAAAACAATCACAATCACAGAGATAATAAAACACAGATATTTTTAACGGAGTGGCTCCCCTCCAAAACCCCAACCCTAAAACCTATGAGGATTTCTGTCACGCCCCGCTTCCCAAAACGACGGAAGCGAAACGTGACTAAGGTCCGTATGGGCCAGAGCTGCGAAGCTCGGACCCAATAAGCGCCTGTAGGGGTACCATTTAAAATTTTCAGGTTCTTGCATAAAAATTCCATAACAAAGAATAAGAGTACTCGAAAGGAAATTGCATTCATTGATAAAAGAGACAATATCCAGCATATAACAAGTCTAATAAAAGAAATCCTAAGCATGGAAACAAACTGCAGAAAAGAAAACTAATGGTGCGAAACACCCAACCTAGGCAGAAGGTAAAGTGGTGCTACGCACCCAACTAAATAGTAACCTCTGTAAGACAGCGATGGAAAAGACCTCTAAGTCTGGTCCTCGTCAGGTACGTACTCTGGGTCGATGTCCTCTTGCTCCACGTACTCAGATATATCCAGCTCGTCCACGTACTCTGGCTCAACACCTGACGTACATCACCCAAGAGAAATGGAACTTTACGTCAGGTAAAGTCTGCAAGGAAGGGTTAGACTCCACTACAAGTGTAAGGTAATTAAGAGCAACAATTTACTGGTTGATTACATGCTGAGGTTATGACATGGCAGTTATATTATGCAGAAAGAAAAAACGGTGCAGGAAAAGTAAACGTGACAGACAGTAGCCGTAGCGTGTGCTACCGGCTACAGGATTAAGCTAGACGGGACAGGACAAGACAAGACAAGACATGTGTGACACGAAGGGTTCACGCCTTATGGTTTGAGGACGGCCAGACCCTCTCCCCGTGCGACCGCTCAACCCTACCCCAAACCCAAGTGCTCAAGACAAGACAATACAGGGATCACTCTCGCTGGGAGAGCATTCGAAATGCCCGGAGGCTTTTTGTAACAGGGATCACTCTCGCATGGAGAGCATCCGAAACGCATGTATGCTTTTTGTGTAACAGGGATCACTCTCGCTTGGACAGCATCCGAAACACCCTTAGGCTTTTTGTAACATGACATGATAGATGTTGAGGAGTTGTTCATTCTAGAGGTCCACACGTACACACACACAGAATAGCCCTAAGGTGTCAGTTGTTGTTGTTGCGCTTAGACTTCGTCGTCAAGTCTAAGCTGTCCGGGGGGGTCACGGACGCTATCAGTTCACGTCTGGTTCTCTTTAAATATACTTTAACTTTCTAAGAAGGAGGTGGCCTAAACGTGGCCGTAAGTACACAAGTGTAAACACTTGCCTGCAGTGGCGAGTACGTCGTCTGTCTGGAGCATCTTGTCGAAGCGGTGCATCAGCGAGGGTCCGTCTGAAATAGGTCAACGGTGATGTCAGGACACGTTCTCCATCATTCCTATTAAAGTTCATTTCTAGGTTCAACGGGGCTATCCTGGCAGTTAAAGTCATGTTTTCGTTTTGGTTCAGCCTAATCGACGATGTATCCTATGTGTATAGATATTCAAGTCCTTCGTCGATGTCTAAGATTTAGCAACGTTTTAAAGGAGCATAAATGAAATTTAATTATTGTTAACGATTTTTAGATTATGTTTCGGTTTGCTACAGTGGGGGTTCTTACTAAGCTTTAGGGGACTAACCTTTTGACGTTGATCGAAGAGCGGATGTCGGGTCTGAACGACGATGGATCTGCATCTTCTGCAACATCTCGGCCACGGGTAGCGCAGCGAGACACTTCTTGACAGCGAGGTGGAGGCAAAAACAGTGAGCAAATTTCGATCTCACTCCAGTTGCAGGTAGCGCAACGAATCTACATGACGGCGGAAACGTCGAGGGAAAACACGCGAGTTCGGTGATGCGCGTGAACTCCTAGGGGCAAAGCGGGCTGCCGAGGATTGAAGGAGGTCAGTGGGGGTTGCTCGGCTCGGTGGGTGGCCGACGGTGTCAGCGCACGACGGTGGGCGGCCGTGAGAAGACGAAGATGACAGATTTGCGCAACGGTTGTTGTTGTGTGTCGCAGCGAAAAAGCGGTGACCAGAGGGGTCAAAGGGGACTGTACGTTCATAAAGTATACTGGTCTTAAAAGGTTACCGTTCTCATGCCGGTTCCCTGTTAAAAGGAACGCTACTAGGTTATCAAGTATCATATACTCGTACTACAACTATTATATCATAAAAGAACATGGGTGAAAGATGTTAGTATTATTAAAAAAACCCAGGGTCTGCTTGCAAATGTTTTATAAGAACATGGTTGAAGTGCTGCCACTCACATGTTTAGTAAAAAGCCTTAACTACTAGCTAACAGCATGCACACATACTAACTTACTGATTTGTACTAACATTTAAATATATTGACACAAGTTATAAGATTCATTTAAAATCTAACTTACGTAATATCTAATCTTCTGGTAAGTTAATAACATGTTGACAAGTAACAGTTTACTATTATCCATCATTAATGTCTTACATCATAATAATACATGCACTAACAGCTTCTATAAATGAGTAACTCGCATGTTTAAAACAATTACCTGATTTAGTAGCAGGTTGAAAGGCGACAAGTTATGGAGACCCCAGGTGCGACGACGTGGCCTGTAGTGGCGGCGACGTGGTGCGGTGGCCGAAGCGAAGTCGCTGACGGTGAGTGGGAAGGACGGTGACTCGGGCGTCGAGGTTTGTTTGAAGACTGGAGGGCACGTTGACAAGCATGCCTGGCCCTGACCCAGGGTAACCAGGCCAGCCACCCAGGGCCCAAGGCCAGGGGGACCATTTCTTTCTGCTGCGCATTTAGCTTCAGCATACGCGATGCACATGGTGCTAAAGGCGGTCATCGACCTCAGTGTGCTCGATATCATGGCCAACACTGGGCCCGGTGCCCAGGTTTCGACTGCAGAGATCACGTCCAATATCTCTAATGTGATGAATACGCAGGTTGGGTCGTTCTTGATCGGATTCTGAGGTACTTGGCCAGTAGCTCTGTGCTGACTTGCTCAGTGATCGAGGGAGACAACGACCTTGTCGAAAGGAGGTACGGCCTCAGACCGGTGTGCAAGTTCTTTGTTAGTAGCCCTGATGGGGCATCCCTTGCTCCTCTGGTCCTGATGAACCAAGACAAGCTCCGCCTGGATGTTTGGCAAGCCTATTTTCTATGTTGTTTTTGCAGGAAAGTTCTTTATGTTCGATCCAGCTATGCATCTTTTTCATATATTGGACCCTAATCTTAGTGCATCCCAGGACCTAGTCAAGACTCACACTGAAACACACAACACTAGTCTGTGCACACCCCTCAAGATAAGTTATTGGCTTTTAACATGGATTCTTATTATGGGCCTATGGTTGATTTTTTTGATTATTTCTCTTAGATTTTTTTATCCCCTTTATCCCGCAAGAAAAGTTGTGAATTTTAAACAATTTCATATGGGCAACTTTTTACTAAGAGACTTATCACTTTCACATACGATGATGTGACACATTATATTTGTGGGTAGCAATGTGTCACGTCATAATATTAAAGAGATCTCACACAAGTCATTTTTAAGGGGTATTGGTTTTATATCTCCCTATTTTGGACCATCTTTTAGCATATCAATAAAACTTTTAGGCGTACAGATGAGCTTCATAGCATTGCACTTGGCTAGTTTTCAAACCCCAAAAAACAATTTAGTATTTCAATTTTTTAAAAATTATATTTAAATGGCCCAAATTTTCAACTCGCCCTGGGCCCTAATATCTTCCGAACCGGCCCTGTTGACGAGGTGGCGGAGATGTGTTGTAGGCAAGGTCGAGGGATGGTCGGATGGAAGCTGGGCTTGTGGGCTTCGGGAGGAAGGGAAGGTGGTTCACTTTGTTTGGCGACGACAAGGAGTGTCCACCTGGGTTTCGAGCTGATGGGAGGAGGGAGGTGAGAGGAAGAAGACGGTGTGGCTTGGGGTGTTCGGACGGAGGTCTGGTAGTCGGACGGGGCTCTGGGTCTGCTTGGTGCCTTGTTGATCGGATGCCCGGATGCACACCCGGGGCACGCGACTCGCTAGTCTTACCGCAAGCGCACGGTGTAGTGGCGAGCGGGTATCGAACACGAGGAGGCCTAATGACAGTGTCCTCTTCAATCCACCTGGCTATAAGAATGGTCGAGAAATATTCGCAATAAAGCGGTCAAAGTCGTTCAATTGTATAAAAGGGATATCAAATTAATAAAGACGCCTAGGGGATAGGGAATCCCCGCTACAAACCGTATCTCGTCATTGTGATTCGTAGGTGTCACAATTGCTAGACTTGAAATTCAGGTGAACTAGTTGCAACTAAATGTAGAAACAAGCTCATGCTCTCGCGCTATTGCCGGTCTATAGCAAACCTAGGGTAGGGTCCAATCTCTTGCAAACCCTAACCTAGGCAAACTAGCGTGAAGAACAACATCATCGTTCAATCGTATCTCGAGCCCACTCTCGGGTAAACTCGAGCTACGACCTAGGTTGGGATAGTTCCTACCTGTCCAATCTCTTGCAAACGGGTATTGGTATAGAATTACAATCGAAAACCCTAGTTTCAGTCCAATCTCTTGCAAACCGATTCCGGAGAAATCCAATTGCGACCCAATTCGAATTTCTAGGGCTTCCTATCGAGTTGGGATCCAATCTCTTGCAAATCCCAATCGGTATGAATCCCTAGCTATTCGTATTATAGCAATCCCAAACTAACCCTAATCAATTCTAGCAATAATTTCACCAATTCATCACAAATTAGAAATAGGGTTCGTAGGGTTCATCCCTACGCCGTAAGACGATAAAACTACTCACAATTCATAATAAAATGCAATAGAAACTCGCAATCAAAATCAATAGAATTGATTGCAATATTCAATATATCAATAAAAATGGAGTTTTTGATAGGGAGAGAGACAAACCAATGAAGTACCAATAGCATCCAACAAAAATAACACTTTTCTCTCCTCTCTAAAAGCTAAATCTAATCTATGAAAAGTAATCTAAAAAAGGCTGCAAAAAGTTCTGAAAAAGCTCTCTAAACTAGGTTAAAAACTGGGGTTAAATACTCCCCAAAATAGCCCAAAAAGCTGTGACGAAAATGCCCCTGCGCAGCCTCAGAATCGCAGTTTATGCTACAAGCAGCGCGGCTCACTCGGTCGAGTGACAAATGTCATTCGGTCGAGTGACAAACCCTGACAAATTCCAGTAAGTTCGGACTTTTGGGGGTCGGCTCCTCGGGAGTCACTCGGCCGAGTGACTTTCTTTGCTTCGGCCGAGTCGAATTCTTCACTCGGCCGAGTCGAAACTCGGGGATTGACTGAAAATTTACAGTAACTCTGGACTTTTTGTTGCCGTCGTCTTGATGCCACTCGGGTGAGTGGTGTCTCCGTGGTTCGGCCGAGTGGTCTGGAAATGCTCGGCCGAGTGCATGCTGATACTCAGTCTTTCTGCGTGTCCGATTTGTCCGGCCGAGCGGGCTCTCGATGGTCGGCCGAGTGACACCTTCACTCGGCCGAGTGACATGCTGAAAATGCCCATTCTTTTTATTTTTGCTCCCTCGTCGCTCCTACGACGTTCTTTCGTCTTTCACTCCTCTCCAACAGCAAAATTCCCCTCGGGAGAGTCACGGGTGACACTCCGAAGTGGGTGCATCTCAGAATCACTCCAAATCGCTCGAAATCTCCTGAAATTCGACAAAAACAAGAAATCGTGAAAAGCATCGCAATATTGCCGAAAAATCGTGAAAAGCGCGATTCGAGCGATCAAAATGGCATGCAAACATGCAGAAAAAAGGTGTAAAATATGGAGTGATCAAAATCCCCCAAGCTTACCTCTTACTCGTCCTCGAGGAAGATGAGTAAAAAGCGAACCCGGTGGATAAAGAAAAATAGAAACGATGGAAAGGTGGAAAACGAAAAACGAAAAGCAAAGTAGAAAGCGAAGAGGGAAGTTGCTAGATCATTTTTCTCAGGACGTGGGTTTTGCTTACTCATATAGCATGCATCGAATGTAAAACACATGTCAAAGACTTTTATCTCGATATCATAGTATAAATGTGCATTTGAAATAGAAAACCCAAGAATATCAATATAGCATGAAAAATGGAATAATTCTAGAATTAGCATCGTCTGAAGCATTTAAAGCAGTATACAATATCGTAGATCACACACTTTTCAATTGAATGCTTTCTATAAGGAGTATAAGAGATATCACACAATAGAGTAGTAAGAATAGAAAAGCGTGGTTTTCATGAAATGAATGCTAAGCGTAGATTTCTTGATTTCGTAAAACTTTAAGCAATCTCACCGAGTATAAAATATTACTTAGCCTAGGTTGTCATGCACCGTCAAGTAGTCTCTCACTCACACATCATTGGATCCTCTCCCCCAAGCTTATCCATAAGCGTGGTGGCATATACAAAACAATATTTATATCCCCGTTTCTTATGAAGCTCCAAAAGTCAAAGAAAACAAAAATAAAAGCAAAAGAGGGAAGAAAGAGAG
The DNA here is from genome assembly GCA_030789695.1 of Scilla litardierei. NCBI lineage: Eukaryota > Viridiplantae > Streptophyta > Magnoliopsida > Asparagales > Asparagaceae > Scilla > Scilla litardierei. Next base: position 84,037,342 of record CM061132.1, on the reverse strand, counting down.
AAAGGATATGAGATGGGATCGTTTTTGAACTCCTTTTCTCTTTTCTTCTCTTATTCTCAAATCTTTTTCTTTTTTTTTCTCTTTTTTTCATAATAGCATATTTACACAAATGATCCCAAATCAAAGAGAATGATATACATTTATTTTTCTTTGGGTTTTGGGGAATTTGGAGCATGCGATATAATAACGGGGGAATGCCAATAATAGAATTGCTAAGGGGAGATTCACCAATGAATTTAAAATAAAGAAATAATGTTCAAGATATGTGAGAAAGAAATAAATGTATCTCTCGGTTCACTCTATAGGACGTGCATGACAACTTCAGCAGGGTATTCTAATCTACTCAGTTTGATCTCAAAAAGTAGACTAATCCAGATTTATCAATGCTAGCAAACATTCAATCAACCCGAAGTGAAGCGTAAAAATCATGCAATAAGAAGTGATATGAGAAAAGAAAGCAGTACTCCAGATATAAGCATCAATGCGTGAATCTTGGTGTGTTTTCTATGATAACATACTTATGAATCATCAGACATCAGCTAATAATAGAATTTCATCCATTTTCATACCGAAAAAGAAGTGGGTTACTATTTCTAAATGCAAAACAGAACATAGCATATGATATCAGAAACAAAAGCTATGACATGACAAATTTAGCATGCATATAGAGAAAAACTAACACCACGTCATCGTCATCACAGAAAAATCATCTCTAGCAAAAGATGAAAGAAATAAAGATAAACGAAAAACAAAGATATTTACAATGCAGCACACAAAGAAAATAAGAAAAACATGATGCATGGTAAAAAAAGGAAAAAGTGATGAAAAATGGGTGCAAAAGCGGAAAAACGTGAAAAAACTAAAAATAAAGGTGATAAAAGTAAAAAGTGTGAGAACTCACTCCCCCAAGCTAAAGTGCATAGTGTCCTCAATGTGCGAAGTGTGGCACACCGAGAGACAGGTGATGGTCGGGGAGGGTGATGATGCATGCATGGTAAAAAAAGAAAAGGTAAAAATAAAAAGAAAATATGATGATGTGAATGATGCATGCAATGATGGGAGTGATGCAGATATGTGTCACCAAAAATACTCTCCCTCTCTCCCAAAAAAGATATATAAAGATGTGAGCAAGATAATGACAAAAATAGTGCGGTGGGGAGGGGTGTGGGCAAAAATCTATCGACAGGACCAGCAGAGAATGGGCAGCATAACGACAAAAAGGGTCAATGGAATCAAGGGTGTGCCTAAGCTGGGGGTGCTGCACCATCTCCGTCCTGTGGCGGAGGTGGGGGGGTGGTGGTGGTGGTGGTGGACGTGTCTGCTGGGTGGGTGGTGGACGTGTCTGCTGGGTGGGTGGGTGTAGTGGAGGGAGTCGTGCCACTATCTGATTCAGGTAAGCCTGAATATCAGGAAGCATGGCGACGCGAGACTCCATGGAACTGACCGCGGCAGAGAGAGCCCTAAAATCGCCCCTGAGTCCACTCACCGCCCCCTCAAGAGCACGAATGCTCTGAAGTAAGGCATCAGGGGGTGGTGGAGTGGAGGGACGGACATGTCTAAGCTGTGAAGGTCGGGGATGTCTGATACGGGCGGTGTAAGTAATCGGGACAGTAGGCAAGTGTGCAAAAGGTGTTGTGCTCACTAGTGGATGCCCAGCCTCAGTGCGAGGCTGGGACACATGCTGGGATGAGGAGGCAGCAGCAGTGGTGGTGGAAGATAAAATCGGTAACGAGGCAGCAAGAGAGGTCGGTGACACAGGTGTGAGGACAGACGTCACGACACTCTCGGATAGGACAGCTACGGTGGAGACAGAAGGGTCGACCGCTGGGGAGGAAGTGAATGGACCAAAAGGTGACACCCCAGCGGACAACAAGCTAGATAGGGACCGTACAACAGTAGGGAAGGAAGACTCGCCGCTCTCTAGTATGGTGGGTGGACGCTCGGGAAGAAGTGAAGAAATAGGCTCAACCGAGATAGGCGCAGCAGTGGTGGGGGTGGGGGTCGTGGACGTGGTGGACGTGGTGGACGGCTCAGCAAGGGTACTCCCGACACTGGCAGAAGTGGGGACAGAAGTGCCGGGAGGTGCAGAAAGTGCAGGCTCAGGCTGAGCGATCACGGGGTCAGCAGGAGGTGCAGGGTGTGCAGGGGGTGCCTGCTCAGCGCCCTCAGCCTCAAGAACGTAAGCAACTGTGATGAGGAGATCTATCGCTGGGATCCAATCCTCGTGGGCCGGTCCTATATGTGTCCGAGCTAGGCTCGAAAGGGTCATGTAATCAGCACTGAAAGGACCGTGCAACCACACCCAGTGCCACTGGCCATGGGGACGAAGCATCTTCATCCGGGCCATGACGTCTATCGAGAGTGCAGTGGGGCCCGGGGCTCGTCTAAGTTCAGCAAGTAGATCCACGCTGGTCATCAGGGCTAGCAAAGTAATCAGACCGCCGCAGCAAATCGGTGAGCGAGCGCCCACCGAAATGATGATGCGGTCTAAGAACCAGCTAACAATATCAATCTCTACGGTGGGGACCAGTTCATCACTATCCCTATCGAGAACTCTGGGGCGGGTCATCGCGTAGAGCATATAGAGCTCAGGCATAGACATCGTTCCAGGCTCGTACCTCGCCAAAAAGGTGGTCGCCATGAGGCGCTGGGCTATGCGGAGGCAAGGGTGTAGGATGGCCGAGGCCTTGGCCCTACTAGGGTCAAAGCCGTGGTGGGAGCCCGTGATATGTGTCCAGAACGTCGAAGTGTCAAATGATGGTGGTTGGATATGAGTGGGTGCGTAGGCTCGGTCGGGGACGGGGACATCGGGCCACTGGAAGAACGCACGAAGCATGTCGAGAGTGACCTCGCACTCTCAATCCATAAGTCGGAATGTGCATCCCCCAGGGGTCCGGGCGATCGAGCTAAGTACCTCAAGTGTCGGACGGACGTAGGTGTCCGTCGACACAGACAAAAATTCACGCCAACCCACGTTGTGGTACAACGTGAGCATCCCCTCTAGCACCCCTAGGTGGTCCAGGTCTTCTAAGTGTGCAAACCTAGAGGGCACAATAGATCGCTGGGCGATACGCTTAAATCGGACACGCTGTGCGTCGTCTCTGAACGTGATCCCCAGTGGCCCGACAATGGGAGCCGGTGGTGGGATGGGATCGGCAGGGATGGGCTGTGCGTGAATGGGATCGGCGGGAAGCGGCTGTGTAGGGGGTGGTGGACTAGGTGGAGGGGAGTCCTCCTTAGCGTGAGAGGGATCGACATCATCGGTCCTCTTCCGCTTGGAAGAGGCTCCCCGCGTGCGTGGCCTAGTGCGGGGCGGCATGTATGCCGCGAGTGCTCACCCAATAAAAATGTAATGCGGCGTGCGTAATAAAAGGAACGAGTGTACCTGTACACGCCGCAAGTGCAAGCCAGTAAGTGTGTGTGAAGAGTGCCACCTCTGCGAAGCTAAAAATGCGTCCTGAAGCTCCCCTAAGCTCCCCCAAGATAGCCTGCAAATCAAACAACGATATTAGCGGGTAATATTCAAAATACATGGGGGAGATGGGGTATAATAGATAGATAAACAATTTAATTTGGGTTGGAGGCTCAACGGGCATACGGATCGTCAAAAATGGGGAGAAAAGGGAATTTTGCGCTAAATGGGGGATCACCGGAGCTCGGTCGGCGGTGGGGGGTGTCGCCGGAGGTCGGCGAGGGTCGGCGAGGGTCGTCGCCGGCGGTGGTCGGCGATCGAAGCCGACGACGATGGGATTCGGGCGAGGGAGGGGTCGTCACGGGCGAGGGAAGTCGAAAGGGCTCGGGGCTCAGGCGAAATGAACTGTGAATTGCGCTTCGAAATTCGTGCCGAGCCCAGCGACTTATATAGGGGAAGTTACGACTCGGCCGAGTGACTATGTTGCTCGGCCGAGGAACATAACGAAACATGAGTTTTAAATTTCTCCTCGCCACTTACGACTCGACCGAGTGGCTTCTGTTCACTCGGCCGAAGGGAGAAAACTCCTTCGGCCGAGTGGCATAAGCACTAGGCAATATTCAGGCTAGGAGGGTATCTGTTTCCCTCGGCCGAGTGACTAAACATACTCGGCCGAGTGACAGTTAATTCGAAATGCACAAAAAAGACAGAGAGTTGGGTTCAGCAGACTTCCCTTGTTGGTACCCCACTCGGCCGAATGGGGTCCTTTGCTTGGCCGAGTCACATATTATACTCGGCCGAGTGACGTGTTGTTTTCTGCTTCGGGGCTCCGTTTTCGCTCTACTCTCTGTTTTTCTTCCTCCAATTGGTTTCTTCTTCCTCCCAAGGCCTGAGCGCATTCCTGGAGTGCTCTTCCTTGCCTCTATCTTCCTCCATGTGAGAGATCTACTTTTCTCCTCTCATGTCATAGAAATTAAGACCCGTTGTCACGGTTTCTATGGGCAAAAAGACTCAAAACACTAATAAAGTCTAAAACAAAAATAAAAACCAAAATAAAAAGAATGCAAAAACCGTCGGGTTGCCTCCCGACAAGCGCTCTTTTAAGGTCTTGAGCTCGACCCCTTTGGATATTCAATTAACGCTTGATGTTGGGTGCATATGAGATGCACCCGTCGAACTTGCCGGGAAGACCGCTTGGATTTGGATCGTGGTGGTGTGTGTCCTTCCTCAGCGCCCCTTCATCATGAGCAATGTTGGGGGATGGCTCCCCCAAGCTTGAGCTTGTTTCGGTCTTCGATTTCGCCGGTGACACCGATCTTTGAATCGGTGGAGCTTTCTTTGGGTTCTTCAATGCCGAGAGCTTGCAAAGCTCCCTTATTCTCGCGACATCAGCGTTGCCATCATCATTCACCGTGGAGCTATCGGGGGAATCCTCCATCTTCTCTTCTTTGACCAAATCTTGGCCTTCTTCGAAGCCGTCATCATGGAGCGCACCGATGGAGTAGGGGATAGCCTCTTCAATTACCTCATCAAGGAGGTCCATATAATCTAGCTCCTCATGATACGGCATGTGCGTCATAGCCTTTGGTATATGGAGCTCGACTTGAATGTTGCCTACATTCAAGGTAAGAGTACCTTCCCGCACATCGACGATTACACCGGCAGTGGCAAGGAATGGGCATCCAAGTATGAGCGATGTGTCACCCTCTTCCTTGATGTCCATGATCACAAAATCACAAGGCAAGCATATGCCTCCCGGAACTTGGAGTGGGATATTCTCCGTGATCCCAACCGGCCTTGTAATCCGACCGGCCGCGAGTTGAATCCTCATGTCAGTTGGCTTTAAATCCGTACCGGTGTTGAACTTCCGGAACATAGTGAGAGGCATGAGGCTCACACTAGCGCCCAAATCAACCAATGCTTTTTGTAAGGGGACGCCTCCAAGTGTGCAAGGAATCCGAAAACTCCCTGGATCTTTAAATTTGGCGCGCTCCATCTCCTTCCTCGTGAACCAAGTTCCTTGCTCCGCGAGCATGATCTTCTCCTTCCTTTTCCTTCCCGTAATCAAGTCCTTTAAGAACTTCGCATAGGACGGGATTTCCACTAAGGCATCAAGAAAATGGATATTGAGGCTCACCCCTCTCAAGTATTCGAGGAACTTGGCTAGCCTCTTCTCGATCTTGGCTCTAGCTAGCCGTTGAGGGAAAGGCACCGGTGGCATGAATCGGCGCTCATCAATAGGTTCTTCCTCCCTAGATTTTTCTTCTTCTTGCAGCTCCTTCTCTTTTTCCACCTCAATTACCGGCTCACTCTCTTCTTGATTCTCCACCACGGGTTCCTTGATTTGGGTCATGGGGGGAGTGGTATTCTTCCCTCCTCTTGTAGTACCTACAACAACCGCGTTGATATGGCCGGTGTTGCCCCGTGGATTCGGCTCGGTTTGAGCCGACAATTGTTGGTTGTTTCTATTGAGCAACACAAGTTGCTCCCCAATTTGAGCGACGACAGTGGCGAGAGAATCTTGTCCCGCCTTCAACGTGGCGTTAATCTTTCTTTGCTCCGCCATAAACTCCTCCACCTTAGCTTCAAAATCCGGACGTGGTTGAGCTTGCGGAGGGTTGGGATTTCTCCACCCTTGATTATACCCGGGTGGCCTATAAGGTCCCACTTGGTTCCTAGGCGGGAAGTTTTGTTGCGGTGGCCCCCTTTGTTGATAATTCAGTTGTGGTGGTGGTGGAGCCCGAGCTTGAGGAGGTTGTTTAGGCGGGGGGTTCAAGGTACCATCATTATTAGCATAAGAAAAACCCGGATGGTTTCTAGCGGCCGGGTTGGCCCAATATCCGGAATTCCCCGCAACATATTGAACTTTCTCCAAAGCTCCTTCTCCTTGCTCTCCTCCTACATACATGGCCTGGGATTGGTCTTTCCAATCACTCATATGATTTATCGGTGCGGATGTAGTAGGGGCTCCTTGCGGCTCGGTAATGAATTTCTCCAACCTCTCCACTACCTTATGGAGAGAGTCAAACTTGCTAGCAAGCTCCGCCACGGCCTTGGCCTCATAAATACTCGTGGGCTTCAAGGAGGATGAAGAGTGTCCTCGCTCATCCCCCTATTGTTGGTTGTTGGAGGCCATCTCCACTAGCAAGGCTGTAGCTTCATCGGGAGTTTTTGACAAAATGGCTCCATTTGCGGTAGCATCAATAATCTGTTTTGTGCCCGGTTGGAGTCCATTGTAGAAACTATGGACAAGCTCCCAATCCTCAATGCTATGATGGGGGCATTGGTGTTGCAAGTCCTTGAAGCGCTCACATGCCTCATAGAGAGTCTCCTGCGGTCCTTGCTTGAAGGACATGAGAGCACTTCTTATTTTCACCGTCATGGAGGGCGGGTAAAATTTGTCGACGAAGGCACCCGCCAATTCATCCCAAGCGGTGAAGATTCCTTCAGCTTGCGTCCTCAACCAATATAAGGCCTTGTCCTTGAGTGTGAAGGGAAAGAGGCGCAGTCTGATAGCATCTATGGAGACGCCCGGCATTTAGAAGGTGGCACATTTCGATAGAAAGAGTTGGATGTGGTAATGAGGGTTTTCATGGGAGTTCCCATGAAAAGGATCTTGTTGCATCAGAACCACCAATCCGGTCTTCAACTCGAAATTTTTGTCGGTCGCCAACTCCGGCATAGCTATGGACGAGGTCGTGGAAGAAGTCTTAGGCCGAAGCCTATCTCTAATGGAAATGATCCTCGCCATTCGCTCCGCCAATTCTTCGGGTGTCTCAGGATGGGTCATAAAATTCCCTTCCGTAACGGGTCTCCTCTCCGCTCAGATCCTCCTCAATGTACGCTCGATCTCAGGATCGTATAGTATTTCTTCGGGGTTCGCCGAGGATCTCGTGTACTATTGCCTCCTTGGCAACGGCGTCAAAAACTTGGTCGGATGCCCGGATGCACACCCGGGGCACGCGTGTAACGCCCCGCTTCCCAAAAGACACCGGAAGCGAGAACGTTACGCGGTCCGCTTGAACTGGAGCGGTGAAGCTCGAGTTCAATAAGCGTCTGTGATAAAAACACAGAAGAGGTCCTTGCATTTGTGTATCAGAACAATCAGAAAACATTTCATTAAATTAAAAAAATGCACTTCCAGAATTGTTCGCACAAGAAATAAGACAACAGGGCATCATCATGGCCAAAAAGAAAACTACAACAAAACACTAATCCTACTACAAGGCACTAAAGCTAAAACTCAAAGTAGTGACGGAAAAGAGGCTCTAGTCTTCCGCAGAAAGCGGCTCGGCGTCTACCGCGAACTCCGGCCCTCAAAATCAGGCGTCTCGAGGGAATCTTCCTAGTGCTCAACTCGGGATCTGACATACATCCAAAAACATGAATGTATGTCAGCAAGGTCTGCAAGAAGAGATTAGCATCCTAAGACAAGATATACAACAGATATGAATTTAAGAGACATTACATATTTAAAAAGAGATGTCTGCAGCAAATTTCACAATGACAATTATATTAAAATGAAAGTAAACATCCCTAACATGCAGTTCTAAGTAGTTTTCAAGAATTAAAGTAAGGTTTTTCTTTGAGTTGTTAGCATGTTAATTTTCATGAGATCAAGTTAGCGTTGCAATTTCTATGTCAAGAGTTCTCATCTAATCTAGGGTTCTCACCTTTAGGTCGTGATGAGAAGGTCGTTCCTCTCACGGGGGCTTACCGTGATTGACGCTAACCCACCGCGTGCGGGTGGTGCTCTTGAGGAGAGTACCCTTCATACGCCCAGTGGCCGCTCAACCCTAACCCCACCAAAAAGTTTACCGGAACACGAGCCAGCCTAGTCGACTCACACGACATCACGAATTCACGATTCTGCCTTCGAGGCACACGATTTTCACGATGTTACACTCTTTAGTGACCAACCAAGATGTACATGACTTAAATGTTGTCAATATTCTTATTTTACCACATCTACAATAAATACAAGGAATGTCGAGCAGGTTGGTTTAATGAACATTCTACATAGAACGATTTACTTTGCCAATGTTTAAATTTAACCCTTGTCGAGTTATATGTCAAAGTCACATTTTTGGTCTAGAACATTATAAAAACATTTTCATATGTCATCATACGTGCAGTTTACAAGATATACACATTAAAGTAAAAATGATGCAAATATTCATCAATTTCAAAAATTCATATTTGATAGCACACTTGCCTGTTATGAGCGATCTTCGGGCATCCACGTGATCACAATGGAAGTGTATAATATCTGCGTCATTCAAATTTAGCTAAACGTGATCAAACTCAAATATCAGGTCTAACTTATGAAAAAACTGTCTATACATACGTAGCAACATGTTTACACTGCTCATATATCTAACTTATGAGTTTATAATTATGGTATTTACACATTAGTATGCAGTATGCAGTACTTATATTCGGGTATATGACTGACCATAAAATACATATCACACCCTATATCCTTGAGTCAAAGAAAATATAAGTACTACGCACTCTATCTAACTCACAGGTTGGAGTGTACATCCTATTTGACAAGTGACAACCTAAAATTAATTCTAAACATAGGGTGCCATTGCATAGGCCACTGTGCTGATGAAAAACTCACATTGTATGTCGCTTCGTGTGTTTGCAGGTGGAGCGGCGGACAGAGGAAGCTGCCGTCAGGTTTGTTGTGCTTCGAGGAAGCAAGGCGCGAGGTTCCTACCGGCGGTTGAGGGCATGGGTTACCGACGGTTGAGTTGGGTTGCTCGGAGGTAAGGGCGGAGGAGTTGCAGCGGGGTGCGGGTTCACCTGAGAAGAGGAGGGGGTCGATGAGAGGGCAGGAGGCACGGGAAGGCAACTTGGGATCGGAGACCGAGCGGACGGAGGGAGGATTGGCCATGGGAACATGGCAGGGGCAGTGGGTTCTTCAGAGCAAAACGAGGAGGGCACGACGGGTGCTGGCGTCGACAGCGAGGAGTCGAACAGGGTAGGGCGAGCGGTGAAAACAGGGGAGGCGGCTTTGGAGATTTCGGGGCTGAGGGCGGAGTCTTTGGGAGATGGTGGACGGGTTCAGCGGCGATGGGTTCTCTTCGTGGGCATGGGAAGGCCACGCGTGCGCATGGAGAAGGGAAGAGGCGCGTTGTGCTTTGGATGTGGGAAGGAGGTGCTGCAGCTTCGCCCTTGCATGGAGAAGGAAAACAGTCGGGGGCGGCGGCGTGGGGATAAGAAAATACAACTAGGGTTTGATATAGGTGAATAGGGTAGATAGGGGGCAGCTGAGAGTTGTTGAGGGCAGAACAAAAGGCCTAGGGGGGTTTTAATAAGAGGCTAAGTTCATGTAGGCTCATCGGGTTGAGTAAAAACTCAGGTTTCATTCTTTTATATGTAGGGTTGGGTGTGTGTGAGAGACCTAGTATTAGGGTTCTGTTGCTATAGCCTGGTGTTATAATATTAGTTTATTATAAAAAGGAAATGGGGTGTTGCAACAGCACGTGAGGCTTTTATGATTATAAAAATTTTGTGAGGGGTTATACACATCACGTGAAGAGCTTGGGGTTTATTTTGTACAGAATGTGAGAACTAGGGGTTTATTTGGTTCAAAAATATATTAGTCTCAAATAGGTAGTCCCAGTACATGAACAGAGTTCTTAGGGTATAGGTTAGCTAATGTTTTGAGCATGGGTTCTATTGTGTGGGTTACGGGATGGCACTGGTAGCATGTGAACTTAGGCTTAGGTTTGAGCTATATATATGTGTGTGTGTTTATTTTGTTTGAGTTCCTATTATATAAGTGCTGGGCGTTGACTATAGCCGAAAGAATTTGGCTGACGTATTATGGGGTTGGGTTGCACACGTGCGTGCCTGGGTGTGCGTTTGGTTTAACATAGTTTGGGCTTAAAATGAATGGGTTTTAAAAAAAACATTGAAAGAGTTTAAATATGGAGTCAATTAGAGGAGTTTAAGGTTAAGGTAAATAAGGAAAATTTTGACGAAAACATTAATAGGAAGGGGTTAAGGGGTTAATTAATAAATTTAATAATAGGTTTTATTAGAAGGTAATATAGTAAGTTTTCCAACATTTAAATTTTGAAAAGTTTTGAATTTGAAATTTGATTTCGAAGAATAAAAATTGAGATGGTATTAAAGAAATTGTTTTTTTAATAAATAATAATAATAATAGTGATGGCTAATATGTATAAGGCTAGCGGCTGATACGAGTACTGGGTCCGATCGGACTTAGCTACGGATACGAAGAAAGATATACAACACAAGAGATAATACGGACTACGTATCGCTAAAACTGGTCGTTACATCCTACCCACCTTTAAAACGATTCCGTCCTCGGAATCTTATAGGCTAAGGCACCGGGAACGTAAGGGTAACGCTCGCATCTCTCTTCTAATTATACTCACCATAAACAACCATCATGCCATATCTAAGTAGTATTTCTAATACTAATATCCATACCAGTAGTATTATTGCTGATAATACTAATCAACGCTCATGTTAATAGTAGTAACAACACCCATACATACATTACTTGTTACATATTAACATAACGTGTTTAATATAATATCGTCCTACAAATACAATCCAACCAAAACTATACTTCGGTGAATAGTAACACTTTACTACACCACCACATCAATTTACACACTCACATTATTACCAATACACAAGGTAATATCATACATCTTATACACTCACAATCTATACTGATATAGTACCACAAGTCACATAAACACCACAAATAAAAATACAATCATTCTTTGTCAATTAACATTTCAATCATACGATCACTTTTACATACCGTATATTACTATATACACGTGATAATACATATCACTATACGTATATACATGCATGTAATATCTCACACTATACAGAGATTTATATAAGTCTACTCTTAGCACTAGGGTCATCGTAATCTACCCACCTTAGGATCAAGTCCGTCTTCAGTGAGCGGACTTAGACACTAAGGTCATTCTATCCCAGTCATACATACATTATAATGAAACAATATACATCCATATCCATACACTTACTCATATATCACACACTTTCAAATACCTATACATATGTATACAAACATACACCACTACACTCCTATCTCATATCCATATAGTACATATATATACACACACCAGTACACACAACCATGGTCGTCCACATAGGGCAAGTATACTATTTCATACATCCACATATACATAGTCACAAACATACGGCTCTGTATACCTCCTGGTATACACATGCTCTTACATCATCCCGTAGGGGTAATATGATATAACAATCCTACTATACATAAAACACACTTATTTATACAAATATATATTCCTACATACCCATAACTAACCACGTACATATACACGCACTAGTACACGCCAGACAGACTAACATATAAATCACACAATAAATCTGCACACACAACTATACATACACTTATTATCATTTCACCTAACATGTACATCACTATACTAGCATACGATTACAACCATTAATAAGTACGGTTAAGATACATATACTCCTAGTAACTAGCCAAAACTAAATCAATCATGCTCAGATATTCTTTTAGTGATATATCTAATCACTCGCCTAAGTATAAATATAACACTTACTACTCTATACTCGGCTATAAGCATATATATCACCAATTACCATACATACACATACGACACAATAGACAATCACGCCATACCAATGTACTAAGGGTAAGCATACTCATACATGGGTGGTATATAGAGATTCGCACACACGGGTCCAACTCTATATCTACTTACATGCACTACAACGACACCTCAATCAATGCTAAAGGTCTCACTAAACAATGATAAGCTCTAAAGTGATAACTAAGCAGGCGTAGGATTCAGAGTCGAATGATGCAACGAACTAATGTTGCGATGGCGGTTCCGGAGGTGGCGTAGATAAGTGGTAGTCTGGTTGGGTGCCACAAAATATCCAAGAATAATTAAATAATTAGGAAGATAAGGATATGTGAGGAAATCGTTATAGGATAGTAGTTAAAGATTGCATCAAAAGAGTTTCATAATCAAGATTAGGTTTACGTCGACTAAAGTGTAGAGAATCTAAGTAAAAGTTTTCGAAGGAGTTTTAAACTTTAGCGAAAAATTCAATAAAAGAGACATCGAAGATACTTTTTAGAAGAGCCCGATCTGCAATTAAGGAAGTTCGAAGTTAAGGAGGGTGGACCTAAGGAGTTTATGTGAATCGAGGACAGGGTATAAGTTCGACGATCAAAACGTGAAGACGACTAAGAAGTAACTCCGTGAATACGCTACGATGGCTTTCTACGATCATTAATATGGAAGTATAATGATTAGGAAATAGTAAGATCAGGGGAAATAATCATTGGGTCGATTAAGGGTTAGCACTTAGGTTCTACAACAAACTAGGCTGCGATAGGAAAGCCGAGGTGAGGGTTCATTGAGGATCGCGATCGAGATCTTATTTATAAATCTGGGATATCTAACGCTTCGAAGTCTACTTCTCGCAGGCGTCTCGGGTTCGACTTGCACGGCGACGATCGCTACGTACGGTCGGGCCCTAGATTCGATGAATCTAAGCGAATGACTAACGAAACTCAAGAATCTGGTATGGTCAGAGTTAGATGATCAATCGCTAGGGTGACCCTAAGATGATAATACTTAGCCATGGCAAGGGTGTCTAACTAACGAGCACGAGCGTTCTAACTCTTCTAATTATCTTAGTATTGGGTTTCCTATCGTTCTGAGACGAGGCATTCGAGTAATTTTGTATACGAACTATTCTGGATGTTCTGGCTAATGAAAAGTGTTCTCATTGTTCCGAAGTTCGCAGTTGCAAGACCTGCATGGGCCACCACTAAAACCTGTAATGCCCCGCTTCCCAAAAGACACCGGAAGCGAGAACGTTACGCGGTTCGCTTGAACTGGAGCGGTGAAGCTCGAGTTCAATAAGCGTCTGTGATAAAAACACAGAAGAGGTCCTTGCATTTGCGTATCAGAACAATCAGAAAACATTTCATTAAATTAAAAAAATGCACTTCCAGAATTGTTCGCACAAGAAATAAGACAACAGGGCCTCAGCATGGCCAAAAAGAAAACTACAACAAAACACTAATCCTACTACAAGGCACTAAAGCTAAAACTCAAAGTAGTGACGGAAAAGAGGCTCTAGTCTTCCGCAGAAAGCGGCTCGGCGTCTACCGCGAACTCCTGCCCTTAAAATCAGGCGTCTCGAGGGAATCTTCCTAGTGCTCAACTCGGGATCTGACATACATCCAAAAACATGAATGTATGTCAGCAAGGTCTGCAAGAAGAGATTAGCATCCCAAGACAAGATATACAACAGATATGAATTTAAGAGTCATTAAATATTTAAAAAGAGATGTCTGCAGCAAATTTCACAATGACAATTATATTAAAATGAAAGTAAACATCCCTAACATGCATTTCTAAATAGTTTTCAAGAATTAAAGTAAGGTTTTTCTTTGAGTTGTTAGCATGTTAATTTTCATGAGATCAAGTTAGCGTTGCAATTTCTATGTCAAGAGTTCTCATCTAATCTAGGGTTCTCGCCTTTAGGTCGTGATGAGAAGGTCGTTCCTCTCACGGGGGCTTACCGTGATTGACGCTAACCCACCGCGTGCGGGTGGTGCTCTTGAGGAGAGTACCCTTCATACGCCCAGTGGCCGCTCAACCCTAACCCCACCCAAAAGTTTGCCGGAACACGAGCCAGCCTAGTCGACTCACACGACATCACGAATTCACGATTCTGCCTTCGAGGCACACGATTTTCACGATGTTACACTCTTTAGTGACCAAGCAAGATGTACATGACTTAAATGTTGTCAATATTCTTATTTTACCACATCTACAATAAATACAAGGAATGTCGAGCAGGTTGGTTTAATGAACATTCTACATAGAACGATTTACTTTGCCAATGTTTAAATTTAACCCTTGTCGAGTTATATGTCAAAGTCACATTTTTGGTCTAGAACATTATAAAAACATTTTCATATGTCATCATACGTGCAGTTTACAAGATATACACATTAAAGTAAAAATGATGCAAATATTCATCAATTTCAAAAATTCATATTTGATAGCACACTTGCCTGTTATGAGCGATCTTCGGGCATCCACGTGATCACAATGGAAGGTGTATAATATCTGCGTCATTCAAATTTAGCTAAACGTGATCAAACTCAAATATCAGGTCTAACTTATGAAAAAACTGTCTATACATACGTAGCAACCTGTTTACACTACTCATATATCTAACTTATGAGTTTATAATTATGGTATTTACACATTAGTATGCAGTATGCAGTACTTATATTCGGGTATATGACTGACCATAAAATACATATCACACCCTATATCCTTGAGTCAAAGAAAATATAAGTACTGCGCACTCTATCTAACTCACAGGTTGGAGTGTACATCCTATTTGACAAGTGACAACCTAAAATTAATTCTAAACATAGGGTGCCATTGCATAGGCCACTGTGCTGATGAAAAACTCACATTGTATGTCTCTTCGTGTGTTTGCAGGTGGAGCGGCGGACAGAGGAAGCTGCCGTCGGGGTTGTTGTGCTTCGATGAAGCAAGGCGCGGGGTTCCTACCGGCGGCTGAGGGCATGTGTTACCGACGGTTGAGTTGGGTTGCTCGGAGGTAAGGGCGGAGGAGTTGCAGCGGGGTGCGGGTTCGCCTGAGAAGAGGAGGGGGTCGATGAGAGGGCAGTAGGCATGGGAAGGCAACTGGGGATCGGAGACCGAGCGGACGGAGGGAGGATTGGCCATGGGAACATGGCAGGGGCAGTGGGTTCTTCGGAGCAAAACGAGGAGGGCACGACGGGTGCTGGCGTCGACAGCGAGGAGTCGAACAGGGTAGGGCGAGCGGTGAAAACAGGGGAGGCGGCTTTGGAGATTTCGGGGCTGAGGGCGGAGTCTTTGGGAGATGGTGGACGGGTTCAGCGGCGATGGGTTCTCTTCGTGGGCAAGGGAAGGCCGCGCGTGAACATGGAGAAGGGAAGAGGCGCGCTGTGCTTTGGATGTGGGAAGGAGGTGCTGCAGCTTCGCCCTTGCATGGAGAAGGAAAACAGTCGGGGGCGGCGGCGTGGGGATAAGAAAATACAACTAGGGTTTGATATAGGTGAATAGGGTAGATAGGGGGCAGCTGAGAGTTGTTGAGGGCAGAACAAAAGGCCTAGGGGGGTTTTAATAAGAGGCTAAGTTCATGTAGGCTCATCGGGTTGAGTAAAAACTCAGGTTTCATTCTTTTATATGTAGGGTTGGGTGTGTGTGAGAGACCTAGTATTAGGGTTCTGTTGCTATAGCCTGGTGTTATAATATTAGTTTATTATAAAAAGGAAATGGGGTGTTGCAACAGCACGTGAGGCTTTTATGATTATAAAAATTTTGTGAGGGGTTATACACATCACGTGAAGAGCTTGGGGTTTATTTTGTACAGAATGTGAGAACTAGGGGTTTATTTGGTTCAAAAATATATTAGTCTCAAATAGGTAGTCCCAGTACATGAACAGAGTTCTTAGGGTATAGGTTAGCTAATGTTTTGAGCATGGGTTCTATTGTGTGGGTTACGGGATGGCACTGGTAGCATGTGAACTTAGGCTTAGGTTTGAGCTATATATATGTGTGTGTGTTTATTTTGTTTGAGTTCCTATTATATAAGTGCTGGGCGTTGACTATAGCCGAAAGAATTTGGCTGACGTATTATGGGGTTGGGTTGCACACGTGCGTGCCTGGGTGTGCGTTTGGTTTAACATAGTTTGGGCTTAAAATGAATGGGTTTTAAAAAAAACATTGAAAGAGTTTAAATATGGAGTCAATTAGAGGAGTTTAAGGTTAAGGTAAATAAGGAAAATTTTGACGAAAACATTAATATGGAGGGATTAAGGGGTTAATTAATCAATTTAATAATAGGTTTTATTAGAAGGTAATATGGTAAGTTTTCCAACATTTAAATTTTGAAAAGTTTTGAATTTGAAATTTGATTTCGAAGAATAAAAATTGAGATGGTATTAAAGAAATTGTTTTTTTAATAAATAATAATAATAATAGTGATGGCTAATATGTATAAGGCTAGCGGCTGATACGGGTATTGGGTCCGATCGGACTTAGCTACGGATACGAAGAAAGATATACAACACAAGAGATAATACGGACTACGTATCGCTAAAACTGGTCGTTACAACGCGACTCGCTAGTCTTACCGCAAGCGCACGGTGTAGTGGCGAGCGGGTATCGAATACGAGGAGGTCTAATGACAGTCTCCTCTTCAATCCACCTGGCTATAAGAATGGTCGAGAAATATTTGCAATAAAGCGGTCAAAGTCGTTCAATTGTATAAAAGGGATATCAAATTAATAAAGACGCCTAGGGGATAGGGAATCCCCGCTACAAACCGTATCTCGTCATTGTGATTCGTAGGTGTCACAATTGCTAGACTTGAAATTCAGGTGAACTAGTTGCAACTAAATGTAGAACCAAGCTCACGCTCTCGCGCTATTGCCGGTCTATATCAAACCTAGGGTATGGTCCAATCTCTTGCAAACCCTAACCTAGGCAAACTAGCGTGAAGAACAACATCATCGTTCAATCGTATCTCGAGCCCACTCTCGTGTAAACTCGAGTTACGACCTAGGTTGGGATAGTTCCTACCCGTCCAATCTCTTGCAAACGGGTATTGGTATAGAATTACAATCGAAAACCCTAGTTTCAGTCCAATCTCTTGCAAAACGATTCCGGAGAAATCCAATTGCGACCCAATTCGAATTTCTAGGGCTTCCTATTGAGTTGGGATCCAATCTCTTGCAAATCCCAATCGGTATGAATCCCTAGCTATTCGTATTATAGCAATCCCAAACTAACCCTAATCAATTCTAGCAATAATATCACCAATTCATCACAAATTAGAAATAGGGTTCGTAGGGTTCATCCCTACGCCCTAAGACGATAAAACTACTCACAATTCATAATAAAATGCAATAGAAACTCACAATCAAAATCAATAGAATTCATTGCAATATTCAATATATCAATAAAAATGGTTTTTGATAGGGAGAGAGACAAACCAATGAAGAACCAATAGCATCCAACAAAAATAACACTTTTCTCTCCTCCCTAAAAGCTAAATCTAATCTCCTAAAAGTAATCTAAAAAAGGCTGCAAAAAGTTCTGAAAAAGCTCTCTAAACTAGGTTAAAAACTGGGGTTAAATACCCCCCAAAATCGACCAAAAAACTGTGACAAAAATGCCCCTGCGCAGCCTCAGAATCGCAGTTTACGCTACAGGCAGCGCGGCTCACTCGGCCGAGTGACAAATGTCATTCGGCCGAGTAACAAACCCTGACAAATTCCACTAAGTTCGGAATTTTGGGGGTCGGCTCCTCGGGAGTCACTCGGCCGAGTGACTTTCTTTCCTTCGGCCGAGTCGAATTCTTCACTCGGCCGAGTCGGAACTCGGGGATCGACTGACAATTTACAGTACCTCTGGACTTTTTGTTGCCGTCGTCTTGATGCCACTCGGGCAAGTGGTGTCTCTGTGGTTCGGCCGAGTGGACTGGAAATGCTCGGCCGAGTGCACGCTGATACTCAGTCTTTCTGCGTGTCCGATTTGTCCGGCCGAGCGGGCTCTCGATGGTCAGCCGAGTGACACCTTCACTCGGCCGAGTGACATGCTGAAAATGCCCATTCTTTGTATTTTTGCTCCCTCGTCGCTCCTACGATGTTCTTTCTTCTTCCACTCCTCTCCAACATCAAAATTCCCCTCGGGAGAGTCACGGGTGACACTCTAGAGTGGGTGCATCTCAGAATCACTCCAAATCGCTCTAAATCTCCTGAAATTCGACAAAAACAAGAAATCGTGAAAAGCATCGCAATATTGCCGAAAAATCGTGAAAAGCGCGATTCGAGCGATCAAAATGGCATGCAAACATGCAGAAAAAAGGTGTAAAATATGGAGTGATCACTTACCGAAGGAAGTGGCGGCTAACTGTCGGGAGACAGCAGCCGGCGTGAAGGAAGACGGCTGAGGGCGGTGGAGAGGTCTGCTGCACGGAAGGTGGTTGTGAAGCCTGGGGAGTCTCCGAGGGAACATGCGGCGTGCGGGGAGGTCCGGGGATTTGGCTGCTGCCGGAGAGGGGATCCCAGGTTTCTAAAAGAGAGGAAGGGCACGTGAGATCTAGGGCTAGTTTAATAATTAAAGGCTCCTCGTGTTATAAGGGCTTGTTCTTTTGAGTGTAAATGAGTTGTGTTTCAGAGTGTTTTCTCACTACAAAAGCATTGACCGTGGGCTTCCCGGTCAACGTGGTCAAGGGGCCGATATGGGTCCCTCGGGTGCTTCGAATCCGTTCAGACGCGGCGAAAATCGGAGTTGTAGATGACGTGGAGCGCTTCGGCTGGGCCGGGTCTGGGTCCTCGGCCACAAGCAGGGCGAGGGGAAGCCTCGGCCCGGTGTGAGACGCTCGGCCTCGGACAGTCAGATGACGAGGGGTAGCCTCGACGCCTCGTGAGCGGAGGGGAAGCCTCGGCTTGGACGGACGTGCTCGGCCTCGGTCGATCCGGATGACGAGGGGTAGCCTCAGTCGCCTTGCTCGATACGTGACCGGTGTGGGGCGGAGGGGAGGCCTCGGCCCGCGGATCTGATCTCCTCCTGCGCAGACGAGAACGCTCGTCAGGGGGGCCGGACCTTGGTTCCGGCCAAATCCCCTCCGATGCCTAAGTCAGACGATGATCTGAAAGAGGAGGCTCGGCGGAGACGGTTCGACTCGAGAGGAGATCGGAACGGCGTCTACCAGCGCGAGCGAGGGAGGAAGGAGATGAAAATGGGGGAACCAGGTCGTTGATGGAGTACCTTAGGTTTTAGTTACCTGAGATCCGGTCCTTTGTCCAGTCGCCCTCTTAGCCCTTTTATAGGCCTCCCGTCGTGACTGCCCACGACTCACATCCCTCATCCGGCCCCGATTGTGCCCCCTCAATCCGCGCCCCCCGTCGCCGCTCCCCGCGCCATGCCAGCACCTCCCCATAATCGGCCATTTAAGTGGTAACGGAATCTGGGGGGACGGTTATCGCTGGAGTGGGCGAGTGGCTTACGTGTTATCGGGTCCGGGTCGGATCGATATCTGGGGGTCCCCTACGGGGCATCGTTGGGCGGGCCTAATCGCGCTGATGGGCTCTTGATCGACAGTCGGGAATCTGGGCTCGAGTCTGTCAGGCTTCGAGTGGTGGGCTTGGATCCCTCACGAGTTCGCGTAGTAGTCTACGACGTTGGGCTTATGGTGTTGGGCTTCCGCTAAATAGATGTATCAATTGCCCCCATCGGTTGGGCCGAGCGGCCTTGGCCAGCTCGGTTTGACCGATGTGACTCCTGGGGTTCCGAGTGGCGCGTCAGTCGAGGCATGGTCATAAATGATGGTTATGATGAGGCGGATCGATTGGACTTCCCCTGGCGCCGATTTCAAAACGCCGCTGGCCCCTTGAGGTCTGCCACGCGTTCCTGTCAGGCGTTTCGAATTCGCCCCTGGGCCTTGTATATAAGTGCCCCGGCTGCGTTGATTCCTAGCTTCTTCTTTGTTCTTCTCTCTGTCTCGGGCTTTCCACAAACTCGGAGTCTCCCGCCGCCTTTGTTTCCTCGTCTTCTCCAAATAGAAACAAGGTAATTCCTTTCCCATTTTCACATTATGGCTGCTCTTAGGATAGGAGGCTCTGGCCAAGGGGCAGGGGATCCTCTTGAGTCCAGGCGGGGTGAGGCTCGATCTGTGGGGTCCGGTTCCTCCTCAGGGAGCCGCTTCCTCCGAGATAAAGGGAAGGGGAAGCTCTTCCCAGACTACGTCGGTGATGATGTAGCGCCGACTGCCGTGCGGCTCAATGTTCCTCCAGTTGTCCTTAGAACGCCGTCGAGGACCTCTTTTCTAACGGCTGTGGAGATTCGGGGAAAGTATCTCTGTTACCCGTATGATGTTCGAGTCCCTTTCGCCGACGAGCGGAGCTGTCTTCCGAGGAGCAATGAAGTCGGCGTCTACGTTGAGATGTTCTGCCTGGGTCTTCGTTTCCCGCTCAATCCCTTCTTCATCCGAGTTATGGAGTACCTCATGGTGCCTCTTTGTCAGTTCACCCCCTGTTCAATTGCGGTTCTGACGGGCTTTGTGATGCTCTGCTGCACCCGTGGTCTGGAGCCATCTCTCCCCCTTCTCTTTTAATTTTATCAGATCCAGACGGTCGGTCCAGGGTCATGGTTGCACTTCCGAGCCCGCTCGGGGAGGGAATGTCTTATCGGGCTACCCCGCTGGTCGGGGAATTGGAGCTCGGATTATGTCTTCGTGGTTTTCCTGGAGGATGCCCAGATTCTGACAGGTTGCGGCGGGTCAGTCCGGCCTTGCCCTACGCTAGCCCTCTCCGAGGCTGATCAGGCGGCCGTCGCGCTGCTGTCGACCCTCTCCTTGGAGGCGAAGTCCATCTGGTCCTTGTTGGACGACCTACTTCTGAAGGCCGTCTTGTGGTCTCCGGGTAGGTCGCTCTTTCATTCCTGGATTGCCCTGTGGCTTACCCTGATTTCGGTTTCCCTTGCAGGAATGGCTGGTCACGAGTTCGTCCGCGATGTCGATGAGCTGATCCGCCGTGGAGCCGCTCGGAGCCGAGGTAGTACCTCTGGAAGGGCGCCTCGGCGGACCGTTGAGGAGGAGGTGCGCCGAGCCGAGCCCTCCGTGGGCAAGGTAGTGGCCGCGCCTCCCGCCTCTTCTTCTGGCGATCTCCTCCCCGGGGGGGTCGCAAGGGCCGGATCCGCCCCGCCAGCCCAAGAGGCAGGTGGAAATGACGGGTCCGGTACAGCTTCCCTTGCGCTCGGCGTGCCCCCTCTTGTCCCCGAGGGTGGAGGTGGCACGAGGCGGAAGCGTTCCCCTTCGGCACCTGCCGAGCTTCGCGGGGGGAAGAGGAGGAGGGAAGGCGAAGCTCCCTCCAGTCCGGTGTGCTCCGTGCCCCCGGCGGCGACCGCCGGGGACCTTTCGGTGGCCCTGACAACCACCCCCGTCGCAGTGTCTTCGCCTCCATTACCGGGAATCGGGGCCCTGTTGTCGAGCAGCTCGGCATCCCTCGAGGTCACCGCCGGGAGTTCGGTGTTTGTCGACCGAGCCTTGGCCCAGCAGTTCGCCAAGGGCTCCGTCCTCCCCCAGGACCGCAGCTTCCTCGAGATGATCCCCGCCGACAAGGTGTCAGACTCCTTGGTCTGGATCCTTCAACAGGTTTGGCTATCCTGCTGTCCTTTCCTTTCCCTCGCTCTCTTCTTGGCTCACGTCTTGTCTTTCAGGGTTCAGCACTCGCCGTCGAGGCGCAGCGTCGAGTCGTCCGTCTGAGGGAGCTGGAGGAGTCTTCTGCGAAGGACCACGAGCGGGCCGGGGCAGCAGAGGTGGCCATGGTGGCGGCCCAGATGGAGTCTCGGCAACTCAAGCTCTGAGTGGCTGAGCTGGAGGGACGAGTGGACGACCTCCAGGGAAAGTTGGAGGACGCTCGGCGGTCGTCCGAGGAAGCGGCGGAGTCGTTCCGCCTGGAGAGGGAGGAGTTCCAGAGGGAACTGTCGGATCGGCGCCAGGTGGAACGGTTTGCGGATGAGGTGGAGAGGGGCGTCGTCGGGACCCTGGGGGAGAGGATCTTCGTGGTCCTTAGAGAGGCCTTTGGTCAGTATGAAGACCTCATCGGCCCTCGGATCGTCGAAGTCGTCCAATCCTCCTTCCGGGATTGTGCGGAGCGTGTCCGGCGAGTCCCTCCTCCGGTCGATCCCCCTCGCTCCGAGTAGGGTGAGGTGCCTGGGGATGCATCCTCCCGATCTCAGGCTCCTTAAGTCATCCTTCCCGGCCTTCCACCCTTGCTTTTATCCTCAAATTTTTTAGCATCCGCTTCGCTTTGGCCCGGCCTACTTGAAATGGATCCCTGACCTCGCAGTCCCCATCGGCTACGTCACCGGCTCCCTGCTTCAGAACAAATGATTTCTGGTTGCATGGATGTTCGCCTGGGCCAACAAGTTTTGCTCGGCCGCTGCCACCCTAGTTTGCGTAGGTGATGCATTTTGTTGTCTGCCGGATCATTTGTAAGGAGATTTCTCCACTTTGATTTCCTGTAAATAAGACACAATTTTGTACCTCGGTTAATCGTTGGAAATGAAATTGACTTACTTGAATTCC
The DNA here is from genome assembly GCA_030789695.1 of Scilla litardierei. NCBI lineage: Eukaryota > Viridiplantae > Streptophyta > Magnoliopsida > Asparagales > Asparagaceae > Scilla > Scilla litardierei. The sequence continues at coordinate 84,014,730 of CM061132.1, read as the reverse complement.
CCGCGCATTTTGCTTTGTTGTTGCGACCTCGGCTCCTCTACCGATGGTGGTCGCTCACCTCCCTTCTCCGAGAGGTTGTCCCTTGCCCCCTGAGTGGACAAGTCAGTTGACGTCCTTGATGACTAGGGGGGAAGGGGGTTGCCCCCGGTCTTATGAGCAGCGAAGTCGGTCAGCGGGGGTGTAGCCCCTCAGCTTAGGTCCGGTCGGCGTCCGAGCTAGCTGGGGGGATTGCCCCCAGATTCACGAGCGAAGGAGACGGTCGGCGAGGGCAAAGCTCCTCGGCTTAGGACCGGTCGGCGTCCGCGCTGGCTGGGGGAGTTGCCCCCAGGCTTACAAGCGAAGGAGACAGTCGGCGAGGGTAAAGCTCCTCGGCTTAGGACCGGTCGGCGTCCGCGTTGGCTGGGGGAGTTGCCCCCAGGCTTACGAGCGAAGGAGACGGTCGGCGAGGGCAAAGTTCCTCGGCTTAGGACCGGTCGGCGCCTGTGCTGGCTGGGGGAGTTGCCCCCAGGCTTACGAGCAAAGGAGTCGGTCGGTGAGGGTAGGGCTCCTCGGCTTAGGACCAGTTGGCGAGGGCGAAGCTCCACGTCTTGGGACTGGTTCTGTCTGACCCTCCCCGTTCGGTGTGGCGGCGGTCTTTATTCTTATGCACCCTTAGTAAAATGTTGATTTCGTCGAAGATAGAGAAAAGATAAAAGGGAATGCATTAGTACTCTTAAGGACCCTAAGGGACTAGTACATTTGGAGGAAAGAAAACGGGAAATAAAGCTAGACGGAGGGAGGTAAACCTAGATAATCTCCTCCGGACCAGGCTGCGACTGGGGGGATGGGCCTCGCCCACTCACTCTATGATGCGGAGGGGGCCCTGGACGGTGTTGATCTTCTTCCCCTTGTCCGGCTGCATGGAGGTTCCTTCTCCGTGGGCCGGCTCGTCAGCTAAATTTCTTGCGTGCCCTCGGCTCATCAGCTTCTCAATGTCCTTCTTTAGGGGCCAGCAGTCTTCGGTGTCGTGGCCATTGTCCTTGTGGTATTTGCAGTACTTTTCTCCATTCTTCCCCCCTCTTTTAGTCTTTGGTGGGGGGTGATCGGCGTGCTCTTTCTTCTGCACTTGAGCAAGGACGACGTCTGGGGTGGCGTCCCTTGTACCCTCTCCCCGCTGCCTGCTTCTTGTCCTCTTCTCGGTCCGGTATCCTTCGGGGCTGCGACGCTCGCCATCGCCGCATTTGGTTCCTCGTCTGGCCTTTCCTGTCTCAATGGCCAAAGCCTCCTCGGTCAACATGAAGCGCTCGGCCCTCGCCATGATCCCCGGAAGGTCCTTCGGGGGATTGTTGTGCAGAGATTTCTTCAGGCATCTATGGCGCAGCCCTTTCTTTAGGGCCGTTTGGACAACAAGGTCGGGAGGGCTGTTTACGTTCAGCCGTTCCGCGTTGAAGCGGCACATGAACTATCGGAGCGGCTCGGTCGGGCCCTGCACTAGGTTAAACAGATGTTCAGCACCAGGCATTACCTGTCGCCCTGCCATGAACTGTTTGCAGAACAGCTGGGTGAGTTCCTCGAAGCTGTCGATGGAACGGCTGGGTAGGCTGCGGTACCAGGTCCTCGCCGCTCCCCTGAGGGTCGAATAGAAGCCCCTGCAGAGCAGGTCATCGTCGGCTCCCTGGAAGGACATGTCCCCCTCGTAGTCCATCACGTGGTTTCCCGGGTCCCCTATCCCGTCGTACTTCCCCAGCGCCGGGATCTTGAATCGAGAGGGGACCCATGCGTCGGTTATTCTCCGCAACAGGGGGCATCGGTCTCCGTGGATGCCCCCGGGGGTCCAACACCCGCCTGCCTCTGGCTCGTTCGGTGGTGGAGGGGGCACAAGCGCCGACGGGGCTGGCTCCACGGCCTTCGCCACACTGGGGGTCGAGCTGACTCGGCGGTCCCGGCTCCTCCGGCGGGAGCTCCTGCTCTGCCTTGATCGGTCTCTCGAGTGGTGTCAATCGCTTCTCCTGCGGTGGGGTGATCGTAGCCGACAGGACGATGCGGTCACCGATTCGTCCCCCGTGCCTTCGGTTTCTCTTCGACTCCTTTCACGATAAGGGGAGGAGGCGCGCGACCTTGCCTGACGGGAGTCAGACAACGTGAACCGATGTTCTGTGTTCGGTTTTTGGTTCCCGTGGTCATTGACCACAGCGGACCGTAAGAGCAGGGGGCCCCCGCCCAACGATGGCCGTCGCCCAACACGTCTCCGTTGGCCGGCGCAGTGCCGACGAGCTGCTGTACCGTCGCGACCAACGTCTGGATGCCCGCGTTGGTCTCCTGAGCCAGGGTGCGGAGCTACCCCTGCGTGGCCAGTTCCGACCCGCCGATCTCTTCGGTTGAGGGGGCGGGGTGATTGGCGTCGGGAGCGTCCCCAAGGTTGCTGTTGGGTGCGCCGTTCCCCTCCTCCGGGATGGGGGGCATGCGTCTCTTTCCGTTGCAGGGTCGTGCCATTGCAGGTGCGATTTGTTTCTTCGTGGGACAGTTCGGTTCCCACAGACGGCGCCAGATGTTTCAGAGTGTTTTCTCACTACAAAAGCGTTGACCGTGGGCTTCCCGGTCAACATGGTCAAGGGGCCAATATGGGTCCCTCGTGTGCTTCGAATCCGTTCAGACGCGGCGAAAATCGGAGTTGTAGATGACGTGGAGCGCTTCGGCTGGGCCGGGTCTGGGTCCTCGGCCACAAGCAGGGCGAGGGGAAGCCTCGGCCCGGTGTGAGACACTCGGCCTTGGACAGTCAGATGACGAGGGGTAGCCTCGGCGCCTTGTGAGCGGAGGGGAAGCCTCGGCTCAGACGGACATGCTCGGCCTCGGTCGATCTGGACGACGAGGGGTAGCCTCAGTCGCCTTGCTCGATACGTGGCTGGTGTGGGGCGGAGGGGAAGCCTCGGCCCGCGGATCTGATCTCCTCCTGCGCAGACAAGAATGCTCGTCAGGGGGGGCCGGACCTTGGTTCCGGCCAACTCCCCTCCGATGCCTAAGTCAGACGGTGATCTGAAAGAGGAGGCTCGGCGGAGACGGTTCGACTCGAGAGGAGATCGGAACGACGTCTACCAACGCGAGCGAGGGAGGAAGGAGATGAAAATGGGGGAACCAGGTCGTTGATGGAGTACCTTAGGTTTTAGTTACCTGAGATCCGGTCCTTTGTCCAGTCGCCCTCTTAGCCCTTTTATAGGCCTCCCGTCGTGACTGCCCACGACTCACGTCCCTCATCTGCCCCCGATTGTGCCCACTCAATCCCCCCCCCCGTCGCCGCTCCCCGTGCCATGCCAGCACCTCCCCATAATCGGCCATTTAAGTGGTAACGGAATCTGGGGGGACGGTTATCGCTGGAGTGGGTGAGTGGCTTACGTGTTATCGGGGCCGGGTCGGATCGATATCTGGGGGTCCCCTGCGTGGCATCGTTGGGCGGGCCTGATCACGCCGATGGGCTCTTGATCGACAGTCAGGAATCTGGGCTCGAGTCTGTCGGGCTTCGAGTGGTGGGCTTGGATCCCTCACGAGTTCGCGTAGTAGGCTGCGCCGTTGGGCTTATGGTGTTGGGCTTCCGCTAAATAGATGTATCAAGTTGGAATCCCTCTTTTTTCACTGTTGTGAACAGTGTTTATGGGGAAAACCGATTGGGATTCCCCAAACCCGTTCTTTTGCTTTTCCAGCGTAAAGGGATTCCCAAAACCTCTTTCCCTCTCTATTCCCCTCTTTTGAAGAAACTCTAAAATGGGGGATTTCATGAGGAATTCATCCTCGTGGGTACCAAGGGACTTTTCCTCCACTTTCTCCCCCCACTTTCTCATTCAAAAGAAAACAAAACTCAAATTTTCTCTCTCTTGATTCCTTTATTCCCCCCACTTTCCCCAAACCCATTACACTCAGGGCCTGTTCTTTTCCCCTTAAGTGAGTGGGATTCCACTCAGGTGGTGGGCCCCCGTGCACTGTGCGCTGCTTTTTCGATTCGTTTTCCCTTCGTTTTCATCTCGCGTGTTCGTTTTCGAAAATGGGAATCCCAGCGACTTGATTTCTCGCTGCGACGAAATCCCCTCTGTCGGAGAAACTCGATTTCGTGGTTTCTTGGGGGGATTCTCCGACGGTGGGGCCACTTGAGCATGTGCTCACCTCCTCCTTCTTCTCCACACCTCTGAAAGCTTTGCTCAAACCCTAAAAATTTCTCTCTCCTCCGTCTGTCGGGTTGATCTGAGGTCATCCATGGCTGCCGACTGAGATCTAGGTGTTTGATCTACTCGGGGGTGCCATTGATGACCTTCTAGTGGTGTTCGCCATCGTTACAGCTCGGGTTTGCCACCTCCATGGCTACCGACTGAAGATCTAGGGCTTGGACTTTGGGGGTTTGTTTGCAAAAGGTTGAGGCTTCTTTCTTCTTCTTCTGCGATCCTATCTCCGTGCTATTAGCTGAGGTATAAATTCTGCAATACTAAATCCTTTTGCTATTTACTGAGATTTATGAAGGTTGGTTGCGATTTGTTGGCTGGCGATGATGATCTAAGCTGAGCTATATAAGTATATGATGAATGTGGGTTTGACGTTGGGATTTTAGGCTTGAAAATCAGGATTTATATGCTGATCTATATAGATATGATGATTTGGTTATTTATGTTGTCAAAAATATACACATTCAATGTGTTTGCAACTTCAAACTGCCCATAAGCATTTCAGACATCAGTGTGCAGCTAGGATACTGTGATCAACATCACAATGAAGCAAAAAAATACATTTTCAATGTGTTTGCTTTCATACATCCATGTTGCATCAGCCCTATGCACACCAAGCAAGCTGAGCCCTACTATCTAGTCAGACCCAGGTGAATAAATGCTCCGAGATGAATCAAAAGGAAATAATTGTAGCGGAATCATGCATGGCTTGTGATGGCATTGCTGGATGTTGCAACATGGTGTATTATTTGAAGTGAAAAGTTGTTATATGCGAGCCCAATGATGACACAAAATCAATGCGGGACGGATGATAAATTGAGATATTATTACTACTGATTCCGGCTGGCTTGAAGGCACCTTCATTACAATTAAATGATATTGGAAGTTGGTTTGGGTATAATGTGAAGGAGCAACTGCCAGGCCGTGAAAATGATGAACATACATAGTCTGAGGGCCATGAAAAATCCACAATGAAAATGTACGGATTTTTTCTTCATTGTTTTATTTCCTAAAGTTATCCTAGCTGAACAATGATGTCTGAAATGCTTCGGGGCAGGTTGAAGTGCAAGCAAATTGAAAATGTAATTTTTTTGCTTCATTGTTATGTTTATCACATTATCCTACTTGCACACTGATGGCTGAAAATGAATATGGGCAGTTTGAAGTGGAAACACATTGAAACTGTATTTTTTTTTCTGTATTTTGTTGGTGATCCCAGTATCATAGCTGCACACTTTATGTCTGAAATGCTTCGGGGCAGACATTAGCATTTCTACATTCATGTTGCATATGCCCTATGCAGACCAAGCAAGCTGAGCCCTACTATTTATTCAGCCCCGTGTGAATAATTGCTACATGATCCTAGCAACAGTAAATAACGGTAGCGGAATCATGCATGGCTTGGCTTGGCATTGATGGTAGTTGCAACATGGTGTATGAAATGAAGTGAAAAGTTTTTCCCGGTCTTAAAGGAGCTTTGATTTTTCAAGAAATAATAAACGATTTGTTTTATGCGAGCCCAATGATGACACAAAATGAATGCGGGACGGATGAGTAATTGAGATATTATAAATATCAATGTACGGCTGGCTTGATGGCACCTTCATTACCTAAAACAGTTTTAAACCGGATGTATATTCAAAGGGATTTAGGGGAAAATTTGCGTACTCAGGTTTTATGGTGGTTGATTATTTGAATCATGCATGTTGTACTTGAATATATTGGAGTCTGCATGGGTTATTTGATTATATGGGTATAATGTGAAGGAGCAACTGCCAGGCCGTCATGAGGGAATATGAAAAATAAACATAGTCTGAGGGCCATGAACACTCCTTATGAATTTTTTTTTATGAATGAACATGTATATTATCTTAGGGGTGTGGCAACATATGCATGAATTTATGGTTGATTAATGTATGATATAGATGGATGAAAATGGAGACATGTCGGGGCATCAAATATGTTGCGCGGCTGCGGCTACTGTAGTTTTTACCGTCATACAATTTCTTTTACTATACGATGATGCTGAGTCTACACGTATACCTAGAGAGCCTTCTGTTATGCGTGATTTGCATAGGAAATCCCACATGCGTAGAATCCTCCATGGGAGTGAGACGAGTTGTTTACACTACTTAAGAATGCGGACCCCTGCATTCATGAACCTGGCTAGTTTAATGAGAACTGGGAATATACTCAAAGACACGGTCAATGTGTCCATTGAGGAGCAGTTGGCAATGTTTCTACATATCGTCGGTCACAAGTCAAAGAACAGAGTGATGCAAGTTGATTTTATACGATCCGGATCCACTGTTAGTCATTACTTTAACCAAGTACTGCAAGCAGTGTGTGCCTTGCAGGATACGTACATGAAGCAAGCTCCAAATGAGACTCCGCCTGAGATTCTGAATAATCCAAGGTGGTTTCCATATTTCAAGGTACGTGATGTTTCTTGAATACATGGCTGCAGTATCTATTGAACGAAGATGAGTTAAACATTTTTGTTGGTTGACTGTGATGTAGGATTGCATTGGTCTGATTGATGGGACCCATATCGATGCCATGCTCCCCGCCAATCTCGTCCCCCGATTTAGAGGCCGTAAGGGGGTGACACAAAATGTGCTGGCGGTTTCAACACCAAATAAACGATTCACTTACGTCATGGCAGGGTGGGAAGGATCAGCAAATGATTTTACTGTCCTTAAAGATGTGTTGTCATTACCCCATTCCAACGGTCTTCGAGTATATGAATGTAATAGGCGTACTATAATCTCCATGAAATATACACATATTTATGAAGTCGTGTGATTATAAGGTGGTTGTACGATACTGATTGCAGGGAAATATTACCTGTGCGATGCTGGGTATACTACCATGCCTGGGTTCATATCTCCATACAGGGGCGTTAGATACCATCTGAAGGACCATACTGATCGAGTTCCTCGCAATCGCAAAGAGCTATTCAATCTGCGTCATTCGTCGTTAAGAACAAAGATCGAGTCGACTTTTGGCATCCTTAAGAACAAGTTTAAGATATTGTCGGCCAATCAGCATTATCACTTCCCAATTCAGGTCGATATCGTGTTGGCGTGCATGGTTTTGCATAATTATATCCAAGTAGCAGATCCACATGACCCACATCTACTAGAGGATGTTTATGTGCTTGAGGAGGAGGGTGATGGTATCGATGATCAAGATGATTCGATTATGGATCTGTCACAACAGGTGAACAGACGTGACCAAACCCAACAACGGGACCAATGGAAACTTCGGAGGGATCAACTAGCTTGGGATATGTGGGTGGACTATTGTACCATTAACAATCACGGGAACACAATTGAATATGGCATGTGAGATGTGTGTTAGTTTTCATGCATGTGTGTGCTTGAGTACATTGATATGTTTGTTTTATATATGTGCCTTAGGACATGAATGATGCATGTGGTGCAACAAAATTTTATTACTTGAATGAAGCATGGGTGTTTTATGGAAGTTTTTGCTTTATTAACTCCTTTTTGTTGTAGGCATGGAAGGATCATCGGACCATGGTCATTGGAGTGAAAGTATGAGTCAAAGGGGGGAAGATGAAAGGCAAAATGAGAATACTCCGTTGCGTCCTACGGCGCATAGGATGGGAGACTATCGATATCCTATGCAAGGCTTCCAAGGTGTTGTGCCTAGTATGTCGTATCAACCAGGCTATATACCAATGCCTATGCAAATGCCCGCCTCTCCTGGTTATATGCAAATGCTACATGGAGGGATGATGGGGCAAGGTGTGGGGAGCTTCCACGGAGTGGGAATGGGTGAAGGTGGCCATATGCAAAGGCACAATCCGCCGGGGGATATGCAAATGCTACATGGGGGGATGATGGCCCTAGGGGTGGGTAGCTTCCAAGGGGGTGGAATGGGAGACTGTGGGAGATGGGGAGGGAATTCTTCGGGGGCCGGGAATGACACGAGGATGGGGAGCGACTCTTCTAGGAAGTCGAGTCGTCGGGATGAATCCGAGGATTCTTCGGTGTCAAGCCCAAGCAAAAAGGCGAAGACGCAAGCACAACCCAAAGGGGCTACGAACAAATATTGGACGTGGGAGGAGGATATGGTCCTTATCCCTTTCCTTGCGGACCAAATAAAGGAAGGGCATAAATCCGATAAGTCGTTCAAAGCTTGCGCCTTCAATGCCGCTGCGGCTCACATAAATGTGAAATTTAACAGGAACTACACCGGCGCCAATGTGAAGAATCACCTTAAAGTCCTTCGGACTCGCCTTAAAGATGTGAAAGCTTGCATCGCAATTAGTGGCGCCGGGTGGTGTGATGAGGAGCAAAGGGTGATAATGGAGCCGGAAGTTTATGAAATCTTTGCAGCGGTATGTCCTTCACCGTTTTATAGTTGCCGTCATCCTCTACTTGAAATTTTAAATGCAAGACGTATAATCATATGCCGTTTTCGTGTAGGCAAACCCAAGACGCAAAGACTATGTCAATAAGCCCCTCCCGTGGTTTGCTAATCTCCAATCGATCGTCAAAGACGACGAGGCGATGGGGAATTATAGGAGGGTTGTGTACGAACCATTTGGAGCCCACACCTCGGATGGCGAAGGCGAGCATCATGTGAATGAGCCTTCGGAAGATGCATCAATAGATAACGAGGTATCTCCTACAATCCCCCCGGCTACACCTACGGGTCATACTCCCCATGCTAGCCCCCCATCAGTGGGGAAAAAGAAATCCCGCAAACAGCGCACATCGGACATGCCATCCATAATGATGAAGATGGTAAATTCTGTTGAAAATGTTGTCGATGCGATAGGTCGTTCTCTCGGCCATTGGCATAAGGAATTGGGCGAATCAGTTTTTCCCACCAAGAGTATCCGCTCGATATGTTGTCTAAGGTGTATGAACATTTGGCCGATCGCGAGCATGCCGGAAGGAAGTTTCTAGGGATGCCTAGGATAGCTAGAGATATGAAGATAAAGATGATCATTGAGATGCTTGCGACGGCACGCGGGGAAGGTAATGATGATGATGATGCTACCGATTCCATTGGGTAGTAAGTGAGTAGTGGTGACGGAAGAAAAGGTTGGTGGTTTTTGTAATATGTCTTGATACACTCTAATTATGTATGTTTTGGATGTGTGATGAATGGTCGGTATTTGCGAGGGGCAGAGTCATGTTGGTGTATGTCATATTATGTTGATGGAAGGAGGGGGCATGAACAATTAAGTAACATGTAATATAATGTGTGGGGTAGGCTAGTAAGGACAAGTTCAGCTTGAAGGGGTACTGGGAAGTATGAAGAGCAGGTGGCAATGAGTATGTATTTTTATTTTGGCAGTATGCTGGGAAGTATGAGGTGCTTATGGCTACTTTTTGTTGGTGATCACAATATCCATGCTGACAGTGAAGGCTGCAATGCTTATGGGAAGTTTGAATTGCACACATATAGAAAATGTTTTTTTGGCTTCATTGTGTTGTTGATCACATATTCCTAGCTACACACTACAGTTTGATGTGTTATAAATGAGAATGATTTTGCTGCACACTGCACACTGCACACTGCACACATAATGATTTTGATGTGTTATAAATGAGATTGATTTTGTTGATCACATATTCCTAGCTGCACACTGCACACTACTTCACTGTGTTGGTGATGGGTTATACATGAGAATGAAGTGGATTCATGATGAAAATGAATTTTTTTTGGCTTCACTGTGATGGTGATGGGTCTCTATAGCCAAGCTGACACTGAAATCTGAAATGATTTGGGGATTTTTGAGTTGCTCACATATAGAAACTGTATTTTTTTTGCTTCATGTTGTTGTTGCTCACACTATCAAACTTGCACAGTGAATGATGAAAGGCTGAGGGGAAGTCAGAAGGGCAAACACACTGAAAATAATTTTTTTTTTGGCTTCATTGTGTTGTTGATCACATATTCCTAGCTGTACACTTCAGTTTGATGGGTTATACATGAGAATGAAGTGGATTCATGATGAAAATGAATTTTTTTTGGCTTCACTGTGTTGGTGATGGGTCTCTAGAGCCTAGCTGACACTGAAAGCTGAAATGATTTGGGGATTTTTGAGTTGCTCACATATTGAAACTGTGTTTTTTTTGCTTCATGTTGATTTTGCTGACAGTATCATACTTGCACAGTGAAGGATGAAAGGCTGAGGGGAAGTCTGTAGGGCAAACACATAGAAAATGTTTTTTTTGGCTTCATTGTGTTGTTGATCACATATTCCTAGCTTCACACTGTAGTTTGATGGGGTATACAGGAGAATGAAGTGGAATCATGGTGAAAATGAATTTTTGTTGCTTCACTGTGTTGGTGATCTCTATAGCCAAGTTGACACTGAAATCTGATATGCTTTGGGGATGTTTGAGTTGCATAGATAGTGTTCATGCAGGTTTTTTTGCTTCATGTTGTTGTTGCTCACAGTATCCTACTTGCACAGTGAAGGATGAAAGGGTAAGGGGAAGTCTGATGGGCAAACACACTGAAAATGGTTTTTTTGGCTTCATTGTGTTGTTGATCACATATTCCTAGCTGCACACTGCAGTTTGAAGTGTTATACATGTGAATGAAGTTGAATCATGATTAAAATGAATTTTTTTTGGCTTCATTGTGTTGTTGATCACATATTCCTAGCTGTACACTGCAGTTTGAAGTGTTATGCTTAAGAATGAAGTGGAATTACACTGCAAGTGTATTTTTTTTCTTCACTGTGTTGGTGATCTCTATAGCCTATCTGATCCCAGTAGACTAGCTGCACAAGGTTGAATTGCACACATATTGAAAATGTGTTTTTTTGCCTTCATTGTGTTGTTGATCACATATTCCTAGCTGCACTCTGCAGTTTGAAGTGTTAAGCATTAGATTGAAGGGGAAACAGACTGAAAATGTATTTTTTGTTGCTTCACTGTGTTGGTGATCACCATATCCTAGCTGACACTGATGTCTGCAATGCTTAGGGGATGTATGAGTTGCTCACATATTGAAACTTGATTTTTTTTGCTTCATGTTGTTTGGCCTCACAGTATCCTACTTTCACACTGAAGGCTGAAATGCTTAGGGGCAGTCTGAAGGGCAAACATATTGAAAATGTTTTTTTTGCCATCCATTGTGTTGTTGATCACATATTCCTAGCTGCACACTCCAGTTTTAAGTGTTATAAATGAGAATGTAGGGGAATCACACTGAAAATGTATTTTTTGTTGCTTCACTGTGTTGGTGATCACCATATCCTAGCTGACACTGATGTCTGCAATGCTTAGGGGCTGTATGAGTTGCTCACATATAGAAAATGTTTTTTGGCTTCATTGTTTTGTTGATCACATATTCCTAGCTGCACACTGCAGTTTGATGTGTTATAAATGAAAATGAAGTGGAATCATGATGAAAATGAATTTTTTTTGGCTTCACTGTTTTGGTGACCTCTATAGCATAGCTGACACTGAAATCTTAAATTCTTTGGGGATGGTTGAGTTGCTCACAGCTATGAAACTATATTGGTTTTTGCTTCATGTTGTGGTTGCTCACAGTTTCATACTTGCACAGTGAAGGATGAAAGGCTTAGGGGAAGTATGAATGGCAAACACACTGAAAATGTTTTTTGGCTTCATTGTGGTGTTGATCACATATTCATAGCTGCAACCTGCAGTTTGATGTGTTATACATGAGAATGAAGTGGAATCTTGATGAAAATGAATTTTTTTTGCTTCACTGTGTTGGTGATCTCTAAGCCTAGCTGACACTGAAAGCTGAAATGATTTGGGGATTTTTGAGTTGCTCACATATTGAAACTGTATTTTTCTTGCTTCATGTTGATGTTGCTGACAGTCTCATACTTGCACAGTGAAGGATGAAAGGCTGAGGGGAAGTCTGTAGGGAAAACACATAGAGAATGTTTTTTTTGGCTTCATTGTGTTGTTGATCACATATTCATAGCTGCACACTGCAGTTTGATGTGTTATACATGAGAATGAAGTGGAATTATGATGAAAATGTATTTTTTTTCTTCACTGTGTTGGTGATCTCTATAGCCTATCTGACACTGACATCTGAAATGCTTTGGGGATGGTTGAGTTGCTCACATATTGAAACTGTATTTTTTTGCTTCATGTTGTTGTTGCTCACACTATCATACTTGCACAGTTAATGATGAAAGGCTTAGGGGAAGTCTGAAGGGCAAACAAACTGAAAATAATTTTTTTTGGCTTCATTGAGTTGTTGAGCACATATTCCTATCTGCACACTTCATTTTTGTATTTTTTTGCTTCCATGTGGTGTTGATCACAGTATCATTGCTGACATTGAAGTCTGAAATGATTAGGGGTAGGTTGTGGGCATAAGGAATTGAACTCACATTGAAAATGGTTTTTTTTTGCTTCATGCTGATGTTGCTCTCATTATCCTAGCTTCACACTGTTGGCTGAAATGGGTAGGGGCTCAATGTGTTGGTGATCCCATTTTGGCTTCAATGTGTTTGGATTTTACTTTCGCTTTTATTATTTTGGCTATTTCTTTTACAATGCCTATTTGTGCATGCTGTCGGCACCAATTACACCGTCATCCTATATATTCGATCCTAGGTATGCTCTCATCACATACTTCTCTTTACATTTCTCCTTAAGACTACTAATTACATTATACTTATTAATTGTGTGTATCTCTTTGCTTTCCTAGATAAAGATGAGTGCAGGATCAAGCGCATCCTTTCGCTCCCGCCATCAGGCTTCACATGAGGACAATGAATTTATGGACAGTTCCAAGGTGTGCCACTGTGGCCTGACTTCGCCATTGATGACATCTAGGACCCCTGCCAACCCCGGCAGGCGATTTTGGGGTTGTCCTGCTCGCGGCAAAAAATGTGATTTCTTTGTCTGGAAGGACCCACAACCGGTCAATGCTGCGACAGGTAGAGGGGCCGGGACACGAGGAGATATTTCTGCAGTTCCTTTGTCTGAAAGGTCCTTGTTAGAGATAGATGGTAGGTTGGATCAGATAGTAGGCGTACTTGGGCGAATAACGTTTTTGTTGTCTTCTCTGGTAGTTCTACTGGTTTTAGGGTTAGTTTTGATGTATTTAAAGCTTGACTGAGTGGCATGTATGATACGCTATGCGTAGTTTGTAACTCAACATTGTATGTTTCGTTTTTTGTGCATTGTGGTTAAGAAACGTATTGTTAGTATATGCTTTCTGTTTTTATTGGTTTATGTGTTCATTTTTAAAGCAGCTGCAGTGTGTTTTTTTTGAGGATGTCATAGTTTTCCAAAATAAAAATGGACTTTTCAGAAATCTTTGTGGTTGTCCTCTCTCTCCTCTTGCTGCACACTAATTTCGTATCTGATTCTGGTCAATTTGGGTGGCATCCCGGATGAATCAATATTTTTTGCTTCATGGGGGGGTGAACTTAACCTATACTCACCCCCTCCATACCATACTCTACTTTCCCACTTTCACTCATCAACTTTCTCAACCCAAAAGAACACAAGAAAGTTGGTTGGGACCCACCTTCCACTTCCGTATCCACTTTCCCAATTACCTTTCCTATCAAAAGAACACAAAACCAACTTTTTCTCTCTCCTAGATTCCTCCATCCCTCAACTTTCCCAATACCCCCTTCCCTCCAAAAGAACAGGCCCTCAAAAGAACAGGCCCTAACATAGGAGGGGGCGGTTGTCATTTCTCCTCGTAGAGTTTGTGTACAGTTGGTTAGGGGATAGGTTCATGTGGGTAGAGATATATGGGGGGTTCTGCTTGGGTAGGTAGGATATGAAAGATCAATTGGTTTAGATTTTATCTAAGTTGATTTATTCACAGATTTGATTCTGTCAAGGAATTGATTTGATTTGTTAAAATAGTTATCAATAGGTTAAGATATGGGATGATTAATAATAATATGTTTTGTTTTGTTTTTTAAAACTACAGATTTAATTTTATATAAAAAATGTTTTAATAGTTAATAGTGAGTTATTGCTTATTGGTTCATCCACGTCCAAAAATTACAAGGAAAATACCGGGGCAATCGCGCCACCGAGAGGATCTTGAATACGGGGTCCGGTCGAGCATCTGAACTATGGAAGGTAGTAATAAAAATCAAATACACAAAACGCACACAAAACATAGTTACGCGCTAAAATAGATACATTCGGAAAGTTGCTGTTACAATTCACTCAACAAATCTGATTACACTTACGAGTAGTGATCTCACCGTACAAAGATATATTTCAAGAGTTCAGCGCAGCGATAGCTTTAGAGTAAAGCTATTCTCACTATAATCCCACAATAAAAAAATTGATTCAAATTGCTTTCATGCTGCAGTGTAAAATCAGAGAAATATCACAGTGATAAATTTTGTTAGATTGTCATCGCGTGGGCGCAAACGATTTGCTGATCCGATGTCTGGATTAGAAGATATAGTCTTCAGAAGATGACTGTCCAAATCTGAATTATGCAGTGGCCGTTCTGTGGAAAACGCCCAGACTGGATTTGTTTTTGAGAACTGAGCAGATGATGGCTATCACAGTTGCAAAGAGTATGAAGATGTGGCCATGTGGGCATAGACGACGTGTTGATCAGACGTATGGATAAGGAGATATAAGCGTACGAAGTCTACTGCGTGATCAAAACCAGATTTCTCAATTCTGAAAGCATGTATCTTGATGAATCAACGCCTACTATGGCTTGAGACTTGACGGATGAACTTGAAGATGGCTTTGTGACCCTTGCCGTGAGTTGTATGAAGTTGTAGCAGCGTGTGAGATCAAGAAGCTTTAAGGATGAAAGCTTGCTGCAACTTACATCCTTGCTTTTTGCACCAAATTTTGAAGAAGCATGCACTGGCCGTGAGTTTTCTTGCTGATTGAAAACTTGGAGATCTTGAAGTTTGTTGTAGTGGAGACTTGCTTTAGCTTAGTGCTTGTAGGTTGAATTTTGATGAATGTATTTGTGCGGCAACGAGAAGCTTGGGTCTGTTGTGAAGGGAAATTTAGGGAGAAATAGGTGTAAGGGGTTAAGAGCCCCCTACCCGTGTATTTATAACTTTCAATAGTGGGTTGGATACCCAATTGGCCCAATGGGCCTATTCATAACACTTCCCCTTATCCAATCAACATTGAAATAAGAGGTGGATTCTTCAGGATCCGAGTTAGGGTAACTGTCTTGTTAAAGAAAGAACAGTTAACCCATAACTTCCCCTGTTTTGGGGATGTGTCTAGGGGTGGATACTTCAGGATCCAGAGTCAACGAGGTTGCCTCGTCAAAACCTTGACTACGGAAAACCCAGTGGGAAAAAACCTGTAGCAAAGGGAAAAGAGTACAACTCTGCAGTTGACTCCCCCTTATCTGACCAAGCTTCAGGCTTGCAGATTTCCTATGAATCTATACATCAGTCTCCTATGTATCTATGAGTTCATAGTTCTCTCATCCTGACCCAGTTTACATTTACTCACTCTCCTCATCCCAATCCCATATACAAGTTTCTCAAAGATACTAGTAGGCAGGGATTTGGTAAGCAAATCCGCCAAGTTATTACATGATTGGATCTTCTGTACCTCAATCTGCTTTTGCTTCTGAAGGTCATGCATCCAGAAGAACTTGGGGGAGATATGCTTCGTCTTGTCACCTTTGATGTAGCCGTCCTGTAGCTGGGCTATACATGCTGCATTGTCTTCATAGAGTGTAGTGGGTGCAAGAACGCCGGTCGTCAGGCCGGTGGAGGTGAGTATGTGCTGGATCACCAAGCGTAGCCAGAAGCATTCCTTGCTTGCTTCGAAGATCGCTAGTAGCTCTGAGTGGGTGGATGAGACGGTCGTCATGGTCTGCTTCACAGATCTCCAGGATATGGCAGTGCCGCCATATGTGAACATGTATCTGATCTGAGACTTCTCTGTATGAGGATCGGACCTGTAACCTGCGTCAGCATAACCAACTAACCCAGTTGATGCCCCTTTCCTGTAGAATAGACCTAAGTCTATGGACCCTTGGAGGTAGCGCAGAAGATGCTTAACTCCGGCCCAGTGCCGATGTGTAGGTGCAGCACTATATCTGGCTAGTAAGTTTACTGCAAACGCTATGTCAGGGCGAGTGCAGTTAGCCAGGTAAAGGAGTGCACTGATAGCACTTAAATAAGGCACTTCGGGGCCTTGTACTTCCTCCCCCTCTTCCAGCGGCCGGAAGGGGACTTTGTGTACATCCAATGATCTGACGACCATCGGAGTGCTGAGGGGGTGGCACTTATCCATCTGAAACTTTTTCAATAAGTTCGATGTGTAAGTTGACTGGTGTAACAGGATCCCATCTTTAAGATGCTCTATCTGAAGTCCTAAACAGAATTTTGATTTTCCGAGGTCTTTCATCTCGAAAGTTTCTGTCAGGCTTCTAGAAATCTTTGCGATCTCTTCAGGAGATCCGATGAGGTTTAAGTCGTCTACATAGACGGCTATAATTACAAATCTTGTTGCCTTTGCTCTTATAAAGATGCAAGGACAGACTGGGTCGTTTTTAAATCCTTGCTGTGCAAGGAAATCGCTCAGTCTGTTATACCACATCCTTCCAGATTGTTTTAGACCATATAATGATCTTTGCAGTTTCACTGAGTAGATGTCACGTTCTCTCTCTTTTAGTGCTGCAGGCAAAGAATAACCGTCAGGCAATCTCATGTAGATGTCTCGGTCTAGGTTGCCATATAGGTATGCAGTAACCACGTCCATGAGTTGCATATCTAAACCCTCTTGTGCTGTTATGCCAATGAGGAATCGGAAGGTGATCGTGTCCATGACCGGGGAGTATGTGGCTTCAAAATCCACCCCAGGACGTTGGGTAAAACCCTGCGCTACAAGCCTTGCTTTGTAGCGTACGATCTCATTCTGTTCATTTCGTTTTCTAACAAATACCCATTTATAACCCACAGGTTTTACACCTTTTGGTGTCTGGAATATTGGTCCGAAGACCTTGCGTTTGGTGAGTGAATCCAACTCCACTCCTATTGCCGCTTTCCACTTTGGCCAATCATCTCTGCTTTGACATTCTGTCAGAGAGCGTGGTTCAATATCATCGTCGCAGTACGCGACGTTGATGGCAATATTACACGCAAATGTGTCATCTATTGTTGTGCTTTTTCTGTCCCAATACTCCCCAGTTCGTACATAGTGTATCGATACTTCATTTTCTCCCGGTTTTTCCTCTTCATGAGAGTTTGGGAGAGATGGGGTAGCAGGGCTTAAATTAGCATCCTGTGGTGGTATTTGTTTACCATTGACAAGGGTCCTACTCTTTCGAGGGACTTGGTCCTTGGATCCCGGTGGTCGTCCTCTCTTTTTGAGAGGTCCAACCATTTCTGCTGCAGGCGGATTGCATCCATTTTGCGGTATGTCAATCCTAGCTGGAGTGTTAGCAGCAGGGACGTGTGATTTGACAATCTTCTGGTTGTCAGTAAATTTGTTCGGCAAGAGATGGACAGTGTTTTGGATGTGGAGAATCTTCAGGACCTCCTCCTCACACTGGCTTGTTGGCGGATCAAAGTGACATAAAGTTTTTTGTATCCCAAGTGATACTTTCTGAAGCTTCGGGCTTCTTTGTCTGTGAGCCTAGTCTTGGGAACGATGTTTCATCGAATTCACAGTCTTCTAGACGTGCCTTAAAGACGTCCCCCGTAAGGGGTTCTAGGAATCTAATTATGGAGGGGGTGTCAAACCCAACATAAATGCCTAGGCGACATTGTGGACCCATCTTTGTCCTTTGTGGTGGTGCTATGGGGACGTATACTGCACAACCAAATATTCTCAAATGTGAGACAATTGGTGGGGCTCCAAGTGCTAGTTGCATTGGAGAAGATGACTGACCTCCAGAGGGTCTTAATTTTATTAAAGATGCAGCATGCAAAATTGCATGACCCCACGCATTCACTGGCATCTGGGATTGAAGTAATAATGGACGAGCGATCCATTGCAGTCTCTTAATTAGAGATTCTGCTAACCCATTTTGGGTGTGAACATGCGCTACAGGATGTTCGACTTCAATTCCCTGAGCTTGGCAATAGTCTAGAAAGACTTGTGACGTAAACTCCCCCGCATTGTCCAGACGAAGTTTCTTTATCTGGTGGTCGGGGAAGTGGGCCCGTAACTTTATTATCTGAGCTAAAAGCTTAGATAGTGCTAGGTTACGGGTGGACAGTAGGCACACATGTGACCACTTAGTAGATGCGTCTATCAGGACCATAAAGTACCTGAACGGACCACTTGATGGATGAATCGGCCCACAAATGTCTCCGTGAATTCTTTCCAGAAAGCTGGGAGACTCCACATCCACTTTCAGTGGATAGGGTCTCGTGATCAGTTTACCCTTGTAACAGGGTGGACATGGGAATTTGCCTTTTTGAAGAATCTTCAGGTTCTTCAGGTCAATGCCCCTGGAGTTCTTTATGATACGGTACATCATAACCAAACCAGGGTGTCCCAGTCAACTGTGCTAGAGTTGGAATTCTGGTGTTTGGGGGCACTGCAGGTGCTCCACCATGGATGTTTCTGGAGTTTGTATACTTGTTTGGTAGAGTCCCGAGGGGAGTCCCTTGAAACGTTCCACAATGGTTTTTGAACCATTTGTAAGAGCCGTTACAAGCAAGTATTCCCTTTTATCTTCCTCGACCGTCTCTAAGTGATATCCGTTTAAACGGATGTCTTTAAAACTTAGGAGGTTTCGGATGGATTTAGGGGAGTATAACGCATTTTTAAGTGTTATTTGTGTGTTGCCGGGGAGCAATATAATTGCTTCCCCTGATCCTTCGATTATGTTTGCTGGTCCTGAGATTGTTCTCAGTGGGCCAGAATAGCTACTTACGCTCGTGAAATAGTCTATGTTTTGAAGGATCGAGTGCGTCGATGCACTGTCCACTAGGCAGATAAGTTCCATATCTAAAAAAGGAGAAAGACATTCAAGCAATAAATGAAGAGAAAAGATCTACTTTCATAACGGTAAATGCTCAAAAAATATTGTTTTGACATGGAAATAAAACTAGATACGATGCATAAAATAGAAGATACATTGCTAGTTGCATAAAAATGGTCCAGATCTAGAGAGTGTCATCTCCCATGAAATCTTCAGGAGTCCATGAGGTCTCTGCCAATGCTGCGCTCTCCATCAGGTTTGTCTCAGCTCGAGGCTTGAGGCTTGCCTGGTAGAGGTCCTGGAGGTGTTTTGCTGTGCGGCAGATTCTGGACCAGTGGCCCGTCATCCCGCATTTGGAGCATTTGTCCTCCCAGTCTTTCTTGGGAGTGCCTCCTTTGTTGGGAATCCTCTTCTGCTTCTTGTCCACGAACTTCTGGTTCTGGGGAGGAGCTGGGGGAGTGGCCTTTTTCCGCTGCTTCTGTTCTTTCCATTTCTGGAATTTTGCCTTTTTGTCCGTCTTCTTCTTCTGGGAAGACTGGAAGTGGGCCTCTGCAGGAGGTGGCAATGGAGCAGAGCCAGGAGGGCGTAGGTTGTGGGTGGCAACCAACAGGTCTCTGTTCTGTTCAGCCATAAGCAGGCATGAAAGAAGGTCAGAGTACTTTGTGAACTTCCTCTCTCGATATTGTTGCATAAGGATCATGTCCTTTTCATGGAAAGACGTAAACGTCTTTTCCAGCAACATCTTCTCCGTCACTGGTTCACCACACAACTTCAGGCGTGAGGTGATGCGGAAGAGAGCTAAGTTGTACTCCGCAACGGATTTGAAATCCTGTATGCGGAGGTGAGTCCACTCGTACTGTGCACGGGGGAGTATGACATCCCTCTGATGTCTGTACCTCTCCTCGAGTGCATCCCACAGCTCGTAAGGGTCCTCTACAGTGAGGTACTCATCCTTTAAGGTCGAGTCTAAGTGTTTCCTTATATATATATAATGGCTTTCGCCTTTAATATATCGGAAACTTCCTCTGTATGAGGTGCTTCCACTGAAGCCTCCTTGTTAGCTGGGGCAGTACTAGTTGTTGCCTTTTCAGTCTGTGTGAGACTGAAACCATGAGAGCACAGATGGAACTTCAGGTCCAACTGCCAACTCAGGTAGTTTGACCCATCAGCCTTTAGGACCGAGAAGTCTACATTTGCGAGTATGGCCATTTTATGATCTAGCATGTAAATAAAAGTAGCATGTATCATTAAGACTGAATAAAGCAGACATCCACGCATGTAATGTAATCATTTTCGTAGCATGAATTTTAATTAATGTGATTTTGACATACATGCTTTTTTTTCAGATAATGTGAATAATTAATTACTAAAAATTAACAATCACGCATGCTGTTCAGGATTTCATTGTGACATTAAAGACATGGAATTTAAGCTAATCAACCACGCAGTTTAATGCATAAGCAATGAAAACAGAAAAATCACCTAGGGCTATGGGGATCAGCCAGCCGACACCGAAAAAATAAATAAAAAGTCCAGTCCGAAGTTACATCAAAAATAAATGCATAAAATACAACTCGGGAACTTCAGAAAGAAGCCCCTATCTTCATTGAGCGAACGCCTTCGGCTTCTTTTTGGTGTCCTTCGGTCTTCTTTTTACATTTTCATCCTCACATACAAAGTTTCTCTCAAAAGAAAAGAAAAATTGCAGGAATAGTAAAACGGTGTCGGAAACCTGGCTGATCCCTAAAAACATAGCCTAATATTACACATCCACGCAGATAATATTTTTGAGTCATACAACCACACTAATAATCAAGAACACAGGCATTTAAAATAATTTAAATTTGTGTGCGACGTGCAAAAAACCTTTTCTTCTTTTTTTTTGAAAAACTTTTTGCCTTTTGATCCATGTTTTATTTTACTGCTTTAAACCCTCTCAAAATTTCTTTTAACTATTTTGGGCTTTTTAGGGCCAAAAATAAATAAAATAATTTATGTGGATGGGCTAATTTTCTGGCCTTTTGGGCCAAGAAAACAACCCATTAGGGTTAATATTGGGCCTCCCTCGAAAAATAGCCCGTTAGGGTTAGGGTTTCAGGAAACCCTAGGGGGGGCTCGCGGCGCGTCGCCGCGACGGCTGGCCGCGTAGGGCGCGGCCGCCGTGGCGGCGGGCCGCGGCCTGCAGGCCGCGGCACAGGGCTGCGGCTTCAGGCCGCGGCTTCAGGCTGCGGAGCTGGGCCGCGGCCTGAGGCCGTGGCTGCTGGCCGTGGCTTCAGGCCGCGGCCGCCGTTCCGCCCTACGGGCGTGTGGATTTTTGGATCAAAGGCGGAGGAGATAAAAATCGGATTTTTCAACAATTTTGATCGCTAAAAACAAGTTTTTATTGTTTTAAACATGCAGATCTATTAAAAAGGTTGAATTTTTACCGAGTTTATAAACTTTTTGATCCTAAAACATGCAGATCTAATGAGAAAAGCAAGTTTAGATCTAAAAGTTTGGATTTTTACCTCTAGATTCGACGAGGAATCTAGGCGATGGTTGGTGAAGGATGCCCTTTTCGATCCCCGTTGAGAAGATTACGATCTTCTTGAATCTGAGCGATTTGTGGATCTCCTTTCCCGCGAGCCGCCGTCTCCTCCAACGAGCGTGATCGTGCTGATAACGTGTTGTGAAGGGAAATTTAGGGAGAAATAGGTGTAAGGGGTTAAGAGCCCCCTACCCGTGTATTTATAACTTTCAATAGTGGGTTGGATACCCAATTGGCCCAATGGGCCTATTCATAACAGGGTCCCTTTTTTGAGAGAATAGATTTTTTTTGAAGCAAGTGATTTTTACGGCTCACATAAGAATTTGATGGATGGTTTTTTTATAGGTGGCCGGCTAAGTTTTTTTATATACCTGAGATGCGTAAAAAAGTTTGATGATGATGTATTTGAATTTAAATAGAAGACACCTTGTGTTGTATTTGTATGAGGATAAATAGGAATTTTAAATATGAGATTTTCCCTTACATGATATTTGGATAAGCATGGAATTTGAATTCAAGTAGGAGACCAACTCCTTCATATCAAGAATAGAATTAATCTTGGAATAAAATCCATTAAAATCCCTTGAGAATCCAGTCAAATCTCCATCTTCAATATTGATGATGTAAGACTATTTTGAATTTCCTTTTTGCACCATTGTCCACATATAATTTTTCTTTTGCAAACAAAATTTATTTTGCGCGTTTATCCCTGAAATCACTTAACGAAAATCATTAGTCTGACATGACGTGTTTGTCATCCTCAAAATTAATACGTATGACCTATTTAGTGGACTAAATAAGCCAACATCCCAAATAAAAGGTCCTTGGGTTTCCTTGTAAGCCGATGCCCTAAGATTGCCTGCTCTAGGATGCATAAACCGCTCCTTACACTCCATTGCGTTTATGCAAGTTTGCAAGAAAAAAGTCAAAAATATAGCCAAAGATATAAAAACACAAAAATTCCATCTCCTTATCTCCATTTTTATTTAGAATAAAGAAATGGGCGGAGTTAAAGTTTTTCTAGGATTCGTCAAAAAGTCTAGTGCGGTGATCTACTAACTTCAATTGAAATCATTATTTCATATCATGAACGAAAAATTTACCTCATGCATGCTTGGTATTTGATCATGAAACATTTATGCTGGATAGAGAATCCATTGTGGAGGTTGAACTTAAATTCTATGGATTGAGTATATTGTATGGTAAGCTATGACAAGATTTCTTCTCTAATTTCATGTTGATGTTGAGTTCTCTATACCTCATTAAAAATCCATGATATATGCAAGATGCTAGACTAGAAAACTATGTGTGGATATGCATGCTTACTTATTGCTCAGTTGATGTTGGGTGGGCTACATGAGATGAGGAAATGATTTTGTCAATTCTCTTACCCTTTGCTTTCTTTAATTTTTATTATTTTTATTCTCCGGTTTGCTCCTTACTAGTCTTCCTCGAGGACGAGTTGTTGGGTTTTGATGGATCCTCATGACACAAATTTCTATGCTCGTCCTATGTCAAACGAACAATAGAGGCAAAAGAAAGCACATCGGAAGAAAATTGTTAAACCTTTTAACGAAGCCCTAAGGAAAATCAAGACCCTTAGCCAGGACCTATACCAACTTGAGGTGGATCTGACCACCCTAAGAAGGATCTAAGCTACTGCGACATAATTAAAAGAAAGCTTCTAAATTACATACCCGGAACCTTGCCTTGGTACAGGCAAGGTGTACTGCACCGTCTTCCGAGCCACTCCCTGTCCCAGGCTGAATCGATCCTCGAACCGCTCCACATCCCAAGGCGAGCAATCCCCTTGTCGTCGAGCCAACCACGCACCGAAGAAAGTTTCACCTGAATGTGAACCTTCGCCAAGACTCCGGATCGAATCCGAACTCCTTCGTGCCTTTGCTAGAGCCCTTCAGGAGAAAGGCAAAAAATTAGGGAGAAGAGAATATTAATTTAAGCTTAGATCCGTGCGTGCTCCAACATTTTTGGGATCCGCTCAGATCTATAGCTTGGGACGAGTTTAGAGGAGGGTGTAGGCCTTTATATAGGCGGCTGACCCCTGCCCTTTACTCCACTTCCTATGTGGGACTATGTTTTTAGAGTTTAATAATTCAAGTTAGTTTGCTTTTCATAAAGGCCAAACTTCCATGAATTTTAACTCCCTTACCGTTGATCTTCAATCTTGATACAACCTATCAAATCGAAGATGGTTGAACGGTGAACGCATAGGAAAAAACGGCGAGTCAATCTGATGTCGTTTGACCCCTCAAACGTCCTCTCAAAGTTAGCCAAAAACCATTCAAAGATGGAAAATCCAATCGTCAAAAAAATCCCTGGTCAAAAACCCTAACCAGAAAATTCAGGCTTGGTGGGCCTCCATTTTCACTGGGTTCTGCCCAACAGTTTGGGCTGACTTGTTTTGGCTCTAACTTGTGCATTTGGACTCCGTTTTTAACGCGGTTTGAACCTGTGTTTAGAGGGACGATCCCGTCATCCAGGTAACCTTTTCAATGTGTTTATTATATTAAATATGGTCTTAAACAATTTAAGACACATTTAACTCCTTTTGCATCACATGCAAAATAGTCCCCTATCTAAGCTTAAAATATCATTTGCATCAGATACAAATGATCTGAGGGCATATATCCCCCAACACGAGTAAGAGGTAAGCTTCAGGGATTTTAATATAATCCTATTTTGTATGATTAGTCGCATATTTCCATGACGCATTTCACTCTCCAATTCATCATTTTATACGCTTTTATACACCTATTTGGGACTGTTTGGCATTTAGAGCGTTTTGTGTATTTCAAGGATTTGGAGCGATATTGGAGCACTTTGGAGTCAAGAGGATGATCTGTTATGCGGGGGCACCAAGACGACTCATGATAACATGCTTGAGGTGCCAAAGAAGAAGGCCAAAGAAGAGGAACGAAGAAGGAGAGAAAGGAGATGAAGCTGCACCCTCTATCTTTTTTTCCAATTCACTCAGACTGAGTGGACTTGCCCATTCAGTCCGAGCATGTATAGAGAAAGGAAGAGGAGCTGAGTACTTAGTAGCTTGTGAGAAAGAAAAGCCACTCAGACCGAGTAGCTTAGCTACTCGGTCGTGCAGAATTTAAGGCAGAAGACAATTTCTGAGCCACTTTCAACCCTCTAAACTCGACCGAGTGGAGTTGCCACTCAGTCTGAGCAACTACCAATTCAGATCGAGAATCAACAAACTTCATTGCTACTCGGACGAGTGCGAAGTCTACTCGCACCGAGTGCAACTATTCTCGGTCGACTGAGTTAAAGCACCCAGATTTCAGGACAACCTCTCACTATTTTGAATTCTGCTATCATGCAAGTGGGAAAAGTGTTTTTATGATATTTTTCATGGATAGTAGACTGATTATGGTTCTAACACCTCTAAGAACATGCGAAATGGAGGTCGGATGAAATCTGTGGAATTTTTACAAGATGGAAGTGCATTGTAGAAATCTGACACTCGGACTGAGTGGAAAGTCCACTCGGTCCGAGTCGGCTGGCCCCACAACTTAATTTAGCAATTTGCAAGCTGGTTTAACCTGATTTTCTGTGGAATTTTTGGGGTTTCTCTTAGGTTTTCTAGGGGTTTGAGGGGGAAAATATAAGGGAAGTGGCAGCCATCATTTGGGGGCTCTCCTCTTTTATCTAATAAGTTTTAGATTAGGGTTTTTCTTAGGGTTATGGTTCTTGGAGATTTTCCTTTGAGCTAGGCCATGCCCTAGACTCCTCCTTCATTGTAATCAAGATAAGTTCTCTTGTTTCTCTAATTAATTGTTATTTCTTTGTGACGTTTGTTATTTATCTTTCTTTGATGCATGCAATGATGTTTTCTATTGTTTTCATGTCTTTTGCTATGCTAGAATAGTTCTATTTGTAGGGTTAGGTTGAATTTTATTGCTAGGGCATCGTATTTGATGGGGATGATGATCCAAGATATTGGCACCAAACCCATCTCGAATTTTGGGGGTTCTTTGAATGTTGGGAACTTAGCGTAGGCAAGGGATTTGACCATAATCAGTTCTAGGAATCGACAACCCTAGAACCCTTGAATTGACAACTCTTGGTGGTTGATGAACTCACCCTAGGATAAGCCTAATAATCAAAGGTATTCTGTAGCGAGATGATCCTCAATGGTGGCATTGATAGCGATCCAAGATATTGACACCGCTACAACGAAGCTAGGAATCGAGGGAGCCGTAGAGTTATGTTGTAGTTTGCTATCATTGAGTGTGATAGGAATTCGATAGATGCGGTGATCCACGATAGTGGCACTCGTCTTGAGAAGTCCCTTCACATCCGAATTGGGTTGTAACGGCGTCAATCTAGGTGCGGTGATCCATGATTGTGGCACCAACCTTATCTGTTCGTTACACCCCTATATTGCTCACTAGGTGATCCACGATGGTGGCACAGAAGTAAAGAGCCCGCAATATATTATCGACTCGTAGGATGGTTCGATCCATGGACACGTATAAGCTTAATTACATGCCCAAAGCAGTAGTTAGGGCACCAAAACCCTAGTGATATTTCTCTTATTTGTTTTCTCTTTTTTATTTCTTTCTTTGGTGGAGTCAGTTTGTGATATCGAGTGACACAACCTTTGCACCATCACCATTAGACATTCTGTAATCCACATCCACCAATAAAACACGCAAGTCTAACTCAACCTAGGAATCGATAGGTAGTATTGCACCGCATCCATATGTTCGATACCCGCTTGCCGCTATACCAGACGACATCCGTCCTCGGGTTGCATTCTGGCTTCGATCTAGTTACCGGCATTCGTGCCGTAACAAGGTAGTTTTTGGGGAAAGATCGGGGACACATCACCAACTGTTGGTTCTTCATCAAGAGATTGGTGACTAGGATTTCTGCCCATTAATAGTCGTTTATATCATTAAATGCTTGGGCTTTTCACGAGCATATTTCCTTGGCTTATAAATAGTGCTTTAATGTTTTGACTTGAGAGGTTAGATAATCATCTAAGACTTCATTCAATACACTCTCAAGTGTGTTGGTAGAAATGATCTATGAATTTCGTGTTTGATGATAACAAACATGTGTGAACGTTTTTAACATATGTGTTAAGTGTTTCAGGAAAGGCTACGCTTGGAGAAACACATTGTGAGACGTGGCCAATATGATGGGAAGAAGGTGATACTCTACTTGGTTTGTGTAACGACTGGTTTTCATATATCTGGATTTATTATATTATATTATATGTTTTGGTGGATTTTCTCCGCATGTGTGGTTTTCGTCCCCGTAGCTTTCATTTTCGATCGTTTCGTCGTATTTTCTTAGCTCCTTCCGTTGATCGCCGTGTTTGAAGTAAGTCATTCGTGACGGGCTTCATATCGGTCATATCTTATGGTTAGATTAAGCCTAGGAGTCTTAGGAATCGATCCCGGAGCTTCGCGCTCCATTTCGGAACTTTTGGTGCACGTTAGCCGGTATAAGAAGGGGCACCGACCGACTAGGTGACGATCCAGTCGGTCGGAAAACCTTCTTGAACCGACTAGTGAGCTTTGTTAAATGTTCAGGAGTTACTGTTTGTCGTTAGTCGGTCTAAGAACGTTGGTCGACCAACTAGGTTGCAAACTAGTCGGTCAGCAATGCTTCTTTAACCGACTAACTCTTTAAATCATTTTGACACAAGTTACTGTTCCTTCTTAGTCGGTCTAAGTTCATCTTTCGACCGACTAGTTGTCAAACTAGTCGGTCAAGTTTTATACTCAGACCGACTAACTCTTAGTTCAGGTTTTCGTCTGGAGCTACTGTTTACACTTAGTCGGTCTGCGTTGTTCAACCGACCGACTAGTTCTCAAACTAGTCGGTCAACAGTTGTTCTTTGACCGACTAAGCAGTGCAGGAAACCCTAATCTTGCCCTAGCCGCCACCAAACTCTATAAATACCCCTCCAAACGTTTTCTTCTCCTCCCTCACGACCTAAAACCCTAATTTCTCCCCCATTGAGCCCACATCTTCCTCAAGCCATTGATCCTTCATCCCAAGCTCATCCTTCATCATCCAAACCCTCCCTTGTCATAACCCACCTTCCATCTTCCCCAAACCTTCATCAAACCCCCAAAATCCACATCAAACCCCATTTCTCTAGATTTTTCCCTCATTTCCAGATCTGAGCCGGATCGTTCTCCCGTTGCCGTGGTTGCTCGGCATCGTTCCTTCGCTTCTTCACGGTAATACTCGGTTCCTTTAGTTTTAGTATAACCCACATTGACATTTGTGAAACCCTAATAAAATGGATTATTAGAATGTTAGGATCCTAATAAGAAATCGATTTAGAATCATTGTGCTTATAATTGTTTTTCCATAATAGCGAACTATTCCGTAATTAGCTTGTGTGACGATCTTCTTTGCTCGTCAACCCCGGTATCAGGCAAGTGAAACTTGCATCCCTTGATTTGGGCCATGTCTTAGGTCATTTCCTTGCTTTAGCGTAAAAGAGACTAGACGGTGAAAGGATAGCCGTCTAGACGCCCTTGACCTAGCTTGACAACGAAGCTTGGTCCGTCACCCTCATCATGCTTGTATGTCACGTTTACTTTTAAATTAACGGTACGCGTATTAACTGTTCATGTCATCCATGCATCCTTAACTGCTATTGCATTTTAACTGCCATGTTTAATTTAAATTAACGGTACGCGAATATGTTCATGTCATTGCATTTTGCATGTCACGTTTAAATACAATTAACGGTACGCGAATATCTGCTCATGTCATTGCATGCTTGAATACTCATCGTGATTGCGTAGCTTCGCTACATACTTGTACTATTTGTTCCGGCTAGGCACCCACCTTACGTGGGCACAATCCTATGTCGAATACACTTTCTGGCTCGTGTTCCAGAAGACGAGCTCAACACAGCCTGCGGGCAATAGGGCACTCGTTGAGTGATCCCTTGTACTTGATACTTGAACACAGCCTGCGGGCAATAGGGCACTCGTTGAGTGATCCCTTGTACCTTACTTGTTACTTGACATTACATGTCACCCCTACCACTTGATACTTGCTACTTGTACTTTACTTTACCTTACTTGTTACCACCTTACTTTACTTGCCATGCACCATAATTTAATTGCTAGGTTGCTAGTTTACATTTCTTTCCGTTTCCTTGCACAAGTCTTTCGACTTCCTGACATGTGCCACTTTTCTCTTTTGGGTGACACATGTTAGAGCCCGAGCCTGAGTTACTTACTGAGGACGTGGTGTTCGCTGACGCTGAGTCAGAACCCGCGTTGATCGAGGACCTCGTCGACACTAGGGATCAGTCTTAGTGTCTTCGTTTAGCTTCTTTTGTTAGACTTCTTAGTTATCGGTGCGTGGCACTTGGTTTGATACTCTGTTATGTTTGTGTTGTTTTTGTCACGCCCCGCTTCCCAAAAACGTGGAGGCGAAGCGTGAGAAGGTCCGCTCAGACTTGAAGCTACAAAGCCGCAAGTCCGATAAGCGTCAATCACTTTAATTTGCAGGTCCTTGCAATGCGAAACGAAACAAAGATAACAACAACGAAAGAGACAAAAAGAACATCTCAGAATATCCATAATAATAAATCTCAACATCGCAGAAAAGCCACCAGGCTACAAATAAAAGAGTCTAAAAGAGGCCCAGCATGGCCAACAAAAGTACAAAGTACGAAAACAAGGAAAAGGTGCAAGCACCGACATCTAACAGCAACCTAAAGCAAAAGCAAGTAAAATCAGTCTCTAAGACTGGTCTCCGGTGTTCTCGAACTCCTCAACGAACGTAGGCTCGGGCTCAGCGTCAGCAAACACCTCGTCCTCAGCAACTGTCTCTGGCTCAGGGTCTAACATGTGACACCCAAAAGAGCAAGGGGCACATGTCAGCAAGTCTGGAAGACTTGTGCAAGTGAAACTGAAAGGTGGTAAAAGTAAAGCAACCTAGCAGTTCTAGCATGATGCAATGACATGGCAGTTTAAAGAAATGAGTGCAACAAGTAGGGTAAAGTAAAGTAAAGTACAAGCATGGCATGACATTCACAAGACAAGTACAAGACAAGAAAAGTAAGCACCTCGTGCACAGAGATTCCGTCTTTTGGCTAGAGTGGCTGCGCGGGCCAACTCCTAAGCTCAAGCGAACGTTTATCCCTACCCCTCCACGTGTGTCGAGCCAGGGCCTTACCCCCGAACGGTAATGCTCGCTTCTGGACCACGAGCCAGGAAGTGTGTAAAAAAAGTATGGCGTAGGGGTGCACCTAGCCCGGGACAAGCAAGTACAAGTATGTAGCGTGTGCTACGAATGCAACATTCAATGCATGGATGACATGACATGGCAGTTAAAGTAAGGCGTACAGGTAAGGAAAGTAAACGTGACAGTTTAGCATGCATGAACAACAATTTTAAGGGGTTGGATCTAGCTTCGTTGTCAAGCTAGATCATTTAGGTGACGGATCTAGTTTCGTTGTCAAACTAGATCAAGTAGGCGTCTAGCCAGCTATCATTTCACTGACTAGTCTCTTTTACGCTAAAAGCAAGTAAGTGGCCTAAAAACATGGCCCTACACAAGAGTTGGCAAGTTTCACTTGCCTGCAACTATCACGTCAAGAAAACACCGTCCAACGAGTCCAAAGTCACGATTCCTACGTGCACAAGTCCACCGGCCTACATCCGTTTTATTAATCTTGATTAGTGATTTCTAAAACATTTAAAAATACTTTAAAATACTGATTTTTAGTCTTGATTAGCATGCAATTGGGTTGGGGGTCCTAGGGGTGCAAAACGTTACCTCAACACGACGCGAAAGCTACACCGGCGTCGGGTAGCGACACCGGGGGTTGGAATATTAGAACGCGCTCCAAGTCCTGATTCCAATATATATTCCTTGCTGGAAAATTCAGAGCTTCGACCGGGGCGACAGTTCCAGATTCCAAAGCTAGCACGTGCGACGACGGGCTACGACGTGCGACGACGTCGTACGCGACGGATCCTCGAAGAGCAAGCACCTAGGTGGGGCCCACAGTACTCCTAGGGGCCTTTGGGGGACCCACAATAACTCTGGAGAACTTGGGGGGCCCACGGAGGCAAGCGGTGCGACGGATGCGGGGTTGCGACAAGTGGCCGTCGGTCGTACAGCTTCGGTGCGGGGATCTCCTTCGGTCAGACACTAGGGAACGGCTGTGCAACGTGTGGGGGTCGGTCACGGCAGCGGGGGCGGCCGTTTCCCTCGGTCAGACACGGTGGAGGCCTCGGTCAGGCGCTTGGGATGCGGGGTTGCAGCGCTGCAGCGATGCAACGCTCGGGCGCTCGGTCACAGCGGCGGCTTCCTTCGGTCGGGCACGGAGCGGAGCGGGGCGACAGAGCGGGCGCTGCAGCGGGTCGGTGCGGAGCGGGGCGACCGGGCGGTTCTCTCGGTCTGACCGAGAGGCCCTATCGGTCAAGCGGGGGAACGAAGCGGCGGGGTTGGTGCTGCGGTGCGGAGCGACGAGAAAGCGGGCGGGGCGACCGGTCAGAGCGGGTGGATGCGGGGGATTTCCTCGGTCGTGCGGGGTGCTGAACGTCGCAACGTTGCGACGATTCGTCGCAACGTCCAAGATGAGTTTGGAAGAGGCTAGGGCTAATTTCTTGTGAAAATAGGACTTTCTAGGGGTTGCTTATATAGTATAGGGGGGGTTGACTTGGTCTAGGGCTAAATCTAATAGGATTAGAATTCAAAAAGATTTGAAATTTGAATTTAAACTTCTCCAACCCAATCTAGGATTTGACCTGGTCCAAATGAGCTGGAAATTGGCTCAAAAATTCCTTAAAATGTTTAAAACTCAAATAAATTTTATTTGGCCGAAATTAATTGAAAAATAAATTATTAAAAATAATATAAAACTTGTAAAAATTATAAAAGTGGTCAAATAAACTCCAAAAATTATAAAATAAATATCGTGGTGTTCGTGGCGACGAATGTGAGCTAACTAAGAAGACGGATCTCAAATTCAACGTCGGACGACGAAACTAAAAATAGGAACGTCTCCCGTCAAAAGTGAAAATCGTCACGTCTCATCGAGTGAGTTTAAATTGTGGGAAAACGACTCGAGAAGTGTCGTTTCAAGGTAGTGCCACTATTTAATACTCTCAGAGACGTTCGCAACGGCATAACACACAAGAGTATTCACAATCAAATAAAGTCTAAAATAAACTCGTGCACGGCCAAAAGCACGTGCAACGCACAACGAAAAGTGGTCGTTACATCCTCCCCACCTTAAAATAAAGTCCGTCCTCGGACTTTCTAATATAACTAGTCGCTCTAGTAACTACCCCAATCAAGCCATATAATAATTTAACCAGGTTTATTCATTTCAAGTGCTTGTATATGCACTAGATAGTCAAACGTTAATACCACTAACACGTGTATATATACATTCACATACATCGTATACTTAAACCTATTATTATTATCACACCTAGCATACATATAGTTTCACCAGCACATTGCTTCAACCATTATAAGTATCCCCTAATTACCTACAGCCTCTTAAGTACTTCTACTCTAAATCTCACAGGCATCCTTAGTATGGTATAGCTACCCACACACCAAACTATAACTACTAACATACAAACAACTTCACACATCATGAATAACTCCGAATATATATAACACTCAATAAGCAACCATTAATATACCATGGAGGGTACGCTCATTCAAGCCAACATACACAACTTAGGTACGTGCACAACGACACCTCACAAGGGTCCAAGGGTCTACTAACAACTAAGGGTTGACACAGACATTGACGGTCCCTAAGGCCTAAGCAATAAAGAGAGATCGAGGGCGAGACGAGGGAAGGATCGACAAGCACGAGTTCAGATAGGACGAATACGAGGAGACGGCTTGGTTGGACGAAACATTGACTCAAAGGTGAGGTTTAGGTTGAGGGAAAAAGGAGATGTAGTGATGCTTGAATAGAGTACAGAAAAGCAACTAGGATAAATAGCATAAGCTAAAATACGCAAAATTGAAAACGGTTGTACTTTAAAATCCTCATCTGAGAAGAAATGTTTGGGGATCGATAAAACGAGTTGTTCAAAATAAATCTGAGTCGAATATTCAAAATAATAGAAAATGGCCTATTGGTTTTTAAAAATCCTTTTAAAAGGAAGTAAAATCATTTACGCGAATATTAAAGACATGGTTTGGAAAATTCTATCCGTCGGTAATTTAATATAATGTTGGCAAAAGTTTTGGAAGGTCGAAGAATGAATTCGAGTAACGGAAGAATTTAAACTCATGTTAAATGCTTTCAAAACTTTTAGGCTATGGAAAATTTAAAATAATCAATTTTGAAAATTCTTTTAGAGAACCAGTGTTTGCCAAAAATCAGAAACTGATTTACATAAGGTTCTTAATATACGAGCACACAAGTCTGGCACGGATAAAAATAGTTGAAAGTAGGTATGGTGCACGGAAAAATAATAATATTGACTTAGTATAAGAATTATCGAAGTCGAATAGTAAGTCTTTAAAATCAAATCACGGAGGGTCTAAATCAGGAAGTGGTTATGAAAATAGTAATTTCAAAAATCTGAAACAGGGAAAACGATGAGCAAAAACCAACTTGCTGAAAGCTGAAATTCCATGTGTCTTGAAAAGTATATTAAAAGTAAACACGATGTGTTATTCGAATGGCATAAATAAGAAGGGAAATTATAAATCGAATTGAGCAAAATAAAAGTACGGTTCAGAATAAAATTAATATATGAAAGAACAACACACTTACACAAGTACGAAAAGCATAGACTGGGAAAATACTATAAACTAGCATTCAAAAATTCCTACAAACATTTTTAAAAATTTAAATCAATGAAGAAGTATGAAGTATAAGTATATTAAAATTTTGAACAAGTTTAAACCTAGGGAAAGAGGAAATCGAAAGATACTTTTGGAAGATTCAAGATTGTAACGGAAAGGTTTGAAAATTGACGACAATCGTCATGAGGCGATCTCGTGAATCGAGGCAAGGGAATTGGTCGGAGATCAGACATTCATAAGCCTAGGATATGAACCAAAGGAGGCTACGGAGAAACTCCTACGGTCGACCAACTAAAGATTAGGAACTAGGCGCTAAGACTTCTAAGGGTTAGACGGTAAAGAAATGCGTTCAGCTTGGTCCGAAATCGACGAACCCAAAAGCGAACGACTAAGGGGATTCTAGAAGCCTAATATGGTCAGGGTTAGGCAAGGACCACTAAGGTAACTCCTACGACGATTAAATCCATTGCTAAAAGGAAGTCTAACTACAGTCAGGGCCTCTAACTAGCAAGCACAGACGTCTAACTAAGTCTTCTCATCACCTAGTGTCCTAAAAACGGCTAGACTCAGGGCTTCTGATTCGGATGTTGCAATTTATTTAATGGACATTCTGTTATTATCGTTGTTCCGTTAATTCACAATTGCAAGATAGGACCTGCATGGGCCACCAACAAAACCTGTCACGCCCCGCTTCCCAAAAACGTGGAGGCGAAGCGTGAGAAGGTCCGCTCAGACTTGAAGCTACAAAGCCGCAAGTCCGATAAGCGTCAATCACTTTAATTTGCAGGTCCTTGCAATGCGAAACGAAACAAAGATAACAACAACGAAAGAGACAAAAAGAACATCTCAGAATATCCATAACAATAAATCTCAACATCGCAGAAAAGCCACCAGGCTACAAATAAAAGAGTCTAAAAGAGGCCCAGCATGGCCAACAAAAGTACAAAGTACGAAAACAAGGAAAAGGTGCAAGCACCGACATCTAACAGCAACCTAAAGCAAAAGCAAGTAAAATCAGTCTCTAAGACTGGTCTCCGGTGTTCTCGAACTCCTCAACGAACGTAGGCTCGGGCTCAGCGTCAGCAAACACCTCGTCCTCAGCAACTGTCTCTGGCTCAGGGTCTAACATGTGACACCCAAAAGAGCAAGGGGCACATGTCAGCAAGTCTGGAAGACTTGTGCAAGTGAAACTGAAAGGTGGTAAAAGTAAAGCAACCTAGCAGTTCTAGCATGATGCAATGACATGGCAGTTTAAAGAAATGAGTGCAACAAGTAGGGTAAAGTAAAGTAAAGTACGAGCATGGCATGACATTCACAAGACAAGTACAAGACAAGAAAAGTAAGCACCTCGTGCACAGAGATTCCGTCTTTTGGCTAGAGTGGCTGCGCGGGCCAACTCCTAAGCTCAAGCGAACGTTTATCCCTACCCCTCCACGTGTGTCGAGCCAGGGCCTTACCCCCGAACGGTAATGCTCGCTTCTGGACCACGAGCCAGGAAGTGTGTAAAAAAAGTATGGCGTAGGGGTGCACCTAGCCCGGGACAAGCAAGTACAAGTATGTAGCGTGTGCTACGAATGCAACATTCAATGCATGGATGACATGACATGGCAGTTAAAGTAAGGCGTACAGGTAAGGAAAGTAAACGTGACAGTTTAGCATGCATGAACAACAATTTTAAGGGGTTGGATCTAGCTTCGTTGTCAAGCTAGATCATTTAGGTGACGGATCTAGTTTCGTTGTCAAACTAGATCAAGTAGGCGTCTAGCCAGCTATCATTTCACTGACTAGTCTCTTTTACGCTAAAAGCAAGTAAGTGGCCTAAAAACATGGCCCTACACAAGAGTTGGCAAGTTTCACTTGCCTGCAACTATCACGTCAAGAAAACACCGTCCAACGAGTCCAAAGTCACGATTCCTACGTGCACAAGTCCACCGGCCTACATCCGTTTTATTAATCTTGATTAGTGATTTCTAAAACATTTAAAAATACTTTAAAATACTGATTTTTAGTCTTGATTAGCATGCAATTGGGTTGGGGGTCCTAGGGGTGCAAAACGTTACCTCAACACGACGCGAAAGCTACACCGGCGTCGGGTAGCGACACCGGGGGTTGGAATAATAGAACGCGCTCCAAGTCCTGATTCCAATATATATTCCTTGCTGGAAAATTCAGAGCTTCGACCGGGGCGACAGTTCCAGATTCCAAAGCTAGCACGTGCGACGACGGGCTACGACGTGCGACGACGTCGTACGCGACGGATCCTCGAAGAGCAAGCACCTAGGTGGGGCCCACAGTACTCCTAGGGGCCTTTGGGGGACCCACAATAACTCTGGAGAACTTGGGGGGCCCACGGAGGCAAGCGGTGCGACGGATGCGGGGTTGCGACAAGTGGCCGTCGGTCGTACAGCTTCGGTGCGGGGATCTCCTTCGGTCAGACACTAGGGAACGGCTGTGCAACGTGTGGGGGTCGGTCACGGCAGCGGGGGCGGCCGTTTCCCTCGGTCAGACACGGTGGAGGCCTCGGTCAGGCGCTTGGGATGCGGGGTTGCAGCGCTGCAGCGATGCAACGCTCGGGCGCTCGGTCACAGCGGCGGCTTCCTTCGGTCGGGCACGGAGCGGAGCGGGGCGACAGAGCGGGCGCTGCAGCGGGTCGGTGCGGAGCGGGGCGACCGGGCGGTTCTCTCGGTCTGACCGAGAGGCCCTATCGGTCAAGCGGGGGAACGAAGCGGCGGGGTTGGTGCTGCGGTGCGGAGCGACGAGAAAGCGGGCGGGGCGACCGGTCAGAGCGGGTGGATGCGGGGGATTTCCTCGGTCGTGCGGGGTGCTGAACGTCGCAACGTTGCGACGATTCGTCGCAACGTCCAAGATGAGTTTGGAAGAGGCTAGGGCTAATTTCTTGTGAAAATAGGACTTTCTAGGGGTTGCTTATATAGTATAGGGGGGGTTGACTTGGTCTAGGGCTAAATCTAATAGGATTAGAATTCAAAAAGATTTGAAATTTGAATTTAAACTTCTCCAACCCAATCTAGGATTTGACCTGGTCCAAATGAGCTGGAAATTGGCTCAAAAATTCCTTAAAATGTTTAAAACTCAAATAAATTTTATTTGGCCGAAATTAATTGAAAAATAAATTATTAAAAATAATATAAAACTTGTAAAAATTATAAAAGTGGTCAAATAAACTCCAAAAATTATAAAATAAATATCGTGGTGTTCGTGGCGACGAATGTGAGCTAACTAAGAAGACGGATCTCAAATTCAACGTCGGACGACGAAACTAAAAATAGGAACGTCTCCCGTCAAAAGTGAAAATCGTCACGTCTCATCGAGTGAGTTTAAATTGTGGGAAAACGACTCGAGAAGTGTCGTTTCAAGGTAGTGCCACTATTTAATACTCTCAGAGACGTTCGCAACGGCATAACACACAAGAGTATTCACAATCAAATAAAGTCTAAAATAAACTCGTGCACGGCCAAAAGCACGTGCAACGCACAACGAAAAGTGGTCGTTACAGTTTTTGCTTGTCCTTGTTCTGGGCCTTAGACTCTTTCCTGCTAGCCTGGTGGCTTTTCTGTGATGTTAAATATTTTGTGGACAAACTTGGGATTGGTTATTTCATATCCGTCTCAATATTATTATTATTGTTGTTGTTGTTGTTCCTTTTGCGTTTACAGGGACCTGCTTATACTAAATTGACGCTTATCAGGCGTGCAGCTTCACGGCTCCACGTTTGAGCAGACCTTCTCACGTCTCGCCTCCATTTTAGGGAAGCGGGGCGTGACAGGTTTTAGTGGTGGCCCATGCAGGTCTCTTTGTAACTGCAATTATCAGGGATAACAATAATAATATAAGATTTTCCAACAAATAAATTCGATATCCGAGTCATAAGCTATGAGTCTAATCTGCTTCGTTTTCTGTGTCACTAGATGGCAGGAAGGCGATTCACCCGTGGTGGAGGTAGTGGTGCGCCCCCTCATGATGAGGAGCCTGAGCGGGAACCCACCAATGGAGAGATGATGCAGATGATGATCCAGATGATGCAAGTGCAGCAGGGCGTGCTTCTGTAAGTCCAGAATGCTCCGCTTGCTCGAGCTGCCCGGGCACTTCCAGATGCCCCTCGCTCCGAGCCAGGAGCGAAGCAATTTCGGGAGCTGGGTCCCGCATATTTTGATGGGTCTGAGGGTCCTCTGGCTGCCGATGAGTGGATTCGAAACATTGAGGATAACTTGGCGATGGCGAAGATTAACCCGGCTGGATGGGTTGATTTGGCTAAGAGGCAGCTGAAGGACAATGCCAGGAACCGGTGGGATGCTGAAGAGAAGATGCTGGTGGAGCCGATAGTTTGGGCTACCTTCAAGTCCAGATTTGATGGAGAGTTCTTTCCGAAGGCTGCTAGGCAGGTG
This sequence comes from Scilla litardierei, assembly GCA_030789695.1. NCBI lineage: Eukaryota > Viridiplantae > Streptophyta > Magnoliopsida > Asparagales > Asparagaceae > Scilla > Scilla litardierei. The sequence continues at coordinate 83,976,913 of CM061132.1, read as the reverse complement.
ATGCTGCAGCGCTTCATAGATCTGAAGCAGGGGAGCTTGTCGGTGGATCAGTACCACCAAGAGTTCACGAGGCTCAGTCGGTTTGCACCTAAGATGGTGCAGGATGCCGATGAGAAAGCTCAGCGATTTCTTTAGGGACTTGCCTTGGAGCTTTAGAGCTTTGTGACCTCTTCTGACCTGGAGACATATCAGAAGGCTCTGATGGCTGCGAGGCGGCAAGAGTTGAATTTGAACCAGAGGAAGGGACATGTTTCCGGAGCTGGGAAGAGGCCTATGGAGCAGGCCAGGGCGGTGGTTAGGCCTGGTTTCAAGCCTAATCATCCGGTGCAGTTCAAGAGGCCAGGAGGGCCTATTCTGAAGACTTGCCAGTTCTGTGGTAAGACCGGACACCTCAGGGATCAGTGTAGGAGGTTTCTAGGACAGTGCATTGTCTGCGGAGATCCTGCCCACACCATCAAGGAGTGTCACAAGTCAAAGCAGCTTTGGCAGGCTCCTATTGCAGCACAGCCGTTGCAGCAGCGAGCTCCTGTGCCCGTTGGACGTGGAGCACCTCTTGTTCCACAGAGACAGGCCTTTCGGCAGGCTGTTCCGTCGAGAGGGCAGGCCTTTCTGATGACTGAGGAGGAGAGCATGGCCGTGGATGAGGTTATTACAGGTAGCGCTCATTCTAGCTATTTTCTTCCTTAGTTTGATTGTTAATTATGTTGGTTGCTTGCTCATGCTTGTTGCTAGGATAGGATTTGATTGTTAGACTGTTTGCTAGGTGTGGTTTTGGTTTGCACATTTCCTGCACGAGTCCTCTTTGACTCAGGTGCGTCGATGTGCATTTTGGCCCGGAGCTTCGTGGAGAATCATTCCTTGTCGACGTCCTCTCTTCCTAAGAGTTGGAATATTGTCACAGGGAACGGTGTGGTCTCGGTGCATCGTGGGTGCAATTCTTGTCCGTTGGTGGTTTGTGGACGTGAGCTTTGTGCTGACTTCATTGTCCACGACATCATCAACTATGATGCGGTCCTTGGGATGGATTGGCTTGCGAGCTTCTATGCTACGATTGACTGTCGGAGGAAGAAGGTGGTGTTCGAGATTCCCGGACATCCGGTATTTGAGTTCAGTCGTGGTTGTAGTTCGCTGGGTCCGGTCAGATTTCGGGCCAGACCGGTGGATGTTGTGGCTATGCAGATGGAGTTGGAGTGGCCAGCTGTGGTGCGAGATTTTGGTGACGTCTTCCCCGAGGAGATGTCTGGATTGCCGCCTGATCGAGCTTTGGAGTTTTCTATTGATTTTATTCCAGGTGCGCAGCCCATTTCGAAGGCACCATATCGTATGGCGCCAGCAGAGTTGGAGGAATTGCGTAGGCAGCTGGATGAGCTTATGCAGAAGGGTTATATCAACCCTAGTGTGTCTCCGTGGGGAGCACCGGTGTTGCTGGTGAAGAAGAAAGATGGTTCGCGTCGCATGTGCGTGGACTATCGGGAGCTGAATGCGGTGACCATTAAGAATAAATACACGTTGCCTCGCATCGATGATATCTTTGATCAGCTTGGAGGTTCGAGGGTGTTTTCTAAATTGGATTTAAGGAGTGGTTACCATCAGTTGAAGGTGAAGAAGGATGATGTTCCGAAGACAGCGTTCAGGACGAAGTATGGACACTATGAGTTTGTGGTTATGCCTTTCGGCGTAACTAACGCGCCCGCAGTTTTCATGAATCTGATGAACCTGATTTTCTACGAATTTTTGGATAAGTTTGTCGTTATCTTCATTGACGACATTCTGATCTATTCGAAGTCGAAGGAGGAGCATGCCTCGCACTTGAGGACGGTATTGGAGATTTTGAGGAAGCATCGGTTGTATGCTAAATTTTCGAAGTGCGAGTTTTGGCTGGATAGAGTTGCTTTCATCGGGCATGTGGTGACTGGAGATGGTATTTCAGTGGATCCCGAGAAGATTAGGGCCATCAGGGAGTGGCCTGTTCCGCAGTCAGCGTCTGAGATCCGGAGTTTCCTTGGGCTTGCTGGTTACTATCGACGATTCATTAAGGACTTTTCCCGTATTGCCAAGCCGATGACCAGATTGACGCGGAAGGATGTTGCTTTTGTTTGGTCGGGTGATTGTGAGGATGCTTTTGGTGTTCTGAGGGAGAGGTTGACGACTACCCCTATTCTTGTTGTGCCTGATCGCAGCGGTGGATTCGAGATCATTTGCGATGCTTCTGGCAAGGGTCTCGATTGTGTGTTGCATCAGCACGGGCATGTTGTGGCTTATGCTTCTCGTCAGCTCAAGGTTCATGAGAAGAATTACCCGACGCATGATTTGGAGTTGGCTGTCGTTGTGTTTGCTCTTAAGATTTAGAGGCACTTCTTGCTGAGTGAGAAAGTGAAGATTTTCACCGATCATAAAAGCTTGAAGTATATTTTCACTCAGAAGGAGCTCAACATGTGGCAGCGTCGATGGTTGGAGCTCATGGCGGATTATGAGATTGATTTGCAGTATCACCCTGGCAAGGTGAATGTGGTTCCTGATGCGCTGAGTAGGCTTCCGGCGGTGATGATTTTGACCTCGCAGTGGAGATTGCAGCAGGATTTTTGTGAGTCCAGAGTGGAGATTGTTCTTCCTGGGGAGGCTTCTTCGTTGATGTACATGCAGGTGCAGTCAACGATCGTGGATCGGATTAAGGCGAGTCAGGCCGGAGATCCGAAGTTGTTAAGGATTCGAGGGCAGGTTGAAGCCGGTCTGCGGACTGAATTTTTGATTCATGAGGATGGCTCGCTGAGGTTTGGAGCCAGGTTGTGTGTGCCAGCTGGGGATATCAGAGAGGAGTTGATGGTGGCACACAGTTCGCCGTATTCTGTGCATCCTGGTGGGACCAAGATGTACCAGGATCTTCGTCTGAACTTTTGGTGGCATGGTATGAAGAGGAGTGTGGCTCGGAGTGTAGCCAAGTGTTTGGTTTGCCAGCAAGTGAAGGCGGAGCATCAGCGTTCGGTAGGGTTGCTGCAACCACTTCCGATTCCGGAGCAGAAGTGGCAATACATCACTATGGATTTCGTGACTGGACTGCCTCGGAGTCCGAAGCAGAATGACGCGATTTGGGTGATCGTAGATCGATTGACCAAATCCGCGCACTTTATTCCATTCCAAGTGGGACAGTCCACTGAGGCGCTAGCAAGGAGATATATGGAGGTAAATTCTTTTACTCTCCGTTTTTATTTCCTTTCCTAGTTTGGATAGTGATGTAACGTGAATCGTGCAGGAGGTCGTGCGACTTCACGGAGTCCCCGTGAGTATCGTGTCGCATAGGGACACGAGGTTCACATCTCAGGTCTGGCAGAGTTTGCAGAAGAGCTTGGGTACGCGTCTGAATTTCAGCACGGTGTACCATCCGCAGACGGTTGGCCAGTCTGAAAGGACAATTCAGATTTTGGAAGACATGCTGAGGGCGTGCATGTTGGATTTCAAGGGTTCGTGGGAGGACCATCTACACTTGGTGGAGTTCTCTTACAACAACAGCTACCAGGCGTCTATTGGCATGGCGCCTTTCGCGGCATTGTATGGGAGGAAATGTCGATCGCCATTGAGTTGGGATGATGTTGGTGATAGGGAGCTGCTGGGACCTGAGATGATTGTGGAGGCTGTGGAGGTTGTCAGGAATATTCGGGAGAGGTTGAGGATTGCTCAGGACCGTTTTAAGCATTGGGCGGATGCTAAACGTCGTCCTTTGGAGTTTCAGCCGGGCGATCATGTGTTTCTGAGGATTTCCCTGAATCGTGGAGTAATTCGTTTTAGGAAGCGAGTGAAGTTGAGCCCGCGATACATTGGACCGTTTGATATTCTGGAGAGAGTTGGCGAGGTAGCTTATCACTTAGCCTTGCCGCCATCGTTGGAAGGAGTTCACGATGTTTTCCATGTGTCGCAGCTTCGTCGATACATTAGCGATCCATCTCATGCTGTGGATTTCTCGGAGATTACCGTTCGCCCAGATTTGACGTATGACCAGCATCCAGTGCAGATTCTGGACAGACGTCAGAAGTCACTTCGGAACAAGGTCGTCGATCTTGTTAGAGTGATGTGGCGGCACGGCTCGCCTGGAGAGTCTACTTGGGAGAATGAGGATGAGATGCGAGAGCGTTTCCCACTTTTGTTCCCGGACACGTGAGTGTTGGGAAATTCCGAGGACGGAGTTTTTCTTAAGTTGGGGAGGATGTAACGACTGGTTTTCATGTATCTGGATTTATTATATTATATTATATGTTTTGGTGGATTTTCTCCGCATGTGTGGTTTTCGTCCCCGTAGCTTTCATTTTCGATCGTTTCGTCGTATTTTCTTAGATCCTTCTGTTGATCGCCGTGTTTGAAGTAAGTCATTCGTGAAGGGCTTCATATCGGTCATATCTTATGGTTAGATCAAGCCTAGGAGTCTTAGGAATCGATCCCGGAGCTTCGCGCTCCATTTCGGAACTTTTGGTGCACGTTAACCGGTATAAGAAGGGGCACCGACCGACTAGATGACGATCCAGTCGGTCGGAAAACCTCCTTGAACCGACTAGTGAGCTTTGTTAAATGTTCAGGAGTTACTGTTTGTCGTTAGTCGGTCTAAGAACGTTGGTCGACCGACTAGGTTGCAAACTAGTCGGTCAGCAATGCTTCTTTAACCGACTAACTCTTTAAATCATTTTGACACAAGTTACTGTTCCTTCTTAGTCGGTCTAAGTTCATCTTTCGACCGACTAGTTGTCAAACTAGTTGGTCAAGTTTTGTACTCAGACCGACTAACTCTTAGTTCAGGTTTTCGTCTGGAGCTACTGTTTACACTTAGTCGGTCTGCGTTGTTTAACCGACCGACTAGTTTTCAAACTAGTCGGTCAACAGTTGTTCTTTGACCGACTAAGCAGTGCAGGAAACCCTAATCTTGCCCTAGCCGTCACCAAACTCTATAAATACCCCTCCAAACGTTTTCTTCTCCTCTTTCACGACCTAAAACCCTAATTTCTCCCCCATTGAGCCCCCATCTTCCTCAAGCCATTGATCCTTCATCCCAAGCTCATCCTTCATCATCCAAACCCTCCCTTGTCACAACCCACCTTCCATCTTCCCCAAACCTTCATCAAACCCCCAAAATCCACATCAAAACCCATTTCTCCAGATTTTTCCCTCATTTCCAGATCTGAGCCGGATCGTTCTCCCGTTGCCGTGGTTGCTCGGCATCGTTCCTTCGCTTCTTCACGGTAATACTCGGTTCCGTTAGTTTTAGCATAACCCACATTGACATTTGTGAAACCCTAATATAATGGATTATTAGAATGTTAGGATCCTAATAAGAAATCGATTTAGAATCATTGTGCTTATAATTGTTTTGCCATAACAGCGAACTATTCCGTAATTAGCTTGTGTGATGATCTTCATTACTCGTCAACCCCGGTATCAGGCAAGTGAAACTTGCATCCCTTGATTTGGGCCATGTCTTAGGCCATTTCCTTGCTTTTGCGTAAAAGAGACTAGACGGTGAAAGGATAGCCGTCTAGACGCCCTTGACCTAGCTTGACAACGAAGCTTGGTCCGTCACCCTCATCATGCTTGTATGTCACGTTTACTTTTAAATTAACGGTACGCGTATTAACTGTTCATGTCATCCATGCATCCTTAACTGCTATTGCATTTTAACTGCCATGTTTAATTTAAATTAACGGTACGCGAATATGTTCATGTCATTGCATTTTGCATGTCACGTTTAAATACAATTAACGGTACGCGAATATCTGCTCATGTCATTGCATGCTTGAATACTCATCGTGATTGCGTAGCTTCGCTACATACTTGTACTATTTGTTCCGGCTAGGCACCCACCTTGCGTGGGCACAATCCTATGTCGAATACACTTTCTGGCTCGTGTTCCAGAAGACGAGCTCAACACAGCCTGCGGGCAATAGGGCACTCATTGAGTGATCCCTTGTACTTGATACTTGAACACAGCCTGCAGGCAATAGGGCACTCGTTGAGTGATCCCTTGTACCTTACTTGTTACTTGACATTACATGTCACCCCTACCACTTGATACTTGCTACTTGTACTTTACTTTACCTTACTTGTTACCACCTTACTTTACTTGCCATGCACCATAATTTAATTGCTAGGTTGCTAGTTTACATTTCTTTCCGCTTCCTTGCACAAGTCTTTCGACTTGCTGACATGTGCCACTTTTCTCTTTTGGGTGACACATGTTAGAGCCCGAGCCTGAGTTACTTGCTGAGGACGTGGTGTTCGCTGACACTGAGTCAGAACCCGCGTTGATCGAGGACCTCGTCGACACTGGGGATCAGTCTTAGTGTCTTCGTTTAGCTTCTTTTGTTAGACTGCTTAGTTATCGGTGCGTGGCACTTGGTTTGATACTCTGTTATGTTTGTGTTGTTTTTGCTTGGCCTTGTTCTGGGCCTTAGACTCTTTCCTGCTAGGCTGGTGGATTTTCTGTGATGTTGAATATTTTGTAGACAAACTTGGGATTGGTTATTTCATATCCGTCTCAATATTATTATTATTCTTGTTGTTGTTCCTTTTGCGTTTACAGGGACCTGCTTATACTAAATTGACGCTTATCAAGCGTGCAGCTTCACGGCTCCACGTTTGAGCGGACCTTCTCACGTCTCGCCTCCATTTTAGGGAAGCGGGGCGTGACAGTTTGGTTCATATCTACTAGAACCCATTCTTAGACTCAACCAAACCAAGTCCAAATTGTAAACCCCCTCAAAATTTTCAAAGAGTCCGAATTTTTTTAAACCTAAAAAAAGCCTCAGCCGTTTTCTTTTGACAAAGCTCCCAACATTTTTCCAAGGGCCATGGTTCGTTGACAGGCACATTCTTTCAAATTGAAAAAAAATCCCAAGAGCAGTACGTATTGTTTTTTTCTTGAGGAGACAAATAAAAAAAAATCCTAACCCATTGCATCTTCCCCAAGGGCAGCCGCACAAAAACCCCCTTGGAAAATACCCAAGAGTCTATCTCTTTTTCATTATCCGTTGATTAATCCAAGAGCACAGCCGAATCAATTTTTGTTCCTCTCTTTGAAATCCTAAAAGCACAGGCCAATCAAACAATCCCAAGAGCCTTAAAAATTCTCCTTTGGAAATTTCCAAAGAGCCGCATCCTTTTTGTTCTGTCTTTTTGGTGAGAGCCCAAAGATTCAAAGAGGATGCTGAAATTATTTGTCCTGGCAAATCAAAGAGCACAGCTACACTTCAAAAGTCAAACTTCCCTGTGCAATTCAAACAGCATCAGCCGCACAGATTTTTTGATTGGAAAAATCACAAAAGCATATCAGTTGCAACCTTTGGAGGAGTGCACAAGTTTCATCGAGAGAGGAGCCAATCTATTGAGGGGACATCAGAGTTTACTACTTGGCAGATCTGATCTGACCATGCGCTGAATGACAGAGACAACAACGCCATTACAACTGAGCGATTCTAAACTCTAAACTTTATTTTATTTGTGATTGTGGCGTTGTGAACTTTGTATAACTATTTTATTATTTGTTTGGGGACTTGGCTAGTTGGGACTAACCAAGAGAGAGATTTACTAGTATTGTTATTGTTTGGGTACTTTGATGAGTGCAGGTACTAAGAAACAGGTGAGTGTAGAGTTGGTGCTCTAGCTACAGGTTGTACCAGTTAACTTTAATAATCTAGTATTGCTTTTGGGGTGGATGTAGGTCGTTGGTATGACCGAACCTGGGTATATCGCATGTGCGTGCTGTGCCTGCTTTACTATACACTGCGTTTGATTGATTGTGCTTTAACTGCCTGAGATTTCGTGTGGGTTGCATGAATATTTTATAAACCTATTCACCCCCCTCTAGGCTTAGATCCAAATCCAATAGGTGGTATCAGAGCCAGTTTAGAGGATCTAGCCTAGTTGATCATGTCTATGAATATGTCTTATTCTTCTTTTGCTGAAGGTCAGTCTATTTTTCGTCCCCTTAAGTTTAACGGTGTTGATTTTGCTTATTGGAAAACTAGGATGAGGATATATTTAGTTGATGTTGATTATGATGTGTGGAGAATTGTGAAAAAGGCTATAAACATCCCACTATTAAAATTGAAGATAATGAAATGCTAAAACCAGAAGATAAGTGGGATGATTATGATAAGAAACATTTTTCTTTAAATTATAAAGCTATGAATGCTCGGATTTGTTCTTTAGATAAATCTGAGTTTAACCATATATCTCAATGTCAAACTGCACGGGAAATTTGGCATACTCTGGAGGTGACTCACGAGGGTACATCGCAGGTTAAGGAGTCCTGACCTGCGCTGCTCAGCACTGAATATGAAAGCTTCCGCATGCTTCCATCAGAGTCAATTAAGGAGATGTTTGCGAGGTTCACAGACATCGTCTACAAATCTACTTCTCTTGGAAAGCCGTACTCAAGCCTAGAACAAATCAGAAAGATTTTGAGAGCGCTGCCTAGCTCCTTCTACCCCAAAATTACATCTATTCTGGAAGCTAAGGATTTATCGCAGATGAAAGTGGAAGACCTGATAGGGAATCTGATGTCTCATGAATTGGAGCTGCAGAGCCGTGAAACTAGAGAGAAAGATGAAATCAAGACGTCAAATGCATTAGCCCTTCAGGCTAAGGAGAATGAAGATGAAGATGAGGAGGAAGCATTCTTAGTCAGAAACTTCAGAAGCTATATCAGAATAGGCAATGGGAGATCAGAGATGCTAAAAAGGTTTAATCGCTCTAAATCTAATTCTAATAATAAATCTTTTAAGCAGACTACTATTGATCTAGTTATATGCTTTAAATGAAAAAAGCAGGGACAATTCATGAAGCAATGCCCTCAATCAAAGAACAACGCTACGGATCAAAAAGGAAAATATCTAGTGCTAACATGGGATATGGACAGCGAGGATGAATCTCAAGAGGAAGTTGCGCACTCCTTCGTTTGCCTGATGAGAGAACTCGATGAGGTACAAACTTGCACCAAAGTTGAACTTATGACTATTTGTAAAGAAATGGAAAAGGAAATCCAAAGCTTGGAATCAAATGTAGAGTTACTTGAATCCCATGTAAAGAAGTTTAAAAATGATAATTTTGAATTGTAATAAGACAATTATAATATGTCATTAGAAGTTGATGAAATAAAAGAAAAGCTTGTTGCATGTAACTCTACTATTAGCTATTTGAAAAAGAGAAAATCTAGTATGCATGCTGAAACTGAATGTCTTAATTGCTCTACTTCGCTTAAAGATATTAGCATGTTTAAACTAAATATGATTAAGTTAGAAGTTGAAAATGAATCGCTAAATGAGAAGATTTGCATGCTAATCAATGAAAACAAAGAGCTTGAAAAGAAGATGGTTAATCTGAAAAAGAGTGAGAAAGAGAACAAAAAGGCCTTTATTAGTAAATGTACCTTGTTAATGAGAACATTTTCTTAAAATCTAAAATATCTGATCTTGAGTTGTCTTTTAAAAAAATTGGTGTTGGAAAGAATTCATTAGACATAATTCTAGGAAATCAGATACATGGAAATAATAGGCGCGGTTTCGGCTATAGAAATAAAATTGATGAGATGCCTAGAATTAATAGAAAGCATGAACACGAAATTGGTGTAGGAAGAAGCATGTTTGCTAAATGTTATACATGTGGTGGTGTTGGTCATGCTTATTATAAATGCAAGTATAGGAACACCAATATTAAATTTAAGCAAATTTGGGTTCCAAAAAGTAAAGTGACTAACACCAGTGGACCTATTTGGATTCCTAGGTCACACATATCATGTTCTTCCTATGTGTAGGTACATGGCATGGTTAAGGGACAACAGTGTGAGTGGTACTTAGACTCTGGCTGCTCAAGACATATGACATGTGATAGTGAAAAGTTCCTTAGCCTTGTAAAGCGTAAAGGAGGAAGTGTTACTTTATGGGACAATGGAAAATGCAAGGTAATTGGTAAAGGTGTTGTAGGTAACGACACCTTTCAGCTTACAGATGTCCTTTGGATTAAAAGCTTAAACACAACCTTATTTCTCTTAGTCAGCTGTGCAACAAAGGTATGAAAGTAGAATTTGATGCAAATTTTTGTTGACTTATTGATGGCTTCACAGGTGACACTATTATTACTGCTAATAGAAGAGATAATGTTTATACTCTTATGCTTGAAGAACTGACTGTTTCGACATGTTTGCTTGTAGGTGAAGAAGAGGCCACACTATGGCATAGACGACTAGCAAATGCAAGCATGGGATTACTAAAGATACTGGAAAACAAAAATATGGTAAGAGGATTACCACATCAAACATATGTGAATGGTAAGTTGTGCGTGACATGCACAAAAGGTAAGCAAACTAGATCTATTTTTTCTAGCATTAATGAAGTTGCCACCAGGCGCATTTTGGAATTAGTGCACATGAATTTATTTGGTCCCAGAGACATTGCTAGCCTAGAAGGTAAAAAGTATTATTTAGTATCGGTTGATGATTACTCTAGATACACATGGTTGTACTTCCTAGCCAACAAATCAGACTCATTTAACAATTTTCAAAACTTTTACATACAAGTTTCTAATGAGAAAAATTCTTCCATTATAAAAATTAGAAGCGATCATGGAGGTGAGTTTGAAAATGCAATGTTTGAAAATTTTTGTCTTGAAAAAGGAATTTTACATGAATTTTCTTCTTCTAGAACACCTCAACAAAATGGGGTGGTCGAAATAAAGAATCGTACATTAAATGATATGGCTAGGAGTATGCTAAATGAATATAGTTTGCCTATGTCTTTTTGGACTGAGGCCATTAATACTGCATATCATGTGTGTAATAGAGGTATGCTTCGACCTTTATTAAATAAAACTGCTTATGAACTATGGCATGGCAACACTACGCATATTTCTTACTTTAGATTTTCTGGATGCATGTGCTATATATTAAATACAGGAGATCAACTTGGCACGTTTGAATCCAAATCAGATAAAGGAGTGTTCATTGGCTATTCAGCGAGGAGCAGAGTATACAGGATATATAATAAACGCACTCTCACTATTATTGAATCTGTACATGTTAAATTTGATGAATCTAATATACTTTCTTTGGTTTGCATGAATAACGAAGAAGAGGAAAAAGAAGAACACCAATGCTTTCCAAGGAATAATGAGGAGCAATCTGAAAGACAAGAGGAAACTGAAATTGGCACGGAAGAAATACAAGAAGTAGCAGTTACCAGAGGAGAGCTGAGGTTCAATCCAAACCACCCATCAGACTTGATTATAGGTGAGCCTACATCAGGTATACACACTCATTCCTCTTTTATTGATAAAACTTAGAACGAGATTTCATGCTTTCTTGTGTGCTTGAATTTTTGTTTGTGTGCTAGTAGTTGCATTGTTATGTGTGCATGATTTTTTTTGTTTGTGTGATTGCATCTCATGTTTGCTTTAGTACTTCATGCATAAAAACAAAAACAAAAAATGAAATATATATATATAATGTTTGATAAAATCTCGTCTCTCTCTCTTCCCATTTAGAGAGAGAAGCTCCGATGCGTGAGAGTTTTGGCGATTCTCGCCGGTCGCCCCAACAGCTGGCCCGACGATTCTCGCCGGTGGAATCTCATTCGTTGTTGGCTAGTAAGGAGGAAGAAGGCGTGTACTGTTCGTAAAGATCTCCAGCAGCATCATTTTCGATTTGCATTGAGCTGATCCGTTCGACGACGATCCGATTGATACCTGATCTGTTCGATCTTTTCGATCTCGACTAGCTCCTTCGTTTGTTTGAATCAAGATCTCGGTGGAGATCTTGATCCACTGGTGCTTTCGTGAATCTCTTGGAGGACGGATCTTTGCCTCGGTCCCCTGCTGTGAGATCCACTGCTTGAAGGCGTCCTCTCTTGAAGGCGTTCTGAAATATCGAGTGATTTCACGGTCGGATCGAGATCCCGGTTGGGGATCTCGATCCGGTGGTAAGTTTTTCGATCACTGTATTCTTAATCGTGTTCGATTCGTCTTCCTATTTTCGCTGCTGATCTTCCACATTTTTGGTGGGTGGCGGTATCGTGCTTCGAGTTGGCATCGGATCTCCAATCGATCACCGATGTGGCTGAGGTGTCTCAAGGCTGCAGATCCTCTGAAGGTGCCTGGTATTCTCGAGGATTTCTTGGACGGATCGAGATCTCTGTGCAGATCTCGATCCGGTGGTACGTTTATTTAGATTGCTGTATGCTGATTCTGGATTGAGCTTGGTTAGGATTTGGCTAATTTTCCTGTTGTTGATCATGCACGCTCACTGTTCGATTGCTGCTATTCGTGAGTGCTGATCAGGCGATACTCCGGAGATATGGAGACCGATGATACATCGAAAGGATGGCAGGAGGTTGGTAAGAGGAATGTGAAGGCTCCTGCACATGGATACATGCGGGGTGCTGCGATGAACAATGAGGCGAAAACTGGGAGCAAGATCAATGCTCGCAAGGTGCTTGAAAGAAGGGCGATGAGCCCGAAGATTCCCCTGAGGATTAGCGCTAATGCGGAGAAACGTTCGTGGTCCGATGTGTGTTCTAATGGAAGGAAGCTCTCTAATTCTCTGGGAATGTCATTCGTTGAGCCGGAGGTTGATGATGATGGAGTGTCGATTGCTGTGCTATCGATGGATATGATGGCTGAGGGGATCCAATGATGGGAGAACACTCTAGTTGGATACGTCTTGGGTGACATCCCCTTCTTCGAGCAGATCAAGGCCTGGACGACGAGGACATGGCGAACCAATGGAGAGATCAATATTTTTTCAAGAGAGAATGGTTTTTTTTCTTCAAGTTTGAATCAAAGGAAGACAGAGATCTAGTTCTTCACGACGGGCCGTGGCTTTTTGATGGAAGGCTCGTCGTGTTACAGCGCTGGAGCGAGGATGCGGGATTCGAGCGGGATCTTCTCACGACGGTCCCAGTTTGGGTGCAATTCCCCAACTTGCCGGTGAACTTGTGGACGCTGCGTATTCTCAACTCCATCGCCAGCGTCATCGGAGATCCTATCTTCTTGGATCGAGCGACGGCGAGGCTAGAAAGACTATCGTATGTCAGTTGCTTGGTTGAGGTGAGGGCTGATGGGCCGTTGCCGCGTTCTGTCCTCGTTCAACTGGGTGATAAAGCTACGATCGAAATCGGTGTGAAATACAAAGGTGAGCCTCCCCGTTTCCCAGTTTATATTTGTTTTGGGCATGTCGAGAGCAGTGTCCTGTTGGAAGTAAGGTTAAGGGAGCGGGGGAGGGCATTGCTGTTACCCAGGTGCCTGTTTGCTCGGAGGTTGTAAAAGGGTGTATTAAGGGTAAGAAAGTCTGTAATGTAGGGGATGTTGGTTCGTTGCGGGATGAGGGTGAAGGGAGTGATGCTAATTTGAACACCTGTAATGAAGGGGATGACATTACTGTTACCCGAGCGCCTGTTAGCTCGGAGGTTGGAAAAGGATGTATCAAGGGGAAAGAAGCCTGTAAAGAAGGGGGTATTGGCTTGTCGTAGGATGAAGGGGGAGGTGGTAGCGCTATTTCAAGCATGTGTAATGCTGAGGATGGCAAAGAGGCCAATGTAAAAGCAGTAGGAAAAATTACTGCTGGGGCGAACAATGCTGATGTGAGAGCTAGATGTGGCATGCTGGCTGCGTCCAGTAGTGGTGATGTTTGTAATAAGGGGGAGGGAGTGGTTAAGCCTAGAGAATTGTAGAATAAATGAAATCTGGGGAAGCAGCAGCTCATAGAGGCAGACGGTGAGATGGGGCCATATGAAGCGTATTGCGAAGATAAGATACTAGGTGCGACTAGTGAGCTTGGGATCGACTGTAAGGAGTCCCAATGAAATGAGATGTATAGGGGGTAAATCTGCTAGCTACGACTAGCATACTGGGGGTTGATGGCAACCTGTGTAACAAAGGGTCCAATGTAACTACAGCTAATAATATGGGGAGGGACGGGTCGGGGGATTTCTCTGGGAAGGGTTCGGGACACTCTGGCATGCTACCCTCACGGAACTCATGCGCCATTTGCATCTCGCCTAACTCGAAAATCCTCGATGATACCAAAGAGAAGCCAAGTTCACATTGCTGGAGCGACACTAATCCATTCGATATTTTGAATGCAAGAAGTTCACGGCAAGGGGCCTCCTTGTTCGATAATTCCAGGGATGGAAATGAATTTGATAATGAGCCTAATGATTTTACCATTATCAATGAGGCTTGGCATCTGGAACATGAGTAGTTGAAACAGAATAGTAAAGGGTGGAAAAAAGAGAACCCGCAAAGGGGGTTGATTTCGTCGAGGGGCACTCGCAAGAGTTCTAGAATTAATAGGGATGTTGAGCATCCCCCCAAGTCCAATCAATGACATTGTTCATTTGGAATACACATGGGCTTAATAACGTCGCTAGACAGAGTGAGCTTAAAAACCGTATTCGTAAGCATGCGCCCTCGCTTATTGGTCTTCTTGAAACCAAAGTGATTGAGAAGAATGCTCAGAGAATTCTTAAGTGCTTTCCGAAGAAGTGGTTATCAATCGACAATCGAAGTGCTCATCGCAATGGCCGTATTATTATCATGTACTACCTGGATACGTGGAAGTGTGTGGTTGAAGATATGAATGCTCAGCATATTACTATAAAGTGTATTAATGCTGTGGGCTTCTCTATGGTGATGACTATTGTTTACGCATCCAACTCCTATCAAGATCGCCGTACTCAATGGGATAATATTGTGGCGAACGCTAGCAGATATAAGCACTCCCCTTGGATTATTGGGGGTGACTTTAATTATGTTCGATATGCTATGGACAAAGTGGGGGGTATGATGATTGATGGGCGTATGGTTGATGAGTTTAATGATTGCATTAATATCAGTGCCCTTATGGAACGTAAAACAGTTGGTAATACTTTGAGTTAGTCTAATCGGAGTATTGGGCAAAGACGCATTTCTGCTACCCTTGATCGCTCTTTCTGCAATAGCAAGTGGATGGACATTCTCACATCCTCTTATTGTGAATACATTGCTAGTGTCACTAGTGATCATTCCGTACTCATTATACATCTTCACCAGTTGGGGGTGCTGACCCTAAGCCTTTTAAATTCTTTAATGCCTGGCATCACAGTCCTGAGTATCTTAATGTGCTGAAGGAGCATTGGGGCATCAGGGTTAAGGGATGCCCGATGATACGGCTGGTCACTAAACTTAAGAACCTGAAATATGGTCTTAAAAGTTTTGGGGCGGGTTTTAGGGACTCTAATGATGTTTCTAAGCTTCTTACTGATCTTGTTGTTATTCAGAATAATCCTAATCTGGGCTTATGTGCTGAGCTGCAAAGAAAAGAGCATATCTTAATTAACCAACTGGCTGATGCTATTGACATTGAAGAGTCCAATCTTAGGCAGAAGAGTAGACAAGATTGGATGATTCTTGGGGATAGTAATTCCCGATTCTTTTACACTGCTATGAGGGCTAGACAAAGTCACAACAATCTTGGGCACCTTATTTCTTCTGATGGTTCTCATAATAATTCTATTGATATGCTTAAAATGGAGGCTCCCAAGTATTACGCTAGCCTGTATAACCAAAATGACTACTGGAGAATCTTTTCCAGTCTTACCACTAAAAGGGTCCTTACTATAGAGGCTGCTGATTAGGTTGAAAGGCATGTTCTGGCTAAGGAAGTTAAATATGCTGTGTTTTAGATTGGGGCTGATAAAGCCCCGGGGCCTGATGGGTTTAATGGCTTCTTTTATCAGAATTTGTGGGATACCATTGGGGGGGATGTTACCATAGCTATACTTAACTTTTTCCAGTCTGGGAAGATATTTCGGCAGATTAACCATACCTTCTTGACACTCATACCTAAGAGTGTTAATGCTTCTGGGCTTGGTGACTACAGACCCATATCCTGTTGTAATGTTTTGTACAAGATTATCAGCAAGATCCTTTGCAATCGGTTGAAAAGAGCTGTCATTGAACTTATATCGCCTAATCAAGTTGCCTTTCTCCAAGACCGGTTATTTGCTGATTGTGCCTTTCTTGCTCACAAGCATATTAGGGATTTTAATAACCCTATGAGAGCATGTGCATGTCTCAAATTGGACTTACGGAAAGCTTTTGATAGTGTTAATAGAGAATTCGTATATTTTATGCTGCATTAGATAGGGTTCAGGCACAAGTTTATCAGCTGGATATGCGAGTGTATCTCTACTCCCTCCTTCTCTGTTATGTTTAATGGTTCTCCTTATGGAATGTTTCAATCCAATAGAGGGCCGAGGCAGGGCGACCCTCTATCTCCTTATCTCTTTGTGATTGTTATGGAGGCATTTTCCTTGCTTATGGCCAATGCCAATGCCAAGCGAAGCATTATGCGCATGAAAAGAGTGGGGGCGATCACCCATCTTCTCTTTGCGGATGATTTGCTTGTTTTCTGCCGTGCCAAATCTAAATCTTTTGAAGGCCTGAGAGACATCCTATGCACTTTCAAAAACTATTCTGGGCTTGAGGTTAATTGGAGCAAATGTGCTGGCATTTTTAGTAAACGCACCAGGGGGCCAGGTAGTCTTGCTGATGTCTTGGGTATTCAAAGGGTCCAATCCCTTTCGACATACTTGGGTCTTCCACTCTCTTCAAAGTATCATAATGCCTCAACGTATGGCCATTTGATTGATGGATGCAAAAGTAGATTGCAGGGATGGTCATCATCCTTATTATCAATTGCTGGCCGTATTGATCTTGTTAAAACTGTTATCTATGGCATGGTTGGGTTTTGGATGCAGGGCTTCCGTATTCATAAGACTGTCTTACGATCCCTTACATCTATTTGTAGAAAATTCATTTGGGGGAGGAATCATCTTTGGGCTTGGGACGACATTTGTGTGCCCAAGCAGGAAGGGGGCGTGGGGATCAGAAGTCTCACTGAATTAAACAATGCTTATGGTATTAAGCTATCCTGGCGCATGCTTACTTATAAGGGGATTTGGGCTTCCTATACGAGGGATCAGTATATGAACAACACTGGGTTGTTTCAAACGAAGCCTCACCCTATGCAATCGGGTACTTGGAATTTATCTTGCATTGTCGCAAGTTTACTAAGAAGCTTACCAAACGTAATGTCAGGGATGGGTCTTCTACTCTATTCTGGTATGATTGATTGGCTGCCTTGCGACCCGCTTAGCGATTCCTACGATGTTCCTACTAGGGAGGAGAGGAACATGGTTAGTGACTATTGGTCCATTGAGGGATGGGTGGAAAACAATGCTCTTCGTCATGTTCATCACATTATCAATGCAGTTTCTTTGACGACGGGCGATGATTCTTGGACCTGGGTATCTAAGTCCCCTACTCTTGGTGATGCTTGGGCTGGGTCTCGGGCTATAAAACATCTCTTTCCTTATTACAGAGTGGTTTGGTTTCAGGGGCATATCCCCAAGATGGCTATCACTTTACTGCGAGCTTTCCACGGGAAGCTACTTACCCGTGATAAGCTCGTGCAATGGGGAGTGCCTACTTCACCTTTTTGTGTTTTATGCACTGATAATGCTAATGAAAATATATATCATATATTTTTTGAATGCAATTATACTAATTTCCTCCTTCGCAGGATTTTCCTGAAAACGGGGGTAACTGCTGCTTTGCCTGCTTCTTTAGCAGGAATGGATGCTCTGGTATTATCTCATTTTAAGAAGACCATCTTGGGAAGATTGGCTAAGACTGTCTTGGCTGTGATGACATGGCATATTTGGAAGGAGAGGAACAGGAAAATCTTTGAAGGAAGCAGTCAGATGAAGACCCATCTCTTTGATAGCATAGCTAATGTTGTCAGAATTGCCTTGAGGCACGTGGATTGGAATCGTGATGCTGATGGTGCGCCCCCTTCAAATTGGTGGTTATTATATTAGTATGATCTTATCATGTATTTCTTTGTTGTTCTTCGTGGCTCTTTGGATAGCGGAAGGTGTTAAGTATTGGTGGGAGAATGGCGCCTATGCCCTTGCCCCCATAGTACTAGCATCCTTCTTCCATCCTAGAGTCCTGTACTTTTTCCGTGAGATTCAATAAAGACGCAAATATATTCTCCAAAAAAATGGTGCTTAAATGTGTATCTGTCTCTTTGATTCATTAAAAAGGTATTCATGAATGACTTCCATATCTATGTAGAAGTTAGTGTATTATTGCTTTTGCTACATATGCATGTTCATCTTTTTAAATGTTGAAGACATGTTCAATGACTAAAAATAACTTGATTTCTGCACCTACTATTTCACTTCCACATGTATTATTATCGTTGCACATTTGGAGATATCACTTATGAAGTATGGAAAGTGAATGTAGGAGGAAAACTTAACTGAAAATTTAAGGGATATAATGTACATTGCCATGATAAAAGTTGAGCAAGTAAACATGCTGTTATGATTATTAAAATTGAAATAAAAAAACTGCTTTGTATGAAAAATGGATACAATCCTTGGCAACTGTATTACCCACGAGTATCCAACATAAGATTAATGGGTAAACTTTAGTGTTGGTGTATTTACTCGTCAAGCAATGCCACCCCCACATCTAAGAGTCCTTATAGGCTATGTTTTGGGGTGTGGTACCTTGAACTCATTTTTAATGAGGTGGGAAAAATCAATCCTAGGTGAAAGAATGTTAAATGGAAAATGTGGATTGGTTTTGGTTGCTTTCTTAATGATTCTCCCTATGTGCTTCAATTTTAATCATCGCACGTACACATTGGTGTTGACGTCTTAGTTGTTTAATTTCATTGGATTTTGACTTGATTATTCTATGATTGTATGCATGCAATTGTTGGCAATGGTTAATAATACTCTCTTTTTGCATGTTATATGATTTTGATTTCATGTTATAACTTTTGATGATAACAAAGCGGGGAAATTTTTTGGAAGATTTGGTATTTTGGTGAATTGGTATTGAAAAATTTGGGAAGATTTGGTATGTTGGTGAATTGGTATTGTGCGCTTTGGTACTATGAATTGGTAATTGATATTAATGCTCATGAACAACATATGAATGCTTGATTAAGGGGGAGTATGAATATATGGGGAGCATGCATATTGTTAACTTTGCACATCATTGTTTGCACATCATTATATATCATTACATGACACCCTCTATCATCACACTTTCACACACACTATTTGGAACTTTATTGCTCAAATCTTATACTTAGTTTGTCATCATCAAAAGGGGGAGATTGTTGGTAGTAACGATCTATGAACTTCGTGTTTAATGATAACAAACATGTGTGAACGTTTTTAACATGTGTGTTAAGTATTTCAGGAAAGGCAAAGCTTGGGGAGACTCATCGTGAGACGTGGCCAATATGATGGGAAGAAGGTGATACTCTACGAGGTTTGGTTCATATCTACTAGAACCCATTCTTAGACTCAACTAAATCAAGTCCAAATTGTAAACCCCCTTAAAATTTTCAAAGAGGCCGAATTTTTTTTAACCTAAAAAAGCCTCAGCCGTTTTGTTTTGACAAAGCTCCCAACATTTTCCTAAGGGCCGCATTTTTTTGACCGGCACATTCTTTCAAATTGAAAAAAAATCCCAAGAGCAGTACGTATTGTTTTTTCTTGAGGAGACAAATAAAAACAAAAAACCTAACCCATTGCATCTTCCCCAAGGGTAGTCGCACAAAAAACCCCCTTGGAAAATACCCAAGAGTCTATCTCTTTTTCATTATCCATTGATTAATCCAAGAGCACAGCCGAATCAATTTTTGTTCCTCTCTTTGAAATCCTAAAAGCACAGGCCAATCAAACAATCCCAAGAGCCTTAAAATTCTCCTTTGGAAATTTCCAAAGAGCCGCATCCTTTTTGTTCTGTCTTTTTAGTGAGAGCCCAAAGATTCAAAGGGGAGGCCAAAATTATTTGTCCTGTCAAAATCAAAGAGCACAGCTGCACTTCAAAAGTCAAACTACCCTTTGCAATTCAAACAGCAGCAGCAGCACAGATTTTTTGATTGGAAAATCCCAAAAGCCTATCAGCCGCAACCTTTAGAGGAGGGCGCAAGTTTCATCGTGAGGGGAGCCAATCTATTGAGGGGACATCAGAGTTTACTACTTGGCAGAGCTGATCTGACCACGTGCTGAACGACAGAGACAACAACGCCGTCACAACTGAGCGATTCTAAACTCTAAACTTTATTTTATTTGTAATTGTGGCGTTGTGATCTTTGTAGAACTATTTTATTATTTGTTTGGGGACTTGGCTAGTTGGGACTAGCCAAGAGAGAGCTTTACTAGTATTGTTATTGTTTGGGCACTTTGGTAAGTGCAGGTACTAAGAGACAGGTGAGTGTAGAGTCGGTGCTCTAGTTACAGGTTGTACCAGTTAACTTTAATAATCTAGTATTGCTTTTGGGGCTAGATGTAGGTCGTTGGGACGACTGAACCAGGGTATATCGCAGATGCATGCTGTGACTGCTTTACTATACTCTGGGTCTGATTGATTGTGCTTTAACTGCCTAAGATTTCGTGTGGGTTGCACGAATATTTTTATAAGCCTATTCACCTCACCCCCTCTAGGCTTAGATCCAGATCCAACAAAGTGATCCCAAGTCATTAACTTCTTAACTAGAGCATTCAGGAGCATTCAAAAGTGTAATTTTAGCCTGTAAGGATCAATACACTAGAGGGGGGGTGAATAGTGTATATAAAAAAATTGTCGCAAATAAAATGTAAGTAATATTTGCAAAGATAGCACGGAAATAAAAAGTCAAGTACTGAAATTAAATCAATCGCAAACACAGAGATTTATCCTGGTTCGGATCCTTGTGATCCTACTCCAGTCCTCTACCCCGTAGAGATTTTCAATCCACTATAATCACTTGCCCCGCAAGCACGAACTTACAAAAATGGCGACACTCCCAGTGTCCCAAACTTTGTACAATCTATAACAGAGATTCAAACCTGTAAAATAATGAAATAAAAAAACACCTATAGCCTTGTTATAAATTTCAGAGAATGAATTCAAGGATGGTGTTTTAGAAGAACTTCAAGATGTAAAAGATATGTAATGAAGAGCAACACTTGAAGTTCTCTGGTTCATAAAAGAAGAGAGAGATCTATTGATTTCTTCTTACAATTATGAACACAAACAACTTTCCAAAAATGATGTTGAAAAATCCAAGTTCTTCCGTTCTTAAATGAAGAAGGAAATCTAATGATTTCTTCTTACAAATAAGAAAAGAACAACTAATGGCCTAAAGCTTTAGAAAAGAGAAGACTTGATTCCAACAAATAAGAGAGTAAAGAAGAGGAAAGTGTGTGAAAGAAAAGAGAGGGTCTACCCCTTTATTTATAGTGTTTAGGGACGGTTGGAGACTGTAGTTAACGTTGGAAAACGGGCAGGAACCGTCCCTGAAAATTTGGGATCAAAACGGCTAGTTTTGAAATTGGTCAACCAAAAGGACAAATTGGTCGACCAAAATTTAGAGAGGGAATTTCGACCGTTGGAAGACATTTCTAGAATCTACACGGTTAGGGGAGTTTGCATATGCAATCCCATAACCAAATTCGAAGGTTTAAAATTGGTCAACCAAAATGGGGCTATTGGCTGCCAATTTTCAAAGTTGCGAATTTTCGAAATTGGGAAGTGTAGATCTCTGAGAAATGGAACCTAGATGACTAAGATATATTATCACAAGACTTTGTGACTCTAATAAAGTAAATTTTTACATTTATTACATAAAGCCGTAGATAGGACTGAATCTGCAACTGAATCTGAGAAGCTTCTTTGCATGAGATCCTTATCAAGTGATTATATATCCAAGTCGTGGAATAGGTGCCTTTGTCTTTCCAGCTTCATGAATGGTATATCTGATTGAGTATGCATGAAGATATCTGATTGTGTGGAACTCAGCATTGATATGTATCTGCATACATAGAGTTAGTAGCACTGAATGTGTTGTCATATCAAAACCACATGGGAATAGAAATATGGAATTATGAAATTCCAACATTCTCCCCCTTTTTGATGATGACAAACATGAAAAATATATATATTTAGAATTGAACATATCAGATATACTCCCCCTGAATATGT
Organism: Scilla litardierei; assembly: GCA_030789695.1. NCBI lineage: Eukaryota > Viridiplantae > Streptophyta > Magnoliopsida > Asparagales > Asparagaceae > Scilla > Scilla litardierei. The sequence goes on along the minus strand of CM061132.1, from coordinate 83,954,851 downwards.
GGAGTTTGTGAATACTCCCCCTGAGTAGATTAAATATATTCTCCCCCTTTGGAATCCTCAAAAAGAGGCAAATTAGAGTTAGTCGAAAAATAAGTGAAAAAATTTAAGGGAAATATAAATGATGACCAAATAAGGGAATATATTGCCGAGTTTAAAAGAAATAAACAAAAGTTTGGCATTGGTGGAAAATGAGGTGTAGGCCGGATTAAGTGTTTAGGCCGAAATATGGTGAGCAAGGCATAAAAAAGAATGGACAGGCCAGGAAAAGACATGCGAATGTAAGGCCATTAAAAAATATGGGAAAGGACCTGTTATGAAACATATGGGATACTACCTCTTATATAAAAAATGAATGAAATATAACTTGTAGAGAAAAAAAAATGTGGAGGGATGAGAACCAAAACTCCGTAGCAGCAAAGTGTCAAAAGGCTGATTCACTAATAATCCCTAAATTTCTACGAAGCTTAATAAAAGTCTCTTCTTTCAACGGTTTAGTTAAAATATCAGCTGTCTGATGTTCAGTAGCTATAAATTTAAGAACTATATCTCCTTTCTGAACAAGATCATCCAAAAAATGATGACGTACATCAATATGTTTTGTACGAGAATGATGCACAGGATTTTTAGAAAGATTAATAGCACTAGTATTATCACACATAATAGGGCAAGTAGAGCAATCAATACCATAGTCAGATATAGTTTGTTTCATCCATAAGATTTGAGCACATGCTAAACCGGCGGCAATATATTCTGCCTCGGTTGTAGATAATGAAACGGAGTTTTGTTTTTTGCTAAACCAAGAAACTAAAGCATGACCTAAAAAGTGGCAAGTACCACTGGTACTTTTACGATCTGATTTGCAACCAGCAAAGTCTGCATCACTATAGGATAATAAATCAAATGTGCTTGACATGGGATAAAATAAACCAAAATCAGAAGTGTGCTTAACATATCTAATAATCCTTTTACGACAGTTAAGTGTGAAACTTTAGGATCTGCCTGAAAACGTGCACATAAACATACTGAAAACATAATGTCTGGTCTACTAGCAGTTAAATAGAGTAGAGAGCCAATTATACCTCTGTAAAGACGTTGATCAACACTCTTACCATTTAAGTCTTTGTCGAGAGATGTAGATGTAATCATTGGAGTACGTTTTTCTGCAGAACTTTCTAAGCCAAAACGCTTGATGAGTTCTTTAGAGTACTTGCTTTGGTGAATGAAGATTCCTTCCTTCAATTGTTTGATTTGAAGACCGAGGAAGTAATTGAGTTCACCCATGTGACTCATCTCAAATTCTTTCTGCATAATCTTAGAAAAATCTTGACAAAGAGATTCATTAGTAGAACCAAAAATAATATCATCAACGTATATTTGAATAATGATTATGTCAGATTTAATATTTTTTAATAAAAAGAGTGGAATCTATTTTACCAATATTATAACCAGAATTTAAAAGATAGCTTTTAAGTTTTTCATACCAAGCACGAGGTGCTTGTTTGAGACCATAAAGAGCTTTCTTTAATTTGAAAACATGATTTTCAAAATTTTCATGATGAAAACCAGGAGGTTGTTCAACATAAACTTCCTCCTTAAGAAATCCATTTAAAAAAGCACTTTTGACATCCATTTGAAATAATTTAAAATCTTTAAAACATGCAAATTATAACAACATGCGAATGGACGCAAGACGAGCAACTGGTGCATAGGTTTCATTATAATCAATACCTTCTTCTTGATTATAACCTTGTGCAACCAATCGTGCCTTGTTTCTAATTACCTGACTAGATTCATCCAATTTATTTTTGAATACCCACTTGGTACCAATAATTGAATGATCTGTTGGTCTGGGAACTAATTCCCAAACATCATTTCGTTGAAATTGATTGAGTTCTTCCTGCATAGCGATAATCCATGAACTATCTTCGCATGCATCTTTGATGTTCTTTGGTTCGATGGATGAAAGGAAAGAACAATGCGCCATTTGTTCAATTTGACGACGAGTTTTAACTCCATCAGTGATATTTCCAATGATTAACTCGGATGGATGATTTGGAACTTGTGCAAAAGCTTTGGGAAGATCTGTATTATCTGAAATAGACTCAACAGAATGATTAGTAGCATCAATTTCATCAAGTTTGATATTATCTAAAGAATTAGATACAGGTAATATATTCTCTTCATCATCAATGATGGGAGAATTAGATGAGGGATTCTCATCAAATGTGACATGTAGTGATTCTTCAACTGTTGAAGTTCTTTTGTTATATACTCTGTAGGCTTTGCTACGTGTTGAGTATCCAACAAAAATACCTTCATCAGATTTCGAATCAAATTTATCAAGTGCATCTTTAGTATTAAGAATAAACCATTTACATCCAAACACTTTAAAATATGATACACGTGGAATGCGATCAACGAATAATTCAAAACAAGTTTTATTAAGAAATGGCCTTATGAGAATTTTATTCATAATGTAACATGCAGTTGCGACAGCTTCAGCCCAAAAATATTTCGGTAAATTACTATCACAAAGCATTGTTCTTGCACATTCTTGTAAGGTTCTATTTTTCCTTTCAACTACTCCATTTTGAGGAGGAGCACGAGGAAAAGAAAAATTGTGAGTAATGCCATTTTCATTACAAAACTTGGTAAACGATTCATTTTCAAATTCTCCTACATGATCACTACGAATAGTGACAATGTTAGTGGATTTGATTTTTTGTATCTTTTTACAAAATATTGAAAAGTCTTCAAATGCATCATTCTTGTTTTGTAGAAATATAACCCAAGTATATCTTGAATAACCATCAACAATGACAAATGCATATCTACTTCTATTTAAAGAAGCTACTCTAGAAGGACCAAACAAATCTAAATGTAAGAGTTCTAATGGTCTCTTTGTTGAGATAACATCCTTTGATTTAAAAGAAGATTTGTGCATTTTTCCTTGTTGACAAGCATCACAAAAATGTTTGTGTTTGAAAGAAATATTTGGCATTCCATTTACTAATTTGTGTTTTGAAATGTGTGCTAGATTTTTGAAATTAGTGTGTCCAAAACATTTATGCCATAAAAGTGTATCATCAAATGTAATCATTAAACAATAATTATTTGTGGCAACAGACATGCATAAGATATAAATATTATTTTTACGCTTACCACGAAACAAAACAGATAACATATCAGAATCATAAATAATGCAATCATTTTGTTCAAAAACTATTTTGTAATTTTTATCGCATAACTGAATAATGGAAAGTAAATTATGTTTCAAACCGTCAACCAAGTGAACATTCTCAATGATAGGCTGATTTGTATTGCCAACTGTTCCAGTGCCTATGATTTTTCCTTTCTTGTTGTCACCAAAGGTAACTGTGCCTCCTTGTTTATATATAATGGTTGAAAGTAAATTGACATTTTCTGTCATATGTTTTGAACATCCACTGTCCAAAATCCATCTTTCCTTTTTAGGTACCTGAAAGATAAAACATTAAGCATTGGTACCCTTTGTTTGAGGGTCCTTGGGATTAGATTTTTGGAAGCCAAACCCAAGTGGAATTTGCCTTTTTAATATAATCATTAGAATGAACTATAGCATGTATATAATGAGAAATATAATCATTTCTATCTTTTAAACAAGAATCTTTAGGAACCCATATACTAATTGTAGTAGGTTTCCTAGAAGATGGTTTTGAAATGTTAGAAATATTTCTTTGTGAAGAAGAAGTAGGAATGTTTACATTCTTCGTGTAAATAAATACGTGATACTTCTTTTGAGGTCTAACAAAAGTAGTTTTTCCAACAGAAGAAGAAGTGCTATAGGACTTGTATGCATTCTTGTGAGAATATCCCAGACCTTGTCTATGATTTGCTGGATATTGTATTTTTAGCAAATCATCGAGGTTAGTCTTTCCTTTATTAAATTTATTAATATTGGAAGAATCTCGTCGTATTTCATCTTTAGTGATGAAACATTTTTATCCATTTCGGATATTTGTGTATGTAGTTCTAGATTCTTAGTTTTGAGAATATCATTCTCTTTACTAAGATCTAAAGTTTGAGAAGATGTATTCTCAATAGGTGTAGTGTTCTTAGAAGAAGATAATTCTTGATATTTCACAAGGAGATCGTTATTATTCTGTTTCAAAGATCTATGTTGACTATTTAAATTTTTGAAACGAGAATAGAGATCTTTTAATGCATCAAGTAATTCTTCATTATTAAAAGAACTTACCTCATCTTCATCATCTTGTGCCATAAAGCACATGTTGGCATTTTCATTTAGATCATCATCTTCATCATCTGAAGAATCATCCCATGTTGCTGCAAATGCCTTTTTCATTTTGTCAAATCTCCTTTCTCTTCTGGATTGATCATTGTTGGAAGTTTTGAACTTTGCTTTGAGAAGAGGACAGTCTTTCTTCATATGTCCTAGTTTATTACAATTAAAGCAAAGAGAAGAATCAGTATTCTTAGATTTAAAATTATTATACTTACCTTTCTGAAAGAATTTTCTGAAGTTTTTGGCAAAAAATGCCATATCATCATCTGAATCTTCATTATCTGATGTTGCGTTGAAGGCAAGTACTTTCTTCTTTTGATCTGATTCTTCTTTCTCATCTTGTAGTGTAACTTCATGGGCCATTAAGTTACCAATAAGATTTTCCAAATATAATGTGGAAAGATCATTGGCTTCCTCAATAGCGGTGATCTTTGGACGCCATACTGGGGTTAAGGCTTTAAGAATTTTGCGAACCTGTTCAAGAGAAGTGTAAGTTTTTCCAAGAGCATTCAAAGAATTTATAATATTAGTAAACCTGGTGTTCATTTCTCCAATTGTCTCTTGGTCCTTCATCTTGAACAACTCGAATTTGTGAACCAAAACGGAAATCTTGGTTTCCTTCACTTTACTGGTTCCTTCATGAGTTACCTCAAGTATATGCCAAATCTCCTTAGCACTTTTGGCATGAGATACTCGATTAAACTCATGTTTATCTATAGCACAAAATAAGGCATTCATGGCCTTTGAGTTGTTGGTTTTTGCAGTTTTGTCGTTGGTAGTCCAATCAGCAACAGGAGTTGTTGACTTTTCGTATCCTGACTCTACGATGTCCCAAATTTCATAATTCATACTTTGGAGATGAATCTCCATTCGTATTTTCCAATATGATTAATTTGAACCATCAAATAGAGGAGGACAAATTTGAGAGTGCCCTTCAGGATGCTGATTGTAGTTGTGTGGAACTATGTTCATGTTTGAGGAACTTGCTGCCATCTTAACCTTGCTTTGATACCAAATGTAATTTTAGCCTGTAAGGATCAATACACTAGAGGGGGGTGAATAGTGTATATAAAAAAATTGTCGCAAATAAAATGTTAGTAATATTTGCAAAGATGGCACAGAAATAAAAAGACAAGTACTGAAATTAAATCAATCTCAAACACAGAGATTTATCCTGGTTCGGATCCTTGTGATCCTACTCCAGTCCTCTACCCCGTAGAGATTTTCAATCCACTATAATCACTTGCCCCGCATGCACGAACTTACAAAAATGGCGACACTCCCCGTGTCCCAAACTTTGTACAATCTATAACAGAGATTCAAACCTGTAAAATAATGAAATAAAAAAACACCTATAGCCTTGTTATAAATTTCAGAGAATGAATTCAAGGATGGTGTTTTAGAAGAAGAACTTCAAGATGTAAAAGATATGTAATGAAGAGCAACACTTGAAGTTCTCTGGTTCATAAAAGAAGAGAGAGATCTATTGATTTCTTCTTACAATTATGAACACAAACAACTTTCCAAAAATGATGTTGAAAAATCCAAGTTCTTCCGTTCTTAAATGAAGAAGGAAATCTAATGATTTCTTCTTACAAATAAGAAAAGAACAACTAATGGCATAAAGCTTTAGAAAAGAGAAGACTTGATTCCAACAAATAAGAGTATAAAGAAGAGGAAAGTGTGTGAAAGAAAAGAGAGGGTCTACCCCTTTATTTATAGTGTTTAGGGACGGTTGGGGACTGTAGTTAACGTTGGAAAACGGGCAGGAACCGTCCCTGAAAATTTGGGATCAAAACGGCTAGTTTTGAAATTGGTCAACCAAAAGGACAAATTGGTCGACCAAAATTTAGAGAGGGAATTTCGACCGTTGGAAGACATTTCTAGAATCTACACGGTTAGGGGAGTTTGCATATGCAATCCCATAACCAAATTCGAAGGTTTAAAATTGGTCAACCAAAATGGGGCTATTGGCTGCCAATTTTCAAAGTTGCGAATTTTCGAAATTGGGAAGTGTAGATCTCTGAGAAATGGAACCTAGATGACTAAGATATATTATCACAAGACTTTGTGACTCTAATAAAGTAAATTTTTACATTTATTACATAAAGCCGTAGATAGGACTGAATCTGCAACTGAATCTGAGAAGCTTCTTTGCATGAGATCCTTATCAAGTGATTATATATCCAAGTCGTGGATTAGGTGCCTTTGTCTTTCCAGCTTCATGAATGGTATATCTGATTGAGTATGCATGAAGATATCTGATTGTGTGGAACTCAGCATTGATATGTATCTGCATACATAGAGTTAGTAGCACTGAATGTGTTTGTCATATCAAAACCACATGGGAATAGAAATATGGAATTATGAAATTCCAACAAAAAGCATTCAAAGCAACTCTAGCTCAATCTCTAAAGATCAACTTGTCTCCAAATCTTTCAAGATCAGCTTCTAGCACTCATTGCTACACATCTTGAGACAAGTTAGTAAGTGCTCTCACTCTCATCATTTAGAGCACATCACACACCTTTATCTCCTCATTCTTAAGAGTATTATTCAAGGCATATGTTATGAAATTGCTTCATATTTCGATTCAATATTTTCTCTTGATATTTGATAAGTCCTTTCTGGTGTGAGAGAAGTCCATTCCCGGTTTGTGGAAAGGGGAAGAAAGGTGCCTCTCGGTTGTGAGAGTAGTCCACTCCTGGTTTATGGTAAGTGGAAGAAAGTTGTATTGATTTGCACTTGCCAGGTTTTGGCAAGTGGGCATTAGTGGAAACACTAATCACTAGTAGTTTGCGTGTGGATTGCTGGAGTAGGATTCAAAGGAGATGGGGAGACTCAGAGTCGGGGAGACTTGGTGAATCCAAACCAGGCTAAATCATTTCTGTTTGCTTGCATTCTCTTTGTTGTTGCTTTCTTTCTCTATTCCACACAAAGGTTGCATAAGGGTAATTTAATTAGGCGTAATTTCCTTATTAAGTTTTATAAAGAACTATTCACCCTCCTCAAGTGTTTTTCCATATAGTTGCAGATCCTACAGTTGGTATCAGAGCTAGATTTTCAAACTATGGCAACCACAGGCAACAACAGCACTCACGATAGTTCTTCCTCTACCATAGAAGGCCAATCCACAATTAGACATACATACTTCAACGGGTCCAATTATGGATATTGGAAAGTGAAGATGATCATCTTCCTTAGGAGTGTTTCTCTTTGGCACACGGTAGAAAAGGAATATATTGATCCACTTCCGGAAGACTACCTAAAGTGGACACCAGTTCAAGTGCTTGCAGAGATGAACAATGCAAAAGCAATGAACTTGCTTATTTATGCATTGAATGTGACCGAATTCAACAAAGTGTCAAATTGCACAACCACACACCAATTTGGAACCATATCCAAGTTATACATGAAGGGACAACGCAGGTAAAGTTGTCAAAGCTTCATATTTATGAACAACGTTTCGAGATATTTTCAATGCATGATAAGGAAACCATCTCAAGCATGTATGCAAGATTCACAGACATTGTGAATGAGCATGATGCCATTGGGAAGGAATATACCCAAGTTGTTGACACATGTGTATGGCCCACGAAGCGGGAAAAAGACAATACGGCCCATACAGAGGACTCGAGCCTCGGTCTAATGACCCGAAACCCGTTAGCGGGGATGATTTAATATCATTCAATGAAATAGCTCAGGCGACCGTTGGAGCCCCGCTAACATTAAGGATGTGGTTTAGAAGGACCGAGTAAATGGGCAACCATTAGTCGTAATCCAGGAGATGATCTCACCCTAATCAATGAGGAGCTGTTATGCAGCATCGGTAGACATCCTCGGCTATAAATAGAAAAGAAAAAAACGAGAGAAAGGTCAGACTCCCAAGGTACGAGAGACCTAACACTCATAAATCTATCTTCCACTTAATATTTCTTCCTCCAAATAGCTTGCGAAGATTGACTCGAGGAAGACCTTAGTGGGTCGATCTCGATATGTCCAAGCTCTTTCTTAAGTACACGTTCTAACTTAAGCATCCGAGGGGATTTGGTTCGGAACCCAGATCTGACCCCCCCTAACGGTCATTTGTGGTATAGATTGCCAGAGTTTGACTCAATGAGTGGCTTGATCGATAGCTCTCAACTTTAATTGTACAAGATTCAAACCAACTAGAGGGTTGAATGAACTTCAACCTCCTTCCAGGCGATCAACAACCCTAGTTTCTACCAACCGGAGTCCCGACTGACCTGCTGATGAGGCTCCACCTCGATAGATGAGTCCACGTCAGTTCTCATCTTGTTATCACCATATTTGGCTTTAATAGTTTGTACCGTCTGTGGGAAAACTTAGTCGACATCCCTATCATCCAACTATGCTGACCATGTCGATTCGCCCAATAACACTCGATGAGAACACTATTACAACTACTGGCGTCAATGTCCTTGACATGATAATGGGAGGTCCACTGCACCCGGAGTTGTTGACCTCGCTCCAGAGTTCATATGCAGGGAGGTCGATGACCATCTCCGTGGGGTAGAAGCGTCCTAGAAATTCTACGCCCCCAATATCTTTCTCCGAAGAAGATCTGAAGGGTATGGAGCTGCCCCATGACGATGTCGTTGTCATTAGTGCCACCATCAATGATGTGTCAGTAAAGAGATAACTCGTCAACACAGGGAGTTCATGTGATTTCCTTTTCTTTAACACTTTGGAGAATATGAGGCTGGCCTCGTTGTAGTTGAAGGAATTACCATGACCCCTCGTAGGCTTCACTGGACAATCTATCCCGGTCGTGGGCATCATCACGCTGCTAGTAGCCGTTGGAGAGTACCCACGATAAGTCAACCGACTAACCAACTTCATCGTGGTGAAAATCAACTCGACATACAATGGAATCATCGGTAGACCGCTGCTCAATGCTGTAGAGGCAGTGGTGTCAACGTTCCATCAGATGATCAAGTTCCAGACTCCTGAGGGAGTTGGAAAGATAAAAGGGAATCAGAAACAGGCTTGATCTTGCTACCTTCTGTCCACTGCCCTGAGAAGAGTGGAGCAGACAGACCTCACCAACCTTAGCAGTGAGAGCATGACGAGGATCGGTGACCTGCAGTAGTTGAAGAGACGAAGAGCATCCGGATCTCTGAACAGGAAGGAAAGACTGTGTCCATTGGGTCAATGCTCCCCTTTGACCTAAAGGATCAGTTGATTGATCTCCTAAGAGAGCATGCTGACGTTTTTGCTTGGTCCCAGAAGGTATGCACCGCATCTACCCCCAGATAATATCCCACAGCTGGAAGTTGACTTGACCTCCAAAACAATGAAGCAGAAGAAGAAGAAGAACATTGGGGAGGCGAAAAGATGAAGGCTTTAGTCGAGGAGATGGATCGACTTCTTGCGGCGGGTTTCATTCGGGAAGTCCAATTCCCGAATGGCTCTCAAATGTCGTGATGGTGAAAAATGCGAACAACAAATGGCGGATGTGTGTTGACTTCACCGACCTTAACAAAGCCTGCCCAAAAGACCTCTTATATCGAATCGACCACCTGGTCGATAATGCCTCGGGCTAGAAATCTTATGCTTCATGGATGATTTTTCAGGCTACAACCAGATCCAAATGGCACCGAAAGATGAAGAAAAGACCTCATTCATCACGGATCGAGGTATTTTCTGTTATAAAAAGATGCCATTTGGTTTAAAGAATGCATGAGCTACATACCAGCATATGATGAACATGGTCTTCGAGAATCAAATTGAGCAAAATCTGGAGGTCTATGTGGATGATATCGTGGTCAAGTTGAAGAAGCAGGCAGATTACATTGCGTATATCTGAGAGACACTTGCATAAGTCTGACCCTACAACCTTCGGCTGAACTCTACCAAGTGCACATTTGGGGTTTGATACGGGAAGTTCCTCGGGTTCATGCTAATGAATCGAGGAATCGAGGCTAATCCCGACAAAATTGCAACAATCATGACAATGAAGGAGCCCTCAACCATCAGAGAACTACAGAGACTGAATGGGAGAATATCGGCTCTGGGTCGATTCCTGTCCAAATCGACTAAGAGATCTCTACCTTTCTTCAAAGTGCTGAGGAAGGTGATAGCATCCACCGCTAAGGATAAGAAGGTCGTCGAGTGGGATGTAGACTATAAGAAAGCATTTTCTTAGCTGAAGGAATACCTCTGCAACCTACCGCTCCTGATTAAGCTGGATAAGGATGAACAACTCATCATCTATTTGGCTGCTACCAAGGAAGCCATAAGCTCGGCACTTGTCAAGGAGGACTCGGTAGTGCAATGACCTATCTACTACGGCAGCTAAGTCCTCCAGGGAGCAGAAATAAACTACTCGAGTATAGAGAAGATGGTGTTTGCACTGATTCAATCCGCAAGGTGGTTACGACCCTGGTTCCAAGCGCACACCATCTTGGTCCTCACCGACACCCCTTTGGAGAAAACTATGAAGAGGCTGGATCGTTCGTGAAGAATGATTAAGTGGGGGGTCGAGTTGAGTGAATTCGACATTTAGTATACGCTGAGAACTGCCATCAAAGGGAAAGCCCTCGCCGACTACACCATCGAACTCACATACGATGACAACCCGCCAAAAGAGGTACAGCTTGCTAACATACAGTTCGACCAACCCCTTTCTGTTGGATCCTGTGGATGGCAAACAACACTAGAAGGGGGGGTTGAATAGTGTTGTATAAAATAAACTTTTTCATTCTTAATAGATTAACACAAATCAAAGCCTTCTAATGTTGCCTAAGAAACCAAGTAGAGTGATCTACGCTTGGTTCTTAATCAACTCAATGAATCTTCAAATCAAATCAGAGATAAAAATCTTCTGGTAGTCGACTCCCTATGCACAGTAGTTTACTCCTAGATGGAAATTAAGCACAGCTCAGATAATTAAATACTTAATGAAGATATATAAAATTTACACAGAAGTATAAATACAAAAACTGATCTTTGTAGTATATTATAAATGTGTTACAAGAATAATATTAAACAAAGAATAATAACAAGTTAAATAAGAATTGCTTGCAAATATAAACAAACACAGATAAGTAAACGCAGACACAAGGACTTTTATCATGGTTCCCCACAACTTCGGTACGTCCAGTCCCCGACCAATCCGGTACGAGATTTCCACTATCTGCCTTACCAAATACAAGCACCTAATTTCACTTGTTAGGATTTTCAACAACCTAGTCTTGACCAGGATTCCCAACCGTAACACCTAGACTTGTCTAGGGTTTCCAACAACAATACCCTTACAACAAAGGGTAATCACAAAGCGAAAAATGATATCCAACTCACCACAATTGTTTGGTGGAGATTGGATTTACACCCAAATTCTATATCCAATAATAATAGACAATTACGTGCTTTAGTGGCTTGATAGAATAAGATTCTAGATCACACAAAGATACGAATGAAGTTTTTGTGATCTGAATCAAATGTTTTTCAAAATCCTTTTAGAAAAAATAAGAGAATAAGTAATACGAATTTTGAAAACAAATAGCCAAATAAAAATTCGGTCTTCAGAAAATTAATATCTTAAAGAAGTTGCAAGATCAAGAATAAAACAGATTTGGCTAAGAGAGAATGAGAGCTGAGAATTTGAGAGCGTTTTGCACAAGAGAATTTGATTTCAAGAGTTGTTGTGTTTTCTCAAAAAAATGGTCCTCTATTTATAGGTGAAAACTGAGAATTTGAAATTCAAATTCTTTTGACTTTTGTCCCGAAAATCATGGGAATAATAAATTAGAGATATGTCAAAAGTCAAGTCAAAACGTCAAATTTCGACAGCTAGTAGTCGACTCCCTAGGATTGGTAGTCGACTCCCAGAGTGTTTCAGGAGAAATTGATTCTCAGCTGGTAGTCGACTCCCACTCCTTGGTAGTCGACTCCCAAAGGAGTTTCTTCTGAGACACTGCTAGTCAAACAAGTAGTTAGCTCCAGGGTGTGATGGAGTTTCACTACGAAGAATGAAAGTGACTAGAAAAAGCTCTCAATAACTTTTGAAAATGATTTAAAAGATATTTAAGATGTTTTGAAATCATTTGTGTGTGTGTGTATTGTCTATACGATTGGCTTTATCATAACCCTAAGAAAGACACAACACACTCACTATAGACTAGGACACGTCTTCGGAAGCTTGATCAACTGATGGAGTAGATGTGAGCTTTACTTGAGCTTCTGTTTCATTTCAGCTTTAAGCTTCATCATTGATCTAGCAACATTTGTCCTTGCCTTTGAGCGTAGATTACGCTTCTCTGGAGTATGTATAAAGCTTTTCATTTGTCGCACAATCTGCACACTTAGTCCTAGTGTAGTTAGTACACTAAACTTCATTTGGTGTGCTCATCATCAAAATCACTTGGGGTGGAATTCAATTTCCATCACTCTCACCCTTTTTGATGATGACACCCAAATGAAAAAATGAAGTAAGTTGACATACTGATATGATAAGAAAATAAACTTACTTCCCCTGCTTTGATGCGGTTCTCCCCCTGCATCGAAGCCGTTAGCAAAATAATACATTCATATAATATATTCATTTTTGCATTTCATATCTTTCTCCCCCTTGTCATCAACAAAAAAAATTTATGACATATCATTTTACACATGAATCGTCCAAGTTATAACAAAATTTTTTGGAAGGGAATTCAATTACTATTCCTGCAGAAAAATGTTAGCATGTGATCAACCAATATTTTAGCAGAATAGATAAGACCATCCATAGGTATAGTAATAAAAGAGTAGCAAGCATCACACCATAATATAGTTATTACAGACTAGAAGTTTTGAAATCATTGTTTTAAAATCATTGTTTGTAAAATCAAGGATGACCGATGTTCTTCTTTAATTCCTTGATCTCATCAAGGCTCATGTCAAGTGTCTCTTCCGTCATTTTGTTGCTCTTTGCCACGAATTCCTTGAGGTCGTCCACTTTCTTGTTGAGGTCTTCAAAACCTCTTTCTTGGGATATCTTTAGCTTTCCAATTTTCTTCTAGAGCATTTCTTGAAGTTCAATGATGTAGGCCGGTGGCTCCTCGCTTCTCCTTCTTCTTCGCTTGCTTTTTCTTCTTCTCCTCCTTCTTCTTCATCAGAATCTGAAATAATAACTTTCTTACCTTTCCTGAAGGATGACGATCCTCCTTCAGCAGCAAGCTTCTCTTTGGGGATGTTCTAATCAAGGTCTTTATGAAGGTTCATTCTCCCGAGAGCATGGACATCAAATATGCGTGCCAGATCCAGAATTGTGGTTTCATTATCCAAAGGCACATTATAACTAATAAACAGGATGGTGAGGTAATGTCCATGTGCCAGAGCGGATGAGGGTCTGTCTGAAGAAGTTGAAGCAAGAATGGTGTCCATAATGACTTTGGCCCAGTTGACATGAATATTCCCTAGCATTGCATAGATGCAGTTGGCTTGTTTCTCAGATAGTATAGAGTGACTACCAGATTTTTCGGTTATATTGTAAGACAATATATTTGCAAGAATTCTTCTCGTATAGCGAAGATCGCTACAGGAAAGTTTAGTTTGGAAATACTTTCCTGGCAAATACATTCTCTCCAAAATACTTCCATCAGTCATCTCTATTTTATCTAGTAACATGCCAGTGTATGGGACACCTAGGGCTTCTCCTAAAGATTTTACGGTTATGGCAAGTTTAGTGTCAAGTACTTTGGTGATAAATCGGCTATTGACAAGGTCATAATCCATATTTGCATAAAAGAGATGCACAAGTCTGGGATAGCAGAGATAAATGTTTTCAGCAGAAAATAGGTTAGCCAAGTTTTGAAATTCTAGAATGATGTCGATGCCATAGTTTTCTACATGATCAAGTTTCACAAATCTCTCATGAAGAATAGGTTTCTTGAAAATTTTAACAAAGTGTTCATAGGTAGTACTCCTAAATAGATAGGGCAAGATGGTTTCTTTCTTAGAGATGGATTCAGTTGTGACCTTCCTCTTCTTAGAGAACAATCTCTTGATAGGCATATAGATAGAGTAAAAATTATTTACTTAACTAGATATGCAAGAGCATTCAAAAAAAATGAGGTAAGAGTTGATGAGAAGAGTTTTTACCTTGAGTTAGCTTGAGAGAAAGATGAAATCAAGTATTGACAAAGCTCCAAGTAATCCAAGTGCCAAGGAGAATTTTCAAGAGAAAGAGAGGATGGGGTAGTCGGCTACCCTAGGGTTTTACTCTTGGGGTTTTTAACTAAGAGGTGAAAGGAGATGAAAGATAGGGGCCATTGGATCAAGAGATGAGTGGTTGGGATTAAGTTTAGCTTATTGGGTATAAGCTGTCATTTGGATATGAACCCATTAACTCAATGGAACCCAATAGGAGTTAAAAATCAAATCTAGAAATCCGCACAGTCGCTGGTAGTCGACTCCCTCATGTAGGTAGTCGACTCCCTACTGGGCTAGTCGTTTTCTCATCCTGATGGGGTTTGATCCAAGACTGAGTGTGTTTCTGAACAAAAGATGTATTATGAATATAATGCAAATATCTATAGCCATATATAAAGAGATTAAAAATATTAAATCATTTAAACATGTTTAAGCATATATTTTTGCAAAAAAATGATTAAGGCGCAAAAAGAACTCTTGATGCTGATCCAGTTATCGAGCGTTGGATCTTGTTTCTCCTCTTCGTTTCCTTAGAGTACCTGAAAGATAGACGTTTATGGTACTCTTTGGTTTTTGAGTCAAGAGGGTTAGTCTTTAGGAAGCCAAACCCAGTGTGGTTTAGTTCCTTCATGAAAAATATATTTATAGTTTTTGCTTAAATGAACTTGCTGAACAAAGTTTGTAGCGTACCTTTTCTTTCTTTGATCAGACAAGTTCTTCGATATCCAGATGCTTAGAAAATTTTTGTTAGAATGATGCATCCTAGTATGCTTAACCCGTTTCTTGGTATGATGTGAATCATAACCGAGTCCGGTTTTGCTAGATGAAGCTTTTTGGTTATTTATTAAACTATCTAGCTTCCCTTTTCCTTTTTTAAAATTTTCAATAATTTTCATTGTAGTTGCATATTTATCTTTGACAGATACGAGAAGATTATTCAAATTCTCAACTTTTTCATTTACGGATAGAATGTTTTTTTGCAGAGAATTATTATTTTCTTTAAGGAGACTATTTTCCTTAATGTCTTCTTCCTTTTATTTAACATCCCTTTTAATATTTCTAAGTGTTCTTCTATGTTCTTTTATGAGCTTTTCATGCATTTTGCATAGCTCCTTATTTGCTCCCCTATAGTCCATGTATTCATCATCGCTTGATGACGAATCATTATCACTAGAAGAATCATGATGCAAACTTACCTTAGAAGATGTGGAAGCCATGAAGCACATGGGTGATGTTTCTCTTCTTTCATCATTGTCGTCCGCTGAGGATTCATTGGACGAGGAATCTCACTCTGGTCGAAGGCTGCATAAGCATCCTTCTTTGATCGTCGGAATTTGTTTCTTCCATTGTTTCTCTTTTCATTGTTGTCTCAGTTCTTCCCACGATCTTTGGAATCATGATTGTTTCTTTTCAACGGACAGTCTCTCCTGACGTGTCTTGGTTTATTGCAACCAAAACAAATAATACCATTAGTAGGTCTAAAAGAGCGTTTACCATACTTACTTGTGATGAATTCTTTAAAGTTCTTTGAGATGAAGGCAATGTGGTCTTCTTTGTCTGTGTAGTCGGAATCTTCTTCTTGAGCTTTAAACGCGAGATTCTTCTTCTTTGGTTTTTCTTCGATCATCTTATCTTCTTCAAGTTCAATCTCATACGCCATGAGATTTCCCATTAGTTCTTCGATGGTAAGATCCTTTACGTTATGAGCTTCTCGAATGGCCTTGTCTTTCCCTTCCATTCGGGTCGGAGAGATCTCAGTATTTTCATTACCTGCTCGTATTCGGAAAGTTTCTTTCCTAATCTTGGAGCTCATTTGTAATGTTAGTAAAACGAGTATTCACATCGGTGATACTCTCTCCTTCTTCCATTTTAAAAGATTCGAATTTAGAATGTAAAACATTTATGCGGCAGTCCTTTACCTTTTCAGTTCCTTCGTGACTTACTTGAAGAGTGTGCCATATTTGGTGTGCTATCTCGCATTAGGAGACTCGATTGAACTCATTTCCCGTTACAGCTTAAAATAGTGCATTCATTGCTTTTGCATTAATATTTGCTCTCCTCTTGTCGTCGGCTGATCACTTCCCAAATTCAATTTCGGTAGGTGCGATGTACGGGACTTACCATTGAACAGTGGTGGTCGCATGGTATTTAGTCCTTCAGAATGGAAAGATGTTGATGCCATCACTTTTACAGCCTCGCTCTGATACCAAGTGTTGGATCCTGTGGATGGCAAACAACACTAGAAGGGGGAGTTGAATAGTGTTGTATAAAATAAACTTTTTTGTTGTTAATAGATTAACACAAATCAAAGCCTTCTAATGTTGCCTAAGAAACCAAGTAGAGTGATCTACGCTTGGTTCTTAATCAACTCAATGAATCTTCAAATCAAATCAGAGATAAAAATCTTCTGGTATTCGATTCCATATAAACAGTAGTCGACTTCCAGAGGGAAATTAAGCACGGCTCAAATAATTAAATACTTAATGAAGATATATAAAATTTACACAGAGGTATAAATACAAAAACTGATCTTTGTAGTATATTATAAATGAGTTACAAGAATAATATTAAACAAAGAAAAATAACAAGTTAAATAAGAATTGCTTGCAAAGATAAACAAACACAGATAAGCAAACGCAGACATAAGGATTTTATCCTGGTTCCCCACAACTTGGGTATGTCCAGTCCCCGACCAATCCGGTACGAGATTTCCAATATCTGCCTTAGCAAATACAAGCACCTAACTTCACTTGTTAGGATTTCCAACAACCTAGTCTTGACCAGGATTTCCAACCGCAACACCTAGACTTGTCTAGGGTTTCCAACAACAATACCCTTACAACAAAGGGTAATCACAAAGCGAAAAACGATATCCAACTCACCACAATTGTTTGGTGGAGATTGGATTTACAGCCAAATTTTATAGCCAATAATAGTAGACAATTAAGTGCTTTAGTGGCTTGATAGAATAAGATTCTAGATCACACAAAGATAAGAATGAAGTCTTTATGATATGAATCAAATGTTTTTCAAAATCCTTTTAAACAAAATCAGAGAATAAGTAATACAGATTTTGAAAACAAATAGCCAAATAAAAATTCGATCTTCAGAAAATAATATCTTAAAGAAATTGCAAGATCAAGAATAAAACAGATTTGGCTAAGAGAGAATGAGAGCTGAGAATTTGAGAGCGTTTTGCACAAGAGAATTTGATTTCAAGAGTTGTTGTGTTTTCTCAAAAAAATGGTCATCTATTTATAGGTGAAAACTGAGAATTTGAAATTCAAATTCTTTTGAGTTTTGTCCCGAAAATCATGGGAATAATAAATTAGAGATATGTCAAAAGTCAAGTCAAAACGTCAAATTTCGACAGCTGGTAGTCGACTCCCTAGGATTGGTAGTCGACTCCCAGAGTGGTTCAGGAGAAATTGATTCTCAGCTGGTAGTCGACTCCAACTCCTTGGTAGTCGACTCCCAGAGGAGTTTCTTCTGAGACACTGCTAGTCAAACAAGTAGTTAGCTCCAGGATGTAATGGAGTTTCACTACGAAGAATGCAAAGTGACTAGAAAAAGCTCTCAATAACTTTTGAAAATGATTTAAAAGATATTTAAGATGTTTTGAAATCATTTTTGTGTGTGTGTGTTGTCTATACGATTGGCTTTAACATAACCCTAAGAAAAACACAACACACTGACTATAGACTAGGACACGTCTTCGGAAGCTTGATCAACTGATGGAGTAGATGTGAGCTTTACTTGAGCTTCTGTTTCATTTGAGCTTTGAGCTTCATCATTGATCTAGCAACGTTCGTCCTTGTCTTTGAGTGTAGATTGCGCTTCTTTAGAGTATGTATAAAGCTTTTCATTTGTCGCACACCATGCACACTTAGTCGTAGTGTAGTTAGTACACTAAGCTTTATTTGGGTGCTCATCATCAAAATCACTTGGGGTGGACTTCAATTTCCATCACTTTCTTCCTCGACATGTGCAATTTGTTAGGGTTCACCCATAAATGAGAGTGTATGTGGATCTTGCAAGTTAAGGGTTCTGTGAGTTGGACCGAAAGCAGAGCGGGTATAATTGTTCAAACACCAGAAGGCAATATACTTGCGTATGCCCTTCGGTTCAATTTCCAAACCACGAACAATGGGGCGGAATATAAGGAGACCATCAATGGACTCAGATTAGCTTGAGCGCTTGGGGCAAAGATCGTCCATTTTTACAGTGACTCCAACTTGGTAGTCCACCAGGTGAATGGAGGATATGAAGTTCGTGAAGAAATGATACAGAACTACGTGCAGATTACCAAGGCATAGCTGACCAAGTTCAAGTGAGTGGTGATCCACCACATACCATGATCAAGGAAACACTGAGCTAACACCCTATCAAAGCTCACGTCATGTTCGCCAGCTGGACTAAGTCGAACAGTGTAAGTTCAGTATCTTCTACACCCAAGTGAACTTGAAGAGAAGCTACTCAGCATCGACCAAGGAATCACCTGGATGGACCCCATCATCAGATACCTCAATACTGGAAGAAAACCAAGTGATCATGCAGAGGAACAAAAGCTGGAACGAATTTCCTACCAGTTTGTCTTGCTCGATGGTTTATTGTACAAGCGACACCTTTCCTTACCTCAAATGTCTAACACTGCATGAAGCAATCTACGTGATTCAGGAGATCCACGAAGGAGATTGTGGAAAACACTATGGAGGAAAGGCCCTAGCTTTGAAGGCTTTGAGGCAAGGTTATTCTGTCCATGCATGTTCAAGGAGGCGATCAGGTATGTCCGAAAGTGCCCTACTTCCTAGAAATCCACGAAGCATATCTCGGTCGCTCGAATAGAACTGATCCCCATCGTTAGTCCTGTTCCTTTTGCAAAGTGGGGATTGGATATCCTTGGTCCATTTATACCATCGAGTGGGCAACAGAAGTTCATGATTGTGGCGATCGCCTACTTTACCAAATGGATCGAAGCAGAACCCCTGATCCATATCACTTGGATGGAAGTCAGGAGCTTCGTGTGAAAATCAATCGTATGTCGATTCGACATCCCACAGTCGATCGTAACGGACAACAGGACACAATTAGATAGTACTGGGTTCAGAGAGTTCTGCTCCGAGTTAAAGATCAAGCTACACTTCGCATCGTTGGCCCACCCTTAGACTAATGGCATAGCGGAAGATGCCAACAAATGCATTCTCGAGCCCCTAAGGAAAAGAGTAGGCGATGCCAAGGGAACCTGGACCGAGGAGTTCCATGTCATCCTATGGTCGTACATGATGACACACAAAGCCTCAACCGGGGAAACTCCTTTCATGCTTGCCTACGGGTGTGAAGCGGTTATGCCAGTTGAGGTCAACAAACAATCGCTCTGTCTCCATTACTTCGACGAGAAGAGAAACTCAAAAGGGCTCAAGCTCAATTCACACTTGCTTGATGAGTTCCAAGAACACTCTGACCAACCTTATCGAGCAAAAGAGACGCATGGCCCGCTACTTCAACTCAAAAGTTCAAGAGCGCAGCGTGATCTTGTGTTACAGAATGCCTCTTTCTCTCCTGAGATTTTCAAGCAAGGAAAGCTGTCTATAA
Organism: Scilla litardierei; assembly: GCA_030789695.1. Taxonomy (NCBI): domain Eukaryota; kingdom Viridiplantae; phylum Streptophyta; class Magnoliopsida; order Asparagales; family Asparagaceae; genus Scilla; species Scilla litardierei. The sequence goes on along the minus strand of CM061132.1, from coordinate 83,934,819 downwards.
AGTGGGAAGGTCCCTATAAAGTGATTGATGTCCTCGAACCAGCGACCTATCGACTCTCCACACTTGACGATATGGAGCTTCTTCATCCTTAGAATGATGAGCACTTGCAGAAGTACTATCAGTAATATTACCAGCATGGCATTGCAAGATATGATGGTCGTGGTTTACTTATGTATTTATTTTGTATAAGTTCATAATAAACACAAGGTTGACCATCTTCTTGTCGCAGCAAACCATCGATCATCTTCGACTGTAAGCCGAAGGGGCCTCGCCCCTTGCAACCGAACAACACTCGTCGTCAGCCGTAAGCCAAGGGGCCAATCCCTTGCCTCTGGACGAACCTCAATCATTGTCAGTCATAAGTCGAAGGGGCCTCACCCCTTGCAACCGAACGACACTCGTCGTCAGCCGTAAGCCGAGGGGCCAATTCCTCGCCACTGGACGACCCTCAATCGTCGTCGACCATAAGCCGAAGGGGTTGTTGGATCTGGATCTAAGCCTAGAGGGTAGATTAATAATGTAGTAGGTATAACCCTAATATCTAGATCACTAACGTCTCTACACTCATCAGGCTCTCAGTATCCCACTCACCGTATTCAACAAAATTAATCCTAGTATAAGCTTTCTATTGGCTAGTCCCAACTAGCCAAGTCCCTCTTGTCTAGCACCCACTAGACAAGACCCCAAAACATCACAATGGTAAAGTTTTCCATACAGAGATCTATATACCAAACACACGAATATAAAATAATAAGAGTTTAGAAAGCTCAGTTTGTGTCGGTGTTGTAGTCTCTATCGATCAGCGCATCGTCAGCTTCACGCTGGCACAAATGGTGTCTAAAACCAATGCCTGGATCTCAAGATATAGCCATCCAAATTTCAATGTACAAATCTGCCTGAATCTGGTCTGTCTGGTCTGTGTGTAAATCAATTCGCTGTTTTGCAGAACCGGCAGCAGTCTGTGCGTAAAGTATGGTTCTGTCCCGTCTTTCGGAAATTGTAGTAAATCGACCCAAGCTCAGAAAAATCTGAATAAATACTCGTTGGAATCGTGAGCTTGTCCTCTTTGACTGAAAAATAATAAAGGGCCGATTTGGATGCTCTTGTAGAGAGGAATTCTCAGATCTTTGAAGTGCATCCTAGGGCTTGTTGCACAATATGTGGAGGAGGATGGCTTTGAGCTAGTTGCGCATGGAGGAGGGTAAATAAGCTAATAAAAATTCTCGATTAACCTACAAGCAATCACACACAGTTATAATCACATGCAGTGTAAATAATAATCAAACACATATGCACAGCAGATTTACCCTGGTTCGGTCATCACCACGACCTACGTCCAGCCTACAAAGCAAATACTTGATCAATAATGTAACAAGTACAACCCTAATATCTAGATCACCAACGTCTCTACACTTACTAGGCTCTCAGTATCCCACTCACTGTATTCAACAAAATTAATCCTAGTATAAGCTTTCTATTGGCTAGTCCCAACTAGCCAAGTCCCTCTTGTCTAGCTCCCACTAGACAAGACCCCAAAACATCACAATGGTAAAGTTTTTCCTACAGAGATCTATACACCAAGCATACGAATATAAAATAATAAGAGTTTAGAAAGCTCAGTTCGTGTCGGTGTTATAGTCTCTGTCGATCAGCGCGTCGTCAGCTTCACGTTGGCACCAATGGTGTCTAAATCCAATGCCTGGATCTCAAGATATAGCCATCCGAATTTAGATGCACAAATCTGCCTGAATCTATTCTGTCTGGTCTGTGTGTAAATCAATTCGTTGTTTTACAGAACTGGCAGCAGTCTGTGCGTAAAGTATGATTCTGTCCCGTCTTCTAGAAATTGTAATAAATCGACCCAAGCTCAGAAAAATCCGAATAAATACTTGTTGGAATCGTGAGCTCATCCTCTTTGACTGAAAAATAATAATGGGCCGATTTGGATGCTCTTGTAGAGAGGAATTCTCAGATCTTTGAAGTGCATCCTAGGGCTTGCTGCACAATATGTGGAGGAGGATGGCTTTGAGCTAGTTGCGCATGGAGGAGGGTATGGCCGAATTTTTCTTGGTGTTTTTGTTGCCCTCTCTCCCTCAAAATCTCTCTCTTTGAATACGGGTTTATATAGGAGAGGATGTGATATAATAGAATCAATTAGAATCCCATAATTGATGTAGATTGGAAGGAATCCTAACTTGATTAAGATTTGAATAAAACACCATGGATATGGAGTTTGAATATGGATGTCTATGGAATTTGAGTATATATAGGATTTGAATTGGATCTGATTTAATCACCTTTGATTTGCATGAGATTCTCCATATCTCTCCATCTTTGACCAAGTCTTCAATTTGTATGGCATTAGGATTTGAATGTTACACCAATTGATTTGAATCAATTCAAATATGGATTTGAATTGATTTCCTCCTTATCTTCCCATCTTTGACTTGGTCCAATGTTTGTAGCCATTTTCTCCATCTTTGACTTAGGCCACTTGGCTAATGCATGGCACATTCTCCATCACTTTTACTCCGTCTCTCTTTGAGTATTTGCAAGAGTGCCATTCCTGAAAACACTTAGCACACACATTAAATCGTTCACACATATTTGTTATCATCAAACACGAATTCATCGATCGTTGTATGCAACAATCTCCCCTTTTTGATGATGCCTAACCAATATAAGATTTGCAATAACAATTTAGATGATATCATCAAGACGTGTGTGTGAAGTGTGAAGATGGAGGATGTATGCAATATGCAACAAGAGCAATAATGATGTGGCAACATACAAGCATGCAAACCATGATGTTCAAGCATTCAAACATGTATGCATGCTCCCCCTTTATTCATTCTTCCCCTTGAAACAAATATTCATATATTCATTAAGCACATGCATTCATTCATTAATGCTCCCCTTAAACCAATATTCATATATGAAACATGTAAGCATTAATACACATATTCAAATCTTCTCAATTCTTTCTCCCCCTTTTGCTATCTTCAAAAGTGTATACATGAAGTCAAGTTTCATACCACATGCAAACTAAAGAGTATTATAAATTACAGCAAGCACTTGCACGTAGACATTCATAGAATAAGCACTTCAAATTTAATGAGAATTATAACATAGACTTCAACACCTTCGTGTAAGTGTGATGATTGAAAATTGTAGCACATGAGGAGAAACTCTTAAGAAAATCAACCACAACCAATCCACATTTTTCATTAAACATGAAATCACCTAGGATTGATTTTTTTCCATCTCATTAAAAATGAGTTCAAGATACCACACCCCAAAAAACATAGCCTATAAGGACTCTTAGATGTGAGGGTGGCATTGCTTGATGAGTATAACACCAATGCTAAAGATTACCCATAAAGCATATGTTGGATACTCGTGGGTAGTATACTTGCCATGAATTGTATTCATTTTACATACGGAGCTATTTTCATTCTTTTTTTCATATTCAATTCTTTTGTGCTCAATTTTTATCCATGGCAAGACACATCATATCCGTTAGATTTTCAGCTATTTTCATCCTACATTCACTTTCCAATATTTCATAAAAGATGTCTCCAAATGTGCAACAATATTTAATGTTCGTGGAAGTGAAAGTGTAGGTATAGAAATCAAATTATTCTAATCATTGAACATGTCATGGATATTTAGGAAATCAAACATGCACATGTAGCCATAACTATAATACACAATTTCTACAAGGATATGATTATCATTCATTAATATCACTTGATTGATTCAAAAGAAAGATATATATATATTAAGCACCACGTCGTCAGCTATAACCGAACCAAACCCTCATAACCGAATGACCCTCGTCGTTAGCCGTAAGGCAAGGGGCCAGCCCCTCCCCACTGAATGACTCTCGATCATCATCGGCCATAAGACGAAGGGGCCTCCCCTTGAAACTGAATGACCCTCGTTGTCAGCCGTAAGTAGAGGGGAAAGTCCATTGCCACTGCACGACCCTCGATCATCGTCAGCCATAAGCCGAAGGGGCATCGCCCCTTACAACTGAACGACTCACCGACATGGTCCAAAATCGTAAGACCATCCTCATAGGCAAAAATGCTCGACAGACCAACGACCCAAGTTCATTGGACTAGATAAATAAACCCAGAGTTGTTGGGGGGCCATACACATGCCTGAGGATAAGCGGAGATGAAGAAACTTAAAAAATTCTTTTTCATTCGCTAGCCGAAAAGTTACATGTAACATGCTTTAAAGCAGTTTTACAAAAACAGTAACAAAAAGATAAACACTCTAAGAGGAGGGGCCATGTCATGTCGTGGCGGCATTTTGAAACGCTTTCATCGTCGCGGTAACCCTAGCTGTAAGCTCTGCATTATGATCATCAGCCGATCTTTCTGATTCAGTGTCTTTGGCCCGAAGCTCGATTATTTCTTTCTTCGAGGCTTCTAGGTCGACATGGAGCTGGGATCTCTCCTACCCTCATTGTACCTCCGCCTTCTGCCTGACAGAGGACATGGATGCAAGGCTAGACTTGGCCTTCGAAGCTGCCCATTCGGCCCCAGCCTTGGTTGCAAGCATTGACCCCAAGTCCGCATCCATTTTCTTCAGATGAGCCTCAAGTTCAGAAGCTTGTTGCTCAGCGGCTTCTGCCCGACGCTGTCTGTTAAGTATGTTGGGGGTCCGACGACCAATGCATTCACCAAAATGGACATCTATGGAAGGCATCAATATGCAGGGTCAAAGACTTAAGTCGGGGAAAATCACAGGGAACTAACCTGATAACCGCAATCCACGAAGAAGTTTTCCATACTCTCAACATCCAACCCATGAAAGAACTCGAGATCCCGAGGAAGAATGGAGTTTTCCACCATTCGAGAAGTCGTCCCAAAATCCAGGAGGGTAGACTCCTCATCCCCAACGACAAATTAGGGCTGATAAGGTTTGCCTCAAACTACTCTCGAGGATTCAGTCAAGAGTTGATTCAATATCAGAGCTCGATCGAACTTCGAGGGAATGGGGCCAACCGAAGGAGCCGGAAGGTCGATACTTTCCCACGGCCACTTATCCAGGACGACTCTCGAAAGACTCGACCAACCCATGTGAAGTATGGGGAGCCATCATCTGATCCGCCAGAATATGAAGCGAAGAGCTGCTACCTTTTGCCATAGGCGAAAGGGGACATGTCTGTTTTACGTCCCTCTTTTTCTTCTCAGAGTCCTCTTACTCACCAGAGGGAGGACCCCTCTTCTTGGTAATGGGCTCGACAGGCCTGTGAATAGCAGCAACGTCATCAGCTTCTGCTATAAGAGTTACCGAAACGATAATGGAAGCAACAGGCTGGGCTGAGCAAGAGTCGGCCCGACTTGTGGTCTCCCTCGACGAGACACGATAAGAGGACCTGGAGTTTCCCCTGGCACCACCTGGCTCGGAGGAGGAACTCTTACTGAGGGGCAGAGGAGGATGAGCACTTGATCCTTCGAAGCTCTGCTTCTTCTTGCGCTGCTCCGCCTAGATCCGGCCCAGAGTGGGGTCTACACTTTCTGATCTCCTCCAGCCATATCTGCAAATGAAAAGTATAATTACCGTTAGTGGCTATAATAAAAGCACATGAGCAGTGTGCATTACCCTGATTCCAAAAAATGGTCTTCAATCGATGGTTGTCCAGTAAAAAGGAAGTTGATCTCTCCACCAGCGGTCGACTCAACAAGTGTTGAGCTGCTTCAGATTCGCTTGAGGATAACCCATACTCATCTAAAACATCAGGGTTGGGAGGATTCCAATCCGTGAGGAGCGATCCTAAGCTTGGAAGAGAGATAAATAAAAAAGTATCTTCCCAACGAGGGTCGGGGATAGAAAGATCCCAAACAAGCATCCTGTTCGGACGAGCCACGATGTGGTACCAAACTTTATAAGGATCGGCCACCACTCGGAGGAAGTATCTAAATTGACGAATGGATGGTCGAATCTCACAAAGTTCATAAAACATGGTAAAACAAACCATGAGAGAAATAACTTGTGGTGAAAATCAGCAGAATGAAAGCTCCAAACAATACAAAATTTCTACTAGAAAATGATGGAGATTGAAACGGAGGCCAAACTGGAAGGATTTAAGGTAACTCCGATTTCGTTACTCCAGGGGAAACAAATTCTCTCATTAAACTCTGGAAACCTAACCCTATAAGGAGGAAATAGACAATCAGACCAGATCTTAGCAGGCAGATCGTAAGAAAGCTCTGGCACCTTGTCCTGTATGACTTGTGCAACCTTTGAAGCCGGATCCTTTTGGAGAACAGGGAGACATGATTCCATCCGAGGCCCCTTCCCTTTTCCAGGAACCACGACGTGTTGAGAGGGCCGAAGACGCGCCATTATCTCCCCATAAGTTGGTTCTTTGATCACTACATGTGGCCAGATTTCCATTATAAATCTAAATGGAATAAGAGACATAACATAATGAAAGCAATTGATCTTCGGAGGATGCCTGAACTAAAGTAAATCTTCAACAATCCCAGAGCAAGTAAGCCTCCATACTTGTTTATTTTCCCTACTTATTTTGCAAGAGATGAACGCTCGATGAGCGGCACGTATCCGAACCTTTCAAACTTTGGCAAAGATCGAACTGGAAGATGAGGAGTTTCGATGGCATAAATCAAATAATCTCGCTTCGACTGCCATGCACATTTAATGTGGTTTCAAATCATTCACCCTCAGTCGAATTTCTCCTGAGCACAAATGATTAGGGGCCATTGTTGACACCCGCATATGACCCACGAAGCGGGGAAAAGACAATACGGCCCATACAGAGGACTCGAGCCTCGGTCCAATAACCCGAAACTAGTTAGCAGGGATGATTTAATATCATTCGATTAAACTGCTCAGGCGACCGTTGGAGCCCCGCTAACATTGAGGAGGTGGTTAATAAGTACCGAGTAAATGGGCAACCATTAGTCGCAATCTTGGAGATGATCTCGCCCTAATCAATGAGGAGCCGTTATGCAGCATCGGCAGACATCCTCGGCTATAAATAGAAGAGACAACAATGAGAGAAAGGTCATACTCCCAAGGTACGAGAGACCTAACACTCATAACTCTATCTTCCACTTAAATTTCTTCCTCCAAATAGCTTGCAAAGACTGACTCGAGGAAGACCTTAGTGGGTCGATTTCGACATCTCCAAGCTCTTTCTTAAGTACACGTTCTAACTTAAGCATCCGATGGGATTTGGGTCGGAACCCAGGTTCGACCCACCTAACAGTCATTTGTGGTATAGATTGCCAAAATTTGACACAACAAATTGCTTGACCGATAGCTCTCAACTTTAATTGTACGAGATTCGACCCAACTAGAGGGTTGAATGAACTTCAACCTCCTTCCAGGCGATCAACGACCCTAGTTTCTACCAACCGGGGTCCCGCCTAACCTGCTGACGAGGCTCCACCTAGATAGAGGAGTCCATGTCAGTCCTCATAATGTTATCGCCATTTTTGGCTTTAACACAAGTGGAAAGGTAAGAAAGCTTGACGTGCATTTATATTTCATATATTCACGCACGTTTTCTTTTGTGTTTCTCCGTGTTTTTCCGCCGTCTTTTATTCGTTTTCTTGTATTTTCTCGTTTTCTTTCACTTTTCTTTGTTTATCGATGTTTGCAGGAGATTGACCGTGCAGGGGACGTTTAACGATGATATCTCAAGTCCCCGGAGCAACGGGAGGAGTCGCGCGTGATCCAGCGGGTCAAACGTCAAAGAATTCATCTTTCAGCCCCTCACCCAGTCGGTTGGTCATCTCCAACCGATCAAGTGATGCACGCGTGCACCACCCGGTCTCTGCCGCAGCTCATAAGGAAGTCACCCGACCGGTTCACAGACCGGTTCAGCGGGGGCCAGTTCTCTGTTTTTTCGAAATGCCAACCGATCGGGTGACTCTCACCCAATCGGTTCATCTGTAGCTGATGTTAAAGAGCTGAAGACACGGGCGTCCAACCGATCGCTTCACCCGACGGCTCCAAGATCCAACCGGTCACTCAAGAACTCACCCGACCGGTTCATATGACCGGGTGAAAGCTCGCCGTTTTCTGTTATTATTTTGTAACGGATCAACCGATCGGTTGACTTTTCAACCGATCGGTTGATGCGAGAGTCTATAAATAGAGCCCCTAGGGTTCCAGAAACGGGGAGCTGCTAGTTTTTTACTGTTTTCTCACATTGTGACGGCTGTAATTGTTACTCTTTTGTAAGTTTTCAGATCTTTCTAAAATTTTAGTATTGTCTTATCTACTCTATTACTTCCGCATTACAATTGTCCGATTATGATTCCAACGGTTAAATTTCATTTAGATCGCTTTTTCATGAATTTTTGCGAGTAGTTCCCAAATCTGGGATTTTGGTGGAAACCCCTTCGGGGGCTCTTCCCGATGCGTCCATAGGGTTAGGAAATCGATAGGGATTAGGAATCTAACGGTTACGCGGGGTGTTTCATTGTCATCGGCGGGAAAAAGACCGCCTTTGACCGTTGGGCCAAGGGGGAATAAACTTGGCGGTTGACTCCCTAGCCATAGCTCACGCCCTTAGCGTAGACGTCGAATCCTAGCACGCGGGAGCGGCAGGATGAGACGTTGGGAGTTATCGTTGCGGGCTTAGTGCTCCCGGGATCAATCAGTGTTAATGGACATGGGAGTGCCCACTGATCAAATCCGGGAAGTCCGGTGTATCATCCTGGGCACCGACCGAAATATCGGGCCCAAGGGGTGCCGGTACCACTTTCAGAGGCAACGTCTCACCATTAGACCCTAATTCCGATCGCTATCCATACCCGTAGGCCGTATCGGCGAGAGTCTCTCGTCGGGGTGGAAACCAAGGTCCCGGGTTTCTTTCTTTATTGTTCATACCCTTTATTCCTTTCCGTGACAACCATCTACCGATTCGGGCTAGCTCGCCCCCGGGGTGATTTAGGTCCTACCTGACTCAAGCACAACCTCGCCTCCCTGTGTTCGACCCCCAAGCCACACTACAACACCGTGCGCTTGCGGTTACAAATTTATAAACCCCTCGCGGGTCCCCCGGCCATTTGCGGATAGCAAAGCCGGGGCTCCGGTCAAGTTTATGGCGCCGTTGCCGGGGAGGCAACGTGCTTGTTATTTTAGGATCTCTTGAACCCTCGTGTCTAGCTCTCATCCCTACCTCGCGATAATTTTCGCATTCTCCTTTTTCCTTTTTATTTTTCTTATCTTTATTTCTTATTTTATCTGTTTCTTTCCCACTTGTCGCTTCACGGGTGTTTGTTGTTTTTCATGCGCAGGAGTTCAAGGAGTCTCGACGACTTGATTCCCCTCGATCCAGAGATTAACGCCACCCTTAGGCGTTTGGCCGCCGAGAAGCGAAGAAGAGAGGATCCCGAATCCATGGAGGAGAACACCCCGCCTTACAAGACCCTGCTGGAGTACTCGATGCCATCTATCGAGTCGACTTCCGCCATCCGATCTCCAGCTATTACGGCCCAAAGCTTTGAGCTAAAGCCGTCTTTAGTGACATGGATCCAGCAGGACCAGTTTGCGGGTGCACCCATGGAGAGCCCGATCGAGCATCTAGACTCCTTCTTGGAGAAGTGTGACACCTTCCGGATTAATGGTGTCACAACTGAGGCTATCCGTCTGAAGATATTCTCCTTCTCGTTGAGAGACAAAGCCAAGCAATGGCTAAGTGGGAATGACCCCAATACTTTCAATACCTGGGAGAAGCTCTCCAACGCTTTTCTGACGAAGTTCTTTCCTCCGGGGAAGACCATGAAGTTGAGGATCGAGATCTCCTCCTTCTCCCAGGCCAGCCACGAGTCCTTGCATGAAGATTGGACGAGATATAAGGAAATGCAAAGAAGATGCCCTCACCATGAGCTTCCGAAGTGGCAGATAATTAATCTGTTCTACAATGGGTTGGGTGATGACCTGAAATCTTCTATGGACGCCGCGGCTGGGGGTTCCTTCATGTCTAGGAGCGAGGAAGATGCCGGACATATTCTGGAAAATATGGCATCCAACAATGAGCGGTGGTGTGACGAGAGAGCCACACCAAGATCCGGGGGTATACACAGAGTCGAGGACGTCGAAAAACTCTCAAGCAAGTTTGACTTGCTTTCGACCCAGATCTCCGCACTAATGGTAGGAGCCGGTGGGGCCGGTACACAGCAAATTTCAGCGGTAGAATCCGAATTCTTTGGGGAATTCGACGGTGGTGACATCTCACCACCGTTGGATCAGGCGAGCACACTATTTTACAACCCCACGGGGAATGCGACGTATCCGCCAAGGACCAATTCCAACCCGGCCTACTCTCCAAACAACCGAAACCACCCAAACTTCAGCTACCGGCCACCATTTCAGCCCTCGCCGCCTCAGCAGCCGCAGCAACAAACATATCAGCCGGCTAGGCCACAGCAGAGTCAGGTTCAGTAGCAACCATTTCAGCAGAAACCTCAGCAACAATTTTATGCCCCCAGGAATCAACAGCCAATCCAGCAGCAGCAGCATTATGGCCAACAGAGGGCCGTCTCTCCGGTTGAGTCTCTCTTGACTCAATATATAACCAACTAGGAGAAGATCAACCAAAAGCTGGAAATGGGTCAGCGGACCCTCACGGACCAAGTAACCCAGCTGGGGTTACAAGTGGCGAACCTTTCACGGTCACAAAATCAATTACCGCCACAACCGGAGGTGAACCCGAGGGGAGCAACACAAACATCGGCACTCGTGCACAAGCACGCAAATGTGTCCGCTATCGTTCTAAGAAGCGGGACACAAATCCCTACTAGAGTGCCCCCTAACACACCGGAAGCACCGTTAGTCGTTGAGCGACCGATCGAAAAATCAAATGACGCCGGTGCTTCGTCATCAAATCCTATGACTCCGGAGAGAGTCTCTGAAGAAGAGAAGGAGAAGAAGGAGGAAGGGAGCCCGAAAGTGTTCAAACCCGTTGTGCCATTTCCACAACGGTTAGCTCAGGCCAAAATTGATGAGAAATATGGCAAGTTCTTCGCCATGGTAAAGGACCTGAGCCTACAAATCCCCTTCCTAGAAGCAATCGAAACAATCCCCTCCTATGCAAAATTCCTGAAAGATATGGTGACGAGAGGGTCTAGAAAGGAGAAAGTAGTGCTGACGATGGAATGTAGCGCTCTTATTCAGAGGGCAAATCCGTCGAAACTCAAGGACCCGGGGAGCTTCTCTATTCCTTGCACGATCGGGGAAGTGAAGATTCATCGTGCACTCGTCGATCTAGGAGCGAGTGTTAGTTTGATGCCTTTGTCGATGTATAGAAGGATAGGAATGGGCGATCTGGAGCCCACTGGTATGACCCTGCAACTAGCTGACCGGTCGGTCAAATACCCGGTGGGAATTGTGGATGACCTCCCCGTTAATGTGAGAGGGGTGCATGTGCCAGTGGACTTTGTAGTCATGGACATGCCTGAAGACGCACACACCCCCATCATCCTGGGACGGCCCTTCATGGCCACTGCTGGCGTTATGATTGATGTAAAAAACGGAAAACTCTCTTTAAACGTCAGCGGAGAAAAAGTTGAGTTTGATCTGGGGTTATCCATGAAGTACCCCGATCCCCCAGATGACCCTCGGTGTAATTTGCTTGAGGAAGAAGAGGAAAAAGCCACTGAAGAGAGCTCCTGGGAGATTCTCTTAAGAAACCCCCCCGATGACTTGGGGAATTCAGAGGATGGAGACGGCCCCAAGAACAGAGATGATGCTGGGAAAGCGAGTGCAGCAAGAACGACCCCTCCCGGGTTCCCCAAGACTCCTCCTGAGAGGAGAACGGGGAAAGATGTAGTATCCTGCCAAAACAGAGTTAGGATCGATAATATGAAGTTTAGACTTACGCTTGCGTATGCGGCACGGTAGTCTACGAACTTCGCCTTCGGATTCGCCACGACGGATCGAGTCTTCTCACGAACGGAGTAAGGCTACTAAATCCACAATCTAAATCTCTACTTTAGATTAAGAACTTGGATAAAGAAAGAGAGGAAGCATTTCGACAGAGCTTCGCTAGGATGAAAATGCATGCAAGAATGCCATGCAAAATCTTAAGGAAAATGGCTAACCCTTGGGTCTTATTTATAGCCCCCAAGGTAGTTATTTTAGGATCAATTGTTCCTTTGGAACAATTTAACTAAGGTGTACCATCGTACATGGCATATTATAAGCTTAAGTTGTACCATATGCATGGTACAATATAAGCTTAAGATATTACCCCTTTATTAGCCATATGTCGCATGCACTTATGCACACATAATGCGACTTTCCCATCAATCTAGAGATCCTCTCCGCATGGGAACATATTCCCTTTGCACACGACTTCGTGTACGCGACGTTCGAGGTCCGTATTCCCTCGTACATTCCCCACAAGGGTGTACAAACGTCTTCCATATCCAACATCTCCCACTCACACTTGAGGGGATTGTAAGAGAACGTCTTTCTCTTAGTTCTTTCATCTATCATACCGAGAAATAGACCGTGCGACCGTCATGCGCGTAGAGTCTGTTGTTGTGCACTTGTTAGAGATACACAACGACCTCGAAGGTGCAAAGTTGAGTAGTTCAACGCATGCTTTACCCTAGATTATTTCTTCACATTTCTTATACTTTATATTCAACAATTGAATCCCATCTGGATTACAATTGGCTGGCCAGCTTTGAATCATTAAAGTCCAAATGTGAGTATGAAATCAATCTTCCTCCTCTTGCGAACCTTCTGATCTTGACTTGATTCGCTTTTTTAACGTGCCCCGCCGAGCCGAATTATCATAGCCCATTAGCAACACGCTAAGATAGCGATCATCTCGTCAAATCTAAAGGAACCAATTGGAGTCCTTGAGGGTAAGAGTTAAGACCCATATGGCCTTTGAGTCTCACATAATAGCAAACACTATTGCTACTAACTCAGTGGTCGAAATGCATACGTGGTATGAACACGTATTACAACATCACTCCTTTCCCAGGGAGAGTATGTCTTAATGATGTTGTACGGATGAAAGATCAGGCACCACAGTGCCTATCTTTTGAGTCCCCTTACTACTCGTGAAATATTCACGGACTCTCATCCTGCATAAGACAGATAGGATTTAAAAATCCAATGAGATCTTTATATCCTTGTGATACAGATCTCAGATCTTTTGTAAGCATCCATATGATGCAGATCTTTCATTCGACTATCTTGTTAAAGTCATGACTCTAAATCATTCGTCTAATGATTTTGACTTTAAACTAGTCTCATCTTATCCATCTGATAAGATAAGGCGGTTGCTCATGTGAGAGAGCCAACCTTAATCTGTCTGACATACACACAATTCAGCTGAGATTTCAAAAAATGTACACAAACATTTCTTAAGAAATTCATATGCAATGTTTGAAAAAGAACTTATTCTTTTATTAAATTTGATCTTTCTCAGACATGGGAATATATATTGGTACAACTCAGCTCTTACGCAATCCTTGGTATGATAAGTGTTTATAAAACACATTTCTGGGGATCGCTTTCGTAAGCTGATCCTCTATCATCTCATGCGTAGATATGTACCTTATGTCTACCTTTTTGGTTTTATTATAGTCTTTTGCAAATCTGTAGTTCCTTTAAGATACTGCATTATCCTCTTAACCGCTTTCCAGTGTTCTTTCCCTGGGTTGGATTGGTAACGACTTACCATTCCAACGGCAAAACAGATGTCCGGTCTTGTATGCATCATAGCGTACATAAGACTATCAACTGTACTGGAATATGGAACTTTTTCCATAATTTCCTTTTCCTTTTGGTTCTTTGGACATTATTTCAAATATAAATTATCGCATCTGCTTACAGGAGTATCAATTGGACTTGCAGTCCTACATATTAAACTGTTCTAGAACCTTCTTTATGTATAAGTCTCTTGTGAAAGAGAAAGAAGTTTCTTTGAACGATTCCTTGAAATCTTAATTCCAAGGATATATGTGGCTTCCCCATGTCTTTCATCTCAAAACTGATGAAAGTCAAGCCTTGATATCCATCACAAAACCCTTGTCATTTCTGGTTATTAAAATGTCATCTACATATAGAGACATAATAACATGCTTGCTTTCAATCCTATTGATAAATACGCAGTTATCTTCATCAAGCATGGAAAATCCATTTGATAAGACAACTTCTTGAAATCGTATATACCATTGCCTCGAGGATTATTTAAGACCATATATGGACTTACGAAGTTTACAAACCTTATGTTCGTTTTCTTCTTTTACAAACCCTGTTGGTTGTTCCATATAGATCTCCTCGTCCAATTCTCCATTGAGAAAGGCAGCCTTTACATCCATCAGATGTAATTCGAGGTATAAGCAAGCTACCATTTCCAGAATCAGGCGAATCGAGGTAAAACGCACAACAGGTGAGAAGGTCTCTTCGTAGCCTTATCCCTTCCTGTTGCGTAAAACCTTTCGCGACAAGGCGAGTTTTATATCTATCTATAGAGCCATCAGCCTTATGCTTGATCTTGAGAACCCGTTTGTTCCCAATTGCTCTATGTCCTCTGAGTAAGTTAACTAAGTGCCAGACTTGGTTAACTTTCATGGATTTCAATTCCTCCTTCATCGCTTCCATCCATTTGTCTTTTGCAGGGCATGACACGGCCTGTTTGAAAGTAGCAGGCTCGTCATCATCTTGTAGTAAAGTCATAAAGGTTTGCGGAAATTCATCCTCAAATCTTAGAGGAGCCAACCTTGTATGACTACTACGTCGTATTTGAGATTCTTCAAGTCCTTGTTGACTCGAATTTAGATCAATTCTAATATCACTCCCACTTGGAATGTCGTTAGAATTGCTCCCACTTGGATCATTATTCCCGTATGGAATAGGATAATCGTCATTCGTATAATCCATTGGTGAAGTTTGAAACGTATCTTCGTTTTCACCAAGAATTCTCCCACTCGAATGAGATAATCCTTCTTGATCATAAATCTCAAATAGAGATAAGTCCTGACTTATCTCGCCCTGTCTTGGAAACTCGTTTTCCAAGAAAGTGACATCCCTCGACTGAAACTCAATTAGCCCACCATTGTCTTCCTGACTAAAAAACATAACCTTTGGAGTTTTCTGCGTATCGTTTAAAGATACATTTCCTTCCCCATGGCCCAAGTTTGCCATATTTATGGGAGGAAATATGTGCGTAGAATGCACGACCCCAAAGTTTCAAAAATGTTTAAGTCAAGAGACCTTTGGTTCCACAACTCATAAGTAGTGGAGCTAACTGATTTCGAGGGTACGCGGTAATGAAAATGGTCGTCAATAATGCATCACCCCAAAAGGTGATTAGCAAGTTAGCTTGCGCCATTATTGAACGGACCATTTCCATTAAAGTCATATTTCTCCTTTCTGCAACACCTGTTTTGTTGAGGAGTATAAGGCATAGTTACCTGATGTACTATGCCTTTTTCATCACAAAGTTCCTTAAAACTTGTTGATTGATATTTACCGCCCCTATCGGTTCGCAAGACCTTAATCTTGCGATCTAATTGATTCTCCACTAAACTCATATAGTTTTTAAAGCAAGCCAAAGCTTCACTTTTGTGGGATATCAAATAGATATGTCCGAATCGGATGAAATCATCAATAAAAGTGATGAAATAGGACTTTCCGCGTCTTGTCTTGACATTCATCGGACCACATATGTCCGTATGGATAAGCTGTAATGGAACCTCGGCCCTTGTGCCGGTTCCAAACGGCTTGCGACAAGATTTCCCCACAAGGCAATGTTCGCAGGTCGACATTTCAACCTTTGAAACATTTGATAGAAGGCCACATTTGGCAAGTCTATCCATACGCGTTGGTCCAATATGACCAAGCCTTGCGTGCCAACAAATTATATTAGACCCATTAGTCAAAGAATTTGTCACAAGGAAAATTTCATTACATGAGGAATCATACATTGTACTTATTACAATAAATCCTTTGAAAATACAAACTCAGTACCAATAAAGGAATTATTACAAAATAGGTCCATATTACAATCATGAAGGAACCAACCAAAAAACCCATTAATTTGACCACAGTTTTAATATTCCTTTGAATATATGGAATGAAGGGAACATCATGAAGTAGGAGAGTGTGGCCGTTGTCCAAGACTAGCTTGCGAGTCCCAACGCCTTTCACTTCAACACGTGTGTTGTTTCCTACATTGATCCACTTCATTCCTTGGGGTATCCGGTGATACTCCACGAAGGACCGTCTGTCCTTTGTTATGTGGTCGGTGGCACCTGAATCAATTATCCCAAAATGGATTAGATTCCACAAGTAATAGAGAACTAGAAACACATATGTAACTAGTATTACAAGTTACCTCGTCACTTCCACTCGTACACGAACGAGCATAGTGACCGAGCTTGTTGCACATGAAGCACTTGATTCTTTTCAAGTCTTTCTTCTTGTGACATTTCTTGTGCCCACCCTTATGTTTGGGTTCCTTGGTAGACTCAAGTTGCTTATTACGTTCATTAGAAGACTTCAAATGATCTTTACGTTTCTTTCCCCCGTGTAAGGAACTAGCAACCATGTGCACTTCTGCACTTGGCTTGGCAGCCGCAAGCCGCTCTTCCTCTAATTCGAGGTGCTTGGAAACATCGTTGAAGGTCTTGATGCTCTCATTATGAGTGAGATGCATCTTCATCTGATCCCACCCATTTGGTAGGGAACGTATGACTGCTTGGATTTGTTGCTCATCTGTGAGCACATGACCTGCATCCCTTAACTCCGAGATAAGGTTCGCCATATGTCGCAGATGTTTCACCATGAAATGATCTGGACGTTTCTTATATGTATCGAACCTTATAGTTAAGGCGCGAAGTTTGGACACCGATGTGCCACCGAACTTCTCCTCTAGCTTGGACCATATGTCCATGGCTAGGTCATGTTCTCGGAAGATGCGCATTATGTCATCAGCCATACTGCTTAATAACGTAATGCGTGCTATCTTGTTCTTCCGAGACCAAGCATCAAAAGCTTCCTTGTCTCGTCGGTGTTGGGCCGTAGTGCCCAACCCGGGTTCAATCATAACGTTCTTTAGAGTTTCGAGCACTTCTTGCTCCTCTAGAACGTATTGTATCTTGATGGACCAAAGGTTGTAATTATCGCCGTTGAGTTTTTCACCTTTGTTTAACTCAGCGACGATATTCTTTGAAGCGGAAGACATTTTACTTTTAAAATGCTGCAAAAAGACACAAAACCGAAGGTTTGATCAAAACATTGCATAAAAATTCTTAAAATATAACTCCCACTTGAAATGATAATAGAATATCACATTTGGATAGTTCTAAAAATTCAAATCCCATTTGGAATTATATTATATTTGATAAGTTACTTTCGAAAAATATTGAAGATGTTGTTCTAGAATCGAAAAGGTCTCTATGATTCCAATCACCATCTAGAACAACCTTCAATATTCCCCCATCACTTATCAAACAATCGTACTCTTATAGTACTTCGCAGCGGAAAATCAATTTTGAGAAACATATCTTTCAAAATGGAATAGGTGAGAGTTTGCGCAAAGAATTTTAACGCAACAATTGCCAAGCCACGAGACCTGTTCTACACACCCATGGGTTAGATAACCATGGCCGGATCGTGGTAGGACTTGGAATTCTAAATTGAGCTATCCCGATTAAGGACGGGACATAACCTATTTGAAAAAAATACCTTTTTCAAAAAAAATTTGAAAGCACGTTGGCTAATCTCTGTAGAGTAGAGCACAACGTCATAAGTACATTGGCTTATCTCCGTAGAGTAGAGCACAATGACATGGCTAATCTCGCATGAAGTAGAGCACTATGGCTAATCTTCAAGGAGTAGAGCCCAAGGAAAAACTTCATTAAAAACGTTAGCTCCGTATGGACTAGTTGGCACTTTGGTTAGCCCCGTATGGGCTAATCGGCACATTCGAGTTTGGCCAAGGCCCTTTTGTTGAATATTGTACTCCCCGGATTTGGTTTTGATGATGAGCAAACATAAATAATCCATGAACTAACAATTTGTGAGCGCAGTTTTGGAGATCGTCGCCAAATTCACGAGAACATTCAAAGCGACATCTCAACACTTCCCAAAGCTCATACTCATGCCTAAAGCTTCGTTGAAGCTCTTGCGCCGTTTTGGAAGTTATGAAGAATGAATCGAAGCTCTCGAAGACCGTTTTATAAGGTTTTATTTATAGTCTTTTAGCTTCGATATATAGAATGTTAAGCCTTGAGTATATCTTACCATTCTAACTTCATAACGCTCATATCATAGCTCTAGGATCTTAGTACAAGTTCATTCTAACTTCCTCGAAGCGTCGCGCTTCGATTCGGACTTGTTTGTGCATATTAGTTGGTACAAGAAGGAGTACTGACCGACTAGATGGTGATCTAGTCGGTCAGCAACTCTTCTTGGACCGACTAGTTTGATTCCTTAATTTCTTGGACTTTACTGTTTACAGTTAGTCGGTCTACGTTGACTCACCGACCGACTAGTTTGTGAACTAGTCGGTCAGTGATGCTTCTTTGACCGACTAGTTGTGACTTACTGTTCACTCTAAATTTCTCCTGAGCTACTGTTTATCGTTAGTCGGTCTAAGAACGTTTGGTGACCGACTAGTTGACAATCTAGTCGGTCAACTTTTGTTCTTGGACCGACTAAGTCAACTTGCACTCAGACTATTTCATTTTGCCTCTTAGTCGGTCTACGTTCATTGACTGACCGACTAGTTGTGAAACTAGTCGGTCAGCCAGTCTTCTTGGACCGACTAGATTTCTAGGTCTGAAATTCTCTTTCTTCTCAGTTCCTCTCTTAGTCGGTCCATGCTGTTTGACTGACCAACTAGTTGATGAACTAGTCGGTCAGTGGTTGTTCTTTGACCGACTAATTCTCCCAGTTTTCTATCCGTTGGAGAATGACCTAAGTTGTTTTTATGGGACCCTATAAATACGAACCTAGGTCATTTCTATCTAGGTTAGAGCTTCTATTCAGAGATTCATTGAGATCAAAAGAGATAGCCATTCTCACTCAAATCAAAAGCTCTCTTCCTCACAAGAAACCCATTCTCTCTCTCATTCTAGATCTAGAATCCATCTAGAGAGAAGCTTGTTCTTGGTGAGCTCTTCAAGCTATAGCTTGATCCAAGTCTCCAAATCATTCCTAGGCACCTATTGCTGGTCATTTCCTTGGTGCTAGGTCTTGGTGACTTCATCTTCCTCAAATCCTTCATTTCACCTATTGGGTAAGAAAAACTCAAGGTATAGGATTTTGTGGTAAGTTTGCTTATTTCAATATAACTCATTTATATTGCTTGTTGATTCTCTCGGTTGTGAGAGAAGGTTGTGATCCCGGGTTGTGGGATTCACTTGGGCTTTTGCATGTATGATTTGATCTTGTGAAGGTTTTTTTCACAAGATATTCATAGTGGAAATCTTGAGTTAGGGTTTCTAACTCAAGTATCCGGAGGGGAACCAGGTGGTTGGGACGTAGGATCATCGGGAACAAGTCGGGGAGACTTGGGTGGATCCGAACCCATTAACATCATTTGTTTGCGTTGTTAATTTTGTTGTTGTCATTCAATTTAAGCTTCCGCAAATTGATTTGGTAGTTGTTTGCAATTTAATTTGGAATTATACTCCTTATTATTTTAAAGTACTATTCACCCCCCCCCCCCCCTCTAGTACTTGTGCAGTAGCTTGTAGGGCATTACATTTGGTATCAGAGCCAGATACTTAGCTATGACTGCCAACGACAACAAGACCATGCCTCCACCTTCCAACTATGACACCTTCAGGAACCGTGAAGGAGCGTCATCGGTGATGGAAGGACATTCCTCTACGAGGCCTCCATTCTTCAACGGTACCAACTATAGGTATTGGAAATGCCGGATGGAAACCTTCCTCCGGAGTGCATCCTTATGGAGGACTACAATGAAGGAATACATCGAACCCAAAGAAGAAGACTTTGAGAAATGGACTACCGCGGAGGTCGCCACGGAGGTAAGCAATGCCAAGGCAATGAACGCCTTGCAATGCGCATTGGAGCCCGAGGACTTCAATAAGATATGCACATGTAAGAGTGCATATCAAATTTGGAACTCCCTCCTCATTCTTCATGAAGGGACGAGTAGGGTAAGAGACTCTAAACTCGTAGTCGTAAACAAAGATTACGAAATGTTTCATATGCAACAGGGCGAGAAGATGAAAGAATATTACGCTCGCTTCGTTGACATAATAAACGAGTTAGAGGCCCTCGGCAAGTCCTACACTCAAAAGGAGAAGTGCTCAAAGATTATCGAAGGACTTCCTTCTTCTTGGGAGAAACGTACCTTCGCCATCGAGGAAGGTAATGACATGAATAAATACACCGTTGTTCAATTGATGGGTACTTTAATGTCATACGAGGTACGCAAGGATAGCAAGGTGAAGTTACAAGAAAAGATGAAGTCCTATTTGAACCTAGATGCGCCTAAGAAAAAGGCGATTGCATTCAAGGCGGCTTCATCCACCTCTACCGATGATGAGGACTCGGAAGAAGAAATGGACATGGAATCCATTGCACTCATGGCAAAGAAGTTCAATCGCTTCTTCCGAAAGGGTAACTTCAAACAAAAATCTAAATTTACTTCTACTAAAGCCTCTCCACCTTTGTGCTTTAAATGCAATAAGCCGGGACACATCAAAGCGGATTGTCCTCAAAACAAGCAAAAGGAGAAGTGGAAGGCGTCGAAGTTCGACAAGTCAAAGAAATACAAAAAGGGGTACAAAAAGGGACTTGTCGGAACAACATTCACTGACTCTGAGGATTCCTCAAGCGGAGAGTCGGATGATGAGAAAGTGGAGCAAGCGCACATGTGCTTCATGGCAAGAGAGGAGCATGATCAAGGATCTTCCTCTTCCGATGATAGCGACGACGAAGGCGATGAGGTAACTATGGATGAACTTAGGGATGCTAACTCTCATTTATGGTCTAAATACACTAAATTAGTAAATAGATATACTAAAGTAAAAGATGACCTAGCTAGCATTCAAACCTCGCCTAAGACTATCGTCACCAACAACGACACCGTTGTTGAAGAGTTAAGAAATGAGATTGTTAATCTCAAATCTAAACTTGAACATGTTAGCATAGATGATCCGGAAGAACATAGGATAGCGGATTTAACTTCTCAAAACTCGACTTTGAGTATTGAGAACGAGAATCTTAAATCTCGTGTTTATGTGCTCACATCGCAAGTATCTACTTTAGATACTTCTATGCGTTCTCTCAAAGAGAAATATGAGAACACATTGGGCCGAATTAACAAATTCAACAAAGGTAAGGACCATTTGGATAAAATCCTAAGTGACTTACTTCCGGCCTATCACCACATTGGTTTGGGGTATATGATGGGATGTCCATCCAAAGCGGCCACTACTTTTGTTAGGCCAACTTCCGGTGACTCTACGAGTGGTAGCAAACACTCTATTGGTAGTTCATCTACCAATGGTGCTTCCACCTCGTCCACGCCCTCTTTTGGAAAGAAACCCACTTTGGGTGGACCTCCAAAGAAGGGGCATGCTTATATGTACACCAATACCATGCCACGTAGGAACACACGTCCTACTCCACCATCACACACATATGATGATTTTTATGCAACACATTCTCAGGCACGTGCACACCATGTGAGACACCCTCACGCACGTGTTCCCACACATGCATATGTTCACCCACCGCATCATATGAATAATTCTCGTCGTGCACCATTCCATCATGTCCCGTATGCATTTCCACAACATGCATCACGTAGAAATCAACGTAGCATGCATGCACCCAATAGGATGAGGGCTCCCAAAATCTTCACTATTTGGAGCCCAAAGGACACAAGCATGGATGAAAAACAAGTATATATGAATGCTTATTTTTCGAATGTTGTGCATAGTAGGAATTATGTGGGGAAGTCAAAGTCCAATTGGACTTGGCTTCCAAAGGTCTAACCCTTGAGGACCCAATGACCTTGGGTACCATGATATGAAATTTTCTATCTTTAGGTACTCAAGGGAAAGAAAAAGAAAAGGAGCAACAAATTCAAATTTGGCTCCAAAGGGAATTGGATACTCGATAGCGGGTGTTCAAAACACATGACGGGTGACGCTAAATTGCTCTCCGGAATTGTTCCCATTGCTAATGGAAATTGCGTTGTATTCGGAGGCAATGAGAGCGGAACCATCGTCGGTGTTGGTAAAGTGGGTAACCCTTCTAAACCCTTAATTAGTGATGTTTATCTAGTTGATGGTTTAAATCATAATCTTATTTCAATAAGTCAACTTTGTGACAAAGGTTACAAAGTTAGCTTTGCGAAAGGATTATGTCATATTTCGAATGATAATAATAAATTATTATTTTCCGGCACACGCCATAAAGATATTTATATTTTGGATCTTCCCAAGTCATATGAACAATGTCTCGTTGCCAACACAAGTGAACAACACTTATGGCATCGACGCTTTGGACATGTGAACTTTGGAACACTTTATAAGCTTTCGAAATTAAATTCCATTAAAGGTTTTCCGAAGCTCGTTTTTGAAAAGAAAAGTTTTTGCGATTCTTGTCAACGTGGCAAGCTTCCTAAATCTTCATTTAAACCTAAGAAAAGCATTTCTACGAAACGGCCACTAGAGCTATTACATCTAGATTTATTTGGGCCAACTAGAGTTGCTTCCTTAGGAAATGCAAGATATGGACTAGTCATCGTTGATGATTATTCAAGATTTACATGGGTATGTTTCTTATGTAATAAAAATGAAGCTTTTGAAAACTTCACAATATTTGTGAAGAAAGTACAAAATCTCATCGGAACCACCATTGTTACTATTCGTAGTGATCATGGGGGTGAATTTGAGAATGAGTCTTTCTCAAATTTTTGTGATGATCTTGGAATTACTCACACGTTTTCTTTCCCTCGCGCACCTCCTCAAAATGGTGTTGTTGAGAGGAAGAATAGAACGCTTGTGGAGTGTGCTCGCACTATGCTCGAAGATAGTCAACTTGGTTATCAATTTTGGGCGGAAGCGGTACACACCGCTTGTTATGTGTTTAATAGAATACTTTTGAGGCCCGGCACCAAACAAACTTGCTATGAATTGTTGTTTGGTAGATTGCCTCAAGTTAAACATTTTCGTGTTTTCGGCGCAAAATGTTTTATTAAAAACACATATGATAATTTGGACAAGTTTGATCCGAGATCGGATGAGGGGATATTTGTTGGGTATTCCTCACGTAGCAAAGCCTACCGGATATACAACAAAAGATCCTCTACGATCGAGGAATCACTTCATGTCTCTTTTAATGAGAATTTTACTACTTCTAGAATTTCAAATGATAATGATTCTATGGATGTTTTATGTGATTCGTTTGAAAATTCTAAGTCTATTGATTCAATTGATTCTATTGAGACTAACCCGACTAATGAAGTTGTTGAGAATGTGCCTAGTGATCAAGGTATTCCCAAGCGGCTTCATACCGTTCGCGACCATCCCCATGAGCAAGTCATAGGAAATATTCATGATAGTGTCAAGACGAGATCTCAAGTCCACCACTTCGCCAATAGTGCCTTTGTCTCATCAATAGAGCCAAAGAATATAGTTGAAGCATGCGAAGATAGTGCTTGGATCCTTGCCATGGAGGAGGAACTCATTCAATTCGAGAGGAATGAGGTATGTGAGCTTGTTCCTTTGCCATCGAAGAACCACACCGTCATATGGACAAAGTGGATCTTCAAGAACAAATCCGATGAAAATCAAGTCGTCATCCGGAACAAAGCTCGGTTAGTTGCTCAAGGCTATCGCCAAGAGGAAGGTATCGATTTCGAAGAATCCTTCGCTCCGGTAGCTAGATTAGAATCGATTAGACTTTTATTGTCTTATGCATGCCATAAAAATTTTAAGTTATTTCAAATGGATGTTAAAAGTGTATTTTTAAACGGAGATGTTGTTGAGGAAGTTTACGTTTCTCAACCTCCGGGCTTCATAAATGAAAAATTTCCAAATCATGTTTTTAAACTAAAGAAAGCTCTTTATGGTTTGAGACAAGCTCCTCGAGCTTGGTATGATCGCCTAAAGAATTTTCTTTTGGATTTGAATTTTAAAATGGGCGAAGCCGATTCTACACTTTTTGTTAATCATGCGAATAATGATATTTTATTAGTTCAAATTTATGTTGATGATATTATTTTCGGTGCTACTAACTTCACTCTTTGCGAAGAGTTTTCTAATGTTATGAAGGACCAATTTGAGATGAGCCACATGGGCGAACTCAAATATTTCTTAGGTCTCCAAATTCGCCAAATGAACGATGCAATCTTCATCCACCAAACGAAGTATACGGTGGAGTTGCTTAAGCGATTTGGAATGGAAAGTGCTTCCGGGAAAAAGACTCCAATGAGCACGACTACGCATCTCGACAAGGATACGGGCGGTAAGGATGTAGACATTCGTCTATATCGAGGTATGATAGGTAGTTTACTTTATCTTACCGCAAGTAGGCCCGATATTATGTTTGCCGTATGCATATGTGCTCGTTATCAATCTCAACCTAAGGAGTCTCACTTAGTAACGGTAAAGCGTATTTTCCGTTATCTGAGTTACACTTTAGATTTTGGATTACTTTATCCGAAATCTAGCACGTATGAGTTAGTCTCATACAGTGATGCCGATTATGCGGGATGCAAATCCGACAGGAAAAGTACTAGTGGCACTTGCCATTTTCTAGGAAATTCTCGTGTCTCTTGGTTTTCCAAGAAGCAAAATTCCGTATCACTTTCAACCACCGAGGCGGAATATATTGCCGCCGGTGCCGCTTGTGCCCAGGTTCTTTGGATGAGACACACTTTGAAGGATTTTGGTATTCACTGTGATACTAGCCCTATCATGGTGGATAACCAAAGTGCTATCTGTCTTTCAAAGAATCCGGTGCACCATTCCCGATCAAAACACATAGATGTCCGACACCATTTCTTAGATGATCATGTTGCTAAAAAGGACATCATTTTAGTGTACGTTGAAACCCAAAAGCAAATCACTGATATTTTCACGAAACCCCTAAAGGAGGACTCCTTTGTGCGGTTGCGTCGAGAATTGGGGATTATGGGTGAATCCGAGATATAGGATTCATATTTCATTCAATTATCTTGCATGCTTTTATATTTCGCGATTTTTCAATCATGCTAGATTTATTGAATTTTTGGGAATTTTATGTGATTTTGTTTGAATTTATGATCGAATTCGTATTTCAATGTCGTATTAAAGATTTCGACGTTTTATGGGGTAATTTAGATGACTAATGAGAGTGTTAAGATGTTTCATCCAAGTGGTTTGTGAAGAGAAATCCATTATCAATTTTTGGACTCTTCTAGTCGGTTTCAGTTCACTTGTCAACCGACTAGATGCTCATCTAGTCGGTCAGCAAGTGAACTCAGACCGACTAGATCAAGCTTTCATCCATCACTTATCATTTTCTTTCCTTAGTCGGTCACAGTACTCTTACCGACCGACTAGATTGAAAACTAGTCGGTCAGTGAATGAACTGCGACCGACTAATTCTAGCCCCTAAAATCTCCTGTTTGCCTCTGTTTCGCCTTAGTCGGTTCAAGCTCATTGACCGACCGACTAGATCGTAATCTAGTCGGTCAGTGCTTGAACTGTGACCGACTAAGTGTGTTAGGGCAATTGAGTCTTTTCGTTTCCCGACCGACTTATAACTCGTTTCGTTCGACTAAAACTTCTTTTAATCGGTCTTCTCTCAGCTAAAACTCGAAAACCCCCTAAACCCCTCTCGAACCCCTTCGACTCCGGCCATCTTTCCGACCGTTCCGACCGTCCGCCACCGTCGCCTCCTCCTCCTAGGTAAAACCCACCTCCTCCTAGGACTCATTTCCTATTCTAGGGTTTGGATTTCAGCTTTTAGGTATTCTAGGGCTTATTTTCGAATTTCTGAATTCTAGGGTTTGTGTTAGCTTCTAGGGTTTGTGCTAGGGTATTTGATCTTCGTTATCAGTTGCTTGTACTCGTCGTGCCACGATCATGGCAAAGACGCGGATTCCTATCACTCCGTCTGGGGCTTCTCCTATGTCTATAGGACCGTCCAACCCTAGGAATCCATCTAAGCCTAAGCGCCGTGCCAAATCTACCCAAGCTTCTCCCTCTTCGCCTCCTCTGAAGAAGCAGAGGTCGGCGACAGTCAAACCCAGAAAAAATATGCCTAAAAAGCCCATTCTCCACACTCCTGGTACTCCTCCTGATTCCGACTCTGAGTTTGTCCCTGAGGACGAGTCTGGCCCTATGGAACCTACTCCTCCTCCTCCTCCGAAGACCCGTAAGGCTAAGGGTAAAGCTCCTATGCCAGTCGGCGGTGTAGACATATCGTTGTGCCGCGATGACCCTCAGTGTCTCGCAGCGTACAACCGTATAGAGCACTGTCCACTGTTGTTAGAGCATTACGTTCAGTTTTCTGATTTTCTCGGCCTTGCTGATCTTCTCTCCTATAGTGGTCTCCTTGATTATCTCCGCTATGATCTTAAGGCCAACCCTAAACCATATCCTCGCCTTGTGAAATTGTTCTATGCCAATCATGTTCGAGGTCAGTACGATGCCAGCCACTCCATTGAGACTACTGTCTTGGGAACTCCTATAGTTCTCACGGCAGAAATCTTGGGGGAGATCCTTGGTTGCTCGTCATCTGGTCTCCTTCCTTCTGACATTTCCGTCGATGATATTTCCTCCTTGGATCAGTCAGTTCTTTCAGATATCTTCCAGGTTATCCCATCCGCATTCATTGGTGTTCCATCGAAATCTTTCAAGCCGAATGCGTGGGTCCTTAACCTGATCTTGAAGTCATGCCTTCTCCCTAAGTATGGATCATCTTCACTTCCATCCCAGCCGTTCTTGAAATTGATCTACGCTCTTTTCTTGGGGTGCGAGATTAATTGGGCTCGCGTGATACTCGATAAGATGGACTCTTTCGAGTGTATACGCAAGACCAATAAATCTGCGCATATTCTATACCCTTGTCTGCTGACCCTTGTGTTTCGTCATTTCCGAGTCCCTCTCCCTCCTGACGATGAGCGTCCCTTGGGTACTCCTCTGAACGCGACGGCCGTTAAGAAATCTCTAGTGGTGCTTCGTCACGTGCAGAGGTCTACCGTATCTGCTTCCCAGTCCACTCCCTCAGCTGCTGCTGCCTCCGCTCCTCCTGCCACATTAGATGATGTCGTACGCCTTCTTCGTCGGCACGAGTCGCGTTTGGCTCGTACCGAGGAGGTCGTCTGACGTATGGCTCAGATGATGGGGATTGATCTTCCTCCCTCTGTCTCTGAGGCCGAGGAGATGGACGATGAGGAGATTGACGAGCTTGTCACTTCCTTGGCTCGTGACGATGAGGCCACGGTCACTGCTGCTGCTGCTGCTACCTCTTCAGCTCCTGGAGATGGCACCACTTCCGGTGCTCCAGAGACTTCTGCTTCAGCTCTTCAGACTTCTGAGCCTGCTGCTGACCCTGTTGCTGAGCCTGCTGATATTCCGGTTACACATCTGCCGTCGAGCCCGTCGTTGACGTCTCGACTCCTGCCCCGACGATCCCGTCTGTTGAGACACCTCTACTCCCTGCAGAGCCTGAGTCCACTCCGTCGACTGGACCCACGGACACTGCAGATCTAGCCACTTCCTCGTGATCGTTGTTCCGAGGACTCTCCACTACGCTTTGGATGATATATCTTAGTGAGAGTATTTTGGGTTAGGATAGAGTATGAGGGTTATGATATTTTGATGTATTTTGGATGATGTCGATGATGATGTTATATTTTGATGTGGATGAAGATGTTGTATTTATTTTGATGTGGATGATGATGATGTATTTCTTTTTGATGGGTATGTTGTATTTGATGTATCGATATCTTTTTGAATGTACTCATGATGTTATCATATATATATATACATCGTCGTTCTCTTTGTCTTAATTCGTCGTGCACATTTAATATTCGTTCACTGCATATGATGTGTGAATTCGTCGCTCGACGCATGAAAACTTGGTTAAATAGATTTTAATTCTATAATTGTATAGAATTGTTTTCCATGCATAAAATTTAACCAAGAATATTGAATATTGGAGAGTATGTTTCTTTATTCAAGAAATGAATAATTATTTTGTATCTTTGATGATTTTGATTATTGCTTTTTGATAATGGACAATTTTGGCACACCTTGATTTGATTTTATCGCTTTTCCTTTGGTGTCAATTAGTTCCATCGTCATTGTCTACGACTCCCGATGTTGCATTTTTCATTTCCTAGTTGTTGTCGTTGTATCCCCCCCATTTTTGGGATAATGCCAAAGGGGGAGAGATAATGATAATGAATAGCGCAAATGAAAATTTAACTCTATTTCCAAGAATCTAGTTTGATATGTTAGATTCAGGGGGAGTTAAGATACATATAAGGATTTTCAAAATCCGATATTTCAAAAATCGATTCTCATTTTATATCTTACTCATCTGATTGATGCAATTCATATATATTCATTTTGGAATTAACGTGTCATCAATGCAGGGGGAGTAAGTATTCTACATTTGCATCATTATTTTTAATTATTATTTATGTTGGTTTGTCATCACCAAAAAGGGGGAGAATGTTGAATATTGGACTCCCCGGATTTGGTTTTGATGATGAGCAAACATAAATAATCCATGAACTAACAATTTGTGAGCACAGTTTTGGAGATCGTCGCCAAATTCACGAGAACATTCAAAGCGACATCTCAACACTTCCCAAAGCTCAAACTCATGCCTAAAGCTTCGTTGAAGCTCTTGCGCCGTTTTGGAAGTTATGAAGAATGAATCGAAGCTCTCGAAGACCGTTTTATAAGGTTTTATTTATAGTCTTTTAGCTTCGATATATAGAATGTTAAGCCTTGAGTATATCTTACCATTCTAACTTCATAACGCTCATATCATAGCTCTAGGATCTTAGTACAAGTTCATTCTAACTTTCTCGAAGCGTCGCGCTTCGATTCGGACTTGTTTGTGCATATTAGTTGGTACAAGAAGGAGTACTGACCGACTAGATGGTGATCTAGTCGGTCAGCAACTCTTCTTGGACCGACTAGTTTGATTCCTTAATTTCTTGGACTTTACTGTTTACAGTTAGTCGGTCTACGTTGACTCACCGACCGACTAGTTTGTGAACTAGTCGGTCAGTGATGCTTCTTTGACCGACTAGTTGTGACTTACTGTTCACTCTAAATTTCTCCTGAGCTACTGTTTATCGTTAGTCGGTCTAAGAACGTTTGGTGACCGACTAGTTGACAATCTAGTCGGTCAACTTTTGTTCTTGGACCGACTAAGTCAACTTGCACTCAGACTATTTCATTTTGCCTCTTAGTCGGTCTACGTTCATTGACTGACCGACTAGTTGTGAAACTAGTCGGTCAGCCAGTCTTCTTGGACCGACTAGATTTCTAGGTCTGAAATTCTCTTTCTTCTCAGTTCCTCTCTTAGTCGGTCCATGCTGTTTGACTGACCAACTAGTTGATGAACTAGTCGGTCAGTGGTTGTTCTTTGACGACTAATTCTCCCAGTTTTCTATCCGTTGGAGAATGACCTAAGTTGTTTTTATGGGACCCTATAAATACGAACCTAGGTCATTTCTATCTAGGTTAGAGCTTCTATTCAGAGATTCATTGAGATCAAAAGAGATAGCCATTCTCACTCAAATCAAAAGCTCTCTTCCTCACAAGAAACCCATTCTCTCTCTCATTCTAGATCTAGAATCCATCTAGAGAGAAGCTTGTTCTTGGTGAGCTCTTCAAGCTATAGCTTGATCCAAGTCTCCAAATCATTCCTAGGCACCTATTGCTGGTCATTTCCTTGGTGCTAGGTCTTGGTGACTTCATCTTCCTCAAATCCTTCATTTCACCTATTGGGTAAGAAAAACTCAAGGTATAGGATTTTGTGGTAAGTTTGCTTATTTCAATATAACTCATTTATATTGCTTGTTGATTCTCTCGGTTGTGAGAGAAGGTTGTGATCCCGGGTTGTGGGATTCACTTGGGCTTTTGCATGTATGATTTGATCTTGTGAAGGTTTTTTTCACAAGATATTCATAGTGGAAATCTTGAGTTAGGGTTTCTAACTCAAGTATCCGGAGGGGATCCGGGTGGTTGGGACGTAGGATCACCGGGAACAAGTCGGGGAGACTTGGGTGGATCCGAACGCATTAACATCATTTGTTTGCGTTGTTAATTTTGTTGTTGTCATTCAATTTAAGCTTCCGCAAATTGATTTGGTAGTTGTTTGCAATTTAATTTGGAATTATACTCCTTATTATTTTAAAGTACTATTCACCCCCCCTCTAGTACTTGTGCAGTAGCTTGTAGGGCATTACACCTTTGTCACCCCGTATGGGTCAGTTGGCAAGTTTGCAGTCGACCCAGACCTTCTGCCAGATTGGTCGACCAAAAATACCAAATTGGTCGACCAATTTTTTTTGGACTGCAACTTCTTCCCGGCCAGGGCCGTTGCCCTGGCCGGGGCTTGGCCAAGGGCCGGCCAGGGCCTCTGCCCTGGCCAGCCAGGGGCCCTGGCCCCTCGGCCAGGGCCTCTGCCAGGGCCGGCCAGGCCCTGGCAGTGGCCAGGGCGCCGGCCCTGGCCTCTGCCAGGGCCGGCCAGGCCCTGGCAGTGGCCAGGGCGCCGGCCCTGGCCTCTGCCAGGGCCGGTCAGGCCCTGGCCTCTGCCAGGGCCGGTCAGGCCCTGGCCACTGCCAGGGCCGGTCAGGCCGGCCTGGCCTTGGCCGGTCATGGCCAAGGCCATTTTGGGCATTGGCCGGCCATGGCCCCTTTGGCCATGGCCGGCCACCCCCTTGAATGGGGTTGCTGCACACACTCCTCCCCCTTGATGGGGTGGTCGCCGGTGGTTATTGGCCGTAGCCAACCCCCTCCGCAAGTGGAGGGGGGTGCATGGCCTTCATAGCCCATTTGGCCATGGTGCACATGCACCAAATTTCATCTTACCCGATGGAAATAACTACCATCATCTCCCTCGATGAAGCACCCGTTCGTCGATGAATTAGTTATTTCCTAATGGCCGTGTGCCAAAAATGAATAACGTAATACGTGAACGGTCGGTTCTTCCCGTCACGGAGAGTTCCTACCATATCCGTAATGATAGGAGACCCTAACGTGAAAAGAACAACCGCTGCGTTCTCTCCGTCACGAAGCGTTCCTACCATATCCGTAATGGTAGGAGACCCATTCGTGAAAAAGACAACGACTCGTTCATAGTTTCGACGGGACGGCGGTTTGACAGGGGCGAACCCATATGGCTCTAATACCAATGTAGTATCCTGCCAAAACAGAGTTAGGATCGATAATATGAAGTTTAGACTTACGCTTGCGTATGCGGCACGGTAGTCTACGAACTTCGCCTTCGGATTTGCCACGACGGATCGAGTCTTCTCACGAACGGAGTAAGGCTACTAAATCCACAATCTAAATCTCTACTTTAGATTAAGAACTTGGATAAAGAAAGAGAGGAAGCATTTTGGCAGAGCTTCGCTAGGATGAAAATGCATGCAAGAATGCCATGCAAAATCTTAAGGAAAATGGCTAACCCTTGGGTCTTATTTATAGCCCCCAAGGTAGTTATTTTAGGATCAATTGTTCCTTTGGAACAATTTAACTAAGGTGTACCATCGTACATGGCATATTATAAGCTTAAGTTGTACCATATGCATGGTACAATATAAGCTTAAGATATTACCCCTTTATTAGCCATATGTCGCATGCACTTATGCATACATAATGCGACTTTCCCATCAATCTAGAGATCCTCTCCGCAAGGGAACATATTCCCTTTGCACACGACTTCGTGTACGCGACGTTCGAGGTCTGTATTCCCTCGTACATTCCCCACAAGGGTGTACAAACGTCTTCCATATCCAACAAAAGAGCCCATGGACCTCACCAAGGATGAGGTCCGGATCCTAAAGAAGATGGCGGTGAGCGCCAATACGAAGGAGAAGCCCTCGGATCCCAAGAACAAGGGGAGGGTAGTCGAGCAAATATTTCTCCAGCCGCCGACTACTCCAAAGGCCTTCAGCTCCAGCGAAGACGAGATGCCGAACTTCGGGCATCACCCGTATCAGCCACCATGAACATCTCTTGCGGGCGTCGAGCCAACGACGTTAAACAAGTGCGCTCATGGGAGGCAACCCATGCTCTAAACTTTTCCCCACTTCTTAGCGTTATTTTTGACTTTATTTTGTCTATTTTTATAAATAAAATCAGCCGCAAGAACATTCGTTTGGGGACTTAGACAAATCTGTTGGTTTTTGCAGGAAACAAGCCCCAACCGATCGGGTGAGTTCTCACCCGATCGGTTGGGATGTATCAGATACATGCCGAGATCTGTTCCCGAATGACCCGATCAGTTGAGTAATGAAGAGACCGGGTGACAGACCGGGTGAGCTGGGGAGAACTCTCGGAAATTTTTAGGGAATATCAACCGATCAGTTGAGTTCGAGCACGATCGGTTGAAGCGACCGGGTGAGCAGCCCCCAATTCTCGGGAAAATGAGTGGAGCGGCCAACCGATCGGTTGACAAGTCAACCGACCGGTTCGCCTGTAGCATTTTTTCGGCAAGAATTTCGACCTAACCGTCAACCGATCGGGTGACAAGTCACCCGATCGGTTCGACTTAAAACCCTATATACACCCCCCCCGACACCCGCTCGTTTTCATCTTCACCCGATCGCCAAACTCACCGTCGTTTCACCTTCCTCTCTTCTCCAACAACCGATTCTCACTCTCCCACGTCCTCTACTCCTCCATTACTCCCTCTATCCACCTCCTCCATCAATCCCCCCATCATCTACACTCTCTCTCTCCTTCCATTTCAATTTTCTGACCTAATTTTCTCCCAAACCACACCCATCCGAAAATTCTTGCCGAAAGATATCGCCGCGGCTCCACGCTACTCTCATTGCACAGTGTGGGGACGTCTACGAGCAAGCTCCGCCATTTCTCTTGGGTACACTCGCTCCTAAGCTCAAATTTCTATATTTGCCCTATAAATTGTGCTTGCTCGTTTTGCTTGTGTTAGTGTGCATTCATCACTTGTGCACTCATTCATACACGCACACTCACACATGGCTCAGGATAAGGACAAGGGGAAGGGAATTATGCGGGAGGAGGAACCGTCTCGAAAGAGACGAAAACAAACACGTCCCCCCTCTCATACATGAGCACTTACACTTGGCCCTCCCCCGCCTGTTGTTCCCCCTGTGGACCCAATGTTGGGCCCGCATGGGTATATCTTTCGGAACCAAGAGCACAAGGACTTTTATCGTCGGCTCGATGCTCGGGGGCATCTATCCACTAAGTTCCCGCATGCACAAACACTGATCGATCTCGGTGTATTCACCGAGGTCGAATCTCTTTTCGCCAACTTAGGATGGTTGGCCTTTCTTAATGCATCTGCTGTATCCTATCCGGCACTCACCCTCGAATTTCTGTCCACACTTGTTTGGGAGTCCGGGTCGATCATTAAATTCCGGGTGCGTAACCGTAGTGTCACCACAAATCTGAACACGATCAACGATATATTTGGTTTCCCCAATCTTGGGGATGATTCCATCAGACACTACGGGTACACGCCCGAATTTAATGTCGATCAATTCTGGTTCCGCCTCACACTGTTCCGTGATTATCCCCGAGGAAGAGCCAAGGCCTCCTCCATCATTCATCCCGTGTTTCGTTTGGCCCACCGGATCATATCTTCCGCATTCTTTCCCAGGGACGAGTCCGGCACCGTGACTATCCCTGACCTCTTTATCCTCTGGGCCATGACCTTCCCTTATGTCCGGGACGATGATGGAATTAGCTTCAGGGCCCCTACCGTCCCCATCCATGGCGGCGATTGGCTTGTTTACAAGCTACTCGAGATCAGCCAGGCCGGTAAGGGGAAATTCTGTTGTGTGGGCATCATTACGATCATCTGCTCTCATGCCCAATTCAATATTCCTATCCCCAATAATCTTCCAGCTGCCGCAGGACCCTCACGGCATGACATTGATGTCCTGCGGCACATCCACATGATTAGACCCCACTCAGATGGCCGCTTCATCTTCAATTATGGCCACCCCTAGCCCCTCACACCATCCTCCCCAACCCCGCTCGCATGACCATTGCTCTCGTGGGAGATTGGACCTTCCCACCTGATTCCAACTTCTTAGCAGGGTTGAATCTTCCTTTCCTTCCTGCAGACGCACGCAGACCACCGTCCCCTGCCGCCCACTCAGGCAAGCAGGATATCCCTGCGTCTGGGGGAGATTTAGGGGCTGGCCTGTAACGACTGCTTTTCATGTATTTGGATTTATTATGTTTTAATATATGTTTTAGTGGATTTTCTCCTCATGTGTGGTTTTCGTCTTCGTAACTTTCATTTTCGATCGTTTCGTCGTGTTTTCTCGTTTCTTCCTTAGGATCGTCGATTTTGAAGTATGTCATTCGTGACGGACTTCATAACGGTCGTATCTTACTATTAGATCAAGCCTAGAAGTCTTAGGAATCGATCCCGGAGCTCCGCGCTCCGTATCAGAACTTTTGGTGCTTATTAGCCGGTGTAAGAAGGGGCACCGACCGACTAGATGACGATCCAGTCGGTCAGTAATCCTTCTTGGACAGACTAGTTGGCTTTCTAAATTATTCAGGAGTTACTGTTTATCGTTAGTCGGTCTAAGAACGTTGGTTGACCGACTAGGTTGCAAACTAGTCGGTCAGCAATGCTTCTTTAACCGACTAACTCTTCAACTAAATTTTAGTATCAATACTGTTCACTCTTAGTTGGTCTAAGAATGTTCATCGACTGACTAGATGTTAAACTAGTCGGTCAGTAGTTGTTCATCGACCGACTAAATCTAAATCCTATTTTCGTTCAAAAGTTACTGTTTACACTTAGTCGGTCTGCGTTGGTCGACCGACCGACTAGTTGCCAAACTAGTCGGTCAGTGGTTGCTCTTTGACCGACTAATCTGTGCCAAAACCCTAATTTCTGGGCAGCCGCCAGCCCAACCTATTTATACCCCTCCCAAACGTTTTCTTCTTCCTCCACTCGACCCAAAACCCTAAAATCTCCCCCATTGAGCCCCCATCTTCCTCCAGGCTTTATTCCTTCATTCCAAGCCCTAGATCCATCATCTAAACCCTCCATCAACTCATTCTACCCCTCATCTTCCCCAAAATCTCATCAAATCCCCAAAATCCCCCAAAACCCTAGTTTCCCCAAACTTCTCCATTGGTTTCCAGATCTGGTCCTAGGGTTCTCCGGAGTGTTTCTTCCGCCTCCTCTCGGTAAGAAATCGATCTCCCGATGTTTTCATAACCTATTTGTATTTTTATGAAACCCTAATGAAATTTCATGTTGTTTTATGATTGTCTCCCCATAACAGCGATTTCCCCGTAGATTAGCATCCGCGAGACGAACCTTCGTGATCGTCATCCCCGGTGCTAGGCAAGTGAAACTTGCCACTTAGGGTTTTGGCCATGTTTTAGGCCATTTCTCTTGTTGTAGGCATAAAAGAGGCTAGGCGACGAAATGATACTCGCCTAGGCGCAAATTGGGGAACTAGCTTGACAACAAAGCTAGTTCCGACATATATCATGTTGCACAATTACCATGTCATGTTTACTTTCCATTAACGGTATGCAAATTAATTGTCATGTCATTGCACCCTTTAAGTGTTTCCGTGAATGCGTAGCTCCGCTACAATGTTTGTGTTCCTGGCTCGTGTTCCAGAAGCGGGCCATGTGTTGGTTGATAGCCAATGCCCGAATTGCTTGTTTCCGGCTAGGTGCACCCCTACGCCAATTGTTTATGAATCGTGAACTAGAATGCGAGCTCATGTGCGGGGCAACCCCGGCTCATTTACTGAGCTCATGTGCGGGGACCCTGGCTCGATTACTTGTGGGTATTGGGGGTAAGAGTTAAGCGGCCAATCAACTGGGAGTTTGCCCGATCAGCAACTGCAGTGGTAAGGCGTAAACTCTGGGTTTTGGGGTAGTGTTAAGCGGCCAATCGGCGTGAATGTTATACCATTCAGCTGTAAGGCGTAAACATCTACAAACAACAGTGAATCGTGATTAGTGAATTGATTGAGATTGTTGGTAGCTTGGCTACTCTTGTCTTGTCCCGATAATTGTTCTCTTGTACTTATTGTCTCGCCATGCCTTGCTTGTGCACTCATGTTATAACTGCCATGTCATGCATACTATAACTGCTATGTTGCTAGTTGCCTTACTTTCAGTTTCCTTGCCTAAGTCTTTTAGACTTGCTGACATGTGCCCCTTTACTCTTTTGGGTGACACATGTTAGATCCCGAGCCTGAGTACCTTGTTGAGAACGAGGTGTTTGCTGACGCCGAGCCTGAGCTTGTGTTTGACGGGGAGTACGTGGACACTGGGGACCAGTCCTAGTGTCTTCGTTGTGTTTTACTTTAGTTTAGACAGTTGTTTTGTTGTCGGTGCGTAGCACCTATACTTTGTTATGTCGTTGTACTTTTTGTTGGCCTTGTTCTGGGCCTTTAGACTCTTTCTTTTAGCCTGGTGGCTTTTCTGGATGTTGAACTTATTTTCATGTTGGACAACTTATGAGATATGAGATTTTATTTCAGTCTCTCCTTGTGTTATTATTGTTGTTCCGTTGTGGTTACAGTGACCTGCTTATCTTTATTGACGCTTATCGGGTTTGTGGCTTCACAGCTCCACTCCCGTGCAGACCTTTTCACGTCTCGCCTCCAGTTTTGGGAAGCGGGTCGTGACAGGTTTTGTTGGTGGCCCATGCAGGTCCTTCTGTAACTGCGAATTTTGGAATAGCGATAATAATATTAGAATGTCCAATAAACTAAGTTCGACGTCCGAGTCATAAGCTATGAGTCTAATCTGATTCGTTTTCTGTGTCACTAGATGGCAGGAAGACGATTCACCCGTGGTGGAGGTAGTGGTGCGCTCCCTCATGATGAGGAGCCTGAGAGGGAACCCACCAATGGGGAGATGATGCGGATGATGCTCCAGATGATGCAAGTGCAGCAGGGCATGCTTCTGCAAGTCCAGAATGCTCCACTTGCTCGAGCTGCCCGGGCTCTTCCGGATGCCTCTCGCTCTGAGCCAGGAGCGAAGCAATTTCGGGAGCTGGGTCCCGCATATTTTGATGGGTCTGAGGGTCCTCTGGCTGCCGATGAGTGGATTCGGAACATCGAGGACAATCGGAAGATGGCCAAGATCACCCCGGTTGGATGGGTTGATTTGGCAAAGAGGCAATGCAAGGATAATGCTCGGAATTGGTGGGATGCGGAAGAGAAGATGTTGGTGGATCCGATCGTCTGGGCTACCTTCAAGGCCAGATTTGAGGGTGAGTTCTTCCTGAAAGCTGCCAGGGAAGAGATGCTGCAGCGTTTTATCGATTTGAAGCAAGGGAGCTCGTCGGTGGACCTATATCACCAAGAGTTCATGAGGCTGAGTCGGTTTGCACCAAAGATGGTACAGGATGCTGAGGAGAGAGCTCAGAGGTTCCTGCAGGGACTTGCTTCGGAGCTCCAGAGTTTTGTGACCTCTTCTGACCGGGAGTCTTATCAGAAGGTTCTAGTAGCAGCCAAGAGGCAGGAGCTGCTCGTGAACCAGAGGAGGGGGTCTATGGTTGGTGCTGGGAAGAGGCCTGTGGAACATGCGAGAGCTGTGGTTAGACCTGGATTCAGGCCTAACCAGCCAGCTCAGTTTAAGAGGCCAGGAGGGCCTATTCTGAAGACTTGCCATTTCTGCGGCAAGCCTGGCCACATCAAGGATCAGTGTCGGAAGTTTCTGGGCCAGTGTTTGGTTTGTGGTGATGCTTCCCATGCCGCGAAAGATTGTCGGTATGCGAATCAGCTGCGGAGGGCACCTGTTGCGGCACAGCCGTTGCAGCAGCGAGCGTCTGTTCCCGCTGGACGTGGAGCGGCTCTTGTTCCACAGGGGCAGGCTTTTCGGCAGGCTGTTCTGCCGAGGAGGCAGGCTTTCCTGATGACCGCTGTGGAGAGCGAGGCTGTGGATGAGGTTATCGCAGGTAATCCTCAATCTAGCTATTACTTTCCTAGCTGGTTTTGAATGTTAGATTGTGTTGTTTGCTTGAACATGGTTGTTTGCTAGACTAGGGTTTGATTGTTAATTGCTTGTTAGGTGTGGTTTTGGTGTGCACATTTCCTGCACGAGTCCTCTTTGACTCTGGTGCATCGATGTGCATTATTTCTCGGAGCTTCGTGGAGAGGCATTCCTTGTCAACGTCCCCTCTTTCCAAGAGTTGGAATATCGTTACAGGGAATGGCGTGGTCTCGGTGCATCGTGGTTGCAATTCTTGCTCGTTGGTGGTCTGTGGACATGAGCTTTTCACTGATTTCATTGTCCACGACATCATCAACTATGATGCAGTTCTTGGGATGGACTGTCTTGCGAGCTTCTATGCTACGATCGACTGTCGAAGGAAGAAGGTGGTGTTCGAGATTCACGGACATCCAGTGTTTGAGTTCAGTCGTGGTAGCAGTTTGCTTGGTCCTGTCAGATTTCGGGCCAGGCCGGTGGAGGTTGTGGCTATGCAGATGGAGCTGGAGTGGCCAGCTGTGGTGCGTGATTTTGGCGACGTCTTCCCCGAGGAGATGTCTGGTTTGTCACCTGATCGAGCTCTAGAATTTTCTATCGATCTTGTTCCAGGTGTGCAGCCGATTTCGAAGGCGCCGTATCGTATGGCACCTGCAGAATTGGAAGAGTTGCGAAAGCAGTTGGATGAGCTCTTGCAGAAGGGTTATATTAATCCTAGTGTGTCTCCGTGGGGAGCACCGGTGCTGCTGGTAAAGAAGAAGGATGGTTCGCGTCGCATGTGCGTGGATTATCGGGAGTTGAATGCGGTGACCATTAAGAATAAATACCCGTATCCTCGCATCGATGATATTTTTGATCAGCTTGGAGGCTCGAGGGTATTCTCTAAATTGGATTTGAGGAGTGGTTACCATCAGTTGAAGGTGAAGAAGGATGATGTTCCGAAGACAGCGTTCAGGACGAAGTATGGACACTATGAGTTCGTGGTTATGCCTTTCGGCGTAACTAACGCGCCCGCGGTTTTCATGAATCTGATGAACCTGATTTTCTACGACTTTTTGGATAAGTTTGTCGTTATCTTTATTGATGACATTCTGATATATTCAAAGTCGGAGGAAGAGCATGCATGCACTTGAGGGCGGTGTTGGAGATCTTGAGGAAGCATCGTTTGTATGCTAAGTTTTCGAAGTGCGAGTTTTGGCTGGATAGAGTTGCTTTTCTCGGGCATGTGGTGTATGGAGATGGTATTTCTGTGGATCCCGAGAAGATTAGGGCCATCAGAGAGTGGCCCGTTCCGTCGTCTGCGTCTGAGATTCGGAGTTTCCTTGGACTTGCTGGTTATTATCGGCGATTCATTAAGGACTTTTCCCGTATTGCTGAGCCGATGACCAGGTTTACGCGGAAGGATGTTGCTTTTGTTTGGTCGGGTGATTGTGAGGATGCTTTTGGTGTTCTGAAGGAGAGGTTGACGACTGCCCCTATTCTGGTTGTGCCTGATCGCAGCGGTGGATTTGAGATCTTTTGCGATGCTTCTGGCAAGGGTCTCGGTTGTGTGTTGCATCAGCATGGGCATGTTGTGGCGTATACGTCTCGTCAGCTTAAGGTTCATGAGAAGAATTACCCGACGCATAATTTGTAGTTGGCTGCCGTTGTGTTTGCTCTTAAGATTTGGAGCCACTTCCTGCTGAGTGAGAAAGTGAAGATTTTCACCGATCACAAAAGCTTGAAGTATATCTTTACTCAGAAGGAGCTCAACATGCGACAGCGTCGATGGTTGGAGCTTATGGCAGATTATGAGATTGATTTGCAGTTTCACCCTGGCAAGGTGAATGTGGTTCTGGATGCGCTGAGTAGGCTTCCCGCGGTGATGATGTTGACTTCGCAGTGAAGATTGCGGCAGGATTTTTTGCGAGTCTGGTGTTGAGATTGTCCTTCCTGGGGAGGCTTCATCGTTGAAGTACATGCAGGTACAGTCGACGATCGTGGATCGGATTAAGGCTGGCCAGGCTAAGGATCCGAAGCTGGTGAGGATTCGGGGGCAGGTGGAAGCCGGTCTGCGGACTGACTTTTTGATTCATGAGGATGGCTCACTGAGGTTTGAAGCCAGGTTGTGTGTGCCAGCTGGAGATATTAGAGAGGAGTTGATGGTGGAGGCACACAGTTCGCCGTATTCTGTGCATCCTGGTGGTACCAAGATGTACCAGGATCTTCGTCTGAATTATTGGTGGCATGGTATGAAGAGGAGTGTGGCTCGGAGTGTGGCCAAGTGCTTTGTTTGCCAGCAAGTGAAGGCGGAGCATCAGCGTGCGGCCGGGTTGCTACAACCGCTTCCGATTCCGGAGTGGAAGTGGCAGCACATCACTATGGATTTCGTGACTGGACTACCCCGGAGTCCGAAGCTGAATGATGCGATTTGGGTGATCGTAGATCGATTGACCAAATCTGCGCACTTTATTCCGTTCCGAGTGGGACAGTCCACTGAGGCGCTAGCGAGGAGATATATGGAGGAGGTCGTGCGACTTCATGGAGTCCCCGTGAGTATCGTGTCTGACAGAGACACGAGGTTCACATCTCAGTTCTGGCAGAGTTTGCAGAAGATCTTGGGTACGCGTCTGAGTTTCAGCACGGCGTACCATCCGCAGACGGATGGCCAGTCCGAGAGGACGATTCAGATTTTGGAGGACATGCTGAGGGCGTGCATGTTGGATTTCAAGGGTTCGTGGGAGGACCATCTACACTTGGTGGATTTCTCTTACAACAACAGCTTCCAGGCGAGTATTGGCATGGCGCCTTTCGCCGCTCTTTATGGGAGAAAATGTCGATCGCCATTAAGTTGGGATGACGTTGGTGATCGGGAGTTGTTGGGACCTGAGATGATCGTGGAGGCCGTGGATATTGTCAGGAACATTCGGGAGAGGTTGAGGATTGCTCAGGACCGTTTTAAGCATTGGGCGGATGCTAAACGTCGTCCTTTGGAGTTTCAGCCGGGCGACCATGTGTTCTTGAAGATTTCCCCGAATCGTGGTGTGATTCGTTTTGGGAAGCGAGGGAAGTTGAGCCCGCGATACATTGGACCGTTTGACATTTTGGAGACCGTTGGCGAGGTAGCTTATCGCTTGGCCTTGCCGCCATCTTTGGAAGGAGTTCACAATGTTTTCCATGTGTCGCAGCTTCGTCGATACATTAACGATCCATCTCATGCTGTGGATTTTTCGGAGATTACCATTCGCCCCGATATGACGTATGACCAGCATCCAGTGCAGATTCTGGATAGGCGTCAGAAGTCGCTTCGGAACAAGATTGTCAATCTTGTGAGGGTGATGTGGCGACACGGCTCACCTGGAGAGTCTACTTGGTAGAATGAGGATGAGATGCGAGAGCGTTTTCCACTTTTATTTCCGGACTCGTGAGTATTTGGAAATTCCGAGGACGGAATTTTTCTTAAGTTGGGGAGGATGTAACGACTGCTTTTCATGTATCTGGATTTATTATATTTTAATATATGTTTTAGTGGATTTTCTCCT
This sequence comes from Scilla litardierei, assembly GCA_030789695.1. Taxonomy (NCBI): domain Eukaryota; kingdom Viridiplantae; phylum Streptophyta; class Magnoliopsida; order Asparagales; family Asparagaceae; genus Scilla; species Scilla litardierei. Next base: position 83,893,130 of record CM061132.1, on the reverse strand, counting down.
CATGTGTGGTTTTCGTCTCAGTAACTTTCATTTTCGATCGTTTCGTCGTGTTTTCTCGTTTCTTCCTTAGGATCGTCGATTTCGAAGTATGTCATTCGTGACAGACTTCATAACGGTCGTATCTTACTATTAGATCAAGCCTAGAAGTCTTAGGAATCGATCCCGGAGCTCCGCGCTCCGTATCGGAACTTTTGGTGCTTATTAGCCGGTGTAAGAAGGGGCACCGACCGACTAGATGACGATCCAGTCGGTCGGTAATCCTTCTTGGACAGACTAGTTGGCTTTCTAAATTATTCAGGAGTTACTGTTTATCGTTAGTCGGTCTAAGAACGTTGGTTGACCGACTAGGTTGCAAACTAGTCGGTCAGCAATGCTTCTTTAACCGACTAACTCTTCAACTAAATTTTAGTATCAATACTGTTCACTCTTAGTCGGTCTAAGAACGTTCATCGACCGACTAGATGTTAAACTAGTCGGTCAGTAGTTGTTCATCGACCGACTAAATCTAAATCCTATTTTCGTTCAAAAGTTACTGTTTACACTTAGTCGGTCTGCGTTGGTCGACCGACCGACTAGTTGCCAAACTAGGCGGTCAGTGGTTGCTCTTTGACCGACTAATCTGTGCCAAAACCCTAATTTCTGGGCAGCCGCCAGCCCAACCTATTTATACCCCTCCCAAACATTTTCTTCTTCCTCCACTCGACCCAAAACCCTAAAATCTCCCCCATTGAGCCCCCATCTTCCTCCAGGCTTTATTCCTTCATTCCAAGCCCTAGATCCATCATCTAAACCCTCCATGTCACGACCCGCTTCCCTAAAATGGAGGCGAGACGTGAAAAGGTCCGCACTGGAGTGGAGCTGTGAAGCCCCAAACCCGATAAGCGTCAATTTAGTAAAAGCAGGTCCCTGTAACCACAACGGAACAACAATAATAACACAAGTAGAGACTGAAATAAAATCTCATATCTCAAAAATTGTCCAACATGAAAAAAATAAGTTCAACATCCAGAAAAGCCACCAGGCTAAAAGAAAAGAGTCTAAAGGCCCAGAACAACGCCAACAAAAGCAACGACATAACAAGTATAGGTGCTACGCACCGATAACAAAACAACTGTCTAACAAAAGTAAAACACGACGAAGACACTAGGACTGGTCCCTAGTGTCCACGTACTCCCCGTCAAACACAGGCTCGGGCTCGACGTCAGCAAACACCTCGTCCTCAACAAGGTACTCAGGCTCAGGATCTAACATGTGTCACCCAAAAGAGTAAAGGGGCACATGTCAGCAAGTCTAAAAGACTTGGGCAAGGAAACTGAAAGTAAGGAAACTAGCAACCTAGCAGTTATAGTATGCATGACATGGCAGTTATAACATGGGTGCACAATCAATACATGGCAAGACAATTTGTACTAGAGAACAATTATCGGGTCAAGACAAGACAAGACAAGATTAGCCAAGCTACTATCAATCTCAATCAATTCACTATTCACGTTGTTTTGTAGATGTTTACGCCTTACAGCTGAATGGTTTCACATTCGCTGATTGGCCGCTTAACATCTACCCCAAACCCAGAGTTTACGCCTTACCACTGCAGTTGCTGATCGGGCAGACTCCCAGTTGATTGGTCGCTTAACTCTTACCCCCAATACCCACACGTAATGGAGCCAGGGTCCCCGCACATGGAGCTCAGCTAGTGAGCCTGGGGTTGCCCCGCACATGAGCTCGCAATCTTAAACACTTGGCGTAGGGGTGCACCTAGCCGGAAACAAGCAATTCGGGCATTGCCTATCAACCAACACATGGCCCGCTTCTGGAACACGAGCCAGGAACACAAGCAATGTAGAAAAGCTACGCAATCACTGAAATACATAAAAGATGCAATGACATGACAATTAATTTGCGTACCGATAATGGAAAGTAAACGTGACATGGTAGTTGTGCAACATGCTAAATGTCGGAACTAGCTTCGTTGTCAAGCTAGTTCCCCGAATTGCGCCTAGGCGAGTATCATTTCGTCGCCTAGCCTCTTTTACGCCTACTACAAGCAAATGGCCTAAAACATGGCCTAAACCCTAAGTGGCAAGTTTCACTTGCCTAGCACCGGGGATGACGACCACTTCGTCTCACGGATGCTAATCTACGGGGAAATCGTTGTTATGGGGGAAACAACCATCAAACAACATGAAATTTATTAGGGTTTCATAAAAATATAAATAGGTTATGAAAACAACGGTAGATCGATTTCTTACCGAGAGGAGGCGGAAGAAACACTCCGAAGAACCCTAGGATCAGATCTGGGAAAGATTGGAGAAGTTTGGAGAAACTAGGGTTTTGGGGGATTTGATGGATTTGGTGAGATTTTGGGAAAGATGAGAGGTAGATAGAGTGGATGGATGGTTTGGATGATGGATTTAGGGCTTGGAATGAAGGATTGAAGCTTGGAGGAAGATGGGGGCTCAATGGGGGAGAAACTAGGGTTTTGGGTCGTGTTGAGGAAGAAGAAAACGTTTGGGTTGGGTTTAAATAGGTTGGGCTGGCGGCTGCCCAGAAATTAGGGTTTCAACACTGGTTAGTCGGTCAAAGAGCAACCACTGACCGACTAGTTTGGCAACTAGTCGGTCGGTCGACCAACGTAAACCGACTAAGTGTAAACAGTAACTCCTGAACGAAAATAGGGTTTAGAATTAGTCGGTCGGAGAACAATTACTGACCGACTAGTTTAACATCTAGTCGGTCGATAAACGTTCTTAGACCGACTAAGAGTGAACAGTATGGTACCAAAAATAAAATGATGAGTTAGTCGGTTAAAGAAGCATTGCTGACCGACTAGTTTGCAACCTAGTCGGTCAACCAACGTTCTTAGACCGACTAACGATAAACAGTAACCTCCAAGAAATTTAGAAAGCCAACTAGTCGGTCCAAGAAGGATTGCCGACCGACTGGATCGTCATCTAGTCGGTCGGTGCCCCTTCTTATACCGGCTAATGAGCACAAAAAATCCCGATACGGAGCGCGGGGCCCCGGGATCGATTCCTAAGACTTCTAGGCTTGATCTAATAGTAAGATACGACCGTTATGAAGTCCGTCACGAATGACATACTTCGAAATCGACGATCCTAAGGAAGAAACGAGAAAATACGATGAATCGATCGAAAATGAAAGCTACGGAGACGAAAACCACACATGAGGAGAAAACTCACCAAAACACATATTATATTATAATAAATCCAGATACATTAAAAGCAGTCGTTACACTCCATCAACTCATTCTACCCCTCATCTTCCCCAAAATCTCATCAAATCCCCAAAATCCCCCAAAACCCTAGTTTCCCCAAACTTCTCCATTGGTTTCCAGATCTGGTCCTAGGGTTCTCCGGAGTGTTTCTTCCGCCTCCTCTCGGCAAGAAATCGATCTCCCGATGTTTTCATAACCTATTTGTATTTTTATGAAACCCTAATGAAATTTCATGTTGTTTTATGATTGTCTCCCCATAACAGCGATTTCCCCGTAGATTAGCATCCACGAGATGAACCTTCGTGATCGTCATCCCCGGTGCTAGGCAAGTGAAACTTGCCACTTAGGGTTTTGGCCATGTTTTAGGCCATTTCTCTTGTTGTAGGCGTAAAAGAGGCTAGGCGACGAAATGATACTCGCCTAGGCGCAAATTGGGAAACTAGCTTGACAACAAAGCTAGTTCCGACATATATCATGTTGCACAATTACCATGTCATGTTTACTTTCCATTAACGGTACGCAAATTAATTGTCATGTCATTGCACCCTTTAAGTGTTTTCGTGAATGCGTAGCTCCGCTACAATGTTTGTGTTCCTGGCTCGTGTTCCAGAAGCGGGCCATGTGTTGGTTGATAGCCAATGCCCGAATTGCTTGTTTTCGGCTAGGTGCACCCCTACGCCAATTGTTTATGAATCGTGAACTAGAATGCGAGCTCATGTGTGGGGCAACCCCGGCTCATTTACTGAGCTCATGTGCAGGGACCCTGGCTCGATTACTTGTGGGTATTGGGGGTAAGAGTTAAGCGGCCAATCAACTGGGAGTCTGCCCGATCAGCAACTGCAGTGGTAAGGCGTAAACTCTGGGTTTTGGGGTAGTGTTAAGCGGCCAATCGGCGTGAATGTTATACCATTCAGCTGTAAGGCGTAAACATCTACAAACAACAGTGAATCGTGATTAGTGAATTGATTGAGATTGTTGGTAGCTTGGCTACTCTTGTCTTGTCCTGATAATTGTTCTCTTGTACTTATTGTCTCGACATGCCTTGCTTGTGCACTCATGTTATAACTGCCATGTCATGCATACTATAACTGCTAGGTTGCTAGTTGCCTTACTTTCAGTTTCCTTGCCCAAGTCTTTTAGACTTGCTGACATGTGCCCCTTTACTCTTTTAGGTGACACATGTTAGATCCCGAGCCTGAGTACCTTGTTGAGGACGAGGTGTTTGCTGACGCCGAGCCTGAGCTTGTGTTTGACGGGGAGTACGTGGACACTGGGGACCAGTCCTAGTGTCTTCGTTGTGTTTTACTTTAGTTTAGACAGTTGTTTTGTTGTCGGTGCGTAGCACCTATACTTTGTTATGTCGTTGTACTTTTTGTTGGCCTTGTTCTGGGCCTTTAGACTCTTTCTTTTAGCCTGGTGGCTTTTCTGGATGTTGAACTTATTTTCATGTTGGACAACTTATGAGATATGAGATTTTATTTCAGTCTCTCCTTGTGTTATTATTGTTGTTCCGTTGTGGTTACAGGGACCTGCTTATCTTTATTGACGCTTATCGGGTTTGGGGCTTCACAGCTCCACTCCCGTGCGGACCTTTTCACGTCTCGCCTCCAGTTTTGGGAAGCGGGTCGTGACATGGCCCGAGTCGTCCAGTCTCTTCTCCGGGGACCATCACGTCTGAGCACCTCCTTGCGGCCATTTCTGGCCTTGTCTCCTGTGCCGGCATGACCACTGCCACCGGCACCGCTTCGACCTTACCTGGCGGTACCACCTCTGCCTCGCGTCAGTCCACATCTTTTGGTCGCCGCCAGGTCTCTGCCCGACTGGGTCTTGAGAGAGAGGTCGCTGCCCTTCGTGAGCTCGCCATGTCCTCTGCCTCCTCGGACCCATCACCTTCCTCTTTTCTTACTCACCCATCTTTCCTCGCACTTGAGAGGAACGTGGCCTCCATTCTTCGCCTTCTCACTCATATCCACGGACCACCTCCACCTTCACCACCTCCACCTTCACCACCTCGGCGATCTTCTCCTCCACCCTCCCACACATCCCCACATCCATCACCCCCTCACCACATTCTTCTTCTCCATCTTCTAATCCCATCCCGGTATCCACTTCACCCCTCCCGACCACTTCCATTGCACCCACGCTACCTCCTCCCTCCTCCTCCGTCACTCCATACGTGCGTCGGAGGAAATTACCGGTACGCTCCAGATCTCTTCCACCACCACCCACCACCGTCACCACCTCATCTTCTTCCCCCATTTCTATTCCTCTCACCACCGCCTTGATCGCCTTCCTACCACCACCACCCACCACCACCGACACTCCTCCCATTGTCCACACCACCGCTGCCCCTATTCCTCCACCTCATTCCCCACTTCTCCGCACACCCCCAGCCTCTCCCGACCACCCATCCACACCCTCTTCCGAGGAGGACGAGGACTCACCTTCTCCTGCTTACTGATTTCACCTCATTTGTTTTTGACTCCCCCATGCATATCTCTGCATTTCACTGATCATATCATTTCGCTAGCACTGTCACGTCTAGCTTGGGGGACGTCTTTTTGGTGTGCTGTCGTTTTTTTGTTTGTTTTTCTCATTTTTGTGTGTGTGCTTGTTTTTCCCATTTTGAGTGTCGTGTCGTGTGATTTTAGTTTTATTTTTATTTTCGTTTCTTTTGATTTTGTTTTTGATCTTTCTTTATTTTCAGTTTCATCTCTGTGTTTTCCTTGTTTTCATTTCTTTTTGTGTCAGTGCGTATTCCCCCCATCTTCATTGCCCTCCCGTACTCAGTCATATTGCATTGAGGGCAATGCAAGCTTCAGCTTGGGGGAGTCGCACTGCGTGCGTCATTTGAGTCCTTATTTTTCATTTTTTTGTGTCGTTTTCATCGTGTTTTTTATTTTTTCTTTGTTTTTCTCTTCTCTTCTTTTTATCTCTTTCTCCTAGAAATGAACCCTATGATGAATCGCCAAAAAAAAATCACACACACCTAGCATAGCATCGATAATCACACTCACTAACCCTAGGATTTCGAGTCCTCTTGCATTTCACGCATCTTGGGTCCTCTTAGCTTTTTTGTGAGTCGTGCGTCGTAACTAGCTATTTTATGTGCTTCTACTTGGTGATTTTACTTTATATACCTGTCCAGGAATGACCCCTAGATTATCATGCTTCGATTTGAATATGTGGTACTTGCTTCCATTATATGCATGCTATATTTATATCATATATTTCAATTCGCATGCATCGGGATTCCACAACTAAGGACTAGGATAACCCATTTAGCCTATGCTCTATTTAGCGAGAATAGTTTCTTTTGCCCGAGTGTTTAGATTTCGATTTCTTTTTGTTTTACTTGGTGCAAATCCCCTCGTCGTGTACCATTCTCCCGCTTGGGAGAGTACACATGTGTATAGCCAAAAACCCAAAAATTCAAAAAAAAGGGAGAAAAGAAAAGAAAAACCCAAAAAGAAAAGAAAAGAAAAAGATTGTATAGCCAAAAAGCCAAAAAAATATGCAAATACCCAAAACCCCAAAAAAATTCTCGTGTGAATATTTTCCTACTTGCCGAGAATAAAGGGAAGGCGAGAATTTGCACCGAGTGTTCTACTCCACATCATCTCAACCCCCATCGTTTTCGAAAACACTTGGCTTAGGAACTTTTTAGCTAGTATCTAGGCTATAGTGGCGTGATTTCCTTAACCCTAGTTGTGGAGTCCCCGATGCATGATACGCTTCTATTCTTAATCTTCTCATGCATGCTTGAACTGATATTCATCGCAATTTCAAATTCGAATCGATATTTGGGTCATTTCCTGGATTTGCGTATATGAGCTTATAGCACATTGTAGAAAGCGACACCATTTGCTAGCACACGGCCGCACTCAGTCGCGCTTCACCGCGTGGGCCCACGACACTTATTTGGACTCGTTTTCCTAGGTTTTATGGTGTGATTTGGCGTTTGCTTGCTTGGTGTGTCGTTTTTTGATTTTGTTGGCTCTGACGGATGATCTAGGACATAGAGTTTTCTTTTTCTTTCCTCCTTTCTATTTTTTCCCTTCCGAGCTCCTACTCTCACTCCTCTTCCTCGAGGACGAGGAAGAGTTCAGCTTGGGGGATTTTGACGTGCGTTTATATTTCATATATTCACGCACATTTTCTTTTGTGTTTCTCCGTGTTTTTCCGTCGTCTTTTATTCGTTTTCTTGTATTTTCTCGTTTTCTTTCACTTTTCTTTGTTTATCGATGTTTGCAGGAGATTGACCGTGTAGGGGACGTTTAACGATGATATCTCAAGTCCCCAGAGCAACGGGAGGAGTCGCGCGTGATCCAGGGGGTCAAACGTCAAAGAATTCATCTTTCAGCCCCTCACCCGGTCGGTTGGTCATCTCCAACTGATCGGGTGATGCACGCGTGCACCACCCGGTCTCTGCCGCAGCTCATAAGGAAGTCACCCGACCGGTTCACAGACCGGTTCAGCAGGGGCCAGTTCTCTGTTTTTTCGAGCAAAATGCCAACCGATCGGGTGACTCTCACCCGATCGGTTCATCTGTAGCTGATGTTGAAGAGCTGAAGACACGGGTGTCCAACCGATCGCTTCACCCGACGGCTCCAAGATCCAACCGGTCACTCAAGAACTCACCCGACCGGTTCATATGACCGGGTGAAAGCTCGCCGTTTTCTGTTATTATTTTGTAACGGATCAATCGGTTGACTTGTCAACCGATCAGTTGATGCGAGAGTCTATAAATAGAGCCCCTAGGGTTCCAGAAACGGGGAGCTGCTAGTTTTTTACTGTTTTCTCACATTGTGACGGCTGTAATTGTTACTCTTTTGTAAGTTTTCAGATCTTTCTAAAATTTTAGTATTGTCTTATCTACTCTATTACTTCCGCATTACAATTGTCTGATTATGATTCCAACGGTTAAATTTCATTTAGATCGCTTTTTCATGAATTTTTGCGAGTAGTTCCCAAATCTGGGATTTTGGTGGAAACCCCTTCGGGGGCTCTTCCCGATGCGTCCATAGGGTTAGGAAATCGATAGGGATTAGGAATCTAACGGTTACGTGGGGTGTTTCATTGTCATCGGCGGGAAAAGACCGCCTTTGACCGTTGGGCCAAGGGGGAATAAACTTGGCGGTTGACTCCCTAGCCATAGCTCACGCCCTTAGCGTAGACGTCGAATCCTAGCACGCGGGAGCGGCAGGATGAGACGTTGGGAGTTATCGTTGCGGGCTTAGTGCTCCCGGGATCGATCAGTGTTAATGGACACGGGAGTGCCCACTGATCGAATCCGGGAAGTCCGGTGTATCATCCTGGACACCGACCGGAATATCGGGCCCAAGGGGTGCCGGTACCACTTTCAGAGGCAACATCTCACCATTAGACCCTAATTCCGATCGCTATCCATACCCGTAGGCCGTATCGGCGAGAGTCTCTCGTCGGGGTGGAAACCAAGGTCCCGGGTTTCTTTCTTTATTGTTCATACCCTTTATTCCTTTCCGTGACAACCATCTACCGATTCGGGCTAGCTCGCCCCCGGGGTGATTTAGGTCCTACCTGACTCAAGCACAACCTCGCCTCCCTGTGTTCGACCCCCAGGCCACACTACAACACCGTGCGCTTGCGGTTACAAATTTCTAAACCCCTCGCGGGTCCCCCGGCCATTTGCGGATAGCAAAGCCGGGGCTCCGGTCAAAGCTCATTATGGCCGCCACCCCGGAATGGAAAAGGGGGCAAGGCCATTGAGTTAGGTAATAACATGACCATATATACGATTGAGGCCTTCATATGAACCTCATTGCTTTTGAGGTTAGGAAGGCAAATAGAGAAGAAAGAAATTCTCTAAGGGTTCTATCCAAACATAAGAAGAAAGAAATTTCTTTCAAAGCCACTTCGGAGAATGAGGACTCTGAGGAAGAAATGGACATGGATTCCATTGCTCTTATGGCTAGAAAAATACAACGGTTCTACCGGAGAGGTAATTTCAAACCAAGGAATAAATTTGTTTCTACTAATGATTCTTCTTTATGTTTCAATTGCAATAAGCCAGGGCACATCAAGATGGATTGCCCTTTGGTTAATAACAAGGAAAAATGGAAAGCTCCCAAGTACAAAAAGGGAGATGCATACAAAGGAAACAAGAATAAGAAGAGACTCGTATGAACATGGGATGATTCTAGCGAGGATTCTAGTAGCGATGAATCCTATGAGGACAAAAGAGAGGTAGCTCACACATGCTTCATGGCTAAGGGAAGCTCTCCAAAGGACTCATCTATTGAAAGTGATAGAGACACCGATGAGGTAATTATGGACGACCTTAGATTAGCTAATGAACAATTATTTGAGAAGTATTAAAAGTTGTTCAATAGATAAATGATTACTAAGGACAATCTTGCTAGTATGGCTACTTCTTCTAAGAATGTTGATATGAATGATAGTTCTAGTTCTCATAATGCTTTAATTAAGAAGAAAGCTTCTTTAGCTGCTCAAAATGATTGTTTGAGAAATGATGTAATATCCCTTAAATCACAATTGGAAAAATTCCAAGTTAGTGATTGTGATGACATTGAAATTGAAACACTTCGATCTTAAAACACACTTTTGGGAAATGAGAATGTTGTCCTCAAAACCCAAGAGCACGAGCTCATTACACATGTACCCACCTTGGATACTAGTCTATCTTCACTTGTGAAGAAATATGAGCTTATGTCTGTTGGATACAACGTATTGTTGGATACAACGATTGATGACTTCGTATTTGATGATAACAAACGCGTGTGAACGTTTTAATGTGTGTGCTAAGTATTTTTAGGAATGGCACTCTCGCGAATACTCAAAGAGAGACTAGCCAAAAATGATGGAGGAATTGCTATATGCAATTCAAATAGAATAAGTCAAAGATGGGGAGTATGGCTACAACAATTGGACTAAGTCAAAGAAGAGAAGATAAGGAGCAAATCAATTCAAATCCATATTTGAATTGATTCAAATCAATTAGTGCAACATTCAAATCCTAATGCAATGCAAATTAGAGGCTTGGTCAAAGATGGAGAGATATGGAGAATCTCACGCAAATCAAAGGTGATTAAATGAGATCTAATTCAAATCCTATAGCTACACAAATTGAATTCCATAGCCATTCATATTCAAGCTCCAAATCCTAAGAGATTTATTCAAATCATAATCAAATTAGTATTCCTTCCAATCTCCATCAAATATGGGATTCTAATTGATCCCATCATATCCCATCCTCTCCTATATAGACACACATTCAAAGAGAGGGATTTTGGGGAGAGAAAACCCAAAACAAAAGGGGGGAAATTTTCGGCCAACACAAGAGGGAGAGGGGAGGCCGCAAGTTATCAAGGTGAAACCCATTTATTGTGCAACATTGCATCTTCCATCATCCTTGCCAAAAGACCCATCTCCTTCCTCCTCAAAGCGAAGAGAACTCCATTGCCTTACTCTTTCATCTAGGCTACAACTTCCTATCTCCCATAGCCAAAGTTCCATTACCAAGCTCTCCTTACAACCAAGCAAAATAGTCAAGATCACCTATTACGCAACAAGCTAATCATCCTCCCCATTTCAAACCTCTCCAAGATCATTGCCATCTTCATTGCAACATAGCTAAGGCCATAATATCCTTGCCATATTACTCATGGCCGCAAGTTACTAGGATGGCTTTCCATCTACTTCACTGTGCAACATCAAAGGGAGAAGCTTCATACATTGCGCAACACTTTAAGGAGGAGCTTCACACATTGCACAACACATCAAGGAGGCCAAAGCTAACCATGGCTGCAACTTTTGAGGAGCCTAAGTCACCTAGGCTGTAGCTTCCAGAGGCAAGAACGTGACGTTGGCAACGACATCCTGTCAGATACGATCTTACCTGAGCTGATTAACAGAGACGACTGTCGCTACACAAACCGAGATTCTCTAAACTCCTTATTATTATTTTGTGTAGTTGTATAGATCTCTGTTGGAGAAACTTTACCATTATTTGTATTTTGGGGTCTTGTCTAGTGGGTGCTAGACAAGAGGGTCTTGACGAGATGTAGCTAGTCAAGATAGAGCATTTACTAGGTTGATAGTGTTCTGCACCGGTGGAGTGTGGTACGAACTAGGTGGGGGGGACAGGTAGCTCAGGACTCATTGTAGTTGTACAAAAGGAACATATTAATTCTAGTATCTGCTTGGGGGTTGGAGTAGGTCGTGGGTGCGACCGAACCAAGGTAAATCTGATGCGTACTCTGTGATTGTTTTTATTTAACCTGCATATCTGTATCTGTGATGTATAACTGTGTGTGATTGCTCCTGGGTTGCAAAAGAATTTTTAATAGGCTATTCACCCCATAGGCTTAGATCCAGAACCAACAATGTCCTCTAATGTTGATAGATTCAACCAAGGGAATGACAAATTGGACACAATTTTGGAAAACCAACTTTCCGCAAATTATTGAGGAGGACTTGGATACTCTAAGGATAATGATTCCACTTATTGTACATCTTATTGTGGAGCTGCTATTGATTTTTTAGGGCCATCCTCTGATGCAACCAATAGTGGAGCATCAAAACTCTTGTGTAGTACATATCCCAAGTCTAGCACCATTTCGGTGACACCCTATTTTGGAAAGAAACCCACCAAGAGTGGACAACTTAAGAAGGGACAAGCATATATGTATACACATGCCTAAATACGTAGGAGAGCACCTAGACATGTTGCTCCTACATATGACGAGTTTTATGAGTCCACGTGCAAACATGCATGTGAGAAATTCACATAGCCGCACCCCCACTCATGCACATGTTTATGCATAACCACCGCATGGACATGCTTATTCACATACTTATCAACATGCTTCACATTCTTATCATGCTTCACATTCATATGCTCATATTGCATATAAGCCAAATGTGAGAAATTATATGAATGTACACAATGCACGCACACATTGTGCAAGATCACATGGTATGAATCATGCATATCCTCACGTATATCATTCACCTGCTCATGTAAACCCAAATGCATATATGCATTTTCATGCTCACATGCTGCATGCTCCCACTAGATATTCACATCCAATGCATGCACCTACGAGGGATAGGACTCCCAAGTGTCATTTGATTTGGGTTCCTAAAAATACAAGCATGTATGATAAAGGAATGTATATGAAATCATACTTTTGGGATGTTGTAGATAATGTGAACTATGTTCGGAAGCCAAAGTCCACTTATACTTGGTTTCCAAAGGGCTAATTCCCTTGAACCCAACATGTTTGGGTACCATGTGTGTATGGTATATTCTATAGGTACCAAAGAAAAGGAAAAATTGCAATATGGGAAATGATTGCTCTAAATGCAAAGGAAATGACTAGATACTCAATAGCGGGTGTTCCAAACATATGCCAGGAGATCCAAGTTAGCTCTCCAAAGTTGTCCGCATCAAGAATGGTGGAATTGTTACTTTTAGAGGCAATGAGAAGGGATCCATCAAATGAATTGGTAAAGTTGGTAATCCCTCTAAACCTATCATAGACAATGTTTATCTTGTAGAAGGTTTAAATCAAAATCTTATCTCTATTAGTCAACTGTGTGACAATGGTTTCAAAGCTAACTTTGGTGATAGATTGTGCAGTATTTTTGATAATACTAATAGTAATGTATTGTTTAGTGGCACACGCCAAAAGGATATTTATATATTGGATTTGTTACACACAATTGACCAATGGTTGGTTGCTCACACTAATGAACAAATTTTATGGCATAGATGCTTTGGTCATGTACACTTCAAGCATCTTCTTAAGTTGTCCAAGCACAATCTAGTTAGAGCGTTTTCGAAACTTTCTTTTAATAAGAAAAGTTTTTGTGATTCATGCCAACGAGGCAAGAGCCATAAATCCTCATTTAAGATTAAGAATGTAACATCTAATTCTATGTCACTTGAGCTTTTACATCTAGATTTATTTAGGCCTACTAGAGTTGCATCCTTAGGAAATACATTTTATGGACTTGTGGTTGTTGATGACTTATCTAGTTATACTTGGGTGAAGTTCTTGAATAGCAAGAATGAGGCACTTGAGACATTTATTATTTTGTCTAAGATAGTTCAAAAGATTCAAGGCACGTCCATTATCACCATTCGTAGTGATCATGGAGGTGAATTTGATAATTAACTATTATTTAACATTTGTGATGAGAATGAGATAACTCATACTTTTCCTTTCCTCTTGCTCCACCACAAAATGGTGTTGTAGAAAGGAAAATTAGAACTCTTATTGAGTGTGTACGCACTATGATTAGTTATAACCACATTGGTTCACAATTGTGGCAGAAGCTGTTCATACCGCGTGCTATATGCGAAATAGGATACTTGTGAGACCGCGTATAAACAAAACTTGTTATGAGTTATTTCATAACAAAATTCATCAAGTACGTTATTTCCGTGTTTTTGGTTCTAAATGTTTTATTAAGAACACACACGAGAATTTAGATAGGTTTGATTCATATTGCAATGGAGGAATATTTATTGGATACTCCGATTGTAGTAAGGCATATCGGATATTCAATAAGAGAATCTTAACGGTTGAAGAATCACTTCACATTTATTTTTATGAGAACTTTGATATTCCATTATCTCAGCTTGACGAGAATATTGAATTTTTGTGTGATTATTTAAATAATGTCAGATTAAATGATTCTATTGTGACTAACCCTATTAAAGATGGAATTGAATTTGTGTCTAATGATCAAAGGTTACATTTGCTACGGTTCTAACCCATCTACATGATCAAGTGATGTAATATTGAAGATGGAGTCCGTACAAGGTCAAGGGTAGAACGATTTGCACATTGTGCTTTCGTCTCAACCATTGAACCAAAGAACATTGAAGAAGCTTGTAAGGATAGCTCATGGATCATTGTTATGGAAGAGGAACTCATCCAATTTGAGAGGAATGATGTTTTTAAATTAGTTCCTGCTCCAGAAGATCACACTATCATTGGAACAAAATGTATCTTCAAAAACAAGACGGATGAAAACGAAGTTGTCATCCGGAACAAGACAAGGTTAGTAGCACAAGGTTACCGGCAAGAAGAAGGTATAAATTTTGAAGAATATTTTGCTCTGGTAGCTAGAGTAGAATCTATTAGATTGTTATTGGCATTTGCATCATTTAAGAATTTTAAGTTTTTTCAAATGGATGTGAAAAGTGCATTTCTAAATGGACACGTTGTTGAATAAGTATATGTTTCACAACCACCCGGTTTCAAAAATGCAAAATCTCCAAATAATGTGTTTAGACTCAATAAAGCTCTTTATGGATTAAGACAGGCTCCTAGAGCATGATATGATCGTCTAAAGAACTTTCTCATTGATTTGGGTTTCAAAATGGGTGATGTCGATTCAACAATTTTCATTAAGTATATTGATCATGAAATTCTATTAATTCAAGTATATGTTGATGACATTATATTTGGTTCTACTAACTCTACACTTTGTTAAGAGTTTGCTAAGTCCATACGAGATAAATTTGAGATGAGCCACATGGGAGAGCTCACCTACTTTCTAAGACTTCAAATTCGTCAATTGGAGCAAGGGATCTTTATCCACCAAACCAAGTACACGGTGGAATTGATCAAGCGCTTTGGAATGGGACCCTCTTCATCCGAGCGTACTCCAGTGAGCATGACAATGCATTTTGATAAAGATGAACATTGAACAGATGTTGACATTCGTCAATATCGAGGTATGATAGGAAGTTTACTCTATCTTATCGCTAGTTGACTCGATATTATGTTTTCGTTATGCTTGTGTGCACGTTATCAATCTCAACCAAAAAAATCACATTTGATTGTGTTATCTAAACTAATCACTTAACAATGGATTATTTTATCCTAAATCGCGCACTTATGAACTAGTTTCATTTAGTGATGTCGATTTTTCCAGATGTAAATCTGATAGGAAAAGTATTAGTGGCACTTGCCATTTCTTAGGAAATTCCCTTATGTCTTGGTTTTCCAAGAAACAAAATTCGGTATCTCTTTCTACAACCGAATCAGAATATATCACCGCTGGGTTAGATTGTGCACAAGTCGTATGGATGAGACAAACAGTTAAGGACTATGGTATTGATTGTGGTACATGTCCAATCATGGTTGATAACAAAAGTATTGTATGTCTCTTTAAGAACCAGGTACAACACTCTCGTACCAAACACATTGATATTAGACATCATTTCATTAATAATCATGTCCTCTAGAAGGATGTTTGTCTAGGGTACATCGACACCCAAAACCAATATGCTGATAGTTTCACCAAGCCACTCAAGGAAGACTCGTTTGTGAGGCATATGAGAGAATTAGGTATTATGGGTGAATCTGAACTCTAGACGATCATTTTCTTTATGTTTACTACATGCTATGACATGCTCATGAAATTATATTGGATATATATATATATATAACAGTGCAAATTTTGAGTTTAATATATATATATATATAAACGATGCGTGGGGGATCCGAATTTTCCGGAGGCGACCTAGGTCTCCGTCGGCGTTCATTCACCGTCGGCGGTGAGACTAGGTGGATTCTATCGAATGGTTCGGTGGGCGACTTGGGAGCGGGGAGTTCAGCGGGACCGGTTTCTCAGGCTGGGTCGGGAGCAGGAGGCCATGGGCGAGTCGCTGAGGTTGTTGGCGATGCTGCGGGTGATGGGGGAGATCAGCGTCTGGTGGCGGGACATGGATCTGGGTGGCAACCAAGAGATGATTGGGTGGAGGTCTGGAGGGGTCGTCGGGTAAATGGGAAATCCGATAGATCTAGCGATGGGCGGCCTCCTTTGGGGCGTTTCCCTGGGGGTCGTCCTCCCTTGGGACGCTGGAGGCATGAAGGTAGGCCTATCTCTGTGGCCAAGACTTCGGGAGAGGAGTGCAAGGTGCTTTATGATATTCCTCAAAGGCCCCCTCTCAGGCCGAAGGTTCCAATATCTATTGTTACAAGTATGGAAAAGAGATCTTGGATTGATGTGTGTGCTGATCGTCGGGTTTATGGGTCAGGCCTGGCAATGTCCTTAGTGCCTCCTCTTATCAACGAGGAGGGCTCACCCCGAGCGAGGATCTCTGGGACATTGGTTAAGCGAGGGGTGGAGCAGTGGAAACATACTCTGGTGGGGTATGTGTTAGGCGATACTCCTTATTACGGTCAAATTGTGGCGTGGATGGAGCGTCTCTGGAGACTTAAGAAGAAGGTGCAGGTTTATTCAAAGGATAACGGATTCTTCTATTTCCGATTCGAATCATCTGAGGAATGTGATAGGATTCTTCGAGGGGGTCCTTGGCTGTTTGACGGAAGGTTAGTTGTGCTGAAAAAGTGGACCCTGAATCTTCGCCATGACAGAGATATTCTCACTTCGGTTCCTGTTTGGGTTCAACTTCATGGACTTCCCTTATACTTATGGAATTTGGAGAGTCTAAATATCATCGCCTCTGTAATTGGCACTCCCATGTGCTTGGATAGGGCGACTGCAAATTTGGAGAGGATAACTTATGCGAGGTGCCTAGTGGAGGTAGATGCTATGTTACCCCTGCGTAAGTCTGTTGAAGTGGAATTAGATGGGGGGAATTATAACTATTGCAGCTTCATTTGAAGGAGAACCCCCGAGATGCAGCAAATGTGTCTGCTTTGGCCACACAGATGCCTAGTGCCCTTCAACGGGTGAGCCCCCTTCAATCCAAGAAGATGGCGGGAATGTAGAACCGATGGTGAGTTGTCAAGAGGATATGACACAATTTGAGCCTACTGTTGCGACTGTGACGGGGGTTACTCAGGGAGTCTCTGATGGGAGAGCTAATCTTGCGAACAATCCGTCGGAGGGAGATAACTCAGCACCTTTTCAGGAAGCTTCAGATGGGAGCAACCTGGGTCACAATGATGCGCCTGTTGGAGTCGTGACTGCTTCTATCCCGATCGCTGAGGTGGTGTGTACCCAGGGTCAAACGGCAGTGCCTGTTGGAGGTAATTCTACTCTAAATCCGGTTGCTGAAGGGGACAGCCCTGTTGGTCAAAGTGCTTCACCTGGTGTTCAATTGAGGGAGGGAGTAGGGGCTCTTCCGGATGCGTCAGCTCAGGAGGAATCCTGTGATGCGGATTCGTGGGGGGGCTCTTCGGTTGTGCAAGATATACCTGAGGAGGTCTTAAGGGCAGAGGACTTTGGCCGCATAATCCAGCCGCTTCCTGAACTGTTGGAGAACCCGTTGGTCGGGGATGTTGATGAGATCCCTCCTGTGTTGACGGTTGACAACCCTAACTGGGTGGCGGAGGAGCTCAACTTTGAGAAGGCTGAGGAAGTCAAGAAGGTGAAAAATAAGGCTGAATGCCATACTGAATATTGTGCGAGGCGTAGCGCCAAGATTCAGAGTAGCATTCCAAAGAACCCGGTTAGCTAATGACGGTATTCATTTGGAATACGAGGGGTTTGAATAACCCTGTTCGTCGTCGTGATCTTCAAGACAGGCTGACTACTATAAAACCATCGGTTATCATTCTTCTGGAGACGAAGATGAGGTCGTTATCGAGCATTAACAACTCTGTGCTTCCCAAAAAGTGGGATTCTTTCCACAACATGGACATTGCTTCTGGTGGTAGAATTGTGATGGCATTGGACCCATTGGTTTGGAAGGCTTCCGTTGTATCTTCTTCGGATCAACACATCACAATTTCATGTACCAACTATGGTGGCCTATCTTGTGCTATAACCGGAGTGTATGGCCGAAATACTATGGGGGAACAAAAGGACTTATGGAATTCTCTGAAGTGTGATGCTGCTGCTGTGAATAAAGGAGGTTGGATGGTTTGTGGGGATTTTAACAGTGTGCTTGCTACTGGGGACAAAATTGGGGGTAGGAGGCTGGATCAGAAAATGGTTTTTGACTTTAATGATTGTATTGCCACTTGCCAACTACTAGAGCTCAAGAGCACTGGATGCAAGTATAGCTGGTGTAATAATAGAGTGGGTACTGGCCGGATCTCTGCTCGGCTCGATAGGGTTTTTGTGAATGGCGTTTGGCTCAGCCTGCTTACTGACTCGTTCATGGAGTATTTGGACTCTCTTACTAGCGACCATTCGCCTATGGTTGTCAGACTACATCCTCAGGTATATTCTGATCCAAAGCCTTTTAAGTTCTTTAATTATTGGAGCAAATGCCCTGGGATTGCCGAAATTGTTGATGAAAACTGGGGTTACTATGTGGCCGGTTCCCCTATGTATTGTGTTTCCCAAAAGCTAAGGCGGCTGAGGCCTATAATCCGTAAGTGGGCTTCTAACTACAATGCTAGTAAGCTGGTAAATCTGGCCCGTTCAAAACTGGAAGCTATTAAGAAGAACCCCCAGTTGTTATCTGAGGCATCTATCCAATCTCATGAGCAAGCTGTGATGAAGGAGTTGGTTAGTGCAATGAGTCTGGAAGAGGACATGCTCCGACAGAAGAGTAGACAAGATTGGATCTCCCTGGGAGATCGTAATACTAAATTCTTTTATCACGCCATGAAGTCAAGAGAAAGCCACAACAGTTTGTCTCATTTGGTGGATTCTCAGGGGCAGCAATCTAGCTCTATAGATGTGTTGAAGAAGGAGGCTATTGAATTCTATAAGGGTTTATATCACCAAGATCACTATGACACTTCGTTCCAGCCTATTACCCCCAAACGAATTCTGATCGTGGAAGCCTCCGCCTGGCTGATCAGGAGGATCTCTACTGATGAGATCAAGAATGTGGTATTTCAGATGAACCCCGATAAGGCACCTGGGCCTGATGGATTTAATGCACATTTTTTTCAGTGATACTGGTACCGGATTGGTAATAATGTATCTTTGGCAGTAAAATCTTTCTTTGCATCGAGCTCCCTTCTAAGGCATGTAAACCACACCCATCTTACGCTTGTTCCTAAGAATTCTAATGCTACCGCCTTAGGTGACTATAGACCTATCGCTTGCTGCAATGTCTTATATAAAATTATCAGTAAGATTATCTGCAATAGGCTAAGGGTGGTGATACATGAACTAATCTCCCCTAACCAGGCGGCCTTCCTTAAAGGGAGGCTGTTATCGGATAGCTCCCTTATTGCTCACGAGCAGATAAGAGATTTCAGTAACCCTATGGGGGGAAGGGCATGCATAAAACTTGACTTGCAGAAAGCGTTTGATTCAGTTAATAGGGAGTTTATACTATACTTTATGGGTCAGATGGGGTTCCCAAATATTTTTATAAGCTGGATCAGTGAATGTATTACCTCGCCTACTTTCTCTGTTATGGTAAAGGGCTCTCCAGTAGGTCATTTTGAAGGCAACAGGGGGATTAGGCAAGGTGATCCTCTATCGCCTTATCTGTTCGTTATTGCTATGGAAGCTTTCTCTATACTAATGTCCAAAGCACTAGGAAGTGGTGCTCTCTAGCCCATGAAATGCTCGGGCACCATTTCACATCTTCTGTTTGCAGACGACCTCCTAGTGTTTTGCAGAGCTAATCTAAAATCATTCAGGTGCATCAAGTCTCTGCTGCTAGAATTCAGGAAATTTACTGGGTTGCAAGTTAATTGGGAGAAGAGTACTGCTATATTTAGTAAGGGTGCCAAGAACAGGACTATTCTTGCGGATTGCTTGGGTATCAATATTTCCTCTACTATAACAACTTATTTGGGCCTTCCGTTATCGGCTAAATACCCTAAAGCACCGATGTACGGTAGATTGGTGGATAAATGTAAGAAGCGGCTGATGGGATGGTCATCATCTATGTTATCTATTGCTGGGCGGATTGAGCTAGTTAAATCGGTCATTTATGGAATGGTGGCGTTTTGGATGCAAGCCTATCATATGCCATACACTGTTGTGCGAGATATTTCAACTCTTTGCAAACGGTTCATTATGGGCCCCTCTCGTGCATGGTCATGGAGGGATATGTGTTCCCCCAAGTCGGAAGGAGGAGTGGGCATTCGTTTATGGGAGGATCTCAATGTGGCTTCTGGGGTTAGGCTGACGTGGAGATTTCTTACCTCTAAGAGCTTATGGGCAAAGCAAATGAAAACAAAATATAGCGGGGCTGAAGAGTTCTATGCGACAAATGGGTTAGTGATTCAATCTGGCACCTGGAAACATATGGTGAATTGTAGAAAGGCTTCTAGTAACCTCATCAGGAGAGTGGTTAAAGATGGGCGGACCACGCTATTCTGGCACGACTTTTGGCTTGATTGTGGTCCTCTTAAGAATCTGGTTGCAGTATCTCCAGACCATTCTATGAAGCGGGTGAGCGAGTACTGGGTCCAAGGGGCGTGGGTGGATGATCCGGCCCTTAGTAACATTCGGCAGTTCCTTGCTCAGGTGGCCGTAACTCATGGATCTGATACATGGGCCTGGGCACCTGCTATTGCTAGCCGCGGGCACTCCACAGGGAACAATGCTTCGGATGACCCATTCAATTTCAAAGAGGCATGGGAAGGGGTACGGGTGCGGGGAGATCCTTTCCGTTACCATAAGTTGGTTTGGTTCCTGGGACATATACCGAAATGGGCACTTACACTCCTTCGTGCATTCAGGGGTAAGCTTCTTACCAGAGATATTATTAGTAGATGGGGCTTAACCACACCAGTTAACTATGTACTTTGTGGTGATGACATCATGGAAGACATAAACCACCTATTCTTCTCTTATACCTACTCTAGTTACATTCTTAGAAGATCCCTGCTGAAGTTAAATGTCAAAGGCCACATTGGCACTTCCCTGGTGGACATTGCTGAATTTTATTTGATTAATTTTGGGGGAAAGGAGGTTTTGAGCAGATTAGCTAAAACTGCTCTCTCTTCCATGGTTTGGCACATCTGGCATGAGAGGAATAGTAGAGTGTTTGAAGGGAAGAGCAGAGGAAAAATGGAAATTTTTGAGGCTATTGCGGCGGATATCAGAGTTGCTATGCTTGGCCAGGACCCCTCTTCCTCGGCGGAGGAAGTTGCATTTGCAAATTGGGAGTTTAGAGATTTGGGCTAAGCCATTGTTTCTGATTTATTCTTTATTATTCTTTGTATATTTTCTTTTGTGGGGTGGGGCACCTTTAATTAAGAGTGACGGCTCTTGTGCCCTCTCCTCTTTTTATTGTTTCCCCATTCCTTCTGTTGTAAATCCTGTACTTCAATAAAGAGCTACTAACTTTCCTATATATATATATATATATATATATAAGTTAATGTGTTGCTTTATTGAATACCTGAATGTACAAAGAATACAAGTGCTACCTAGAGGAAGGCGGAGAATGTTAGAGAGAGGATAGGGCACAAGCGCCGTCACTCTCTACTAACAAACTCTCCTCCCCCTTCTCAGCCAAAACAAAACAAAAAATAATATAGTATCGCCCGTTATCTCGGAAATCCCAGTTTTCCATCACACTAATCGCCTCCTGCTCTTTTGTATCTTGGTCTCTGAATGCAATGCTCATATCAGCCGCTATGTCCTCAAATAAGAGAGTTTTCGGCTTTTAATGCCTTCAAAGACTCTCCTATTCTTCTCTCTCTCTCTCTCTCTCTCTCTCTCTCTCTCTCTCTCTCTCTCTCTCTCTCTCTCTCTCTCTCTCTCTCTCTCCCCCCCCCCCCCCCCCCCATATGTGCCATACAATCGTACTCAAGGCAGTTTTTGCAAGGAGACTTAAGGTATTCTTCTGGTTGAAGTGAGAAAGATAGTAGTCACTAACTTTATTAAGTACCGGATCTATGGGTTTTGATACACCCAATTTTAGGAGCCTTCTTCTCAATAAGTAGCTCGTATAGGGGCATTCAAAATAAATATGATTGATGCTCTCTTCGGTCCTAGAATCACATAAAACACATTAAGTAGGGCAAGAAATACCCCACTTAATCAGCATATCCCTAGTCAATAACTTCCCATGGAAAGCTCGAAGAAGGGTGAGAGACATTTTGGGGATATGATTTTTGTGCCAGATTATTTTGTAATAAGGAAATGACGTACCCCTTGTTCACGTGCCTTCTCAGGCATCCTTGAAGCAGAATGCCAAACCTGGCGCCCACTCTCATATATCTGGCTGCTGATCTAAGTTGATTTGTGGTAACAAAGTCTGAATCTGATGTATCTCCGATTGCTCAACCCACCCATCTGGAGTCCAATAATCCCGCACTTTCTGGTGCAGCATCCCGAGGAACTTCATATAAATCACTAAGGGGTCCACACTGAAGTCAATTATCATGCCAAAATAGTGTTGATCGCCCATCTCTAACTTGCCTCTTTATCAATGTTTTGGAGAATTTTCTGCATTTTAGAATGAATTTCCATATGCCAGATTGAGTTGGTTTTCCTGTAGCCATAAAGAATTTATCGATGTCCCTGTAGTTGCATCTCATATAATTTGCCCACAATCCCTCCGTAGACAACATCTGCCATGTCAGTCTGACCCCAGCAGCTGAGTTCAAATCTGAAAATAGTCTCATGCCAACCCCCCTCCTCCTTGGGGGTGCAAATATCCTTCCAGGCCCAAATATTAGAGGTACCCCAGATGAACTTCCTGCATACTGAAGTTATATTTCGCAAAACAGACTTTGGGAATCGGAAAACTTGCATCCAGAAAGAAACCATACCATAAATTACCGTTCTGACAAGTTCTATGTGCCTCGAAGTGGATAGCATAGATGACGTCCAACCCATAAGCCTCTTCCTGCACTTGTTAATCAACCTTGCATACATAGTTGGCTTGGGATATTTGGTGGAAAGCGGTAGGTCGAGATATGTAGAAATTGATGTACCCAGTCTGATCCCCAACAAGTTAGCTAGGCTTGTTGGATTCTTCGCTCCTTTGCTGAAAATGGAAGTGCTATTTCCCAATTTACTTGAAGCCCTGTAAATTTATACAAATCTGCTAGTAGTAATTTGAGCCCATCAAAAGAATGAGAATTCACCTTGCATGAATATATATATATATATATATATATATATATATATATATATATATATATATATATATATATATATATATATATATCTCTCTCTCTCTCTCTCTCTCTCTCTCTCTCTCTCTCTCTCTCTCGCGTAAGTTGTGTAATTCACTCATGAGAAATACATGTTTCCTATGATTCATTTTGAGCAATGTGTATTTGATTTGAAATTCTATCATACGAATTGATTGTATATATGATTAGCATTAAAATATGCTTAGTTAAGATATTTGTAGCTGTCATCTAGCTTGAGGATACGTATAAAAATTCTATTAGATTCAACCCAAGCTCTCTGATGTTAACCAGACGCCTGGTGTAATGGAAGCAGATGTCTGACATATCAGACATATCAGTTGCTCAGAAATTTTAGTCTGACCAGATGTCTGATGATATCAAACCAGCACTTGACCCTTTGTTCAGACACCTGATCATTGAACTCCAGATGCCTGGTAATAGAAATGTCAGTCTGGCGAATTTTTCCTAAGAGCAATCATCTTCTGACTGAGCTCAATCTATCGTTTGATGTTGACCTACCAGACGTCTGGACAGTTCATCATGCACATGATTAGTCTTCTACAGATGCCTGATAATCGTAGCTTCTAATTCTCATTCGACTCATTCTCTCAACCAGACGTCTGATGCACTTGATCCAGACGCCTAGTGCAGTATAATCATTTCATCACAATTAATCTCTAGACGTCTGGCTGCTTCACTTCAAACGTCTATCGAAATCTCCTAAGTTAAATCAAACAATTGATCCAACGACTGATATTTAATGACCGATCGTTATAAACGCCGATTCACTCGATTAGGACTTAAATGAAATATTTTCCTTCGTCTAACTCTCCGTCTGCCCCTATCCAAACTAGATCTCCCTTCACTATCCTCAAGATTGTTCGATCTCCTATGGCTCCTAGGAATCTAATTGGTAAATGAAAAGCTCGTTCTCCATCTCCTTCTGCCGAACATCCTCGGATTATTACCAGGAGAAATCGGACTAAGAGGAGGATCGCTCCTGATGCATCGCATCAAATGATTCTCACCACAGATCGATCATGAGCTCAACTATCTTCTTCCACACAGCCACAATCTCAAGATCTATATTTGACTCAGAAGGCAATCCCTCTTACTGTCTGTCGTAATCAAGAGTGTCAGACACGCTACGTCAATCTTCTCTCTGCTAAGTTTACCCTAGAGAGATGCATCACATTCTCTCACTTCTCTGGATTATTAGAAGTCTTTGGGAATGCTGGGTAATTGGAGATTTTGCGAGACACCAAGACCACATTCTTTTATCCAAATCAGGTTCAATTCTTTTATGCAAATCATAGTAAGGATGAGATCTGTTGCCTAAACACTGTGGTTCAAGGTGTCCCCATTGTTCTCACGGCTAAGTTGTTAAGAGCAATTCTCCATATTCCTTCTACTGACCAACTCCTGAGTGACATCGAGATTGACATGTCAAACCACGGCATTATGTCGATGATTTTCACAGTGATTCCACAAAGTCTCTCCTCATCCTTCAAGCCCAGTGACCTCAGTCCCCTAGGTTGGATAACAATCAAATCCAACCTACTCCCTAAGACACGATCAGCTGATTACTTATCAGATGAGTATCACAGAGCTCTTTATGCTCTTCTTGGAGGGATCTAGGTAAATTGGGCACATGTCATACTTGATCGGATGTTGGATATCTCATCTCATCTATCCTACCATTTTGACCCATGTATTCACCCATTTTAGGGTTCACGTCCCTCTTAGTGAGCGTACTCGTCCAAGGCCCCCATTACTGATACTATTGAGAAGAAATCCAAGGAAGCATTAAGAGTTGCAGCATCTAAAGCTGTTGGTGCTTCCACCTCAGTTGGTCAATCTACATCTATTGATCCTCTAGCTGATTCACCTCATCAGGAGCCCATCCCTACTGATATCCCATCTTTTTCAGCTCATCCTCACATATCAGAGGATTATCTAGATGTCATCAATGCTCAAATTGATAGCCTTGGAGATATGTTCTCTAGCCTGGCTTCTGTTGTGTCTATGTTTTCCATGTTTTTACCATGCATTCCCATGTTGTTTCGATCGTCCAAATCCATATTTTCGTATTTTATCGTGCTTTTCTCGATATTCTTGATTCTTTCGATGTTTTATGTGTTTTCAGGGAATTCGACGCGATTCAGAGCGATATAGGTTCTGGACACATCATTAACGTCAAAGCTCGCGTCCCCTTGCCATACGACCCAAGTAGGACAAAGAAGCAAAGGAGAGGAGTAGAAGAAGAGAGAAGAAGAGATGAGGAGTAAATAAATGAGAATGGAGAAGAGAGAGAGCTAATGCCAGATTGCTCGGCCGAGCGCAAGATGCGCTTAGCCGAGCTGTGACACGCCAACATCCTTCTTCGGGGCGCTCGGTCGAGCGACATGCTTGCTCGACCGAGCTAGCCGTCAGAGGAGCCCAATAAATGCAAGAATTCGGCTCTGGATTTTTTGGAGCTTAATTTGCTCGACCGAGCGACATGACGCTCGGGCGAGCGACTCAACTCGCTCGCCCGAGTGGCCCCTTCTCGAGCACCAAGCGGAGCACTATACAAGGCACCGCTCAGCCGAGCAAGCACTACGCTCGGCCGAGCGGTAGGTCGGCAGACTTCTATTTGACTGAAAATTATGGGTTTCGGGTTGGTTTTCTTGTAAAACCCAAACCCAAACTATTTTGTATAAATAGTGAACGTTTTTTCGAGTAGGTTAAGCTGGATTTTGCTTTAGCTAAACCCTTAGAGCTATTTTGGGAGATCTCTTTTGGTAATCTCTTTTGCAATCTATTTCATTGTTTGTTGTTGGATTTCCTTGATTTCCTTACCATTGCTCTTTTTTTTCTCTTGCTCTCTTTATTGAAATTAATTTCATGCAATTTGACCAGTTAGATATGCATATCTCTATTGCTACCGTATGTAGAGCTTTTGTCAAGCTAGAGTAGTGTATATCTAGGGCTTAGGGACGATCCCTAGGATCCTAGGGATCAAATGTTAAGTTAGATCCCCATTGGATCAATCTAGGGTTGCCCTAGGGAGGTTTGAACAAGGGTTTTAGGTGATGGCCTTAGGATTAGTGTATCGCGAAGGTGGCTCTGTATCCTGGGGAGACTCCCCACGAATCTGATTTAGGCTTAGCGGTCGTCTCTAGGGCTCGTGAATACGAGAGTGACGCGAGAGCCGAGGTGACCACTAATCCCCAATCCGCTAGTCGGTGACTGCGAGAGCACACCGAATGCTAGAACCAACCATAGGATAGCATCGCACTCCTTAGATCACGAGAGTGAATGTGGATCTGCGAGGCAGGACCAAGTGTCAAGCTTAATGCATGCATTCCCATGTGAAGCCGACTGCAAGAGCACGGTTTCGTATAGGGATGCGTTAGACAAGTAGGAAGAACAAAAGTTAAGTACTCATTCTCATCTACGAATGTGACACTCCTACCATACTCCATCGTCCGACGTAGGGCCATTTGACCTAGCATCCTTGATCAAAAGGCCTAGCGGGGAATCCCGAAAGCCTTAGATGTTTAATTTCTAGTCAACTGTTGATTTCCACAATCAACCAATTAATCACTCGAGGCAACCCCCGACCACATACTTTCCTCCTTCCATATAAAGCTAAGCATTAAACGGTCACCTCCCTGAGTTCGACAATCTTTCTATACTATAGCGCACTGTGCACTTGCGGTGATTCGAGTCCCCGTGGTGCAAACCCGAGGACCGAACAAGTTTTTGGCGCCGTTGCCTGGGAGGCAATGGTTTGCTTTAGCTTTTCGTTGGAGAGTGTTGGTTTCATCCACACTTAACACCCCACCACTTTTTTTTATTTTTTTTATTTTTGTTTTTTTGTTTTTTTTGTCCTCTTATTACTATCTTTTCTCTTTCTGCTAACGAGTTCCATGATTTTCTTGAGTGCTTCTATTTTGCATGCTGACACGTTCTCAGGGAGGAGAAGATCTCTTGCCCTTGGATCCTGAGATAGAGACGACTGCAAGGAGACTTGCAGCAGATAGAAGGCGAAGAGTAACGATGGCTGAGCCTCCCATAGGACCACATCCTCTCATTCCACCAGAACTGATCTGGGACTTCATGAGGCATGGCACTTCCTTGGCTTCCTCTGTGACAATACCGTCGATCCGAGAGGGGAACTTCGAGCTAAAGACAGGGTTCATCCTGCTGGTGCAACAGGACTGCTTCCACAGGCTCTTACATGAGAACCCCAGTCGCCATGTGGAGGCGTTCTTGGCGAAGTGCTCCACATTCCAAATGCAAGGGCTCAATGATGATGCGATCAGGTTGCGGCTTTTTCCCTTCACCTTGAAGGATAAGGCCCATTATTGGCTGGCGTCCTAAGCACCCGGTACCTTCATGACATGGGAGAAACTAGTGGAGGCCTTCATCACCAAATACTTCCCCCCTTCGAAGATGATGTGTCTTCGGAACCAAATCACCAATTTCAAGCAAGGGGGCCAGGAGTCTTTGTATGAGGCCTGGGAATGATACAAGGACCTCCAGCATCAGTGTCCGAACCATCACATCACCACGTGGGACTTGGTCTTATCTTTCTATAATGGAATGCGTTTGGACACAAGGATGATAGTTGATGCTACAACAAATGGGGCCATAATGGGGAAAAAGCCAGCTGAAGCTATGAGAATCCTTGAGGCCATGGCAGCCAACAACCAACATTGGGGGGACGACAGGTCTACTCTGACTATTGCCAAGGCCCCAGGAGGAGGCCGATATGAAGTCAGCGAGGCGGCCAACTTTGATGGCTGTCTCGAATCCCTTACATAGCAGATGGCCAGATTGGAGCACCGACTTGACACTAGGCCCAGCACACCCCCCAACACATATGCCACTTACAAGAGGTGCATGGATCAGGGACCTAATGGGAGGACCTACTCTTACCAGGCACCTCCTGCAACAACAGAGGAGGCCAACTACACCTCCGATGACAGAGGAGGAAACTGAGGAGCCTATGGAAACCCGTCCTGCAGAAACCACCCTAGTTTCTAGTACGGGAATAGTAGCAAAGTGCAGCAGCAGCCCCATCAGCAACAGAAGTATCAGCAGCAGCAGCAGATACAGCAGTATCAGCAGCAGCATTATCAGCCACAGCAGCAGCAGTCTGGGCAGAGACAGTATGCCCCCTATAGACCACTAGGGTATCAGCCGCAGCTAGCTTTGCATGCTCCTCCTCCAGCTTAGCAGAAATCTTCCTTGGAGGCCACCTTGGAGAGATTCATCGAGGAGCAAGCAAAGCTCAATCTAGACCATGCGGCCCACAACAAGGAACTTTCCACCCCGGTTGATCAGTTGAAGGAGCAGATAAGTCAGATGGCGTGGTCCCAAGGCATGCTCCCCGCTCAATCAGAGAAGAACCCTAGGGAGAGCGGCTGTTGTAATGACCCGCTCCCTGGGATACCCAAAGCGCGAGTATTACGAAAGGAGGAAGAAGGAAATACCATACAACTATACTAGCAGGTCCACTGTGCACTGCTGAAAAGTACACGTAATGTTCCGCCAATAAAAATACAACACAAGAGTACAATTGAAAAATAAAACATCATTAATATACATATACTAGTCATAACCCGTGCCAGTGGGCACGGTTCATTTAAGGTTTTCCCCCACGAAATCTCTTTTCCCCAAATTTTTTTTAATAACAACAAATTATCGTCAAAATATTTATCGGCGCAGGCACCTTCGTCACGGAACAACAAATTCGGCGCGGGCACCATTAGCAGGGAACAACAAATTCGGCGTAAAACAACAAATTCGACGCGGAACAACAAATTAGCGTAAAAAATTTAGCGACACGGGTGACTTTGGCGTGCATGCCTTCGATGCAGATCAACAAATTCGGCGCGGGCGCCTTCGGTGCGAAAAAACAAATTCGGCGTAGAACAACAAATTCAGCGCGGAACAACAAATTCGGCGTAGAATAATAAATTCGACGCGGGTAGCGTAAAAATATTTAGCGATACGGGTGCCTTCGATATGGAACAACAAAGTAGGCATAGGCACCATCGGCACAGAACAACAAATTAGCGTAAAAAATTTAGCGGGCGCATTCGACGCGGAAAAATAAATTAGCGTAAAAAAATTTAATTTAGCAGGCGCCTTCGGCGCAGAACAACAAATTAGCGTAAAAAAATTGTGGGCGCCTCCAGCGACGTTTTTTTTATACACTGTTCTCTACACAATGTAATTAATCAAAAACACTAAGAAGTTCTCTGCACGATTGTTTTGTTGATGTCGTTAATCACAGTCACACACATGTATGTTCCCTTGCACACCATTAATCACCCTACGAAACCGAGAATAGTAAGCATGTCTCCTTGGAACTTGAAGGAATAGTGACTGGTAGTTTCCCATTCAACGTTATTGAATTAAATCACAACTCATCACAAATTTCAAAATATTCATATATTTCTAAACTATTGAGTTTAATCATGTCTCGTTGGAACTAGATGGTTTACTAGATGGTTTGCTTAACGAATATCACACAC
The DNA here is from genome assembly GCA_030789695.1 of Scilla litardierei. Classification (NCBI taxonomy): domain Eukaryota; kingdom Viridiplantae; phylum Streptophyta; class Magnoliopsida; order Asparagales; family Asparagaceae; genus Scilla; species Scilla litardierei. Next base: position 83,863,362 of record CM061132.1, on the reverse strand, counting down.
ACAAATATTAAATTAACCATAGAAACCCAAACACTTCAGCCTGTGGGACCCACAACATCTCGACCCGATAAAATATTGTTGTTTGGGCCATTTCATATCATGATTGCATCAACAATCAATTTACGCTTATGTATTTTCGTTGGGATTGTATTTTGATTGAATATATCATTAATGAGTCTCTTTATAGTTGCTATTAATATCTAATAACACAATATGAGTGTCCGAATCCATTATATCCTAATCCATCTGTAATCAGTAATCAATTGGGTCGCTGATTTATCAGTGGAGAGCCCCTCATTGCTCTGGTTCTAGTTATGTGTGTAAACTGTTGCCCCAATAATAATGTAATGGGATCCCATACAATGATGATGATGAATAGATGGATGGGTGGGTGGGTCCACTTATTAGTAAAGTTAGTTGTTTTCTCTGGTGCTCACCCTAATGGTTGAATTACTCGGCTGTCTTAGTGGAGTCCCGGGTTCAAATCCCACTATCATTATCCTCTTTTAGTTTTCTTTCTTTTCCAGCTTTTAGGGCTCCGATGTATAGTGTCATCGTGGCACCCCCAAAGTTTTTCTCGACTATTCCCATCTTTTTTCAGGCACCAACATACTCCGACAGCGCAACTTTTGCTACCACTGAGCCAAATCTTAATGACAATGTATTTATTAATAACTTTTAACAACATAGGCAAGAGAAAGATTGGCACATATGCATCACATAACTGCATACTGTCTCCTGCCCTTTGCAAAGAACATAGAACTTCATGTGTCAAATGCCCACTCACTAATTGCATATGCTAATGCTCTTTATCATAACTCTCTCTATCTTTTCTCAATCTGTTAGCTGACTAACATAGATCCATCCACATCACAATTGATTCTGTTCTCCTAACGGCTGCCGGCATTATCAATGAATACTTTTGAAAATTGCAAATGGTTACCATTAGCCCTCTTACATAAGAATAATCCAAGCTGTTTACGGTAAATGGATGACTGGCAGATGAATATGCATGAACTGACATGAAACCTAAATACAATAAATACTTTTCATAATGTCAATGAGATTTTACACAGCAATTCAATTTGCAAAAGTGAGAGCTCAGAAGAGGCCATTTGAGCAACACCGCCGTCCAATGGTTTCTATTGGTTTTCATTGGGGGGAAGCCAAGTCAATTTCTGTGCACTTGCCGCTAAAAGGTGAAAATAACCATGCTCTCGATTCTCTGGCCTAAGCCAAACTCCAAGAGATGAAAGTCCACCTGTTGATCAATTAGGACATGATTTGCATATTGTAATCATCCCCCAGCGTTTAAATTTATAATTAAACAGTAAGTTTAAGTGCATGATAAATGATAGGGGGATCACCAAGAGTACATGAAGCCAAATTCAAAATGAATTGCAGACGTATATCCATACAGTTTCAAAATTTACATGTTACATGAGTAATCCGTGTGTGCTTGGAGCTAGGCACATTGCGCATCAGCAAAATGCATGCAACGTGAGCTTCCTAATTCCTAAAAATCAAAAATAAAATGGAACGTGTTTTTAAATGAAAAATGATTTATGGTAAAATCTGGAAGCACACATCAAAAATCCAATTGAAACCAATATCAACTGGAAACATCATGCCTTAATAAGGGTCATCAGTTTGGGGTCGCAATTAGCACAGGGCCTATGCATGCAAATAAAGTGTGCCTAGTGCTATATACCAGATAATTGACCTTGCGCATCCTTAACCTTGCACAGTTCACTGATGATGTCCCACATATTCATTCTATCCATTGGCAGTTCATTCAAGCATTGGATGCCGATTCTAAACACTGAAGCCATACATCCATTGTTCTTACGGTATTAGTATTCCGAGCATTGTCACTTGCTTTTCTGTCTTCCTCTTGGAGTAAATGAGCATCCACAATATCTATGACTCGTTCAGGAAAGGCCAACACCACAAATTCTTGAAGGCTTCGACCTCCATTGGACATATCATCTGTAGGTCTCTTTGCAGCGAACATTTTCAGCAGAAGAATGTGCACCTGGTTGAAACTTTATTTCCCGTTCCGTATTCTGTTTTTGTTTCCATTTAAATGATGCAAAGTTAAAATGTGCACCTGGTGCTAAACTACAATACATTTTTCCAACAGATAGTAATAAAGGAAAATTCAGAATATCATGCAGAAAATTGAAGTGATTAATAAGAAAAAACACCATGGAATATCCTAATGTATCATCCATGTGCTTTCTTTGGATTTCTCAGCATTTAATAAGTTGGCATCACATAGATTGAAGGCTTTTTCCTTGATGCAACAACATGTTTAAAATGTCATAGATTGAAGGCTTTTTCCTTGATGCAACATCGTGTTTAAAATGTGCAGAGATATTCAAAGTGATACAAAGATGGCTAGCATAGTATGTAAATATATCAATATTAAAGATTCTATCAAGGAAATGTATTTTAATGTGTATCTAAGGACTGTCTTTGTGGAAAATCAAGAATAAAGATTCTTGATTCTAGAAAATGTTGCATATGAAAACATGGAAATTTATGCAAGTCTCACAAATCATATTAAGAGAATGCTTGAGTATCAAAGCATAGTCAAGAGAAACAATTGAACCTTTACTCACCATAAAAGACACGTCCTTTAAATGGCAAACACCAATGTCAATGAGATCCTTCATCTGCCCAGGTGTCCCAATAACAATGTCCTGTGAAGTATAACAGAAACTAACCATCAGATGCTATAAAAATGTATTTCAGCAGCAAAATAGAAGGTCCCACGCTATGATCTAAATATGTTAAGCATCAGGTATTACGCATAATGGATGATGGGAATTTTTTACAAATATGTTGAGCATATAGATAATTGGCACTTGGGACATAGCTGGTAATATGTTAATAAATTTGCAACAATTAGCAGATATCATGTGTGCATCGAAGTCTTAAATAATTAAGAAATCATTATTATTATCTAAGCTAACACTAAAAATTTTGCAATCAAAGCTCAATTACATGAAAGTGCAACCATATGGATCAGATCTAAACAAAGAAACCCTAGCAGATATGAAACATATATAATCAGCGGAGACAAAATGCTTGCAGATATAAAGAAGACATCCCTCGATTGTTGGGGATGTACAGTTACACCGACACCATCTTTTGAGTAGTAGTCTGTGACATTCTTCTTCTCTCTTTGAGCTCCCAACTTCACTTTTGCTGCCAATCACAAAGGAAATAAATTACGTAAGGAATGCACTACTATCAAGTGAAATCAATTAAATTGCTGATTAGAGCAAACAAAATCTCTTTTCTTTTCTAATCTAGTGAAACAATTCGAACAACAACAAACCTAAGTTACCAAAGCTACTGGGCTTCTAACAAACTTATGTTCAGTGTACAATTTTCTAAACATTGGAACAATGGCTGTGGAAAGTGGTAAAATTGTCATGAACTGCTCATGGATTCGAGGATTTAGCAGTGTTTAAGTTGTGATGAAGCTCAAGTCATTTTACCACCGCCATCAGATCAAATTCAGGTCAACTGCTAACAAACACATATTCGTTTGGAGAACGGGTAAAATTGCAATGAACTGCTCACAGATTTGGGGCTTTAGCAGGATTTAAGTGGCAAAAAAGTGATAAAATAGAAAATAACAGAAACTATGCAAACTATGCAGATCAAATCATTTTAACAAACTATGATCTGTGCCCTCGGATTTGACATATGAGCTCAAGTCATTTTAACAAAATGCTCACAGATTTAACATATGAGGGCACAGTTCTAAATCTAAATGCTCACAGATTTAACTTATGAGCCCATGTCATTTTAACAAAATGCTCACAGATTTAACATATGAGGGCATGGTTCTAAATCTAAATGCTCACAGATTTGACATATGAGCCCAAGTCATTTTAACAAAATGCTCGCAGATTTAACATATGAGGGCACGATTCTTAATCTAAATGCTCACAACTATGCAGATGATGCTCACAGAAATCATGTATTAATGAACTGAAATCCATATGAAAATGCTCACAGATTTAACATATGAGGGCATGGTTCTAAATCTAAATGCTCACAGATTTGACATATGAGCCCAAGTCATTTTAACAAAATGCTCGCAGATTTAACATATGAGGGCACGGTTCTTAATCTAAATGCTCACAACTGTGCAGATGATGCTCACAGAAATCATGTATCAATGAATTGAAATCCATATGCATACACAACCAAGAGCAATGCCTGGCAATGAATGTCAAATGTCAATGAAAAGCATTAAGAAACCCACATGAATATCAAAATGCCTGTCAAAGAAATTTCATTCTGACTTCCCTACAGGCAGTCCACAGTGTAGAAAACTGTGGCTGGGATTTGATATAAGATGGTTTTAAAAGCACATACCAAAGTTAAGGTTTAAATGATAAATTGGAAGTTTACTGGGTTAAAAAGTTCAATCTGTTAGAAACCTCATACATGTACTATTTTATTACTGCAAATAATTGTGTGTGCTTAAGGAAAACAACCAATGGAAAAACAAAATCATAGATGTTTGTAAACAGAAACAATAAATATGTACTGATGTGCATGTTGCTAGTGCCACATTTCATTGACATTCATTTCTTAATGCTTGTAAAAAAAATACAGCAAATGATGATCCAAAGTCAATGCGATAGGATCCATCCTACAAAGTATAGAGCTGAGTAGAAAGACATGTTAAGGTGTCATCCAAGAATTATATAGCACTAATCTTGATTGATTACAAACAACATGCTTACCATCATTGCCTCTCAGACAACTCCAATATGTGGATCCTCTCCTTGCCTTATAACATTCACCAAGTTGTCCGACATTACCTAGCTGCCATCCCCTTCCCAACCTGTACACGGCACATATATATGGTATCAATCTTAAAGCATGCTTCCTTGAATTTTGGATTATTGCTGCAGCTCAGAAACATTAATCAAAACAATAGACTTGAAGCAAAATATATTTAATGCAGTAATATGCTAGTGTAACCCTATGACATGAAGGATAACACTACCGTAATTAATATTACCATAGTCTGGATGAACATCATGCATATATGCTCAAAATTCCAAAAAAAAATTGATGATTACATTAAGTTTATTGCATTTGTAGTAGAACTGTAGTTGGTATCTTTTAAACTTGAATGCAAAATTGCAATGCAAAAAATGGACTGGCTGTTTTCAGTCTGTAATTTGGTAACCAGATTCGTTACCCTGCAGAGTTAGTTATATGGTGATATCTCAAATAAATTTACCTTTTTCTTGTTAATTTAGAGGCAATTAGCTCACCACTTGAAAAATCTTTACATGGTACAAAATTGCTTTTTCTTCCAATGGAAAAAACTCAAGCGTTATTTTAATGAGCCTTAACCATAGCCTTCACACTTAAGAACACATTGAAGGAGCATACTACTTCAGGCAGATCTGGTCCAAGATGACTACATACGCCATTACCAGCTCACAGTATGTGCCTGGTCTGATCTCAAGGCTGAACACATCGTCACCCAACATGACCGACTTGCCTGCCTTTTTTGCGAGATACCTGGGCCATAACGTCCCTTGATTTGCTTCGAATCTTGCAGCTCCGCCTCCAAAAGCGGCCGCCGCCCATGAAAACCTCCACGTCAATGTCAATTTTTCAGATGCCGCCTCCCATGAAAAATCTCACGCATCAAGCAAGCGAGGCCAAAGTTGCTGGAGCTGATGGCGATCCCTTCTGTATGCTCCATGTGGATGCCGTCGATTGTGCTTAGCTCCGTGATGAAGGGCTTCGAGACTGGCCCATCTGCTCTCTCCTTCAATCTCCAGCGAAGTGTTGCAGCAACCCATTTACAAAATTTTGACAAAACCTCAATCCCAACCATTTGAAGAGTGTGGGTACCTCAATCCTTTATTTTTCTTCTTCTTGTTTTTTATCCCTTATTTTATCCCAATCGTGCGAGATAGAAGAACCGTTCATGCATGATGTTATATCAATATTATCAGGGTTATGACAACCATTTGAAGAGTGTGGGTGGCAGTCCCTAAAATTGAAGATTGAAGGGCATAGATTTGTTCAAAGGAGGAGCACACGGATCATAGAAAATTTGATGGGCTGAGATTTGTTCAAAGGATAAACACGCGGATTGCAGAGAGGTGAGATAGAGAGAGGTGGGTGACAGTCCCCAAAAATTGTCAGACGTTGGTATTCGTGTTCTGACGCAGTAATAATGTTTTTAAGCAACTTTGGTTTTTTTCAAACAATCTCCCTTCAAAATACAAACCATTTCTCCTCAAAATTTTCAACAAACACTAATCTTACCGTTCATTTCCTAAGATTTAATCCTAGCCGTCTTTCTATCAACCCCTTTGTCCTAGTCAGCTTGTCCTAGTCAGCTTGTCCTTGTCCTAGTGGGCACGGTTCAATTAAGATTTTCCCCCCGCGAAATTGTTGTTCCCCAAAAATCAGTATTCCCTCCAAAATTTTGTTGTTCCCCCAATATTCTCTTTCAAAAATTAAAATAACAATTTAGTGCACAAAAAATCGGACGTAATTCGGCACGAACGCCCCCGGCACGGGCGCCCCGGCACAGGCCAAACCACTTCATTTCCAACAGAAGTTTAGTATGTCCATACATATTCCACTTAGGGTAAAATTTTAAACGATTATACAACAAATCATTTATGTATGACCTTGGGCTTCTTCCCAGGCTAAACTTGGCCTTCCCCACTATATCCCGCCATGATTATTGCATCAGTGCCGAAAATTTGGATGACGCCAAGATAGCCCCTCAAGTCTCGTAATATTAAGCTCTCGCATGTGAGTGTACGATGATGTGATGGCATTTTGCCTAGTCGAGCCATCTTTGCAACTCTCTATCTCTCTTTCTTCCTTTCTTTCTATTTCTCCTCTTCATCTATCTATCCGTATATATACATAAGCACCCTCATCTTTTTAGAAGGTTGTCAAAAAGTTCGATTATTATTTGGTCTCCTATTAAATTAGTAATTTCCCGTCAAGGTTCGCGGATATGCCTACTTTCACTGGGATAAGGAAAATTGAGGGGGAAAATTTGTACTTTCTTTCTCCTGTTTTTGGATAAAAATTTATATTTGTAAAGAGAACTGAAACGAACTTAAACCAAATCCATGACTGAAAAAATATGCATACATGAATCATACAGGATTTGTATCACGATCCTAGATATCCAGAATGTAAGAGTCAACTTAAGCATCAACTAAGCACAATGACCAAATTTATTAGTAAATCATTCATTGAACATATTCATTTATCATACAGGAATCATTCATTCATTCTGATAAAATTTCACAACCCTGAGCCATGAACATTAAGAATTCCAGTTTCACGTTAAGAATTTCCTTCTAATGTGAAACTGGAACTAAATCCCCAACCGAATCAATATTTAACCGAATCAAACTGAAATAGAATCGTGAGGTGACCAAGAGGAGCAGTGCACGTCTTACTCGCGGCAAAGAAATTAACTACCAACCGACTACTCTTTCATCATGTGAATTTTAGTCTGCCTCAATTTATTGCATATATGATTCGCTGGCATCACCATCCAAGCATAATGGCATTAGCAGGTGCAAAGATAAGGATTGACGAAACGTGTGAACCAAATAATTTTTGCATTTATTAACTACCAGAGAGTGGTCTAATATAAGTTGTTGCAGCCATTGAATGATAATCAAGGTACCATTGAATGAATCATATAGATAAGATGCTGATCAGCCTAATATTTTTCAGGTGCATGACAATGTAAACATGAATGCAAGAAGAAGTCAGTTTTTGCTCAACCTTTCTACGGAACAAATTATCACTAAGCCAAAGCACGAAACAGCTCACTAAGCCAAAGCATGATAATGTATTACCTCCATCTGTCACCGCAAGCATCACCAAATGGATGAAACAACATGAAAAGAAAAGTAAAAAAGAAAAGGTCAGATATACATATTATCAAGTTATCATAAATAAATTAAAAGATAAGTAAATACCTCCCAATACTTATGCAGATACAACTTCAAAGGCTCGATATATTCCTCAAACCCTCGCGTCGACATCGCCCACAGCAAATCGTCTTCCTCTTCTCCCTCTGACACTTATCACTCGCCCTAGATCAAGCATTCCCGATCTCATTTCACAATTTCAAAAAAACAAACAAACCAAACAAATAAAAATTTCAACAAATGAGAACTAACTCACTTGCTAGTAATGAAGCTGATGAACTCCGAAACACACTTATGAACCGTCTCCTTGGCGTCCTTCTTCATGATTCTGCTAATATTAGCGATCGGAAGAAACCGATCCTGCTCCCTCGCGCTGCGAGCGACCTCCTCGTGATCGCCGCTCTCGGGTCTGCCGATGCCTTCGCCGCTGTGGCTCGCTGGTGGTTCTGCCATCGAAAAAAGCTCCGAACACCTAGATCCATGTCAAAAACGGCCCGATCTAAGAAAAAGCGGAAACTCTAGAACCCTCGATCTCTTCTCTTTTATTTCAATGAGGAACGCTTACCTTTGTTGGTGCTGTAAGAGATTTGACGGGGATTTATTTTTCTTTTCTTTTTTTTGGTTTGTTTTGTTTTGGAGAGCAGCGAAGAGAGATCGGACGCTGGAGACGATTGCTATCCTTAAAAGATTCTTGCTCTTCCCCATGTTACGAAATGAAAACAGGCCGAGTTAAAAGCCAAATGGGGACCCACGTTTCTCCAAGTGAAGTTAACTTTCATCTCAAAGCTTCATCTTAACCGTTCATTCCCTAAGTTTTAATCCTGGCCCTCTTTCTATCAACCTGTTTGTCCTAGTAAGCTTGTCTTAGTCATCCCTAGGATTCAAAAATCACTATCAAATGTATAATAGATTAAAAACAAAGTTCAATTACAATTTACATGTAACTCCCCAATGTACAATCCTCATATACAACATAAGAACCCACATCTCACTATGGTACAAGAACACACCAATCTCTCACACTCTCACAACTCTCAACTCCAATCAACTGAACTAATGGGACTCCAACTCCATGAACCAACCTGAAAAGTCAACGGGGGCACGTCACAGCGTGATCCAGTAGGAACATCTCATCTCCATATAGCATATTATTCAATGCAAGTGTAACTACCACATGACATAATATTCAATGATGTAATGTATGAAACATCAAGTAGCATGTCATACCATAATGAAATGAAACATAAAAGGGACATAGAGCTACATTATGTGGCATGGCATGGCCTATTGCAATTGACATAAAGGTAGACATAAAGAAGTGAATGTAATGGCGACTACAAAGTGAAGAATTGGATTAAGGCATAAGAATACAATCATGCATGAAAAGGTATTCAATGGCATCTACAAAGTGACAAATTACACTAAGGCAAAGGAATGCACATATTTAAAGGAAGGAACTACAACAAGCCAACAACTCCTACATAAAACCATGCCATAGGTGCCACCATAACGGAATTACACAAGCAACAACATGTACCAAGGCTACAAAAATAATGAGGGTTATCAATTTATATATTGGTTAGCATTTTGGAACCTGGGTAAATCGTAGGATGCTAAGGAGTCGGCCATCACCCAATGTGGGTGAAAAATGGTACCTCAACCAGCAACACGGGCACTGGAGGGGCATCTCGTAACTCCCTACCCGAATGGGGCAAGGTATGTGAGTGAGATAAATCTCAGGTTTTTAGTGGAAAATGGAGAAAACCATTAGTTACCAGACATGGTGCAACACGAGTACACCATCGGCCTCTCTAACCCTCTCAAACTCCCCCTTCCGGGAGTGACATATCGGGTGAGAAATATAACTTCTGTCCGCTCCTTAACTCCTATAGTTTACAATTGTTTCACCCAAACCCTGTGTCACCCTCATTTAAGAGGACTTAATCATTTATTAAAATTTCAATTAAAAATTAACGTGTAACAAAATGAATCACATAATAACCACCATTTTCACCTCCTCTCATTCCAACTCATAACTTTTCCAACCACAACATTGTCCCCATAGTTCTCATTTCCAACACATATAATTTCTACAACCATAGTTCTCATAGCCAAATTATGCAAAATATTACTCTCTTTACATACTCAACTACATGTATGCATTTTCACAACACTAGGATGGCATCATGACAAATCAGTAGTCCAGTAGAAATCAACATGAAACTTAATGCAAGACAACAACTTGATAGTATGTTGATTTAATTCATAACATGAAAAGAATTGCATACCCATGAATAGAGTTAATCTCTTTAATTGAAACAACATGAACCCAATAGCATGATAACAACTAGATAAATCTTGATAGTATATTGATTTAATTTCATAGCATGAAAAGAATGCATATTCATAAAAAAAATCTAACCTCTTTAACATACTTGGATGAAATTAGAATAACACAGTATATGGAGGGGGTTTCCTACTTGATATAAAGCAATCCCATAATGAGATACCATCCATGCTACAACACTACTAATTAGCCATGTTATGGAATGAGACAACAAGCATGGCTTGAATGAGACTCTTGCATGCACAAATAGTAACTTTTATGGCATATACCAACTTTAACTGCAGATTGTTACAATTCTAATCAGAACTGGGCTTGGGCTTCTAAATAAAAGTTGTAGGTACACAGCTTATGAGTTCAGATATCAATTTTTATGACGTTTTGATGAGTATTCTATTTAATACAGAATTTACTACAATGTATACAAATGCTGGAAAGTATAACAGAAACTGTCCTGACTTGAGGACCAGATTACTCCTAAATTCTGACAGATTCAAAAAACATGGATATCTACAAAGTTGTGGGACTTGGAGTCTTCTTTCCAACGAGACCAAGAACACACCATTTCATTAAGAATTGAGAGACCGATCACTGTTTCCGTGAAAGATGTTCAGGTTGAGGAAAAACAGGCATGCTGAAATGGATGAATTTTTACCCCTATTTCTAATCTGAATTAGACAAGGTGTTCTACATGAAAGTTGAAGTTAAGAGTCCTATCCTTCAGCCATGAAATTTTCAAAGCATTCTCAATACTAATTTATGATATACAAGCCAAACAAATAGCATGTATTTCTGTCCAAAATCTCAACAACACCAAAGTAAGGAAGTAGTTTCATCAACCAAGCCTTAGCTTCTTCTCCAACCACAACATCTCACCCATATTCAAAATATGCAAGTAATTCTCTCTATTTTCATTCATGACTCAATATGAAACTAATAGACTACATATGAGCATTCCTACAAACACATGGTAGGCATAATGACCAAGTCATTAATTCAATTGAAACAACATGATTTACATGATGCTAACAGCAAGATGAAACAATATGAAGCTAATAGAAATGTAAAACAACATAACAACATAAACAACAAAGAACAACATGGAGCTAATAGAAGTTGTCATCTTGGTAGTATGTTGATTAACTTCACAACATAAAAAGAGATGCTTGTTCATAATTAAAGTTAGTCTCATGATTGGATGAAAATTGAATAAAAAACTATAAGGAGAGGGATTTCCTACCAAAAAATAAAGCATTCCTCCATGAAAATCCCCAAGTTTCCATCTTCTCCATGAATCCCGTTTTCCAATCTTCACCCCTCCAAAAGTCACCATCTAGCTCATGGAATCACCTCCCTTTAGCTCCAAACTCCCACACAACTACTAGCTACTCATCAAGACTCTAAATGAGAATGAAATGAGGTGTTTGGGATGGAAAAATAGGGAAATAGAGCCATGGATTTTTCGGCCCAGATCTGGATTTGCAGTTTGGGGAAGCTTTTGGCCATGGAAAGTTGAAGGAAAAGGGGAAAATGAAAGGGAAGAAGAAGGGTTTGAGTTAGGTTTTCATTCATCTCTTTTTCCTCTTTTTTGCTTTCTTTTTCCTCTCATTCTCCTCCATTTTTTTACAGATTTTTGGCAGAATTTTTTTGGTGCTGGTTTGGTTTCAGATTTTGTGGGAAAGGCGAAGAGAAGGAGATAGAGAAGAAGAGGGTTTAACGGCTAATAGGATGAGTCATAGGGTGAGTTGGCACATTCTCATTAAAACTCTCATCCTAATGACACATAGCCACACTCTTACACAAAACCCCCCTCCAAAACTCAAAATCCCATCCCATAGCTCATCCCCAACTTATACAAACAACCTCCTATTAATAACAATAGCAACAACATCAAATATCTATGCCATATACACAATAACCCTCCTAAAAAGGCATATTTACTAAACTAATTAATACATACACATACCACACACACACACACACACACACACACACACACACATATACATACATATACATATACATACACTACAAATGTCCAATACTCAATATATAATATACACTATCATATATACCAATTAGACCATTAGAATCATATATATGCATCACACAATACTATAAGAAAATAATGTAGGCATACAAGTTCATGTATCACACAATACTATATATACACACACAATCATCTATAAACAATATATATCACATCTTCACTAAATATATACACCCAAATCATTATAAATACATATATAAACGTACCCATCCATATCAATACAAGTATACACACAAACTAGTCACGCTCACACACAGACATTTTAAACACCCATGTATACACCAAAAATATATAAACATATAAAAATATACACATACACATATTTTTACTTCACAGATACATCAAATATGTATTATACACAAATAGTAGTATATCACACTTAGGGGTATTACAATCTACCCACCTTAAAAATAAAGTCGGCCCTCGAACTTTCTATGCAAAGGGTGGTTTCTTCTACTTCAAGACTTCATGGTCTCCTACCCACCTTAGGACACATCTACTCCTATGGAATGTTACATGTACTACCTGAAGGGTTTTGGCGGACCCTCAGAGCTCAGCTCTGTGCACGTCCTAAGTCGGACAGACCACAGAGGCATGAAGCGAATCGAAAAATAAAACATGCTAGCTAAACAATTTAGTTAGGCCCTAAGAGAGCCAGAACCTAGGCCGATCTATACCAACTTGGGGTGGACCTGACCACTCCAAGAGGGATCTATTCTACTGCGACAAAATTAAATTACACTAAAAATTACTTAGAGAACATACCCAGAATCTCAACCCTGGGGCGGGTAAGATGTACCGCACCGGCTTCTAACACTCCTCGTAGCCGAACCGCCTTGACTCGATCCACCCGAGCCGCCTTGCACCTTTGAACCGATCCGCCTGAGCCGACACCCGCCTCCAAGACGATCACTTACGGTAGAAGGTTTCACTTGGACAGACCCGCATCTTAGACATCTGGATCCGAATCCAAACCCCCTTCGTAGTCTTGCTAGGACTAGTCGGGAGAATAGGAAGAAGAGAGAAAGAATAGTTTAATTCGTAGATCGAGCTTGCTCAAAAATTCGGAGCTACTCGATCGAAGACTTGGTGCATTTTTTAGCGAAGAGAGTGCACCCCTATTTATATAGGGAGTCGGCACCTCTCTTTTCGTTGCGAGCAATGTGGGACAAAAATAAAATAGAAGAGAAATTAATTTAGCTAATTGAAGTTAGTAAGCCTTTCACAAAGGCTAACTTCAACGAATTAATTCTCTTCATCCATTAAACTTTAGACACCAAACAAGCTATCATTTCGAAGGGCTTCGAATGGTGAACGCGTAGGAATGAACGACGACGAGTTTCGACTTCATTTGGCCTCTCAAACAATTGCCCAAAGATGGGCAAAAAATCAATTTTCGTAGCCGTCAAAAGGGGTTTCAAAAAACCCTATTAACTTAAGTTGCGGACGTGCCTGCTAAGCTTAGCGGGCGCGCCCGCCCAAGGCTATGGGCGCGCCCAAGATGGGCACGCCCGGGTGGAGCGGGTGCCCGCTGGACAGCGGGCGCGCCTGTTGAAACAGCGGGTCGCACCCCTTTTCTCCTTGCGGATGGACCTGTTAGCCCAAGTGGGTCTAACCCACTTTTGCCTTGGACTGTTTTTGCATTTTCGTGCTCGTTTGAGCTCCGATTTGGACGCGGTTTGAACCTGTGTTTAGACCGGGATGATCCCGTCAACCTAGTAACTCTTTCCAATGCTTTTGTTCCTACAAATATTGTCGTAACCAATTTACGACACGTTTAATCTTGTTTACATCAAATGCAATATTGTCCTTATTGCATCTACGCTTAGTCTCACAACTAGCTTGTGAACATTAACTATTCCATTTCATCGAATGAATTTCTCTTATTAATCTTCCTATTACTAAGACACGAACACTACTCGGTGTGAGACCCTACAGCCTGACCTTACTACAGGTTGGGGGTCGAAACCCCCAGACGACGGTCACCACGAGCAGCAGTTGTCGTCCCTAGTTTAGAATCATCATAACGTGATCGACCCATTGACAAAAGTATCGTTGGGTTCACTTTGACTCTGTCAGTGATGAATACCGTTAGCTATAGTCCCTTCGTCAAGACTGTGTCTCCGTTGGCCTAGGGTACGGTTTACTGTCAACCCCATTAGACAACATTGGTCAGTATAAGATGGTCTTTGTTGTATTCACGTTGTACATCTTACAACGTACCCCGGCCGAGGATTAACACAAAGACAGTACTGAGCCTGTGACACTAACTCCCCTTTAACGGAAGAGACGAATCCCATATTAGTCATCTACTTGCCTCAAGAGCTTCAGGAGTAACCCAACCTAAGATCTTTCGGCAGGCCTAGCCTTGAAGCTAGATCATAGGTCTAAGCGACATTGTTCACTCACAGGTTCATACATATGACTTCAGGTCTAAAGGACCAGCTTACCTATCATCACCCTAGAGTTATTATAGACAGTTTAGTTAAAGTTAACCATATAATAACTCTAAGTTGGTCGTTCAGTGAACTCATTCTCTAATGAGTACCCGTGTCTCGTCTCCGACTTCACCAAGTCGAATGACTATGAGATCATCATTACCCTAAGGTAAGACAAAGACACAGTGGTCTGTCCGATGTACCGATATCCAGTTCTCGACACATGTATGACCACGAACCGTTTAAGATTTAAGTTTCTATTCAGTCACTTACTACTCATAATCGAGATCTTATCTGGATACGTAAGGACGTAACTATAAGTCTATGGACATTATCTAAGTATATTATTCATTCGAATACATACTTAGGATAATGAATACCATATAATATCTTAACAAGACGTATACTTAGGATAAATCGCCTTATGGACATATATCCTCCTACATCTCCCACTTTCACTTAGGCTATTTATCTCGGTATCTCATACCGTTATAGCATATCAGTCACATTTGACTTAACATATGTCAAACCTAAGAGTGGATTTACTAACGAGTATCTATAATGCATTTTAATGGATTATCATTTATACATCTCTTGATCACACAAGGTTGATCCTTGAAAAATGATTTGGATCAATTTTCTTTTCTTTGTATAGCAACAATTAGCTCATACAATCTTGATGAAGGGTCTAACATTTCTATAAGTCAGTCTTAGCTCATTTCAATTATTTTGTGTCAAAATGTCAAGTACATAAGTGAGACCTTAAATCAAAACTATTTTGATAAAATGTCTTATATAGATGATTCAAATAAGTTGAAAACCTTTTTACTTATCTGAGAAACCGGAACTAAGTATATGAGCTAGCTCACACTGACTTTAAGAATTATATGGTTAAATACTTCTATTATATATCTAAATCATATTTAGAATATATATATGATAAGCATAACAATTGAGAAGTGTTTAGATGGAACGTACCAGTGTCAAGTTGGGTTTGACGAATGAGTCATATCAAGATCGGTTTAAGGAATCTTGATATTGACTTACTCAGTCAAACGTCCTACATAGTACTTTTCCCTTAAACACATTTAATAATAACTCTTTAAGAATCAAATGTAGTTTAATTAAGAATTAATCTTAACATGCGCATAATTGTGATCACACACAATTTATACACTCCTGGAACTTATATTTAACTATCGACTGACTATAATATTAAGTCAGCTCCAAACAATCAAATTATTCAGAAGCTCTGCATGACAGCTCGACAATTTATGCAACCAACTCAGATAGCCACATTCACAGAAATTTAAGCCATTTGCAACAAATCACAATTTCAACAAGAAGCACATTTCCCGAGACATTTAATTAAAGCAATGAATTCATAAAAATGAATCATAATTTGTTTATCAAAATAAACTTTGAGCGTTAAACACTCAATCATTGTTTTAACTTAAGGAACGATACATTTTATTCATAAAAAGAAATAAGTATCAGTTCCTTCTTCTTCACGTCTCTTGAAGTCCTCGCACAGCCCCAACAGCAACGATTGCTCAGATGTCGACCGTCCTCGGAACTTCTTCTATCCTCTGCTTCATATCAGCCACATGTATACATTATACAGATGTCTTAGTATATCATACTAGTGATAAAGCATTTATGGAATTAATTATGCTTTATTAAATTGAATTTGTTGTACCTGAGGTAGAGGCATCAATATGCCCTTCTTCTTTTCTGGAAGGTAAACCTTGCAGTTCCTCTTTCAATGGCCCATCTTATGGCAGTGAAAGCACTTAGATTTCGACGAAGCCCCTTTCATCTTCTTCTTCCCCTTCTTCACCTTGGCTGGTTGTGGGACCTACCTCTTCTTACCATTGCCTTTCGGCTGGTCTGAAGAAGTAGAGCCAACAACCAATGCAGTCAGTTACTTCTCGATTTCCTCAAACTGCCTAAGCATGTTGAGGAGACCAGGAAGATCCGTTTCAATATTGTTCATAATGAAACCAGTAATGAAAGGCTTAAAGGCTGGGGTTAAAGACCTAAGGATGATGTCCACGGACATCTCATTGTCCAGGACAAAACCCAACTGGGCGGCGTCTTCCACGTACCCGATCATCTTAATGACATGATCTTGTATGGGCACTGTCTCCATCTTAGTACCCCAGAGGTTGCTCGTGGCTTCAAACTTGGCAGCTCTAGACTGCTTGCCATATAACTCCTCTGCATTCAGAAGCATGCTTTGAACATACAAATGTTCGTGCTTCCTCTGCAGGTCGTTATTCATTGAAGCCAGAGTAAGGCACCTGGCCTTCTCGGCATCCCTCTGGTACTCTTTGTAGGCTTTCTTCTCCGCAGGCGGTGTATCTTCATCCGGCTTTTCCAGATGGTCCTTGAACAGTACTTATCCAATCCCGGCTAGAGAAAGCACTAACTTAATGTTTCTAAGCCAATCCTTATAGTTTGTTCCATCAAGCACATGCTTCTCTATCATATACTTTAGACCTGAATCCATTCTACAATTTGGTAGATACTTAGTCAGTATATGTTCGTTGTATAGTTTCAATGGTTTTTAATAAAACTATATTCTCCCACTAAATTTATTAAAGCCATAATAATAAGCAGTTTATTATAGAATAACATTTGTGGAAGAAGGATCCGACCACCCTGAGTCTTCTAACCTTGGGTGTGTCTCAACAAGTTGTCCGACTCTGCAGTCGGTAGACGAACTCATCGTCAATCATATTAAATATGATTCCCTATCGATTTTTACCCCTAGTCATCTGTGATCATGAGTGTGCTCATCCAAATCACAATGGCTAGCCTAGTCGGACCCTTGTTTTCGCGTCTAGCCTGACTTGCCCTGACGCTCGGTGTATGCACGACCCGTCGGTTTGGATCAGGTCTTAGACTACATCTTTGGTTAGACTTACGCCGGTGCTCGGTGTATACACGAGACGACGGTTTGGGTCAAGTCAAGATGTTATCAAGAAATCGGTTTCTATAAGATTGCCATGTCACAGCTTGAGTGTAGCTCAACAACCGTAACACGTGTAAGTTCCTTAATCTCATTTTCGCTCCCGATTGCTCCATATTTCCTGAAATCCGACAAAAACAAGAAATAGTGAAAAGTAACGTAATATCGTCGAATAATAGTGAAAATCGCAATATGAAAAATCAAAATGGCATGAAAATATGCAGAAAAAGGTGTAAAATATGAACCGATCACCTTGCCACGATGACATAAGGAGGCCGAAGAAGTGAATGAGAGGAGTAGAAGAAGTGAGTAGAAGAGATGAGGCATAAAGAAGAAGAGAATGGAGAAGAGAGAGAGCTCATGCTAGATCGCTCGACCAAGTGCAAGATGCGCTCGGCCGAGCTGTGACACGCCAACCTCCTTCTTCAGGGCGCTCGACCGAGCGACAAGCTCGCTCGGCTGAGCGACCAGCCTGCTCACCTGAGCTAGCCGTCAGAGGAGCCCAATAAATGCAAGACTGGGGCTCTGGATTTTTTGGAGCTTAATTCGCTCGACCGAGCGACATAACACTCGGGCGAGCGACTCAACTCGCTCGCCTGAGCGGCCCATTCTCGAGCATCAAGCATAGCACTACATAAGGCACCGCTCGACCGAGCAAGCACTATGCTCGGCCAAGCGGTAGGTTGGCAGATTCCTATTTGACTTAAAATTATGGGTTTCGGGTTGGTTTTCTTGTAAAACTCGAACTCAAACTGTTTTGTATAAATAGTGAACGTTTTTAGAGTAGGTTACGATGGATTTTGCTATAACTAAACCCTTAGAGCTATTTTGGGAGCTCTATTTTATTAAACTCTTTTGCAATCTATTTCATTGTTTGGGGTTGGATTTCCTTGATTTCTTTTCCATTGCTCTTATTTCTCTTGCTCTCTCTATTGAAATTAATTTCATGCAATTTGACCGGTTAGATATGCATATCTCTATTGCTACCGTATTTAGAGCTTTTACATGCTAGAGTAGTGTATATCTAGGGCTTATGGACGATCCATAGGATCCTAGGGATCAGATGCTAGAGTAGTGTATATCTAGGCCTTAGGATCGGGGTATCGCGAAGGCGTCTCCGTATCCTAGGGAGAATCCCCACGAATCTGATTTGGGCTTAGCGGCCGTTCTCCGGGCTCGTGATTACGAGAGTGACGCGAGAGCCGAGGTGACCGCTAATCCCCAATCTGCTAGTCAGTGACTGCGAGAGCATGCCGATTGCTAGAACCAACCACAGGATAGCTTGCACTTCGTAGATCACGAGATTGGATGTGGATCTGCGAAGCAGGACCAAGTGTCAAGCTTAATGCACGCATTCCGTATGAAGCAGAATGCGAGAGCACGGTTTCGCATAGGGATGCATTAGACGAGTAGGAACAATGAAAGTTAAGTACTCGTTCTCATTTACGGATGTGACACTCCTACCCTAATCCATCATCCGACATAGGTCCATTTGACCTAGCATCTGTGACCGAAGGGCCTAGCGGGGAATCCCAAAAGCCTTAGACGTTTAATTTCTAGTTAACTCTTGATTTCCACAATCAACCAATCAATCATTCGTGATAACCCCAGACCACATACTCTCCTCCTTCCATATAACGCAAAGCGTTAAACGATCGCCTCTCTGACTTCGACAATCTTTCATACTATAGTGCACCGTGCACTTACGGTGATTCGTGCCCATATGGTGCAAACCCGGGGACCGAATAGCTTCACGGGTGGATTCTTTTGGAAATGATATAAATGGGCTTACCTCATCATCTCGACAAGCCTGGAATCGTATGGCCAAGTTGCAGAAAATCCATGACGGTCTAAAGAATCACATTGAGATAATGCGTCAGGAACATGATGGTTTAAAGGACAAAATGTCCAACGTCGTATCTGCTATTCAATCGCAATTGAGAAGGATGGATTCTCAGAAGAAAATGTTTGAAGTCTTGACCATCCATGTTCGGAAGATATCTATTAAGCTAGATGGCATGGTTCCCACTCCTATTGGTTTAGAGCCCACCTTTTTGCAAGCTCCCGCAGAGACTTCAGCACCTCCCACTTCTTGTCAGCCACCAGCACAACCTTGATGAGTCTTATATTATCCTTATTAACTTTAGTGCTCTACTATTTAGCATAATAAAATGTATGAATTTTGGATGGAGGTGTGTTTTGTACCCTTGACATCATGTAGACATTTATATTTCTTATACGAGTGTATCGTTGACAATGTGCCTTTGGTGTTTAGAATAAATCTTATCTTATCTTGCATTTCCAATATTGAATGTTGAATATTATTGTATCCATATTAGATTTTGTGATTCAAGCCACCTTGAATGTTTTGTTGACAACACCTTCATTTATAGTGTTATGTTGTTGTTGTTACTCCCTCCCCACTCTTTTTTGAATTTTGACAAAGAGGGAGAGAGAAAGGAATAGATAACCATAAGATTGTTGTGTTGAGATTTTTATTTTTGAAATTTACTTTAACTCTACAAATCTCCTTTTAGATATGGTTATATGATTCTTGGGGAGTTAATTAATTCCAATATAATTGATTGACTTGATCTTCAAATTCATGCTTCAACTTACTCAAAGTGTATCATCATATGCTTCATGCCTTGTGTATACATATTTCCTTGACTATGCATTGATGATTCATTCTTTATATATTTATCTGGACTAAAATGGTTGGCATCATGCAGGGGGGGTAAGTATTTTAATTTCAAGTACAATTATTGGTTATGGTTATGATTGTTTGTCACCATCAAAAGGGTGAGAATGTTGAAAATTGGATCCCCCAATGCGGTTTTGATGATAAACAAATGTAATCAATTATAACTAATCTACATGTTTTGTAGTTAAGGAGACAATCCTTTATACATTTAAAGTCATATCAGATGAGATAATGACTCAGATAATTGATGCAAGGACATTAATCTATGATGCATAGAGATGTAGGAATGAACACAAGGAAGGCAAAGCGTTGAGCTCAAAAAAGCTCATTGGTCATCAAAAAGTGATCTCAAAGAAGTCAAAGTGTTGGACTTCGCAAGCTCAAATGGAAGTCTTCAAGGTATTCAATAAGAAGTAAAGGGGATAAATATGCAAATCTCTCTTAGTTGAATTAGCATGTTAAGCCTTGAATGGACTCATTAGAATATCACTCATAACACTCACGAATCATGTTAGATCATATATCATTTAGTGGCATAGGGTTCGAACTTGCATAAACTCAAAGAAGAGTTTTTCAGCCTTCAACATGCACATGGTGCTTGCCCTCCAGATGCCTGATGCTCATGTGCATATAGTTCTCTAAAACACTATTATGAACAGACACAGGCAGTTCTAATTCCAGACGTCTGAACAGGTCGTCAGACGACTAGATGATGAACTCCAGACGTCTAATTAATTCAAGCTAAAACGCTAGTAGCTCGGCCTCTGTTGACTGACAGAAAACAGACGTCTGGATGATATACATCAGCCGTTTGGGAAATTCGTTCAAATATTTCCAGTAGCTGATTTCTGTGATCAGTCGTAACTAGGCATCTGAAGTTGTATTACCAAACGTCTGAATAGTTGACCAGACATCTGGATGATGAGCATCAAACGCTTGGGCAGTCAGACCAACTTTTACAGTAACCAAGTGTTGCCCACTGTCTATTTAATCGGATGTCTGATGGCTATGCGCCAGACGACTGAACAGTGAATCAGACGACTGTGAAGTCTTCTTCAGCCATCTGGTATGTGTTAGTTAGACTGCATTTAATGTCCAGTCAATCGACTGATGGTTCTTCATCAAGCGACTGATGACTAGGATTTCTGCCTGTTAATAATCGTTTACATCATTAAATGATTGGATTTTCACACGTTTTTGAGCAGATTTCCATGGCTTATAAGTATGGTTTTAATGTCTTAATTTGAGAGGTTAGATAAGCGTCTAAGACTTCATTCAATATAATCTCAAGTGATCCCAAGTCATTAACGTCTCAAATACAGCATTCAAAAGCATTCAAAGCAATTCTAACTCAAGCTCTAAAGATCTTTCCAAAGCTTTCAAGATCAACTTTTAGCCTTTATTGCTATACATCTTGAGACAAGTTAGTAAGTGCTCTCACTCTCATCATTTAGAGCACATCACACACACCTTTATTGCCTCATTCTTAAGAGTATTATTCAAGGCATATGTTGTGAAATTATTTCATGTTTCGATTCTATATTTTCTCTTGATATTTTCGGATGTGATAGAAGTCCATTCCCAGTTTGTGGGAAGTGGAAAAAGGTGCCTCTCGGTTATGAGAGTAGTCCATTCCCGAATTGTGGGAAGTGGAAAAAAGTTGTATTAATTTGCACTTATCAGATTTTGGCAAGTGGGCATTAGTGAAAATACTAATCACTAGCGGGTTGCTAGTGGGTTGCTAGAGTAGGATTCAAAGGAGTCGGGGAGACTCAGAGTCGAAGAGACTAGGTGAATTCGAACCAGGATAAATCATTTGTTTGCGCTTGCATTCTCTGTGTTATTGCTCTCTTTATCTATTCAGCACTAATGTTGTATAAGGGTAATTTAATTTGGCATAATTTCATTATTAAGTTTTATAAAGCACTATTCACACCCCCCCTCTAGTGTTTTCCATATAGTTGCAGATCTTACAGATGTACGGTGATCTAAATTCTCGATCTATTGTGGTAAAGCCATCGATGAGATTTTACACTCAATTCTCGGCATCTCCCCGTATAGCCGCAAGAGAGAACTTGAAGCATGGACGGGATCTCTATCAAAACTCCAATGTCTCGTTGGTAGCCCCGATTTTAGTTGGTCTAATAAGCTAGGTCCGATGTCTCTTCGTAGTCTTATTATCAGATAATCAACCGACCATTAAGGGCATCAAACCAAAACCCTAATTTCTCGTCAGTGATTGAGTTTGTATAGCATCCTAACGATGTAGTTGATGTAATCTCACATCCAGATCTATACCCTGGCTAAAACCCAATAAGCCGATATTTTAGGCGATTAACCCAAATAAATAAGCTACATTAGAGTTCAACTTCACCCTAGATAAAATATCTACTCACTACTCATGATAATAACAACCGAAAAAATCGCACAAAAATGCATCATAAAGATAACCAAGAGAGAATAAAGAAGAATGACAATATTAAAGATAAAAGGTCTAAATCTTGCATTCAAAAAGGAAAAAACAAATTAAATCTTACAATATTTACAATGAGTGGCCATCCAAAACTTAGAAAGAAACCTAGGAGGGAGCCCCCAAAAACGAGTTCACAAACTCCAGTTATAGAGCCCTAAAAACCAACATCCATCGGGTTCGAAACCCTCAAAATAACGGGCACACAGACATGCCTCAAAGGCGCACGGTCGTGTGTCGCCAAGCAGACCTAAGGGTTCATTCCTCTGCGAATCATGCTTGGCCGTGCAATGTAGTTGCATGGCCGTGTTTGTTCTTCCATCAGCATCAACGGCTCCAGCTCCCGCAAGATGGACACGGCCGTGCATATACACGTACGGCCGTGCGGCTTGTATTTTCCTCATAACTTCCCCATTTCTTTTTCACTCCACGTCGTTTCTTCGTACTTGCTTCTCCCATCGTTCCTTCATGTCATTTTGCGCGCATTCATCTCTGAAATATAAAATATGCTCCCCAAGAGTAAAATGTATAAAACTGACTAAAATATATCTGGAAGATGCAAAAGAAACATGAAATATGCAAGGGTGACAAGATATAAATATATGTAAAATATACATTTAACAGCAAGCATCATTTTATTAATTTACCAATTTTAAAGACAAGTACAGAAAAATACATTTACTCACATAATTTTGATGCTTTTGATGTAGTCTCTTTGTTCATCAACTTGCCTCTTGAATTCTTGCGCTTATTGAGTATTGGTTGATCTTCTTTATATTCAAACCTAATCTCCTTCTACTTGTTCCTCTTTTCGATTAAACCTCATTTTCTTTGGCTTTTGTTGTATCAAATGAATTTTTTCTATTTGTTGACTTTGTACACCTTGGCTTGAACTCATTATAATTAATCTTATATACCTACACTCACAAACCTTATTAGCACAACTACTAATTTTCACCTAATAAAAAATATACTTGGGGTGACTCAATATCCTAACAAAGTCAACTAAGGATAAAAATGCATTGAATGAAAGAGATAAAAGCTATGTGACATAAATTTAGAGACAATATAAGATGTACAACAGTAAGGACAATTGAAATGTGCAATAGATAGATTAAGATTAGAAGGAAGCAACTCATCATCGTGGGTGAGAGTGTTGTTAGAACGAACAGCTGAAGTAGAAGGCACATGCATGTTGCAAAGAGGTGGAATATCTTTAAACCTTACTGTAGACCGTGATAACTGGCTCACCATCTGATCATAGATCCACGTTAAGGTAGTATGTGGTTTTGGGAAGCAAATCTCTTGTCATGGAGAAGTAAGAAGCAACTGTCGGTCTTGGGATCGAGTCTTGAGTTTGGGATTGAGCTATGGCGAACGTCAATTGTGAGTTGTTATGGGCTCCGCATTCACTTTCTAAACTTAGACTCCTGGTGTGTAATCTTATGAGGATATACTATGATATTTAGGCAATTATCCAGATTACGAACAATTTAATTTTCTATGAGAGAACTAAGTATATTAAGGTTGACGGTTATATTATTCGAGAACAGATTGACAAGAATGTGATTGAGACAAGTCTTGTAGGTTCCACAAACCAGCTAGTTGACATGTTACTAAGCCACACGGATTGTGTTTATTTGTAACAAACAATGCATATGTATAATACATATGCTCAAGTTTAATGGGAAGCGTTAGAATATACACTGGTTAGGTGTATTTTAAATAAGTGTATCATAGTATGTGTATGTAGAATAATAATATAGGGAAGAGAGAATTAACTTTCTAACCCTCTCCCACAGCCTTTTCATTTCACTACCTAACAATACCGACCAACTTTAGCTGTGATTGTTGATATAGCTTAAAGTTGGTCGATTTTTATAATTAAATTTTGGTCAAAAAATTGAAATAATTTTAAATTAAACTGTTAACATAATTGTCAATATAATTATGGTGAAATATGGTTATAAAAAGAGATAGGCAGGGCAAGCCATCAAAGTGACCACTGCACCGTCCTATCTAGGCTATGGTGCCATGCAATGGTTAAATACATACACACATATACTAAGAGAAAAAGTGTAAGAAGAGAAAGTCGATGTTATCGACATGCCTCTCTAGCAGTTGGATATTGCCTTTAATTCTTTATTGCCACTGCCATCCACTGATGTAAAGAGAGAGCTATAATTATAAAAGCAGGTCAAGCAGATCCATGTTTTTTTGAATATGAGGGGTTAGGGTTTTCCGCAACCCCTTAGTTTCCCACTACTCGCTCTCATCTCGGTGGCAACGAACGAAAGGTCATCATGCATGGCAAAGCGATGATGTTGATTTTCTCTGTGTGCTTAGGGAATCGCCATCAGTGGCACTTATCCCAAAAGGCCACTTTTTGAAACCTTGGGTTTGATTTTGACTCGTTAACAAAAAGGGAAAAATAAAATATAAGATCAAGCAAAACTGCACTGAGTCCAATAATTTATTACTATGGCTAGCCCTTCTGTAATTGTTTCTCTAGCTAGAATACTCTTCTTTACAGTTAGTATGATTAAGAAAGGCGGCAACAATAATGTACAGACACACGTACACACGTGTATGGGTATTCACACTTGTTTTTGTGTACTTGTGTCTAGCTAGATTGCTTGTAATTTTCAGCTACCAAGGATAAAGAAAAGTTTAGTAAATTTTTGATATATACACTGTTGTGTAAATATGTACATATTTGTCTTGCATACATATAACTAAAGGCACTTCAGAGTCATATCCATCCTGAAAACATTGAGAGAGAAGTATATGCACCATGGTAGCAAACGCACTGTGCATACAGCATACTCATACACTTATGTTCATATGCACTGCAACAAACTTGATGTGAGATTATGGGCACCACGCACTACTACAAAAAGGACCTTTAATAGCACACCTTTAATAGCGCTTGCCAATTATAAGCGCTGTTAATTAGAGGCACATATAATAGACAGCGCTTCTTTTTGCAAGCGCTGTTAAAGGTCGGAGAATAGACAGCGCTTTTTTCTGCAAGCGCTGTTAAAGGTCCGACAATAGACAGCGCTTGTTTCTACAAGCGCTGTGTATTAGAGACACAGATAATAGACAGCGCTTCTTTCTATAAGCGCTGTTAAAGGTACAAGCGCTGTTAAATGGTGGCCTTTAACAGCGCTTCTTTAGAACAAGCGCTGTTAAAGGTCCATCATAGACAGCGCTTGTTTAATACAAGCGCTGTTAAAGGCCACCCTTTAACAGCGCTTGCACAAGCAAGCGCTGTTACAGGGGGGCCTTTAACAGCGCTTGTTTTTACAAGCGCTGTTAAAGGCCACCCTTTAACAGCGCTTGCTTGTGCAAGCGCTGTTAAAGGGTGGCCTTTAACAGCGCTTGTAAAAACAAGCGCTGTTAAAGGTATTCGCGCGAGAAATTAAGTTCACGCGCCCCGACATATTGCAAGCGCTGTTACATATTGCAGTTCATTAAGTTCATGCGGTTTGCTTTTTAATTAGGAGAAGTTAGAAGCCCGAGAAGCCCTAACCCCGCCGCTGCTCGTTGATCGCGCGAGTTGTGCCGCAGCCGCTGCTTCGTTGAAAATTCTCGCCGCTGCTTCGTGCGCTCGAGAAGCCCCGACGTAGGCGACCATCGCCTCAACGACCGCCCTAAGCCCTCGTCCATCTTACCTGTTTGCGTGACCCTAATACCTCTTCGTCGCTCGGTCGACCATCGCCTCAACGACCGCCCCGACGTAGGCGACGGCCCCACATCGCCGACCCAGGCGCCCGTAACCATCGCCTCAAAAGGGTAGGGTTTGCGGTGGTTGTGTCAATTCTCAGGCTGTTCACATATGTGGTCCTGTAAGCCAACGCTAAGATTAGGGTTTGTTCCATCTTGTTATGCTTTATTAAAATAATTGTATGTTGGGTATGATTTTCACTTTTTATTGATTTTATTGTTCTGTTTTTTCTTTCTTTTTCCATGGCATATCGGCTTCCCTTAATTATAGATTTCGTATTAGGGAAGAAGACCATGATTTTAACAGTGGATGCTTAGAAGCAAATTAAGATGACTTGTTTAATGGGCTTAACCTATTATTGGGATTGTTCTTGCAGTCATTAGTGTTGTTATCACAACGATATTATATTAAAGTAATTTTGAGTAGCATGGGCTTAACCTATTATTGGGATTGTTTCTTTAATCTGTAGCTGCTTTTTAAATTCATACGTAAGGCATTTCTTTTGAGTTCTGACAACAGGCAGCAGTACAGCAACATGTAATGGGATCAAACAATGAGCCGTGTTTTGGGATCTACTTTTATTTAAAACGGTTGCACAAGAACTTTTCAAGTTTCATGTGTTCATGAAGCTATATATACATATTGTAGTATAAAGTTGATTGAATTCGACAGTGCAATGGTGTCATCTTCTCACATTTTTTGATGTCTTAGCTTTGTCTGGCATGAAAACCTCACTTCATGTTGAGTGAGGTTTTAAATCCATCCACTTTAGAGTCAAGTAATTTCATATGAAGTCTCTCCTCTTGCTTGCTTTGTGAGCATGCCAGAAGCTCTGAAAGAGGCCACGATGCTTGACAGCTCCTAAGACTTGATGGAACATACATGTATGTCTACAATAACAAAGGCAGTGTGTGCTCCACAATAGTGAAAACTAAACATTTAAAAAGTAGTAGCTGAGATTACAAAGGTTAAGGGTCACATAATAGAGTACATGTATGTACATCAAAGGCCAAACATAGGCACACCGTGCCCTGCGCCAATTTAGTTCCTACATCAACATTTGCTTCTCTACTAAAACACTACTCAAATCTTATATATAGCACTCAAATTCAATCTATGTAAAGGACCACCAACTCCCATCCCCAATGTTAAAGACTTGTGCATCAAAACACTAATGTACAACTACACTCACATGTATGCTTCTGCTTGCCCCAATCTTGTTCCCCTCAATCACAGTTGTGTATGATCCAAAACAACAACAACTTATGGGCACTCCGCTTCTGTTACGTTTACAATGCCTACTTGCAATGTAACTGTATGTTATAATGAGGGCAACTGTGCTTTGGGAGAGATGGGTATTCATGGTAGTGCTGATGGGTTTTTTAATTGATGGGAAAGTAGAAAGTGTTTCCCATTATAGAAATACAAATGCCATTTAATTAATTCAATTTTTTGAAAGCTAATTATTTTGTTGGTTGCCTACATTTTAAGAGATGCTTATCATTTGGTTATTGTTTGATTGCCGAGCTCCTCTAACATGCTTTTTATAACCCTACGTGCTTATCAACGTTTGGCTGGCTTTCTCATGCATCAAACGAATCAGTGGATTTGATATGGATCCACCTCCATCTGCTCTGATGGCTGGTGTTACTGTTCCAGGTGCATTCCTCTTCATATACAGTGCTTTGATATGCAAAGAATGAATTGCCAAATCATTATGTGTACTGTTGTTTTAGCAATGTTAATGTCTGATGAAAATAAATCGTTTGGTAGTGGCAATTCAATCTGCATAATCTGGATTATTGTCTTTGCATCTTTTTTTTTGTGATTTTGTTCTGAAACTGAGCACTTCTTTGGTGGTTTTCTTGTCTTTGGTGTTCGTTTATTTGTTTTCTGTGTAATGTTGTTATAAGAAGGCAATGTTGGGCAACTTGTTCCACTGTGCTGATTTTTATATTGAGTAATACAGCAACATGCTTACATACAAATTATATGAAATATTAGAGGATATATGTGCAAGTTTTTGATATTAGAGAGGTACATATGCTGAAGACATTCTTGTAAGTTACACTCTGCAGATATTTCGAACATGTACACACCTTTATTAAGTTCTTGAATAGGGCATATGGATCCATATAACTACCCCCTTTGTACATATTTCCAGGAGCTAATCACATACATGTTCTGGGAAGTGGGACCCATAGTATTGAAAAGCTTAAGTACTCATAATAGTTTGTGCGTTTGGCCACTATCCTTTTACTGATTATTCTCTTGGAAGTGGGACACATACATGTATCTCTCTAACTTATATATATATTAGTGCACTTTGCATCAAGTCTAATAGAGTGGATACAGAACATATTTACTGCATTACTTGGTTAGATATCTATTTTGCTAAAACAACCAATTCTTTAGATCAATCGTTGAACTTACGAAACCGCTTAATTCCAGTTTTTAAAAGCACATGAACTCTAATTTTGCATGTACTCGTGGAAGATGGGTAATTCCCTTGGTAGGATTATACAGTTGGATGTTAGATTGCATGAACCATGGACATGGAGCAATAAGTGTGCAATTTATTTGCTCACTTGTGCTTTTTGCCAGCATTTGAAGACTCAGACCTGTAATATTTGTCTAACACGCGTACAACTTAATTTCATTTTATTTCAGGTTACAGCTGGTGCGATTCTTGGGTTGGTGACAGCCACTATTGCACATTTGATCAAACAAGCTTGATTGGTATTCTTGACGAGGGAAAGAACACTTGCCTTGAATTCCAGTGTTTCATTTGCAAGATCGAAGTTGTATTCAGGCAGGGCTTCTTGTTGGAAATACAGACTATTAGGCGCTTTTATATATAACTAAAAACAACTTCGTGTTACTTGCAGGAGTAAATACTTTTGTGATTGGTCTTCTCTAAGGCCTACTTTGCTATAACGGTGCCATTGCCCTCTGCTTGTTTTATCTCCAGGTTTGCCTTCTTGTATTCAGACTTTAACATCTCAAATAACAAAATAACTAATGTTAATAATTTTTTTGTTAGATTGATAAATATGGATCGAAAATGGATGTCTGCAAATCGTTTATCGAAAGAATATGAGGATGGAGTTAAAGAGTTCATTAGATTTGCAGTTGATCATGCTGAAAATCCAAGGAAAATCATATGCCCATGTTTAAATTGTTGCTATGCAAGGGGAGTTAACAAGGATGAGTTAAAAGATCATTTAGTGTGCAATGGAATCGATCAAAGTTATACATGTTGGACCAGGCACGGTGAGACAAGAGAAGAGTGCAGTGAATTTGGGAGTACAGAGAGGTATGCTACAAGTGATACAAACACAAATACATATGATGACGATCGCCTTGAAGAGATGGCAAATATGGTTGAAGAGGATCTCCGGGATTGTCCTGAAATGTTTACGAGGTTGGTCAGTGATGCGGAGAAGCCATTGTACAGTGGTTGTACTAAGTTCAACCGATTGTCGGCGGTATTAAAATTGTATAACTTGAAAGCGAGCAATGGATGGTCTGATAAGAGCTTCACAGAATTACTCATAATTCTAAAGGATATGTTGCCAGAAGATAATGTGCTTCCTAGTCGAACATATGAGGCTAAGCGAATGTTATGCTCTATAGGCATGAGCTATGAGAGGATTCATGCTTGTCCTAACGATTGCATCTTATTTCGTAATGAATATGCATCGTTAAACATGTGTCCTAAATGTAATGCCTCACGATATAAAAGAAAAGAATCAACTCCAGTGAAGGTGGCATGGTATTTCCCCATAATACCAAGATTTAGGCGCATGTATCGCAGTCCAGAAGATGCAAAACACTTGACGTGGCATTCAAATGAACGGATTAAAGATGGCATGTTCCGTCACCCAGCAGATTCTCCTCAATGGACAAAATTTGATCACGATTATCCTGAATTTGGGGAAGAAACAAGAAACCTACGAATTGCATTGTCTACCGACGGAATGAACCCACATGGTATTCAAAGTAGTTCCCACAGCACATGGCCAGTGATTTTGATGATTTATAATCTACCTCCATGGTTATGCATGAAGCGCAAGTACATGATGTTGTCTATGTTAATTTCTGGGCCCAAACAACCAGGAAATGATATAGACATATACTTGTCTCCGTTAATTGAAGATTTGAAACAAATGTGGGACACAGGTGTAGAGGTGTACGATGGGTACAAGAAAGAGAATTTCAACTTGAGGGCTATGTTATTTGGCACAATTAATGATTTTCCAGCATATGGTAATCTGTCAGGATATAGTATCAAAGGAAAGTGTGCATGCCCTTTATGTGAAGAGAGTACGTATTGGATGCGGTTGGAACATTGTAAGAAGAATGTCTTCCTCGGACATCGTAGATTTTTACCCGTGAGGCATCGTTACCGGTGGTTGAGGAAAGCATTCAATGGGAATACAGAGGAATGTAGAGCTCCTGTGCCATTGACCGGTGATAAGCTGTTTGAAAAGGTAAAGAATTTAAGTAGTAATTTTGGTAAGCCATTTGCAGGAGAACTTGTCACCAGCGGGTGGAAGAAAAACTCTATTTTCTTTGAATTACCATATTGGAAGTCATTGTATGTAAGACATTTCCTTGATGTGATGCATATTGAAAAGAATGTTTTTGAAAGTGTTATCGGGACGTTGCTTAATGTTCCAGGAAAGAGTAAAGATGGGATAAATGCGAGGTTGGACATGGTAAGTATGGGAATGAGGATGGAATTGGGACCGGTAAAGAAGGGAAAGCGTACATATCTACCTCCTGCAGCTCATACTCTATCTAGGAAAGAAAAAAAAGTTTTTTGTAAGTTTCTCGATGGAGTTAAAGTTCCAGAGGGATACTCGTCAAACATTAGAAGCCTCGTATCTATGAAAGATCTCAAGTTAAAAGGTCTAAAATCTCATGATTGTCATGTTTTGATGGAGCATTTACTACCAGTGGGTATACGTTCCATTTTGCCAAAAAAGGTGAGGGTGACCATCACAAAACTATGTTTCTTCTTCAGGGCAATTTGCAGTAAAGTTATTGATCCTGGAAAGTTACCGGCATTGCAAAAAGAAATTGTTGTCACATTGTGTGAGCTTGAGATGTATTTACCACCATCCTTCTTTGACATAATGGTTCATCTGACTGTTCACCTGGTTAGAGAGACACAATTGTGTGGACCAGCCTATATGAGATGGATGTACCCGATCGAGCGCTATATGAAGATATTAAAAGGGTATGTGAAAAACCGTAGTCGACCAGAAGGTTGTATGGTTGAGCGTTACATAGTTGAAGAAGCTGTTGAATTTTGTACAGAGTACCTAAGCAATGTTGATTCCATAGGGCTTCCAAGGTCTCGTCACACAGGAAGAATATCAGGGGAAGGGATTAAGGGAGGTGATGTAGTGCTCATTTCAAGGACAGAGTGGGAGCAAGCACATTTATATATTCTGCACAATGATGTTGAAGTTGAGCCGTATGCTGAAAGACACAAGGAAATACTTCGAAATTCAAACCCAAATAGGAATGAGAATTGGATTACAAGAGAACACAATCGGTCTTTTATAACATGGCTGAAAGAACAAGTCTTTGGAGAGTTGGCTATAAATAGAGCTTCAGTTTCAGATAGATTGAGATGGTTAGCAAATGGTCCAAGTGTACACGTTTTTTCTCACAATGGTTACCTTATTAACGGGTACACATTCTACACTAAAGATCATGATGATCAAAGTACAATGCAAAACAGTGGTGTGACTCTTGTAGCTGAATCTATGCACATCTCTAGTGCAAAAGACAGAAATCCCATATATGCAAATATGTCATACTTTGGTGTTATTGAACGCATATGGGAGTTGGATTATAGTATGTTTCGATTGGCTGTGTTTGGTTGTAAGTGGGCAGACAACAATAATGGGGTTCAAATTGATGAGTTAGGGTTCATGCGGGTGGATCTCAATAGGGAGGGGTATAAGGACGAGCCTTTTATTTTAGCTTCGCAAGCTCAACAAGTATTCTATGTCACAGATCCCACTGATGTGAAGTGGTCCATTGTGTTGTTGAATAACAAATTAAATGACTGTCGTAGCCAAGCACATGAAGATATCAATACTGAGGATGATCCTTTCTTAGGGACATCACAATCACTTGATATTGATCCTACTGTAGATGATGGTTTCTATATGAGAGATGATCATGATGAGGGGATTTGGGTCAATCCGTCATTTCATGTCATGAAGGGACAAACAAGTATTAATCCAACAAGGAAAAGGAAAAGATTAACCTAATTAAGTTCATACGACTTTTTCTGGTGAGTGATAATGTATATTGATCTTAATTCATTTTTCTTGCATCTTTTCTTGTGAACTAACAATTTAATGTTGTTTTACTTTGTTGTAGATAAATGTCTTCTAGTGATGACAACTGTGTTCCCCTTGATGGTGATGCTCCTAATATTGAGGAAAATGTTATTAAACGTGGAGTGACCGCTATGGAGGGAGTTATTCGTGCACGCAGCAAAGGGATATCATTTAAGGTATTCTACTAACAAGTTTTTATTATTTAATCATATTAATTTTCATCAACATATATTCATTTTCTTATTCTATCATTGTTATTAGGTTGGATGGAATGATAGAGGTCAACCAATTGATCCTAACAGTGCTATATTTGTGAGTTATATTGGGGCAATTACCCGACAGATGGTGCCAATAACATGTGATAACTGGAAATCGTCGGCTTTAAAAGTAGTGAAAGAAAACATCTGGAAGGATATACAGGTAATATACATACTCTCATCTTTTTTTATTCTTATACAAACATACTAACACAATTGAGCACACTTTTGTAGACATCTTTCATTGTTGATGATAGTCATCGGAGATATATTCTTAAAGAAGCAGGCAAACTTTGTAGAAATTTCAGAACCTACTTAACAAAGAATTATGTTTGTGATGAAAGTGGTAGTGTTATTGAGCATCCTCCACATGAGTATCCTTTCATATCTGAAGATCAATGGAGAGCGTTTGTTGCTAAACGTCAGTGCGATGAATTTAAGGTAATGTTACTCATTTTGAGGAATATGACTAAACATATTAATTTGTATTAATATAGTTGCTTTGTGCCTAAATAGATGCGAAGCACTCAAAATCGAAAAAGAGCATTAAATCATATGTACCCATATAGAAAGGGCCGTATGGGTTACGCACGCCTTGAGCAAAAGATGGTAAGTATGCAAAAGATATAACGTACAAGATGTTAGAAATGATTTTCAATCAATTTATTAATTATCTTAATTGTTTGAATGTACAGTTAAAGGAGTCAGAATCAAATGACACATCCATAGCCCGTCATGATTTATGGAAGGGTGCTCGTGTAAATAAGTTAGGAGTGGTTGATAATGAAAATGTTCAGCAAGTGTGTGATAAAATTGTAAGTATGATATCATTTTACTCTAGTTCTTTTATTATTTTCTTATTTTATCATTAATGATGTACATGTTACCTTTCAAATTTATGTGCCAGGAGACCATTTCACAAACTACATCACAGGATCAGTTACAGGACTCGCAGGATATACTTTCTCGAGTCTTAAATGTCCCAGAGTATCCTGGACGGGTTAGAGGTTATGGATTCGGGCCGTCAGTAAAAGATTGTTTCCCAAGTGAAAAGCGCAGAAGAAATAATGATAACGCGGACTTGAGAGAAACAGTGGCATTGCTCTTAGAGAAGATGAAAGTATTTGAGAGTATGGGTCACACCAAAGAATTAGCTACAATCAGCAAAAGTGGTAGTTGCACGCTTCTTTCCTGTAATATTCCTGAAGTAAGTGTTTTTCTATTAAATTATTGCATTTACAAATAATTAATTCAAGATATTATTAGCAAAATACATTCCTGTATGATTAACAACATTAATTGATGTTTTCTTTATGAAATTTTTGTTTTAGGACATCTCATCATGCAATTTCTATTTATCATCCCCAACACATCGCATAGTTGGGAAGGGAAAGGTCTTCAATCGTCCTGATGATAGAAAACTACACAATATATCATTACCCATGACTCATATGAAAGTTATGGTTGAACATGTGATAGAGTCAGATGCACCGCTACCAATACCTATAGAGGATGCAGGAGTCATGGTAGTAGGTGATGCGATTGGTACTTTTGTTGCATGGCCAACCAACCTTATTGATTTGGTCTCTACGGTAAGACTTCTTATACTATACATTAGATTCTTATATTGTTGTTTCATTATTTTCTAACCAAATGATTCACTTAAATGATTTCCCATACAGATGCCCGCAAAATCTAACGTCAAAGAGTCGGTTAAAACAAAGGAGTCAGGTACTCCTAAAAAGAAACAAGAAAAAGTAAAGGCAAAACATCAGGAGCCCTCCTATGATGGTCGTGCAACTAGTAAAAAGAAACACGAAAAAGTAGAGTCAAAACATCAGGAGTCCTCTCCTGCAGTTGCTGTAAATAATCTCTCCATGTATTGCAATTTTATTCAGATATATGCTACACAAAAGCTTCAAGGTGGTGCGCTGTTACAAATAGACATGGAGAGAGACATTTTTGGTATATCATATATGGAGTTAATTAGTCATCAAATTGTCAATGAACTTCTTCAACACGAGTGGTTGGATTGTCCAGTAATCTGTGTATATATCAGGTACTTTAAGTAAACAATTTTTAGAATTTCATTTCAATTAAACGTTGATATTATTGATAACTTATTTTTAATCTTCATTCAAGGTACTTGTACTATGAGTTGGTTGTCAACAGACAAAACACAAGGAGATTCTCATTCTTATGCCCACATAACACATCTTCTTTTGTTGATGAGCCAACGAAGTATATAGCCGATGCACTTATTGAATATAACGAGACAGGGAAGTTATTCTTGGCACCATATAATACAGGGTAAATAAATTTTTAATATATTTTATTTAATTTAATGAATTCCTAAGAATGTAGTCACTTAGAATTTGCTAACTACTTTTGTAGGGATCATTGGGTGTTGTTAGTCATCAATGCCACATCAGAGACAATATATTATTTGGATTCCTTGCATCATGATCCAAAATATAATCGAACCATGAAGGATACATTCGACAAGTAAGTTAATTATGTTTTATGTCAATATGTAAATATGATATATGTTGAATATAACGAGTTGACTAAATTTATTTTATTTTGTTAGATCTTTGTGCATTTATCGTGCTTCTAAGGGAACCAGGGGCCCGAAATCTAGATCAAACAAACCCACGTGGATCCGTATAAATGTATGTACAACGGTCTCTTCTAATTTCATATGTTGCTCAAATCTAGATCAACCAAGGATAACTCACCATTCATATAATTTTTCATTTTTTGAATTGTATAGTGCCCCCTTCAGACCAATACAATTGATTGTGGTTATTATGTTATGCGATTCATGAAAGAAATCCTTTCACAAAATGAAAACATCATCCCAGATACGGTATGTAGTTTTAGTTTTAATTTATATTTTTCGCATTTTTTAGTTATATTTGCTAATATTTGATTATAACATATATTTGCTATTTGCTATGATATTCTATTTTGTAGTACTTCCCTGACTACCAATGTGCTACTTACTCTCCTGATCAACTAGCTGAAGTCAAGGAAGATTGGTGTCGTTATGTGGTCCAGAAATATGTCACTTTAGTATAGATGTGCACCCTAAAGGTCGGTATTCAGTGAAACTTTGTTTTTTTAACCCTTTGATAAAGTTGTGATATTTGGTCAATTTGCAATGTTCCATGCAAGTCCAAAGTAGACAATCCCCCTATAAAGCTCGTGACAGTACAAATTTTAATTGATGAGTGTAGCGTACACTTTTCCTCTGTGAGAGCATCTCCAACCGACATGAAGCTCCAACAGGACTACAATTTGAACCCAAATTTAAAGGGATGAATAGTGCCCCTTCAAATATGAAGTGGCACTATTCACTCCTTCATATTAGCATCTCAAGCAAGTGGATATGTTAATGAACCAAACTTTTGGTCATGCCCTGTTCATTAGGTCGGCATATCTAATCGATCTTAATGCCCTTCTAACCCTTCCATCCTCGTTTCATAAATTAAACTTCTCATTCATATACTGCTAATGATCCCAAGCTTAGCAGAAACTATACAAAGAAGGTTCAAGTAAAATAAGCAACCTTGCAGTATATAAGCTGAAAAAATCAACTACAAGGAACTCAATATAAAGAACCTGAGGATATATCCGACTACGTCAAGTATCACAAATATTCATAAATCTCCTTCATATTAATTTGGAGTTTTTTTCTCTCTAATTAATTTGGAGTTGCACAATACTGATTACTAACTTTATGAATCATGTTTCAGCTGTAATTTACCTGGCCAAGTTAAGTTAGTACTGATCATGACTGATGGACAGATGCAAGTAAAATGATAGTGGGTGCATAAAACAAAAACATGGTTGAATTAATATTTAGGTTTAATTATTTAGGTGACATGTGTATCATGAGCAGAGGTAAATGGTAGGTGATGAGGGAGGGGATGAGCTGTAGGAAGGTGTTTTGTCATCAGCTATATATGGAAGGAGATCATGGACAAGTGGGAGGAGGGGTGCAGTGAAGTGAGCAAGGAGCCAAGAGGAGAATTGTGGGAGATTTTACTGGGAGTGGTCCACTGGTCCTGCATGCCTTGGTGCATTATTTTTATACCTTTGATGCATCATGTTGGTGCAGCAATATATTAATTTATAACAATGAGGGGGAGGAGGAGAAAGAAAGAATACAGGCCAGTGCCTTACTCATCTGAATAAATGATGAAAGAGATAGGGAGAGGCCAAAGAGTGTGGGACTGGCTAAGTGGAGGGATCAGGTCCCCCTATTAATGTGACAGCGTGCATGATTTTTATTTAGAGTATTCATTTTGCAATGTTCCATGCATATCATACCCTGATTTAATTAATTTGGCAGATTCATCTTGGATTTGGACTATGTAGCTTAAGATGCCGGGATCATTGCTGCCTCTTAAAAATTCCTGGCATTTTATATACCGGGCAATTTCTTTTGACTGGTCGTTCGAGTTAAATGGTATTTCATCGTCCATCAATCATTCCAATGAAAATAAATGATGGTATGCCTTGTTATTATGACAGCCAATTGTTTGCTGTATCATCATGTGGCAATTTCTACATCACTTTTCACTTTAAAGATTTGGTTAATTATCGCAAAGAAATATACGACTGTCACCTGGGTATTTATAACTTGGATAAACTTGAATTTTTGGGTGACATGCATCTTTCTACTCATGTTCATTTGATCTTGTAATTGTCTAAGAAGAAATACTTCATCATAGCCAATGTATTTTGCTTAAATGCTTACATGTAATTTAGCAACAAAAGGTAAACGTTATGCAGTTGGCGCAGAGATGCTTTATTAACTTCGTGCGATGAGAATTTTAGGCATAAGCCTCACTTGCTATGATTATAACCTTCATTTATTTTGGCTTGCAGTTCTTTTGTAGTTGTACAGCCTGACATTTTCTCTGCGAACTTGTGCTTCTTCTCTAATATGTTTTTCCTCGTAACAGTGCTTTCCACTTAAGCTACAATATGCTGTTGAATCAAATAAGATGTGAAGATGGTGACCCAGAAAATCTTCTCAGAAATTCATTTTATCAATTTCAAGCTGATCGTGCATTACCCAATCTTGAGGTTTGTTGCATTGATTATTAAAGAACTCCTCTATTTCTTTCTGAACAGGATCTTAATATTAAATAAATAACTAGTGAAGCTTCTGCATTCATACCTTGAAAGAATGCACATGTGATGATTTGCTAAATGCTGGGTAGCTATACCTCTCATTCTATTTACCTACTAACAAATAGCAAATATGAGTCTTGGATGTTGCTCAAAGCCTTGCACTAAATACTAAAGGCTTGGATGTTGCTCAAAACCATGTGGTCAGAATACTATTCCTTTGTGAGCACCTGTTGTAGCTTGGATTTAGAGCTTTCAGAATGCCCCATCGTATAAAGATGTGAAGAGAGGTTTGGTTAACTGTTTGAATTGTCCATTCTGCTATGATTGATGTGTTGAGTTCTCTCAGTTAACTCATGCACTATTACCATAAGGACCAATTTAATCTATTGAAGTTATAGTCTATACCATGTATGTTCCCTTTGCGCACAAGAATATGGCAAATAGGATCTACACGGAAAATTGAGTGTGAGATACTAGAAATTTTATCAGACACAGAAAGTGAAATGCCCATGTTACAGATACTAGAAATATAATTTTATCATTCCATCATCTAATTGTGCCCTTCGAATCTATAATCAAGAAAGTGAAATGCCCAAGTGAAATGTCAAGATACTGAAGTTTGGGGGGCCAAACCCCAGTTTTAAAGCTGGCCCTCATTTTGGGTTTTCACAAACTGTGAGAGACAGAAATATAGATTCTACTACTAAACTCTTAAATGAAATCCCATGTTTAGAAACTGATATTTGTATGGATGCAATCCATGGTTTCATTTTTGACATAACTGAAACCCCAGTTTCACAAACTATATTGCCAGATTGGTCCCAAGCGAGGCATATACAAGGTTATAATAGGGTCTAAAGATATACATCTTCTACTACTGTGGTATGTGAACCAGGTTTGGATGCTTGCAGGTTAGCAGGAGCAGCTATGGTTGCACCGGTCGTCAACTACTGGTGGCCGTCATTTCCGGCCAACCTATCGAAACAGGTTTCCAACAAGTTACTAGCGCAGGACCGAAGGACATTTTGGATAGCGCATCATGCTCCTTTTCTCATATACTGGTGGATGACTCAAAAATGGATACCTACGCTATCCGCTCTCGAGGGACACCCAGACGTATTCAATGAACAAGATAAGGAGTGTGCCCGTCGGATGGCAGCATACCCAGACGTATTCTTGATTATCAGATACTAGAAATTATATTTCATGCTACTTCGGCGTTACATGCCCATGTTACAGCATAGCCATCATTGATCATGACACGCGAAGACTTTTGTTTCTACAGGTCATTCAACTGCAAGGCGACCAGCGCAAAAATGTTTCCACCTTCCTAGTCCAGGTACATGCTCATTGCATTTGCATGCCTCTTTGTTATTGCTCTTTTCGCCTATCATTTGCTTTGACAGGCATTGGTATGTATATTGATTAGGCCGGGATCGTGAAAAAGGAGCGCATCAAGATTCACGGTTTCTAAGCAGTGCTGCTCATGATCCTGCCATCTGGCAGATGATACAATATATCTACAAGTGACTTGTTTCCATCTGCGCAAAAATGTTTCCATCCTGCCATCTGCGCAAAAATGTTTCCATCGTGCATGTATTACTATACAACTGATTCCATCTTCGCTCGGTCTCACCACATTTCAGTGTGGTGTCAATG
Organism: Scilla litardierei; assembly: GCA_030789695.1. Lineage (NCBI taxonomy): Eukaryota > Viridiplantae > Streptophyta > Magnoliopsida > Asparagales > Asparagaceae > Scilla > Scilla litardierei. The sequence continues at coordinate 83,823,256 of CM061132.1, read as the reverse complement.
TTGTCTGATGTCAGTGGTGTTTGCTGGAGATTTGGTGGTACTTATCCATGTGTCGTCACATCTTGGATTTAATATATATCGAGAATAATTATTGTACTAAACCTTGTTGTGAGTTAATGCATTGTGTTTGGTCAGATGACAATATTAAAAGTCTTGTGTTTGGTCAGTGGTGTTCGTGGGCAGATGTTTGGTGTCTTGCTGGTTATAAGCTGTGTAGGCTTGCGGTAAGCGCCCATGTTTCATAAAGGGAGGCCTGATGGTAAGCATGTAGTTTTCACAGATTTTGGTGTGTTATAATGCTTGCACAAAGGAGAAAACCTTGTCATGCACGTGTATTCCTGTCTAAATTTGCACATGCAACAAATTGGGGGTTTAATATATGAGCAGTATAGAGGTCCCCAAATATATGAGCAATCTAATGCTAACGCAATCTCAGGTAATAAGTTTAATATATGAGCAATCTAATGCACAAACAAGCGCTGTTAAAGGGGGGCCTTTAACAGCGCTTGCACTAAAGAAGCGCTGTTAAAGGCCCCCCTTTAACAGCGCTTGCACTAACAAGCGCTGTTAAAGGCCCCCCCCTTTAACAGCGCTTGCACTAACAAGCGCTGTTAAAGGCACCCCCTTTAACAGCGCTTGCACAAAGAAGCGCTGTTAAAGGGGGGCCTTTAACAGCGCTTGCACAAACAAGCGCTGTTAAAGGGGGGCCTTTAACAGCGCTTGCACAAAGAAGCGCTGTTAAAGGGGGGCCTTTAACAGCGCTTGTTTGTGCAAGCGCTGTTAAAGGGGGGCCTTTAACAGCGCTTGCACTAAAGAAGCGCTGTTAAAGGCCCCCCTTTAACAGCGCTTGCACAAACAAGCGCTGTTAAAGGCCCCCCTTTAACAGCGCTTGCACAAACAAGCGCTGTTAAAGGCCCCCCTTTAACAGCGCTTTTAAAGCGCTATTAAAACCAGCCCCCCTATAGCAGCGGGGAGATAGACAGCGCTTGTAAAGCGCTATTAAAGGCCTTATTTAAGCGCTGTTAAAGGTCCATTTTGTAGTAGTGACGTTTGGGTCGTAACATGGAAATTTTATGAAGAATACATAGCCAAAAAATGATCGATCTTTGTGGACAACGACGCAGATCTCCACGAGCTTGACTATATCATGCATGGTAAGCTGTCTAGATCATCCGGCAAGCGAGGTACAAGGAAAAAAATAAAGATGGGGTGGATTGCTTAGATAAGCAAACAAATATAAATATAAAGGGTGAAAATTTCAAAGGAGTGGCAGTTGGGATAAGAATGGACAGGTGAATAAAAAGATGAGAAGATGAAGATAGCAACAGAACAACACAAACAAAAAATGTCATTATCCCAGATTGAGCAGATTGCCACATGTAACATTTTCTTTCATTTGTCAATAGAGAGTGACATCGATCGTATGCCCACCTATAAACATGGGCATGCAGCAACAATAGTTGCAAGAAGAGGCAATGGCAAAAGAAGAAGTAAAGCTGCTTGGGACATGGTCAAGCCCATTCGTCCTTAGAATCAGATGGGCACTCGAGATGAAGGGTGTTGACTACGGGTTCATAGAAGAAGATCTCGCCAACAAGAGCCCTATGCTCTTGAAGTATAATCCAATTCACAAGAAGGTTCCCGTCCTTGTCCACGATGGAAAGCCAATCGTCGAGTCTCTCATCATCCTCGAATACATTGATGAAACATGGAAGAACAATCCCATATTGCCTGCGGATCCTCACGGGAGGGCCGCGGCCCGCTTCTGGGCCAAATTCGGCGAAGATAAGGTAATTGGTGTCTGTTTCATTGTCAGAATGGTATCTCACGACTTTATTTCGTTTTATTTTGTTAATGCACTTGTAGTCATGTGTTGCAGTGCCTGACTTCAATTTGGCATGTTTTTGCCTCGAGGGGGAGAGAGCAAGAAGAAGCACTGACATTGGCTAAAGAAAACCTAAAGGTCTTAGAGGGAGAGCTGAAAGGAAAGAAGTACTTTGGGGGCGAGACAATCGGAGTCGTTGATATATCCCTGGGTTGCATCGCTAACATGATCGGGACACTGGAGGAAATTATTGGGCTGAAGATCATAGAAGAAGAGACATTTCCGTTGATGTCTAAATGGATCGAAGATTTCTCAAACTTTCCTGCCATACTGAACACTTTCCCTCCACGTGAAAGAATGCTCGCCAAGTATCGCATGATTCGCGAAGCTTTGTTTGCCAAAAAGGACGCAGATCAAGCACTGTAGCATGAAAACTCTTATTCAACATCGGACAGGAGTTGGCGTCAATAAGCGAAACACATTGAGGACTTGCTGCATTTAGCCAGGCTAATTTCTAGCGCAAACAAATAATGTGTTCACAAAGCCAGGCTTTCTTATTATCTTATTTATGAATGAATTATACCACTGTATTCAATGTAATGCATTGAACAAATCCAAGTAAAAGATCACATTAATGGCCACAAGATAAGAACTCAAACTAAAAAAAAGGAATTGAATGGACGAAACGAAGTAAATATAGACAAGTGAGTGAAAGATGGCATTAAACTCTCCCAATAGGGCATACAAAAAACATGCTGAAAATTTACGGGCATCATGTAGTGCAATTTTCCATTATACCCGTGCCTATGAACGGCATAAACACCTGCATAGGGACGAATAACAAACAAAGGGATAATCAATATCAAGGAGTTGTGGCGAAAACACCTACATAGCTACGAGTAACAAACTAAACTCTTACGGCCGGCTTTTGTCATGGCACCAATATGAATGAGCTGTGGCGAAATGCTGAGCATACGCAACTATGACAAAGTCAGGAGCAGGCCACAATGCTAGTCGGTCAGAAGAATACACACACACACTATTAATGTAAGATAAAACAAATGTACATCGATATGAAATTGACTAGTTATATATTCCCGGATTTTATGTAGTTAGGATACAAATTTGACTAGTTCCAAACATATAGGCTTTCCCCGGATCCTTCATCAATTGTTTACTCCATGTAGTTTCTCTAACGTTACCCCCATCCCATTTGCCCATCATTGGATTTCTTACTTATTTATTTTTAATCAACCATTTTTTTAATCAATTTCTTCTAACTGCACCTATTTACGGTGTACTCTTGACTAATTGATTTGGGGAAGTTTGGATTGTTTATGCATTTAATCAACGGGTGATTGAGTCTTCAGTGTTTCTTAATTGCCCTTTTAAATGGTTTGATTGGTAGGTGTTAGTTTCAGTACTTAGGAATAATCAAATAAACACACAGATTAAAAACAAGAACCAATCAGAGACACTCAAGACTTGGTAACGCAGTTCGGTGCGCACACCTACATCTGCGGGGCCCCGCCCAGAAAATCAGAATACTCCACTAAAATAATCAATGAGTACAATCACTAATTATCGCGATTCTATTAGGAGGAACAACCTCCCCCTCAATACAAACCGTGATGGGTGGTCTCTACCAACCCATGGAGTATTCTTGGCAAGCTCCCCTTGCCAGCAAGCTCCCCTTGCCAGCAAGCTCCCCTTGCACAACCGACTAGATCAACTCCCTTGATCCTACGTGTGTAGCCGTCGGCCTCCTCCCGGAGTTCTTCAATCGTCTTTTGCCAAAGCCGTCCCCCACACAAGCGATAATCAATTCAAACCAACTTCCAACTTTTTAACATCGCTCTACAAAGTTGTTATGTGGTTAGCCAACCATTCTTCTGGTAAAATCACTGAGGATTTTCCGAATAACCCAAGAGCAGCAAGGCGAGATAGATCAGATAAGAAAAGATCTTCAGCAGTCGAAACTAAACTGAACCCGAACAATATCTTTTACCAACCTACAAACCGCTTCAGCAAATATAACTGAGAAAACCACCCGATCCAAACTGAAGGAGAGGATCTGAAACCAATTAACACGATAGCTCCTATCTTCAAATTAACAACGAGCCTTATCCTCAATCAACCGTTAAAATCAAACAGCAACAAAGAAATCCACGGGAACAGATCTCAGAAGATAGAACAACACGTTCAACATTTCATATGACATTTTGTACAACATTTCATAAACATTCATTTGTTGGTTGATCTTTCATACCTCGGTTGTGGATTGATCCTTTCATTCACCTTCGTCAGCAAATCTTATGCATACCTGCATCCAACAGCGTATCTGGAGAATATCTAAACAATACTGTAAGATCTGAAACCATTCATTTAAAAAATCTTCAACCGCACAAATCGTCAATCGCACATATCATTCAGTTATGAAACCAACCAGATTTTGAAACCAATATATCCAGGTAAATAACTTCCTTTTTAATGCAGAATATCCGCCAATATTTGTAGGATCACTTCGGGTAAGGAATCGCATATTCAAGGAACCACCGAATCTATTTCGGGTAAAAGATTAAAACAAATCTCATGCGGATATTTTGCCCAAAGAATAATGAACTATTTCTGGTAAATAAAACCAATAAATCTCAGCAAATATTTCCTTCCATCAATTTAGGAACAAACCAGATTCCCAAAATTCTCAACAAACCTCCATCAATTAAGGAACTAATTCGGGTAAGAATGAGTATAAAAATCTCACCAATATCTGGAATCAAACAAATCAAGAACCTCCGATATTCTTGGCTACAAATCGGATCTGAGATCACCATGACACATTTGTAGACCAAAGCATCGTTTCTGAATACGAACAATTATTCCAGATCCGAATGTTGAACATAATGTCGTTCAACATAATGTTCAACATTTAGCTCAAACTGCTCAAAAGCAATCCAGACTCCACAAACTGAACTCTCCAGATATAGTGCCACTAATGCCAACAAATATCAACAGAAATTCAACCATAACAATCTCCCCCTTTGGCATTATGTGGCACAAACCAAAGCAAGCGTCAACTAAGCACACATTCTCCCCCTTTGAGCCACAATAATCCAAAACACAATCTCCCCCTTGCTAGAGCAACCCGAGCAGTGATTACCTCAAAAAAAATACAGCCACATTCTCCCCCTTTCAGCTAGCCTCACAACTCCAAAAGAAAATTCAGAAAAAACTCAACCGAGGCACATCCAGAGGCTCCTCTGTCTCTCTTAATAGCAAATAAATTCTCAGGCACATCGGAATAAGAGAAATAACACTATACCTCACATCCGAGTCGAGCTCTGAGGGGCCGAAATGAAGTTGGAGAGTAGAAAAACATCGGCGGTGTTGACAGAGGATACATGCGAAGATCCAATGGCACCGGTGGAGGAAGAGCAGTGAGCAGAGCGACGAGATAGCACTCTGATAATTTTGGAGGAAGATTCATGAGACTTTGGCGCATGTTGCTCACAGTGATTATCGAGGGGAGATGTAGAGTCTGGCGTCATAACATCTGCAGCAACATTGTTCTGTGTTGTATCTAATGTTACAACATTAGTCACAACATGAAGTGCTTTCTCTGAAGCTGTAGTGTTCTTGCTGTATAATTCAGACTTTCTAACCCATTGCTTCTTCATCTTCATATCAGGGTGTCTAACATTTCTTCCTTCTGACCAATGTCGTATGCGGCTGAAGCAGTTTCTCTCGGTATGGCCTTTGAACTTGCAGTAATTGCACACAGAACGATCACCTTTTATACCTTTAATCTGCCTCTTCTTTTGATCATGGCCATTGTGTTGACCCATTCTTTCAAGTTCTTTGGTAACTTGACTTCTTCTTTCATCAGACACATTATAAAAAGCTCCTCTATTGTATCCCACTCCTGTGCGATCTCCAGAAATCTTACCCATGTTTAAGATATCATCCAGCTTTGTTTTTCCAGAATTCCACTTCTGCAATGTGCATTCAGCTTTCTCTGCCCTGAGAAGAACATTTCTGAAGTTTCTTTCCAATTCTCTACAGTTTCTCTCAGCTTTCAGACATTCGATTTTGACCTCCTCCTTTTCTTTCTTCAGTCTATCATTTTCCTCCTTCAGGACTTTGTTGATATTGTAGATTTGCATCCATTTCTCAAACATCATCTGGTATGCTGTACGGATATCATTGTCACTCACTTCCTCGTCGCTATCAGCTTTAGAATCTGATTTGGTTGTAGATGTTGTACATGATGTTGTACATAATGTTGAACATAATGTTGCAACATTCTGTCTGACATTGGCTAGTTTGTTGTAATCAGGTCCCTTCTTCTGAGAGGCTGCAAGGGCAATGTAATTACTGATGATGTCCTCATTTTTAACACTCCCATCAGAATCATCTTCACTCCAGGTACTAGTCGAGGATGCCCCTTTCTGCTTCTTGAGGGTATTGGCACATTCAGCTTGTATGTGTCCAAAACCCTCACATTCTCTGCACTGTATCCCTTTGCCTTTGTTCTTGCCTGCAGAGGGTCAATTTTCCCATGCCGAATTGTTACCAGATCTGAAGTTTTGACCCTTGTTGCATATCTTCCTCATCATTCTGTTGAAATTCTTAGTCAGCAGATCAATGTCATCATCAATATCCGAGTCATTTTCAGGCTTAGATGTTTTACTGACCTCAACCTTTAGAGCCACCCCTTTATCCCTGGGGTTCGGCTTCAGATTCATTTCATAGGTCTGAAGAGATCCCATGAGTTCATCCAATCTCATGGTGGATGTGTTCCTCACTTCTTCAATGGCCGCAATCTTCGCAGAGAACTTCTCGGGTAGGGATCTCAAAGTTTTTTCAACCAACTTCTTTTGAGAGTACTTCTTCCCCAATTGAAATGCCTGATTAGATATATCACGCAGTCTCCCATTGAACTTAGCCACAGTCTCATCATCATTCATCCTGAGATTTTCAAATTGAGATGCGAGCATTTGAAGTTTAGATGCTCTTACCGTACTGGTTCCTTCATGAATATTCTGCAGTATATCCCATGCTTCCTTTGCATACTCACACGTAGAGATTAATTTGAATTGCTCTTCGTCGACAGCGGAAAAAATAGCATTAATTGCTTTAGAATTGCACAAGGCCGCATGTTCTTCAATCCGACTCCAGTCTCTTGCCGACTTGAGGTGTTCTTCGCCATCTTCGTCAATTTCGGTTGGCGGTGTCCATCCTTCAATGACAGCGATCCAGGCCTTCTCATCAATGGACTTAATGAATACACGCATTCGAGACTTCCAGTAAGTGTAATTTGTACCAATGAGCAATGGAGGGCGAACAACAGAGGCACCTTCTCGTGTAGCCATGATTCAAGTACTGAAATCCAAGATCACACCTTCTTTGAAAAAACAAAGAAACACGGGTGACCTGCTCTGATACCAATTGTTAGTTTCAGTACTTAGGAATAATCAAATAAACACACAGATTATAAACAAGAACCAATCAGAGACACTCAAGACTTGGTAAAGCAGTTCGGTGCGCACACCTACATCTGCGGGGCCCCGCCCAGAAAATCAGAATACTCCACTAAAATAATCAATGAGTACAATCACTAATTATCGCGATTCTATTAGGAGGAACAACCTCCCCCTCAATACAAACCGTGATGGGTGGTCTCTACCAACCCATGGAGTATTCTTGGCAAGCTCCCCTTGCCAGCAAGCTCCCCTTGCACAACCGACTAGATCAACTCCCTTGATCCTACGTGCGTAGCCGTCGGCCTCCTCCCGGAGTTCTTCAATCGTCTTTTGCCAAAGCCGTCCCCCACACAAGCGATAATCAATTCAAACCAACTTCCAACTTTTTAACATCGCTCTACAAAGTTGTTATGTGGTTAGCCAACCATTCTTCTGGTAAAATCACTGAGGATTTTCCGAATAACCCAAGAGCAGCAAGGCGAGATAGATCAGATAAGAAAAGATCTTCAGCAGTCGAAACTAAACTGAACCCGAACAATATCTTTTACCAACCTACAAACCGCTTCAGCAAATATAACTGAGAAAACCACCCGATCCAAACTGAAGGAGAGGATCTGAAACCAATTAACACGATAGCTCCTATCTTCAAATTAACAACGAGCCTTATCCTCAATCAACCGTTAAAATCAAACAGCAACAAAGAAATCCACGGGAACAGATCTCAGAAGATAGAACAACACGTTCAACATTTCATATGACATTTTGTACAACATTTCATAAACATTCATTTGTTAGTGGATCTTTCATACCTCGGTTGTGGATTGATCCTTTCATTCACCTTCGTCAGCAAATCTTATGCATACCTGCATCCAACAGCGTATCTGGAGAAGATCTAAACAATACTGTAAGATCTGAAACCATTCATTTAAAAAATCTTCAACCGCACAAATCGTCAATCGCACATACCATTCAGTTATGAAACCAACCAGATTTTGAAACCAATATATCCAGGTAAATAACTTCCTTTTTAATGCAGAATATCCGCCAATATTTGTAGGATCACTTCGGGTAATGAATCGCATATTCAAGGAACCACCGAATCTATTTCGGGTAAAAGATTAAAACAAATCTCATGCGGATATTTTGCCTAAAGAATAATGAACTATTGCTGGTAAATAAAACCAATAAATCTCAGCAAATATTTCCTTCCATCAATTTAGGAACAAACCAGATTCCCAAAATTCTCAACAAACCTCCATCAATTAAGGAACTAATTCGGGTTAAGAATGAGTATAAAAATCTCACCAATATCTGGAATCAAACAAATCAGGAACCTCCGATATTCTAGGCTACAAATCAGATCTGAGATCACCATGACACATTTGTAGACCAAAGCATCGTTTCTGAATACGAACAATTATTCCAGATCCGAATGTTGAACATAATGTCGTTCAACATAATGTTCAACATTTGGCTCAAACTGCTCAAAAGCAATCCAGACTCCACAAACTGAACTCTCCAGATATAGTGCCACTAATGCCAACAAATATCAAGAGAAATTCAACCCTAACAGTAGGTTGTTCAACTGTTGTTAGTCTTGAGTAATTTTCCACTCTAAACTTGAAATTACAGTCCAATTTCCAATGAATGTTGGGCTGAGGGGGCAATTTTACCTTTAATTTTTGTAGGTGAGTCTGGCGGTGTTGTTTAAGTATTGATTAATGATGATCAAGATAGATGTTAGTTTGCACTATTGCGGGGAAGAATCCGCTACAATGAATTTGTATTAAGTGGCGAACTAAGGGCACGATGGTTTATTGAGGGGGATGACGATGTCAGCTGTGGTCCGCGGATGATTTGAGGATGGGGTACTCGAGCTCGCTCGCCAGGTGAAGTAGGTAGCTCGCGGATTGACGAAGGAAGCTCGATCGTTGGAGGAGGATGGCACAGGTCGCTCTTCTGGTGGCAGCAAGGGCGAAGTTCCTACAAGAGGAGCAGCTCGTCAGAAAGGCCAGGCCGGTTTTCAGCCTGCGACCCCTCTGATGCTTAAGTCAATAGATGACGGTGGAAAAGATGTCGGGCACGAAGGACGATCTCAAAGACAGATCGACGCTTGCGTGGTAGACTAATGTGGAAGGCACGAAGGTGTGAAAGATAATAGTTGTGTTAAGGATTTGTTACCGATTCACCCAACCAACCCCTTTCCCACTGGGAGATAAGGGGGTATTTATAGGCTATTGGAGTCGGTTGCATTTACTCAACTGGCGGTGACAAAATGTCAGGGATCCGACCGTTATCGTCAGGGCCGAACATGTCAGGCTTACTTTCGTCAGACGGTCAGAGCCGTAAATATCAGGTGGCGCTTTTATCAGACTGTCTGGCGGCGAAACAGTTGGGCGTGCTTTCGACAGATGGCCAGGTGGTGAAGCGGCCAGGTGCGCTTTGGTCAGGCTTTGTCTGTAGTGAAACTGGCAGTGGCGTGTCGTCTTCCTTCTTGGGCGAACAGGTAGGTGAGTGGCGTTTGGGCAAGCTCCCTGTAGGACGAACTGTTCTGGGGCGAGCTACTCTGGGGTGAGCTAGCGTGGACTTGTGTGCTCTGCTAGATGACTCTTCTGATTCTGATGGCGAGCTTGTCGTTCTATTTGACGAGCTTCCTTGGACCTAGGGGGCTTCGGCAAACTCGGCTTCATTATGTAGATTCGACGGGACAAGACTCGGGCCTTGAACGAGTGGGCCTTGATCATCTGGGCCGATCTTGAGGTCGTAACAGTTGCCCCCATCATTCGAGTTCGACACGGGAAGTCCAGATCGGCTCGGATGACGCATTCCACTCCAATGGATGACAACTGTTGCATTAAATGCGAGTCAACTACTGAATCTCGGAAGGCATCATGACGATTCGATAGCGGGAGGATATCGAAGCGCCTCCACCATTCGGAGCTTGACACATGCTACGTACGGCCCTACGGAGAAGCTGAGGTGACACCTCCACCTCAGGTCTTGCCACGTGTTGCACCTTCGACGGTTGAGATCGGTCAACGCCCATTATAAAACAAGGAGAGGGGGAACGGTTGAAAACTTTTGCATTCAAATTTGAAAATGCTTCTCTTCTTCTCATCTTTGCTCTTCGCCGTCGGTCATCTATTCGTCAGAGCTCCGGTGATCTCTTTTCCTTTCTAGGTAACTTCTTGATCTGTCAAGGGCTTCCGCTTTTTCATCTGGCAATCCGAATTCTGAGGTGAGTTCTGGAGATTCTGGGAGGAGAGAGCGAGGGGTCGGATCGACCTCCGGCAGAGTCAGGGGTACGTTTCCGTCGGAGAACATGACTATCCAGTGTAAAACAAACACCATCAATCTCTTCGAGATCCACTCCAGCTACATTCGACCGCCTTGCACAGTTTGCCTCCCCGAACCCCATGAGAGGGTTTGCTCGCCGAGGGACAACGAGGTTGGAGTCTACTGCACAACCTTCAAACTTGGCCTGCGGTTTTCGCTCAACCCCCACCTTCTTCACCTGCTAAATTTCCTCGAACTTCCTCTCGCCCAATTATCGCTGGACTCCATCGGCTCAATGGTTGGCTTCGTCGCCCTCTGTGCTATCAGCGGGATAAGTCTGTGTGTGTCGCTCTTCCAGCACTACTTTGTGGTGAAGAAGAAGGGGGTGTATCACAGTGTTCTTGCTGGGAGGGATCGGCCTTTTATCGTTGAGGCACCAAGCGAGGGGAGAGAATGGAGGGATAGGTTTGTCTTCGTCTCGATACCGACAGACTCGGTGTTGAGGTCGAACTGGGGGACGACGAACCCCTTAGTAAACAAGGGGAAACCCCTAGAGGGGAAAGACCTGGAGATCTCCAAGGCTCTGGAGGAGATCCTCAAGGTGATCAGGAAGCACGCGAACTTGATCAAGGGCGACCAGTTCGCCCAAAATTGCTGGCCCGAAGGTATCACGATCTTGGCAAGATTCTCCATATATGCTCACACTGATCTTTGTTCTCTTTGCAGGTGCGGCCATGATCCTTTCGCCAGAAGAGTTGATGAGGAGGGCTAGGGAGCCGGCGACCTCGGAGCCGACGCCCAAGGAGTCGACGGCCAAGGAGTCTTCTTCCTATAGGAAGGGCAAAAATCTGGCGACAAAGGAGTTGGCGAGCAAGCCGGGGCAGAAGAGGGGCCACGGGGTAGTCATTAGGGGAGAGGAGGGCGAGCACGCCAAGAGGGTGAGGGAGACACCTGTAACAAGCGTCATTCCCCTACTACTGGTGAGGCGACGCTGGGCGGCTCTGCCGACCATGGCACTGGCGAGGGGGAGATGATGCCCTGGAGCTCAGCTACTTGGGGCCCGCCCGCGGCACGGGCCGGACGGGTTCTGATAGAGCGCTGGCCATATGGATGTCCTCCTTGGGAGCAGGGGCACATGGGCATTCGAACTGCGAACCGATGCTCGCACGCTTCAAGGCGACGAAGGTCGAAGTCCATGCCATCCCGAAGGAGGAGCTCTTCAAGACGAGCTACCTAGTGGCAACATGGAATCAGTGTTTGACGACGCCAGTGTCGCGGCTCACCTGGCGGAGAACAGCCTGCTGCCGAGGGATCGGACGTCCCTTGGCAAGGTTGGTCCAGAGCGCCTATGTGACACGACGATCTGGCACAGTATGCAGGTTTGTCGCTCTCCCTTCTTCATGATGTCGATCTTCTTTCTTCCATGGGTGCTTATGTTTTCTGTTTCTCCTACAGGCGGTCGCGGCGATGGTGTCCTTGCAGCGCTATACCGCCTTGAATATGCTCAAGGCGAATCATGGGAAGAAGAAGGCTGATCTTGAGGTCACCAATGGCAAGTTGCGGGCATTGGAGGCCCAATTCAGAGAGGTCGTCGGGAGGCTGAGAAGCAGGGGGAGCAGCTGGAGCAGCTCCAGTGATATTATACGGTCCAGAGGGAGGAGACCGAGAAGTGGGAGCGGAAGCTTCGGGTGGAGGAGAATCGAAGGATCGCTGCTTTAAACGAACACTCCATGGAGATGGAGGCCAAGGAGATGGAGATCGCCGCGCTAAAGCGGGAAGTGGCGCCACTGAGGGAGATCGAGCGGGAGGCGGCGGCCCTGAGGAAGATCAATCTGGAGGCCGAAAAGGCTGGGGCCATCTGCCAATATCAGGAGGAAGAGTACGTCCCCATGATGAGGCAAATGAGGGCAAATGGCATGGAGGAAGGGATGCAGGCGGGCTTCAGGAGGGTGGAAGCGCGGCTGGCAAAGTTGTACCCTTCCTTGGAGATAGACTTATCCAAGCTGACTGTGGCCTCTAACGATGAGAATGAGATGGGTGCTCTGAAGGGAGGCGATGCTACTTGATCCTGGAGTGGTTGTATTTGTAGGTCCGGTCTTGGGACCGTGTGCCAGACCTACTGTAGAAAAACAATGTAAGTGTATTAATTTCAACTTTAATGAAATGTACCTTAGGCGGTTCGCCTTGTTTATCCTTTTTGATTGTGTTGTTGTTTACCCCTCTTTGCCTTAGTGTGTATGCCCCCAACCATCTGCTTGGAAGTGGCTAAGGCTCCGGAGAAGCAGAATGTTGTTGAGTTGGCACCTATAGAGGGCAAGCTCGTAAGCTTGCCCTGGAGTTGAGGGAGGGGAGGGTGCGAGCCGTCGACCGTTCCTTGTCCCACCCGGTGACCCTATCGAGAACAAAGCCGTCAAGCTTGCCCCGAAGTTGATGGAGGACAGGGTGTAAACCGGAGCTCGTTTCTTAACCCCACGGGCGATCCTATCGAGGGTGAAGCTCGTTAGCCTGCCCCGGAGTTGAGGGAGGGGAGGGTGCAAGCTGTTGCATGTTCCTTGTCCCACTCGGTGACCATATCGAGGGCAAGGCCATCAAGCTTGCCCCGGAGTTGATGGAGGGGAGAGTGCAAGTCGGAGTTTGTTCCTTAACCCCTCGGGCGATCCTATCAAGGGCAAAGCTCGGTAGTCTGCCCCAGAGTTAAGGGATGGGAGGGTGCGAGCTTTAGCTCGGTCCTTAACCCACCAGGCTCCTATCAAGGGCGAAGCTCGTGAGCTTGCCTCGAAGTTGAGGGAGGGAAGGGCACGAGCCGTCGCATGTTCCTTGTCCCACCCGACGACCCTATCGAGGGCGAAGCCGTCAAGCTTGCCCCGGAGTTGATGGATGGGAGGGCGCGAGCCGGAGCATGTTCATTAACCCCCGGGCGATCCTATCGGGGAGAAGCTTGTCGGCCTACCCCTGAGTGGAGGGAGGGCAGGGTTCAAGCCGTAGCTCGATTCTTAACCTCCCAGATGCCTATCGATGGCGAAGCTAATAAGCTTGCCCCGGAGTTGAGGGAAGGGAGGGTGCAAGTCGTCGCATGTTCCTTATCCCACCCGATGACCCTATCGAGGGCAAAGTCATCAAACTTGCTTCAGAGTTGATAGTGGGGAGGGTGCGAGCCGGAGCTCGTTTCTTAACCCCTCGAGCGATCCTATCGAGGGCGAAGCTCGTCAACCTGCCCCAGAGTTGAGGGATGAGAGGGTGTGAGCCGTCACCCATCCTTGTCCCACCCGGTGACCCTATCAAAGGCAAAGCCGTTAAGCTTTCCCCAGAGTTGATGGAGAGAAGGGTGTGAGCCAGAGCTCGTTCCTTAACCCCCCGGGTGACCCTATCGAGGGCGAAGCTCGTCAGCCTGTCCCGGAGTTAAGGGAGGGGATTGTGCGATCCGTCACCCGTTCCTTGTCCTACCTGGTGACCCTATCGAGGGCGAAGCCGTCAAGCTTTCCCTGGAGTTGATGGAGGGGAGGGTGCGAGCTGGAGCTCGTTACTTAACCCCCGGTGATCCTATCGACGGCGAAGCTCGTCAGCCTGCCCCTGAGCTTGAGAATGTTTGAGAGCTGAAATTTCCACATGGAGATGGAAATATTTGAGAGCATGCATAGAAAAAGATAGTTATATTTACAAAACTGTAGATAACATAGGAGTGAACGCTCATTGTTCCTATGGCGGGCTAGCTTGTCGCTTCCACTAGTTGATCGTCGACGTCCCCCGGATGGCTAATAAGTTCGACCAGCTGGGCTTGATCGAGCACCTTTTGTTTGGTGGAGCCGATGTAGCAGCTCTGAGATAATCTTTGGCTCCCTCGAACTTGTCTGACCCCCTACGGAGTCTAGAACTTGACCATCTAGTGCAAGAGTGAGGGGATAGCTTCGATGGCGGTCATGTATGGCAGCCTGATGATGCCGTTGTATGCCGAGGTGATGTCGACGACCACGAACTGCGTCATCCGAGTGACGAACCTTAGCTCTTCCCCTAAAGACATCGGCAGGGTGATGACACTGGTGATGGGAGCCAAGTGGCCGGTGAAGCCAACAACCGGTCATGTGCATGGCCTCAGATCCGCCTGCCTCAGCCCTATCTTCTCGATCGTCAAAATAAAAAGAATGTCGCACGAGCTCCCGGTGTCGATTAGGAGACGACTGACTATGACCGTTCCAATCTGGGCTTCGATGACGATGGCGTCATCATGTGGTAGTTCGACCACCTCCAGGTCGTCGTCTGAGAATGAGATGGGGGGCCGAGCTACTCTCCTCCACTTTGCCTCGTCGCCTCTGCCCATCGTCATCACTTGCCGTGCATACGCCTTCCTGGCCGATGAGGACGCACCACCTGAGGATGGCCCACCGCATATCACTTCTATGTGCATGACTGCTCTGGGATGGCGAGGGGCCTCCTGCTCAGCGTTCTGGGGATGGTTCGGTCGCTGTGCTCCCGAGGGCGCTCTCACATCGCGGGTGTGTCTCCTCCCCTCAACGAAGCCCTACAGGCGGCCCTCCGGGACCAGCTGCTCAATATCCCTCTTCATTGTAAAACACTCGTCAGTGTCATGACTGTGATCCTGGTGATACCAACAGTATTTCAGCCGATCCCTCGTGGTTGGGACCGCCCTCCTCTCCTGCAGCGGGTCTCGGAGAAGTTCGGCCCTAGTTGCTGCGACCAATACTTCGGCCACCGTGGTGTTGAGCTACGTGTACTGGGCTTGCTGTCACCCTTCGAGCCTGCCTACCACCGACGGGGGCTCTCTAGGTGTGGCGAACCCTCGCGCTGGTCCGTGGTGATCTTGAGGTCAGTGGCCTCCTTGGTCATGCCTCTGACTACCGAGATGATCTCACCCTCGAGGGCAGTCATCCTGCCTCGATCAGCCATCAGGCTGTCGATCGTTGCAAGAGGTCCTAGGTGGGGTGGCCACCTTCTTTACTCCGAGAGCGTCTTTGCTCAGCATGAACCTCTCCACCCAGGCAAAGAGTGCATCCAGATCGACGGGTGGATCTTGGAGGAGTGACTTATGTAGGCTTCGATTGGTCAGCCCCTTCTTGAAGGCCGCCATGGCGAGCTCATCTTCGTAGTTCGCCACACCCAACCTTTCTTCTTGTAAACGATGCAGGAACTTTCTGATCGTTCCCCTTGTTTCTGGATTATCGAGAACAGATAGTCTGCTGGCTTCTTCCTTCTGCGTCCCGCCCGGAACTGCTGGCAGAACTTATGGGATAGATCGTCGAAGAATTCGAGGGAGCGGGTGGGTAGGCCGTTGTACCACTCTAGTGCTGACTTCATCAGAGTCATCTGGAAGCCATGACATAGGAGTGGGTCATCTGCACCTTGAATCTCTATGGCCCCTCTTTACCGATGTACATGCTCGAGGGGATCACCCGCACCATCATATAGTTCAAGCTGAGGAAGCTTGAATCTATGAGGGATTGGCCGCGGTCACCCGTCTGGCCAGGGGGTTAGCCGCTTCAGGGTGGGGGGTCGTACAGGTGATCCTTGTTGGAGCGACGGTGATCTCTGAAGATTGTTATAGCTGCCTTGACCACCTCGCTCATCTCCAGAGTCACTCGATGAGCCATCTCGATGCTCAGCGGCGTCTCTTCCCTGCCTGGGGGAGTCTGAATTTGATCGTAGCCTCGTCACCGACGATCCTCATGCCTGTGAGATGGACGGGCCATCCGGTGGGTGCTCCCTCTGAGCGGCAAGATATCCACCGGCGGTGGACTATGGGTGTGCCATCGATTCGGAGGTGGTGCCTTCAGGACCCTATGGCTCTCCTTTCGGAGCCTCTCTCGCACGACGAAGATGAATCGTAGCTGTCGATGCGCGATTTCTTCATCGATCCAAATTTGCTCAGCGGCAGCCTCCACTTCATCATCAAGCTGCCTCGGCTGGAGAGCAACCTCTTCCTCGAGTCGCTTCTGACGAGCGGCCTCCAGCTCCGCATCGAGAAGTCTCTACTGGGCCGCTATCTCTTCGTTGAGCCTCCTCCGCCAGGTGGCTGCTTCTTTACTTCTCTATTTATAGTTCCTCCTTGAGTTTAGTTCGTGATGTAGATCGTGTATGTGCAGGAGATTGTGCGCTTACTTGGAGTTTCAGTGAGCATTGTATCTGACAGGGACTCGAGATTTACATCTCAGTTCTGGAAGAGTCTGCTGGAGAATCTTGATACGAGTCTGAGTTTCAGCATGGCGTACCACCGACAGACTGATGGCTAGTCAAAGAGGACTATTCGGATTCTGTAGGATATGCTGAGAGCTTGTACGCTCGATCCGAAGGGTTCATTGGAAGATCATCTCCATCTAGTGGAATTTTCCTACAACAACAGCTACCAGGCGAGCATTGACATGGTGCCGTTTGCTGCCCTATATGGAAGGAAATGTCGATTGCCACTGAGCTGGGATGACATCGAAGACCGAGAGCTGTTGGGTCTGGAGATGATTGTAGAGGCTGTGGATGTCGTAAGAGACATCAGGGATAAGCTCCGGATTGCACAAGATCGTTACAAGCATTAGGCAGACACCAACAGACGACCTTTGGAGTTTCAGCCGGGAGATCATGTCTTCCTGAAGATTTCTCCGAACCGTGGAGTCATTCGTTTCGGGAAGAAGGGAAAGCTGAGTCTGAGGTTTATTGGAATGTTTGATGTACTGGAGCGTGTGGGAGCAGTGGCTTATCGCTTTGCTCTGCCACCATCTTTGGAGGGAGTTCACGACATTTTCAATATATCTCAACTACGTCGATACGTCAGTGACCCATCGCACACTGTGGATTTCTCAGAGATCATGGTCCGACCGGACCTGACTTATGATCAGCAGCCAGTGCAGATTTTGGACCGTCGACAAAAGCAGTTGAGGAACATGGTAGTCGACCTGGTGAGAGTGATGTGGCGTCACGGATCACCTGGAGAGTCCACTTGGGAGCGCGAGAATGAGATGAGAAAGCGCTACCCGCATTTATTTTCCTGAGCAGTAGTTGATGTAGATTTCGAGGGCAGAATCATTTCTTGAGGTGGGTAGGATGTAACGGTCATTTTTCGACCGTGTGTATTTCAGCGTGTAATTTCTTTTTTGTTCGCATATTTATTGTGACCTCTTCTTGTATCCTAAATGCGCGATGTTATACGTCGTTGTGACCCTCAAGAAGAGTAGTTATTTGTGGAATTTTTTATGAACGTCATTTCACGGGTCATTCTTCCACAAATCAGCTTTGAATGAAGGGGTGTCTTAACCATTAAACTTCGACGTTTGGATTTTTATTTTTTTATCATTTTTCGTGAACTTAGCGCGTGACTGACCGATGTATTCTCGGTCCTCTCGTCGCCACGGTCATCCCGATATTTTTCTTGTATTTTTCAGACACCACTAGACTGACCCGCCATCCCCTTTGTTTTAATCTATAATTAGCCCTAAGCTAATTCAAATTTCAAACCCCAATCACCAAATCAAATCAAATCCAATTTGGGATCCTACGTATCAGGCTTTTATTTCCTAGTCTATTGCCACACTAAGTCTACCCTCCCCCTCTCACACACTCTCTCCAATCTATTCCTAAAACCCACTCCTTTTCTACCCTCTTTAGTAAAACCCTTCCATTATAATGCAAGCCTAGGGTTTCTCTAAACCCAGCCGCCGTCTTTGAAACCCACACAATCAACAAAGCCGCCGGCCTTTCCCTTTGCCTCCGGCCAACCCCTAGCTGCGCCTAAGGCCATCGGCCACCACCACAGTCCGGCTCTCTCTCCCCTTGAGAACCCCCATGCATGACCCCCTCGAACTGTCAGCCTCCCCATCGCCCTTTGACAGGCCGTCCGGCCCCCCATTATATCATAGCAGACCCCCACGCAGTGCAGATCTGGGCATCTCCAGGTCGGACCCGATAGCAGCATCCGCCGTGCATACACACAGCCGGACCCTTGTTTCGGCCACCCTTTTCAATAGCAAACGCATCCACCCCCTCTTACTGTCGGCCTTCCCATTGCTCCACCTCCCCGCGTGCAAACCCTGCCCTGCTGTCTATGCAACGGCAGCCCCTTGTGCCCTAGGAGCCCACGCTGCAGATCTCGCGGCCTCCTGACATTGCTGCCGTTACCGTTGCCGCAAGACGATTCGTTGAGCTACTCGCAACCGAGGTGACTCCGACGTCGTTACTGTTTCACTGCGCTACCCGCAGCCAAGACGATCCCGAAGCGAATTTCATACTACGCTACCCGCGGTCGAGGAACCAGAGATGACGTGATCCAGCACAGTTTCCAGACCCAACGTCAGACTCGTGTGTGTTCGTCTTACCAGGTTGGTTCCCCTCACTTGTAGTAACCCACACTGTAAGACATCAAAACCTAGTTAAATTAACAACTTAACTCACTAAATTTATTTTACGCTCCTGTAAAACGTTCTGAAACCATAGATCGACGATCAGACTTTTTTTAACTGTGCACTTAGGGTAGAATCATCGGATATGCTGAACTTTCAAAACCTGACTTGAAACTGATAGGCTAGCCATGATCAACTTAGAGACAACTTAATAGGATTTCTAAACTGGTGCTGACGTCGCCCGTTGACTTGTGACAGCAAACTTCGATCGACACGCTAACCGCGACAAGGCACTTCCGACGAACGTTCTTCTCGCCACCGCAGGCAAGTGTACTCACTTGCGTAGTTGCGGCCACGTCTAGGCCACTTCCTTCTTAAAATTGTAAATTGTTGAACAAGAGAACTAGACATGAAATGATAGCGTCCGGGACCCTTCACGATAGCCTAGACTTGATAACGAAGTCTAGGTACAAATTGCTATAACTGTCATGCTAGGAATTATCTGTGTGTGTACGCGTGTAGACACCCTAGAATGAACAAACATACTATACTCATGTCATGCCATATAACATCATTCACGAAAAATCTTGCACAGCCTGCGGGCAATAGGGCACTCTCCAAGACAGAGAGAGTGACCCCTTGTACAGATACACAACCTGCGAAAAGCCCGGCACTCATCGAGTGAGTGAGTGACTCTTGGCAACCAGTGGGAATTGAGACACCCACCTAGCAGAGTGGGTAATCATTGGAACGGAACGACCTACGGGAAGATTGGCACTCATCGAGTGAGTGAGTGACCCCTGCAACCCGTGGGTATAGAGGCACTCACCTAGCAGAGTGAGTGGTCCTCGTCCAGTCTTGTCTTGAGCACTAGGGGTGGGGTTGGGTTGAGCAGCCACCAGGTTAGAGAGTTTGGCCACTTTCTAAGCTGAAGGCGTGATCCCTCTTGGTGTCGAGTCGCTTGGTGTCACACAGTCTTGTCTAGCCTTGTCATGTCTTGTAGCTGGTAGCTTACGCTACGACTTTTGCCTTCCACATTTACTTTCTGCACAGTCTTTACTTTCCTTGCAGAAATGTATAAATGTCATGCCGTTGCATCTCTCATGTAATCAACATTAAAATGTCGTCTTTAAATTCCTTTACACTTGTAATAGAGTCTTCTCACCTTTCCCTTGTAGACTTTACCTGACGTACTGATGCGTCCGGAGTGTAACCTCTAGGGTTTTCTTGGGACCCTTAGGGCACAAAAACTCTATGACCATCCTAATTCGGACGGAACATAGACACAAAAGAATTTGCAGCGGAAGAAAAATCTAGTTAATCTAATTAACATGCAGTTAAAACAATTTTAACTTAGCCCTTAGGTACAAAACCCTTAGCCAAGATCTATGCCAACTTGGGACAGATCTGACCATCCCAAGAAGGATCTAGCCTACTGCGATTAAATTAAACTAATGTTAACTAAAAACACATACCCGGAATCTTAACCCTGGAGCAGGCGATTGACGTGCGTTTATATTTCATATATTTGCGCACGATTTCTTCCGTGTTTCCCCGTGTTTTTCCGCCGTCTTTTATTCGTTTTCTCGTATTTTCTCGTTTTCCTTCACTTTTCTTTGTTTGCCCATGTTTGCAGGAGATTGACCGTGTAGGGGACGTTTAATGACGATATCCCAAGTCCCCGGAGCAACGGGAGGAGTCACGCGTGATCCAGGGGGGTCAAACGTCAAAGAATTCATCTTTCAGCCCATCACCCGGTCGGTTGGCCATCTCCAACCGATCGGGTGATGCACGCGTGCACCACCCGGTCTCTGCCGCAGCTCATAAAGAAGTCACCCGACCGGTTCACAGACCGGTTCTGCGGGCGGCTGTTCTCTGTTTTTTCGAGCAGAATTCCAACCGATCGGGTGACTCTCACCCGATCGGTTCATCTGTAGCTGATGTTGAAGAGCTGAAGACACGTGCGTCCAACCGATCGCTTCACCCGACGGCTCCAAGATCCAACCGGTCACCCCAAGAACTCAACCGACATGTTCATCTGACCGGGTGAAGCTCCGCCTTTTTCTGTTTACTATTTGTAACTGATCACCCGATCGGTTGACTTGTCAACCGATCGGGTGGCGCTTCTCCTGCGGGTTTGGACCCGAACCACTAGGGTTTCGAAGTGGGGCTATAAATACTCGAAGTTGGCCGACTGAGGGGGGATCTCTTCTCAGTTTTTTAGGGCTTTTGCCCCCCTTTTCTTGGGAGTTCTAGGTTAGTTTTAGATTAGGTATTTTGTTCAATAAGTCTTGTATGGGATCAACGATTCACTCAAGATAAGTATTTCTTTCTCCTGTTCTCCATTTTTTGTGTTGTATTTCTTTTGCTCCATGATGAATGTTTGTGTGTGTTTTGAGTTGTTTGTCTATATGTTTTTCATCATGGAGTAGTATTGATGAACCCTAATACGGGTTAGGGTAGGATTGTTGCTTGGAAATTTACATTAGACTTGATTGCATGGCACGTGTTCGATGAAATGTGTCAATGGGGATTTCTAGCAATCTGGGTCCAATTCGTTCGGCAACACACTAGATGTGTTGGGGATTGGGGTCCGGTGCTTGTCCTGTCAAGATCCGCTTCGATGTATTGCTAGAAATCACATTTGACCTATTTGGCCATTAGGGTTACGCGGGGGTGTTTCATTGTCATTGGCGGGAAAAAGACCGCCTTTGACCGTCGGGCCGAGGGGGAATAAACTTGGCGGTTGACCCCCTAGCCATAGCTCACGCCCCCAGCGTAGACATCGAGTCCTCACGCGCAGGAGCGGCTTGGACGAAGTGTTGGGAGATATCATTGTGGCCTTAATGCTCCCGGTTGCGGAAGGTGTTTATGGACACGGGAGTGCCCACCGTCCGGAACCGGGTAGGCCTAGCGTGCTTGGCATCGACCGGAATATCGGGCCATGGACGCTAGGTACCACCTTTCGGGGCAATGTCTCACCCTGGATCAAGTCAAATGCCAAGTGTCATGAGTGCTCTAGCCCGTGTTAGCGGGGATTCATTTCGTGTCTTTTTCATTTCTTTCTTTTATTTCTACATTCCACCCACATCATCCGCGTAGCTAGCACGCGACCTAGGCGAGTCTAGTAGCCACTCAAGCCATCCACCTCCCTGTGTTCGATAAACCCGCACCCTACACTAACCGTGCACTTGCGGTAAAACGACACCGTGCCCAAACCGTAAACGGGGCGTCGGTCAAGTTTTTGGCGCCGTTGCCGGGGAGGCGTTCGGTTTGATATTAGCTTAGCTTGGGTTCGTTAGAATACGCATAAAAAATATATATATATATATATATTCAATAACCAAGAAATTTTTCCCCCACAATTATATTATCTTTTTGTTATTCTCTTGTACTATTGACGCTCCTCTCTAGTTTTCTTATTTTTGTTGTCCAGGTATCTTTGATATGGCCATGTGGAGATCAGATTTCGATGCTCAGATGAGAGGCTACAATCCCTATTCAATTTTGGTTTGTGAGGCTTGTGGGATGGCGGGGCACGTGTATTATGATTGCCCTTATACGCTTGAGAGCCTCCCCCCACTCCAAGGCCAAACATTTTCCCACAACCTTAGCCCAAACACCTCCCGTCCATTTCCTCAACCTTATACCCCTCCACAAACACAAGAAGAATCAAGCCTCATGTCTCTCCTTGAAAGTGCCATGTTTAACCAAGGCCAAATATTACAAAACTTAATGGTACCAATCATCGAGCCGACACCGAGGAGAGGGGATGAAGGAGAGGATATACCCACTTTCATGGTTGAGACCACCATGCCATCGGCCACCATAGACACATCTCAAGCCGATACCCCATTTTTCCATCACTACCACTTGGATGACGAAGCATTTTTTGATGATGATAGTGAGGATGGGGAAATTTATCTAGGATATGTGGGAGAGATTTCTTGTCTTGATTTGGATACCCCACATGAGTCCTATGAGAGCACTGAGGAGTTTACAGAGATTATACATACCGACGAGGAGGATGTGCGTGAGGACGAGGACACCATGACCACATACGAGGGGTCCGCTCCACATCCACCTCCACAGCCATCTCTGTTGCTGCTTCTTCCTTGGTCTATGGTCAACCATGAGGATGTCATTCAGGACATCGGGCAGATGGTGGAGCATGAGCATATCGTCGAGGAGGATGTGCATGAGGGTTTGGATACGATGGTCCACTCTATAGAGCCCGAGTCACATCTACCTTTACCGTCGCTCTCCACTTCTTCTGCGGCTGAGCATCTACTTGAGCATATTGCCCCTATTCAGGGAGATTTTCATACTAACTCTCACTCCACTTTTGAGTCTCGCTTTTCACTTCCTATTTCTTTAGACTCATATATATTTGACATACCATATCTCTCGCAGGACACAGGATCTACTTCCCTTGAGGTATGCTGCGGTGTGTCACCACCTGGAGAGCCACTTCTCATGGAGAGCGAGGATTTGGTCGTCGCTAGTATAGAGGATAGTGACCCATTCTCAGGGAGTATTCGTCACACTTTCACTATTTTTCCATCTTATTTTGACGATTATCTCTGGGATACTTTTATTTTGGGAAATAATTTCTTGCCATGGACTAATGCACCTCATCCTTTGCAGGTCGCAGGTGGACACCTACGAGGGATGCTTGGAGGTGCATTGCTTGGTTCCATTGGCACACGTGGCACAGCGCTTCTAGCGGAGCCACAGAAGGAGCAGTTAGAGCAGCTACCTGCCCCACTTCAGATCTTGGATCCGCCTATGCTCAGGTGTATCCTAATCCAGTAGTGTAAAAATTTACCGCTTCCTAGTTTAGATTTGAATAATCTCGTCTCCTCTCATTAGCGAGGGGAGCGTATCTAGGATTTGCTTTTTCATCTTAATAACCCTTCATGTCGTGCCCTTCTATCATTTCACCCCACATCCTCTTCCGAGGAGAACGAGCAGACTGTCTCTCCTGCATTCTGATTTCTTTCTTTTTCGATTTTCCCCTAGCATATTTCTGCATCACATTGATCAATTCATTTTGCTAGCATTGTCATGTTCAGCTTGGGGGAAATAGACTTTTGTGTGCATGTTTTCGTGTGTAGTTGTCGTGTGTTTGTGTCTTGGAGTCCTTCGTCGTGTTTTACATCTTTTATTTGAGTGTTTCTTTTTCTTTATTTTCTAATTTCGTTCATGTGTTTCTTGTGTTTTTCATTTTTTGTGTCGGTGCGTAACTCCCCCACATTTTCATTGCCCTCCCGTATTCACTACTATTGCATTGAGGACAATGCAAGTTTCAGCTTGGGGGAGTCGCACTTCATGCGTCATTTGTGTCGATTTTCTTCGTTTTTGAGTCGTTTTCCATCGTGGTTTTCTTTTTCTTCTCATCTTTTGTTCTCTCTCTCTCTCCTAGAGATGACCCCATATGATGAAGTGCCACAAAATCACACACACCTAGCATGGCATCGATAATCACACTCACTAACCCTAGGTTATCGAGTCCTCTTGCATTTCACGTTTCGTGGGTCCACTGTGCTTTTATGTGAGTCGTGTGTCGTGTCTAGCTTATAGTGTGCTTCTACTTTGTGATTTTGATTTATATACCTACCCTTGGTTGACCCCTAGATTATCATGCTTCGATATTGAATATGCGGTATTTGCTTCTAATGTCTGCTTCTATATGCATGCTATATATATCGTATACTTCATTTCGCATGTGTCGGGATTCCACAACTAAGGACTAGGATAGCCCATTTAGCCTACGCTCTATTTAGCGAAAATAGTTTCCTTTGCCCAAGTGTTTAGATTTCGACTTCTTTTTTGTTTTACTTGGTGCAAATCCCCTCGTCGTGTACCGTTCTCCCACTTGGGAGAGTACACATGTATATATCCCAATATCCAAAAATCCAAAAAAAAGTAGAAAAGAAAAGAAAAACCCAAAGAGAAAAGAAAAAAAATATATGTATAGCCAAAAAATCCAAAAAAAAAAATACAAATACCCAAAACCCAAAAATTCCCGTGTGAATATTTTCCTACTTGTCGAGAATAAAGGGAAGGCGAGAATTTGCACCGAGTGTTCTTCTCCACATCATCTCAACCCCCATCGTTTTCGAAAATACTTGGCTTAGGAACTTTTTAGCAATTATCTAGGCTTTAGTGTGGTGATTTCCTTAACCCTAGTTGTGGAGTCCCCAACGCATGATATGTTTCGATTCTCTCTCTATTCTCATGCATGCTTGAGCTATATATTCACCGCTTTATTCGAATCGAATCGATATTTGGGTCTTTCTTTGGGTACGTGTATATGGAGCTTTATTGCACATCGTAGATAGTGACACCGTCTGCTAGCACATGACCGCACTCACTCGCGCTTCACCGCGTGGGCCCACGGCACTCGTCTGGACTCGTATTCCTTGGTTTATTGATGTGATTTGGCGTTCGCTTGCTTGGTGTGTCATTTTTGATTTTGTTGGCCCTAACGGGTGATCTAGGATATAGAGTTTTCTTTTTCTCTCTTTCTCTCTATTTTCTCCCTTCGAGCTCACACTCTCATTCGTCTTCCTCGAGGATGAGGAAGAGTTCAGCTTGGGGGATTTTGACGTGCGTTTATATTTCATATATTTGCGCACGATTTCTTCCGTGTTTCCCCGTGTTTTTCCGCCGTCTTTTATTCGTTTTCTCGTATTTTCTCGTTTTCCTTCACTTTTCTTTGTTTGCCCATGTTTGCAGGAGATTGACCGTGTATGGGACATTTAATGACGATATCCCAAGTCCCCGGAGCAACGGGAGGAGTCACGCGTGATCCAGGGGGGTCAAACGTCAAAGAATTCATCTTTCAGCCCATCACCCGGTCGGTTGGCCATCTCCAACCGATCGGGTGATGCACGCGTGCACCACCCGGTCTCTGCCGCAGCTCATAAAGAAGTCACCCGACCGGTTCACAGACCGGTTCTGCGGGCGGCTGTTCTCTGTTTTTTCGAGCAGAATTCCAACCGATCGGGTGACTCTCACCCGATCGGTTCATCTGTAGCTGATGTTGAAGAGCTGAAGACACGTGCGTCCAACCGATCGCTTCACCCGACGGCTCCAAGATCCAACCGGTCACCCCAAGAACTCAACCGACCTGTTCATCTGACCGGGTGAAGCTCCGCCGTTTTCTGTTTACTATTTGTAACTGATCACCCGATCGGTTGACTTGTCAACCGATCGGGTGGCGCTTCTCCTGCGGGTTTGGACCCGAACCACTAGGGTTTCGAAGTGGGGCTATAAATACTCGAAGTTGGCCGACTGAGGGGGGATCTCTTCTCAGTTTTTAGGGCTTTTGCCCCCCTTTTCTTGGGAGTTCTAGGTTAGTTTTAGATTAGGTATTTTGTTCAATAAGTCTTGTATGGGATCAACGATTCACTCAAGATAAGTATTTCTTTCTCCTGTTCTCCATTTTTTGTGTTGTATTTCTTTTGCTCCATGATGAATGTTTTTGTGTGTTTTGAGTTGTTTGTCTATATGTTTTTCATCATGGAGTAGTATTGATGAACCCTAATACGGGTTAGGGTAGGATTGTTGCTTGGAAATTTACATTAGACTTGATTGCATGGCACGTGTTCGATGAAATGTGTCAATGGGGATTTCTTGCAATCTGGGTCCAATTCATTCGGCAACACACTAGATGTGTTGGGGATTGGGGTCCGGTGCTTGTCCTGTCAAGATCCGCTTCGATGTATTGCTAGAAATCACATTTGACCTATTTGGCCATTAGGGTTACGCGGGGGTGTTTCATTATCATTGGCGGGAAAAAGACCGCCTTTGACCATCGGGCCGAGGGGGAATAAACTTGGCGGTTGACCCCCTAGCCATAGCTCACGCCCCCAGCGTAGACATCGAGTCCTCGCACACGGGAGCGGCTTGGACGAAGTGTTGGGAGATATCATTGTGGCCTTAATGCTCCCGGTTGCGGAAGGTGTTTATGGACACGGGAGTGCCCACCGTCCGGAACCGGGTAGGCCTAGCGTGCTTGGCACCGACCGGAATATCGGGCCATTGACGCTAGGTACCACCTTTTGGGGCAATGTCTCACCCTGGATCAAGTCAAATGCCAAGTGTCATGAGTGCTCTAGCCCGTGTTAGCGGGGATTCATTTCGTGTCTTTTTCATTTCTTTCTTTTATTTCTACATTCCACCCACATCATCCGCGTAGCTAGCACGCGACCTAGGCGAGGCTAGTAGCCACTCAAGCCATCCACCTCCCTGTGTTCGATAAACCCGCACCCTACACTAACCGTGCACTTGCGGTAAAACGACACCATGCCCAAACCGTAAACGGGGCGCCGGTCAGCGATATGTTTCGCACCGTCTTCCGAGACGCTCCCGTCCCACGCCGAGCCGCTCCCCGAACCGCTCCCCGAACCGCTCCTCGAACCGATCCACATCCCGAGGCGATCAATCCCCGTGTCGCTGAGCCAACCACGTCCCGAAGAAAGTTTCACGCGAGTAAAACCTTCGCCTAGATTTCGAATCTGAATCCGAACTACCTTGCGGCTTTGCTAGGCCCTCAAGAGTAAGGCAGAAATTTAGGGAGATAAAGAAATATTAATTTAAGCCTAGATCCGAGCGTGCTCCAACATTTACGGGAGCCGCTCAGATCTAGAGCCTGGGATGAGTTTGGAGGAAGGGGGAGGCCCCTATTTATATAGGCGGCGGACTCTCCCCCTTTCTCAAAATCCGATGTGGGACTAATAATTGAGAGTTAATTAAATCAAGTTAGTTTGCCTTTCACAAAGTGCAACTTCCGTGAATTTTAACTCTCTCTCCGTTGAACTTCAAGATTGATACAACATATCAATTCGAAGGGTGTTCAACGGTGAACGCGTAGGAAAAAATGGTTCGTCAATCGGAGTTCGTTTGACCCTCCAATTGATCACCCAAAGATCAGCCCACGGCTAGTTTTTCGCAAAAACTGAGCCGTCAAACGAATCTGCCCTAAGTGCAGAAAAACTGCACTTTGTGGGACCCACCTGACCAGCTGGGTGAGCCCAGACTAGGCTGGATGCCTGGTCTGGGCGCACCCAGGCTGGTGCGCCCAGCCAGGGTGCCTGGCCCGGGCCTAGGCCAGGCGCCCAGGCGCCCAGGGCGCCTGGTCAGCCCGCCTGGGCCAGGCCCAGGTGCCAGTGCCTGGGCCAGCGCCCAGGCACCCAGGGCGCCTGGGCGGGCCTGCCTGGGCGCAGGCCCAGGCGCCCAAGCGCCTGGGCCTGAGCCCAAGCGCCTGGACCTGGCGTCCTGGCTCAGCCAGGTCTGGCCAGGCACCTGGGTCAGCCTGGCCTTGCCTGGGTCAGCCTGGGTCAGCCTGGTCTGCCCCGGTCTGATCTATTTGGCTGATTTTGGCGTAAGTTGGGTATTTGGCGTCCGATTTGGACGCCGTTCGAACCTGGGCATAGACCGGGATATTCCCGTCTTACCTGTGAACTTTTCCTTGTGTTTATATCATTAAATATTGTTTTAAAAAATTTAAAACATATTTAATCTCTGTTGCATCAAATGCAAACTAGTCCCTATCTAGGCTTAAATATCATTTGCATCAATATGCAATTTTCTTTTCCTTTGCATCAAATGCAAATTATTCTCTTTTACTAATTTCTACCTATTACTAGACGAAGGTCGCACTCTGTGTGAGACCCTACAGCCTGACCCTTACAATAGGTTGGGCTCGAAGCCCTATACGGCAGTGACCACGAGCAGTGGTTGCCGTCCCTGCTTCAGGAATCATCATTATGTGGTTACCTCATTGACATGAGTCTTGTCGGGACCACCCTGACTGTTTCCGTGATGAATTTCGCAGTTATAGTCTCTTCATCTTAACTATGTCGTGTAGATCAAGTCTAGAGTACGGTCAAACTGTCAACTCCAATAACTTGACTCCGGTTAGTTTCTATCGATCTTTAGTCAAATAATGTTTGACTTCTTCTAACAAACTCTGTCCAGAGATTTTACTAAAGACCGAACTAAACCTACGACACTAACTCCCATTGACCGGGAGAGACGAATCCTCTCTTGGTCATTACTCTTCTCATACGCTTCAAGTGTCACCCAATCAAAAGACCTTTCGACAGGCCTTGCCTCGAAGCTAGGTCAGTTGATCTAAGTGGCACTGTTCACGCATAGGTTCGTCAAAATGACCTTAAGTCAAAAGACCAACTAGCCTATCATCACTAAGAGTTATCATTGACAGATTGGTCAATATAACCATATGATAACTCTTATGGATCGTTCAGTGAACTCATTCTCTAATGAGCACCTGTGTCTCGTCTTTGACTTCGCCAAGTCAAGCGATCATGAGATCATCGCCACCGCTTAACGGTGAAGACTAAGACACAATGGTCTATCCGATGTCTCGATATCCTTGTCTCGAAACATCTACGACCACGAACCCTTTTAGACTTATGCTATAGACGATCAAACATTTCTCCATGATCGAGATACTCATCTCGATACATGTTTGTCCTTGCATAAAGTCTCAGGACTTTACCTAAGTTAATATCTAATGTTAACTATATTATAATTTAACTTAGATAAATTATTACCAAACAGCTTGCTGTTATTTTGAACAAGACGTTTGTGCTATTCACACAAAGATAAATAGCCTCGAGGGTATCATTTTCCTACATCTCCCACTTGCACTCAGGCCCATTTATCTCGGTATCTTATACCGTTTTAACACATAAGTTTTTCCCGACTTCATGTGGTAGAGCCTTCATGAGTGGATCTGCTAAAACTGTCTACATTATAGACTTAAGGGGTTTCTATGGTCATGTTAGACCAACCATTTGAATCTCATTCAAATAATTCACTTGGTCTTTCGGAATCCATAATATTTGATTTCCTTGGATCTTATCCAGTTCATCGTACCTTACGATAATCATTTAAATTTGTTAATGGTCATTTCAAATGGGTCATATCTATTTTTGATAAAGTATCAAACTTTTTGATTACTTTGTCAAAAATATATGTTCCATTTCTTTGATGCCTCGTATGTAATTTATAAGATCCCACTGACCTTGAAAACTTTCTGGCTAATTCATATAAGTTGGTCTGTCTAAATCATATTTAGAAAAACGAACTTAAAAGTGAATGCTCCAATTTTCATGGTCAACTTAAGCATTTACATCGAGTTTGGTCCGAGTAGATCTGTACACATCTGCTGGCGAAACGGTTTCAACATAATCCGTTTATAGGAATTAATATGAAAACCATTCTCGACCAACATGATTGTGCTTCACAATTTTTCTTTCTGCACCAATCTTTCAACTCAAAGATTTACTTGCAGAAAGTGAGGAAACATTTTCCTTAGGCACGTAAACTAAATACCAAAATTTATTTACGCACACAGACCTATTCTGATTGCATCAAGTTATAAATCGGAGTTACTACTCCGAATTTCATCCCGGAAGTTGACTAAGTCATCATCAGTCATGATGTCCAACTCGACAATTCATCTCACGAGATTCGAGTAACTTTACAACTTTCTTACGATTGATTTAATGAATATCTTATTGATAATGTCCTCACAGAACATTATCAAAACCTAGGCATTACTATCTGGGACTTAACCCAGAGGGCGGACTTAACTCAGAGTCACTTACAATGGATCACACCAAGTCTAACTAAGTGTGATTCATACCTTTTAACACACCGATGTGTTAACAGACTTGACCTGAGGGAAAATCACATTTTCTATTAATTACACAAGATTTTATGTAGCTAAGTATTTGACCATTTGATCTAATCGAATCAGTTTAAATACTTTTGTCATTTCGTTCTTTATTTTATCAGACTTGTGTATCATCAAGAACACGTGTTTTAATATACGAATAACTTATTTTGGTTAATCAAGACTCGAGTACATCAGTATGTACTAGACTGAGTTCGACAACTCATTCTCCCACTGTCTTATAGATGGGTATCGACCATTGTATCTAAGAGGGTAAGATTCACAAGTGTCCGCAGACTTCATAATATGAGAGGTCAGACCCCTCTTTATGTGACTTGTGAAGCTTACTCTCTCGATACGGCCTAGTCTATTTTGCCATATAAGTTTGCTACTATCCTGTGTATTTATATATTAACATTTAATACATATATTATCGTTATACATATTATTCATTGCTTCAGAAGCAATGTGATGACATTTGTCAAAATGTGTTAACCTTTTGTATAACAATAATTATGAAATTGTGACATCAGAATATGTCACATTTTCATTTCCTCCTACTTATGCCTTTACTAATGATAAATTAAACTAACTTTCTCAATAGACTTTTTGGAGTGCCTTCTTCCTTTTCTAAATCACATTTAGATATTAAATAACCCAACATAAATAAATAGCTATACAAGCATCTCATGTATCCAAACGCATGAGAGTTGCAATCTCGAGTGAAGCTCAGGAAGTTGTTTGTCTTAAGATCCAGTTGGGATACATGGTCTTGCACCACTCATGCACTCGTATTCGACTCAAACGGTTTGATCGAATTCTCAAACTTTACGGATCAAAATTGTTTGTCCATACAACCTTGAGGGTAGCTCGACAAGTTGTAGGGAGAAACATACTTCGAATATCCTATATGTTCAAGCTGCCTCATATAGAGACGAGTGACATGTAGTGTGAATTTATTTGTTGGACTCAGAACTTAATGAAATCATATTTCTTCAGTTTTTTCTTTAGAAGTTCATTTTAATGTCAACGAGAATATAGTTTTAATTCTATCAACTAGAATTTAACTTGATATTCAATTAATCAACCTATTTGACCAGTTAACTTATTTCATTAAAATATTATATTTTGATTCCTTCGGTAAACATAGTCTTGCCCTAGTTTTAGCATATGTTCAAAATTAAATATAGGTAGAATGGATTTTATCTATCTATATCCTCCCACTATTTTTACGATCGTTTCAAAGCTTAATAACGAATGATTTAATCGAATTAAAATTAATGGGTAAGAGTTCCAATCACCTTGAGCCTAACAACCTTGAGTGTAGCTCAACAAATTGCTTGACTCTGCGATCGGAAGATGACTCTTCATCGATCATATCAGATATGACTCTCTTATTCGGTTTCCCCCCTAGCCATTTGTGATCATGAGTGTGCTCATCCAAATCACAATGTCTAGTCTAGTCGGACCCTTGTTTTCGTGTCTAGCCTGACTTGTTGAGTATTGACTCCCCAGATTTGGTTTTGGATGATGAACAAACATAAATATCGTGAACTAACTCTTCGTGAGCGCAGTTATGGAGATCGTCGCCAAATTTCTATGAACATCAAAAGCGACGTCTCGAGACTTCTCAAAGCGCGTGATCGTGTGCTTGAAGCTTCGTTGAAGCTCAAGGACCATTATTGAAGTCAAGAGATTCGGAATGAAGCGTTTGAAGACGGTTCGTCAAGTTTTATTTATAGTCTTCTAGCTTCGTTTCGTAGATTGTTAAGCCTTGAGTAGGTCTTACGTTTTAATCTTCATAACGCTCATATCTTAGAGCTAGGATCTTAGTAGAAGCCCATACAAACTTTCCCGCAGCTTCGCGCTTCGATTCGCGGCTTCTTGTGCATGTTAGTTGGTTTAAGAAGAAGAACCAACCGACTAGATGGCAATCTAGTCGGTCGGCAAAGCTTCTTGAACCGACTAGAATGCCTTCTCAATTTCTAGCTCACTTACTGTTTACAGTTAGTCGGTCAAAGAAGGTTCACCGACCGACTAGTTATCAAACTAGTCGGTAAGGAATCCTTCTTAGACCGACTAGTTGAGCTTCCACTGTTCAGCCTAACTTACTGTTTACGGTTAGTCGGTCAAAGCACAACGACCGGTCGACTAGTTGAGAAACTAGTCGGTTAGAAGTTGTTCTTAAACCGATTAGCTGTATTTGAACTCAGACTATTTGTTTTATCTCTTAGTCGGTCAAAGTTCACTCACCGACCGACTAGTTGTGAAACTAGTCGGTTGGCAAGTCTTCTTGGACCGACTAGTTCTCTATTGTCTGAACTTCTTCTTTTGGCTGTTCACCTCTTAGTCGGTTCATGTCGTTTCACCGACCGACTAGTTGATGAAATAGTCGGTCAGTGGTCCTTCTTTGACCGACTAGTCTGCTTCAGAATAGAGCCGTTGGAGCATTAAATGCCACGAATTTTTCTCTCTCTTTCCTCTATCCTATATATACTTGGAGTGCTGCATTCATAGCATTCAAGGCTGATATTTATTGAAGTTTAGAGATCAAAGAGAAGCAATTAATTCTCATTCAAAGCTCTTTCATTTCTCACTTGAATCTCTCCCTCACTCTTATTTCAAAAGAGAGATTCATTGATTGTGAGCATTCCAAGCCAAGAGCTTGATCCAAAGGTCACCAACATCCACCTAGGCCTCCATCGCTGATCAACATCTTTGAGCTAGGGTTTGGTGCCTTCATCTTCCCCAAAATCCTCTTTGCCCTAAATCGTAAGTTTTACTCAAGGCATAGGTTTTTGTGGTAAGCATTTCGTATTTCATTTACTTTGAATATTGCAAGTGATTTACTCTCGGTTGTGAGAGTTTGTTTGTGATCCCGGTTTGTGGGAGTCACAATTTCATTTGTGTATGATTTGATCTTGTAGAGGTTTCTACATGTATTTCATAGTGCAAATTTAAGTTAGAAGTTTCAAACTCAAGTATCCGGAGGGGATCCAGGTGTTTAGGACGTAGGATCACCGGGAACAAGTCAGGGAGACTTGGGTGGATCCGAACCCATTAAATTGTTTGTTTGTGTTTGTTTTCTTTGTTGTCAATATTTACATTTCCGCATTGTTGGTTGAGTTTGCAAGATAATTAGGAATTATCTTCTTAATTATTTTAAAGTACTATTCACCCCCCTCTAGTACTTGTGCAGTAGCTACGTAGGGCATTACATTTGGTATCAGAGCCAAGTACCTAGCTATGTCTTCCAACGACAACAAGACCGTACGTCCACCTTCAGATTACAGCACCTTTAGGAACCGTGAAGGAGCTTCTTCAGTGATGGAAGGACACTCCTCAACGAGGCCTCCCTTCTTCAACGGTACCAATTACAGGTACTGGAAATACCGGATGGAAACGTTCCTCCGGAGTGCTTCACTATGGAGAGCCATGTTGACGGAGTACGTCGAGCCCGCTGAAGAAGATTTCGCTAAGTGGACTCCCGCGGAGGTCGCCGCGGAGGTAACCAATGCCAAGGCAATGAACGCCTTGCAATGCGCTTTGGAGCCCAAGGACTTCAACAAGATATGCACATGTAAGAGTGCATATAAAATATGGAACTCTCTCCTCATCTTGCATGAAGGAACGAGTAGGGTAAGAGACTCCAAACTCACCGTTGTTAATAAAGATTATGAGTTATTTCATATGCAACAGGGTGAGAAGATGAAGGAGTACTATGCTCGCTTCGTCAACATTACTAATGAATTGGAGGCTCTTGGAAAGACATACACCCAAAAGGAGAAAGTCTCGAAGATCATTGACGGACTTCCTTCTTGTTGGGAGAAGCGTACATTCGCCATCGAGAAAGGTAACGATATGAACAAATATACCGTTGTTCAACTAATGGGTACATTGATGTCTTATGAGGTATGCAAGGATAGGAAGATGAAGATGCAAGATAAGATGAAGTCTTACTTGAAGCAAGACGAGCCAAAGAAAAAGGCGATTGCGTTCAAGGCCGCTCCATCTACATCTACATCTACCGATGATGAAGACTCGGAAAACGAGTTGGACTTGGAATCTATTGCCCTCATGGCAAAGAAGTTCAACCAGTTCTTCCGGAAAGGTAATTTCAAGAACAAATCAAAATTTAGTTCTTCTAACGCCTCCGCTCCTTTGTGCTTTAAATGCAATAAGCCAGGACACATGAAAGCGGATTGTCCTCAAAACGGACACAAGGAGAAGTGGAAGGCGCCAAAGTTCGACAAGTCAAAGAAGTACAAGAAAGGGTACAAAAAGGGGCTTTTTGGGACATTCAACGACTCCGACGAGGACTCGTTGAGTGGAGAGTCGGATGATGAGCAAGTGGAGCAAGCACACATGTGCTTCATGGCAAGAGAGGAACATGACCAAGGATCATCTTCCGATGATAACGAGGATGAAGGCGACGATGAGGTAACTATGGACGACCTTAGATTAGCTAACGAGCAAATATGGTCTAAGTATTCTAAATTAGTAAATAGATATACTAAGATAAAAGATGAGTTAGCTAGCATCCAAACCTCGCCTAAACCTATCATCATCAACAACGACACCGTTGTTGAAGATTTGAGAAATGAGATTGTAAATCTCAAATCTTAACTTGAGCATGTTCATATTGAGGAATCAGATGAATTTGAGATGGCGGATTTGATTTCTCGAAACTCAACTTTGAGTATTGAGAATGAGAATCTCAAGTCTCGTGTTTGTGTACTCACATCGCAAGTATCCACTTTGGATGCTTCTATGCTTTCTCTCACCGAGAAGTATGAGTGCACATTAGGCCGAATTAATAAATTCAATAAAGGTAAGGACCATTTGGATAATATCCTAAATGACTTACTTCCGGCCAATCACCACATTGGCTTGGGGTATAAGATGGGAAATTCATCCAAGTCGGCCACTACCTTTGTTAGGCAAACTTCCGATGCCTCAACGAGTGGTAGCAAACACTCTATTGGTAGTTCATCTACCAATGGTGCTTCCACTTCGTACACACCCTCGTTTGGAAAGAAACACACTTTGGGTGGACCTCCAAAGAAGGGTCACGCTTATATGTACACCAATACCATGCCACGTAGGAACACACATCCTACTCCACATGTTCACACATACGATGATTTTTATGCACCACATCCACGGGCACGTGCACACCATGTGAGACACACTCACGCACGTGTTCCTCCACATGCATATGTTCACCTACATCATCGTATGAACAATTATCATCATGCACCATTTCATCATGTGCCATATGCCTATCCACGACATGCATCACGTAGAAATCAACAACGCATGCATGCTCCCAATAGGATTAGGGCTCCCAAAATCTTCACTATTTGGAGCCCGAAGAACACAAGCATGAATGAAAAACAAGCTTATATGAATTCTTATTTTATGAATATCGTGCATAATGATGATTTCATTGGGAAGTCTAAGTCCAATTGGACTTGGCTTCCAAAGGTCTAATCTTTTAGGACCCAATGACCTTGGGTACCATGGAATGATATGTTTATCTTTAGGTACTCAAGAAAAAGATACGGAGCAACAAATCCAAATTTGGCTCCAAGAATAATTGGATACTCGATAGCGGGTGTTCAAAACACAATTGCTCTCTGGAGTGGTGCCCATTGCAAATGGAAATGACCGGCGCCCCGTTTACGGTATGGGCGCGGTGTCGTTTTACCGCAAGTGCACGGTTAGTGTAGGGTGCGGGTATATCGAACACATGGAGGTGGATGGCTTGAGTGGCTACTAGTCTCGCCTAGGTCGTGTGCTAGCTACACGGATGATATGGGTGGAAGTGTAGAAATAAAAGAAAGAAATGAAAAAGACACGAAATGAATCCCCGCTAACACGGACTAGAGCATTCATGACACTAGGCATTTGACTTGATCCAAGGTGAGACATTGCCCCAAAAGGTGGTACCTAGCGTCCATGGCCCGATATTCCGGTCGGTGCCAAGCACGCTAGGCCTACCCGGTTCCGGACGGTGGGCACTCCCGTGTCCATTAACACCTTCCGCAACCGGGAGCATTAAGGTCACAATGATAACTCCCAACACTTCGTCCAAGCCGCTCCCGCGAGCTGGGACTCGATGTCTACACAAGGGGGCGTGAGCTAGGGCTAGGGAGTCAACCGCCAAGTTTATTCCCCCTTGGCCCGACGGTCAGAGGCGGTCTTTCTCCCGCCAATGACAATGAAACACCCCCGTGTAACCCTAATGGCCAAATAAGTCAAATGTGATTTCTAGCAATACATCGAAGCGGATCTTGACAGGACAAGCACCGGACCCCAACCCCCAACACATCTAGTGTGTTGTCGTACGAATTGGACCCAGATTGCTAGAAATCACCATTGACACATTTCATCGAACACGTGCCATGCAACCAAGTCTAATGTAAATTTCCAAGCATCAATCCTACCCTAACCCGTATTAGGGTTCATCGAAACTACTCAATGGTGAATAACATAAAAACCAACAACACAAAAGACACACAAACTTTCACCATCAAGCAAAATAAACACAATACAAACAATGGAGAAAAAAAGAGAGGAAAATACTTATCTTTAGTGAATCGTCAATCCAATACAAGACTTATTGAACAAAAGACCTAATCTAAAACTAACCTAGAACTCCCAAGAGAAGGGGGGCAAAAAGCCCTAAAAACTCCAGGAAGATCCCTCCCTTCAGTCGGCCAACTTCGAGTATTTATAGCCCCACTTCGAAACCCTAATGGTTCGGGTCCAAACCCGTAGGAAAAGCGCCACCCGATCGGTTGACAAGTCAACCGATCGGGTGATTTGTTACAAATAGTAAACAGAAAACGGCAGACTTTTCACCCGATCTCATGAACCGGTCGGGTGAGTTCTTGAGTGACCGGTTGGATCTTGGAGCGGTCGGGTGAATCGATCGGTTCAACGTCCGTGTCTTCAGCTCATCTTCTTCAGCTACAGATGAACCGATCGGGTGAGAGTCACCCGATCGGTTGGAATTCTGCTCGAAAAAACAGAGAACAGCCGCCCGCAGAACCGGTCTGCGAACCGGTCGGGTGACTTCTTTGTGAGCTGCGGCAGAGACCGGGTGGTCCACGCGTGCATCACCCGATCGGTTGGAGATGACCAACCGATCGGGTGAGGGGCTGAAAGTTGTAATCTTCGTCGTTTGACCCCCTGGATCACGCGTGACTCCTCCCGTTGCTCCAAGGACTTGAGATATCGTCGTTAAACGTCCCCTACACGGGCAATCTCCTGCAAACATGGAGAAACAAAGAAAAGTGAAAGAAAATGAGAAAACACGAGAAAACGAATAAAAGACGGCGGAAAATACGGAGAAACACAAAAGAAAACACGCGTGAATAAATGAAATATAAACGCACGTCAAAATCCCCCAAGCTGAACTCTTCCTCGTCCTCGAGGAAGACGAGTGAGAGTAGGAGCTCGGAGGGGAAAAATAGAGAGAAGGAGAGAAAAAGAAAACTCTATATCCTAGATCGCCCGTAAGGGCCAACAAAATCAAACACGCCACACGAAGCAAGCATACGACAATACACAACACTAAACCAAGGAATGTGAGTCCAAACAAGTGTCGTGGGCCCACGCAGTGAAGCGCGAGTGAGTGGTCGTGTGCTAGCAGATGGTGTCACTATCTACGATGTACAATAAAGCTCCATATACACATACCCAAAGAAAGACCCAAATATCGATTCAATTTGAAATTGCGGTGAATATTAGCTCAAGCATGCATGAGAAGAGTATAAGAATAGAAGCATATCATGCATCGGGGACTCCACAACTATGGTTAAGGAAATCACCACACTAAAGCCTAGATAATAGCTAAAAAGTTCCTAAGCCAAGTGTTTTCGAAAATGATGGAGGTTGAGAAGATGTGGAGAAGAACACTCGGTGCAAATTCTCGCCTTCCCCTTATTCACGACAAGTAGGAAAATATTCACACTGGAATTTTTTTTGGGTTTTGGGTATTTGTATTTTTTTTTCTTTTCATTTCTCATCTTTTTGGGTTTTTCTTTTCTTTTCTCCCCTTTTTTTTTGAATTTTGGGAATTGGGATATTTACATGTGTACTCTCCCAAGTGGGAGAACGGTACACGACGAGGGGATTTACACCAAGTAAAATAAAAATGAAATCGGATTCTAAACACTTGGACAAAGGAGATATTTCTCGCTAATCAGAGCATAGGCTAAATGGGTTATCCTAGTCCTTGTTTGTGGAATCCCGACACATGCGAATTGAAATATACGATATAAATATAGCATGCATATAGAAGCAGATAGTAGAAGCAAATACCGCATATTCAAATCGAAGCATGATAATCTAGGGGTCAACCAAGGATAGGTATATAAAACATAATCACAAGGTAGAAGCACACCAAACAGCTAGGCACGACGCACGACTCACAAAAAGCTAAGTGGACCCGCGATGCATGAAATGCAAGAGGACTCGATATCCTAGGGTTAGTGAATGTGATTATCGAAGCCGTGCAAGGTGTGCATGTGATTTTCGTGGCAATTCATCATAGGGTTCATCTCTAGGAGAAAGAGATAAAAAGAAGAAAATAAAAAGAAAAAGAAAAACACGGAGAAAAACGACTCAAATAACGAAGAAAAAGAGACAAATGACGCACGAAGTGCGACTCCCCCAAGCTGAAACTTGCATTGTCCTCAATGCAATAGTAGTGAATACGAGAGGGCAATGAAAATGGGGGGAAGTTACGCACCGACACAAAAAATGAAAAACACGAAAAACACATGAGCGAAACTAAAAAATAAAGAAAAAGAAACACTCAAATAAAAGGTATAAAACACGACAAAAGAACACCTAGACACAGACACACAACAACGACACACGAAAACATGCACACAAATCGATTTCCCCCAAGCTGAACATGACAATGCCATCGAAACGATATGATCAATGGGGATATAGAGATATGCTAGGGGGAAAATCGGAAAAGAAAGAAATCAGAATGCATGAGAGACAGTCTGCTCGTTCTCCTCGGAAGAGGATGTGGGGTGAAATGATAGAAGGGCACGACATGAAGGGTTATTAAGATGCAAAAGCAAATCCTAGATACTCTCCCCTCGCTAATGAGAGGAGACGAGATTATTCAAATCTAAACTAGAAAGCGGTAAATTTTTACACTACTGGATTAGGATACACCTGAGCATAGGCGGATCCAAGATCTGAAGTGGGGCAGGTAGCTGCTCTAACTGCTCCTTCTGTGGTTCCGTCAGAAGCGTTGTGCCACGTGTGCCAATGGACCCAAGCAATGCACCTCCAAGCATCCCTCGTAGGTGTCCACCTGTGACCTGCAAAGGACGAGGTGCATTAGTCCATGGCAAAAAATCTTTCCCCAAAATAAAAGTATCCCAGAGATAATCGTCAAAATAAGATGGAAAAATAGTGAAAGTGTGACGAATACTCCCTGAGAATGGGTCGCTATCCTCTGTACTAGCGACGACCAAATCCTCGCTCTCCATAAGAAGTGGCTCTCCAGGTGGTGACACACCGCACCATACCTCAGGGGAAGTAGATCCTGTGTCCTGCGAGAGATATGGTATGTCAAATATATACGAGTCTAAAGAAATAGGAAGTGAAAAGCGAGACTCAAAAGTGGAGTGAGAGTGAGTATGAAAATCTCCCTGAATAGGGGCAATATGCTCAAGTGGATGCTCAGCCGCAGAAGAAGTGGAGAGCGACGGTAAAGGTAGATGTGACTCGGGCTCTATAGAGTGGACCATCGTATCCAAGCCCTCATGCACATCCTCCTCGACGATATGCTCATGCTCCACCATATGCCTGATGTCCTGAATGACTTCCTCATGGTTGACCACAGACCAAGGAGGAAGCTGTGACAGAGATGGCTGTGGAGGTGGATGTGGAGCGGACCACTCGTATGTGGTCGTGGTGTCGTTGTCCTCACGTACATCCTCCTCGCCGGTATGCATAAGCTCTGTGGTCTCCTCGGTGCTCTCATAGGACTCATGTGGGGTATCCAAATCAAGACAAGAAATCTCTCCCACAGATCCTAGATAAATCTCCCCATCCTCACTATCATCATCAAAAATGCTTCGTCATCCAAGTGGTAGTGATGGAAAAATGGGGTATCGGCTTGAGATGTGTCTATGGTGGCCGATGGCATGGTGGTCTCAACCATGAAAGTGGGTATATCCTCTCCTTCATCCCCTCTCCTCGGTGTCGGCTCGGTGATTGGTACCATTAAGTTTTGTAATATTTGGCCTTGGTTAGACATGGCACTTTCAAGGAGAGACACGAGGCTTGATTCTTCTTGTGTTTGTGGAGGGGTATAAGGTTGAGGAAATGGATGGGAGGTGTTTGGGCTAAGGTTGTGGGAAAATGTTTGGCCTTGGAGTGGGGGGAGGCTCTCAAGCGTAAATGGGCAATCATAATACTCGTGCCCCGCCATCCCACAAGTCTCACAAACCACAAATGAATAAGGATCGTAGCCTCCCATCTGAGCATCGAAATCTGATCTCCACATGGTTACACCAAAGATACCTGGACAACAAAAATAAGAAAACTAGAGAGGAGCGTCAATAGTACAAGAGAATAACAAAAAGATAATATAATAGTGGGAGAAAAATTTCTTGGTTATTGAAAATTTTTGTTTTTTTAAAAAAAAAGAAATTTTTTTTTGTTTTTATGCGTAGTCTAACGAACCCAAGCTAAGCTAATATCAAACCGAACGCCTCCCCGGCAACGGCGCCAAAAACTTGACCGGCGCCCCGTTTACGGTATGGGCGCGGTGTCGTTTTACCGCAAGTGCACGGTTAGTGTAGGGTGCGAGTATATCGAACACAGGGAGGTGGATGGCTTGAGTGGCTACTAGCCTCGCCTAGGTCGTGTGCTAGCTACGCGGATGATATGGGTGGAAGTGTAGAAATAAAAGAAAGAAATGAAAAAGACACGAAATGAATCCCCGCTAACACGGGCTAGAGCATTCATGACACTAGGCATTTGACTTGATCCAGGGTGAGACATTGCCCCAAAAGGTGGTACCTAGCGTCCATGGCCCGATATTCCGGTCGGTGCCAAGCACGCTAGGCCTACCCGGTTCCGGACGGTGGGCACTCCCGTGTCCATTAACACCTTCCGCAACCGGGAGCATTAAGGTCACAATGATAACTCCCAACACTTCGTCCAAGCCGCTCCCGCGAGCTGGGCCTCGATGTCTACACAAGGGGGCGTGAGCTAGGGCTAGGGAGTCAACCGCCAAGTTTATTCCCCCTTGGCCCGACGGTCAGAGGCGGTCTTTCTCCCGCCAATGACAATGAAACACCCCCGTGTAACCCTAATGGCCAAATAAGTCAAATGTGATTTCTAGCAATACATCGAAGCGGATCTTGACAGGACAAGCACCGGACCCCAACCCCCAACACATCTAGTGTGTTGTCGTACGAATTGGACCCAGATTGCTAGAAATCACCATTGACACATTTCATCGAACACGTGCCATGCAACCAAGTCTAATGTAAATTTCCAAGCATCAATCCTACCCTAACCCGTATTAGGGTTCATCGAAACTACTCAATGGTGAATAACATAAAAACCAACAACACAAAAGACACACAAACTTTCACCATCAAGCAAAATAAACACAATACAAACAATTGAGAAAAAAGAGAGGAAAATACTTATCTTGAGTGAATCATCAATCCAATACAAGACTTATTGAACAAAAGACCTAATCTAAAACTAACCTAGAACTCCCAAGAGAAGGGGGGCAAAAAGCCCTAAAAACTCCAGGAAGATCCCTCCCTTCAGTCGGCCAACTTCGAGTATTTATAGCCCCACTTCGAAACCCTAATGGTTCGGGTCCAAACCCGCAGGAAAAGCGCCACCCGATCGGTTGACAAGTCAACCGATCGGGTGATTTGTTACAAATAGTAAACAGAAAACGGCAGACTTTTCACCCGATCTCATGAACCGGTCGGGTGAGTTCTTGAGTGACCGGTTGGATCTTGGAGCGGTCGGGTGAATCGATCGGTTCAACGTCCGTGTCTTCAGCTCATCTTCTTCAGCTAAAGATGAACCGATCGGGTGAGAGTCACCCGATCGGTTGGAATTCTGCTCGAAAAAACAGAGAACAGCCGCCCGCAGAACCGGTCTGCGAACCGGTCGGGTGACTTCTTTGTGAGCTGCGGCAGAGACCGGG
This sequence comes from Scilla litardierei, assembly GCA_030789695.1. Classification (NCBI taxonomy): domain Eukaryota; kingdom Viridiplantae; phylum Streptophyta; class Magnoliopsida; order Asparagales; family Asparagaceae; genus Scilla; species Scilla litardierei. The sequence continues at coordinate 83,780,403 of CM061132.1, read as the reverse complement.
TGGTGCACGCGTGCATCACCCGATCGGTTGGAGATGACCAACCGACCGGGTGAGGGGCTGAAAGTTGTAATCTTCGTCGTTTGACCCCCTGGATCACGCGTGACTCCTCCCGTTGCTCCAGGGACTTGAGATATCGTCGTTAAACGTCCCCTACAGGGGCAATCTCCTGCAAACATGGAGAAACAAAGAAATGTGAAAGAAAACGATAAAACACGAGAAAACGAATAAAAGACGGCGGGAAATACGGAGAAACACAAAAGAAAACACGCGTGAATATATGAAATATAAACGCACGTCAGGAAACCGGGTAGTCTTTGGAGGCAACGAGAGCGGAACCATCATAGGTGTTGGTAAAGTGGGTAATCCTTCTAAACCACTAATAAGTGATGTTTACCTTGTTAAAGGATTAAACCAAAATCTTATTTCAATAAGCCAACTTTGTGACAAAGGTTACAAAGTTAGCTTTGCGAAAGGAATGTGCCATATTTTAAGAAAAGATAATAATGATTTATTATTTTCCGGCACACGCCTTAAGGATATATATATATATCCTAGATCTCCCTAAGTCACATGAACAATGTCTAATTGCCAACACAAGTGAACAACACTTATGGCATCGACGTTTTGGTCATGTGAACTTTGGAACACTTTTTAAGCTTTCCAAGTTAAATTCTATTAGAGGCTTTCCTAAGCTTGTCTTTCAAAAGAAAAGCTTTTGTGACTCGTGTCAACGAAGCAAGCTTCCAAAATCGTCATTTAAACCTAAGAAAAGCATTTCTTCTAAGCGGCCTCTAGATCTTTTACATCTAGATCTTTTTGGGCCAACTAGAGTTACTTCATTAGGAAATGCACGATATGGACTTGTCATCGTTGATGACTTTTCTAGATTTACTTGTGTATTTTCCTTAAGTAATAAAAAATGATGCTTTTGAAAACTTCACAATATTTGTTAAGAAAGTACAAAATCTCATTGGAACCACCATTGTCACTATTCATAGTGATCATGGAGGGGAATTTGAGAATGAGTCTTTCTCAAATTTTTGTGATGAAGTTGGTATTACTCACACCTTTTCCTTCCATCGCGCACCTCCTCAAAATGGTGTTGTTGAGAGAAAGAATAGGACGCTAGTGGAATGTGCTCGCACTATGCTTGATGATAGCCAACTTGGCCATTAGTTTTGGGCGGAAGCGGTACATACCGCTTGCTATGTGTTTAATAGGATACTTTTGAGGCCCGACACCAAACAAACTTGTTATGAATTGTTGTTTGGTAGATTGCCTCAAGTTAAACATTTTTGTGTTTTCGGCGCAAAATGTTTTATTAAAAACACGTATGGTAGTTTGGACAAATTTGATCCAAGATCCGATGAGGGGATATTTGTTGGATATTCCTCCCGTAACAAAGCCTACCGGATATACAACAAACGAACCTCAACGATCGAGGAATCACTTCATGTTTCATTTAATGAAGGTTTTGTCCCGACTAGAATTACTAATGATGATGACTCCATGGATGTCTTATGTGATTCTATTGGTAATTCTAATTCTATTGATTCTAATGTTACTAACCCTACTAATGAATCTTTTGAGAATGTTCCTAGTGATCAGGGAATTCCCAAACGGCTTCATACCGTTCGTGACCATCCCCATGAGCAAGTCATTGGCAACATCATTGATAGTGTCAAGACGAGATCTCAAGTCAACTACTTCGCTTATTGTGCCTTTGCCTCCTCAATAGAGCCAAAGATTATTAATGAAGCGTGCGAAGATAGTACTTGGATCCTTGCCATGGAGGAAGAACTCATTTAATTCGAGAGGAATGAAGTTTGGGAGCTTGTTCCATTGCCATCGAAGAACCACACCGTTATAGGAACGAAGTGGATTTTCAAGAACAAGACCGACGAAAACCAAATCTTCATCCGAAACAATGCTCTGTTAGTAGCTCAAGGCTATCGGCAAGAGGAAGGTATTGATTTCGAAGAATCCTTTGCTCCGATAGCTAGATTAGAATCTATTAGATTATTGTTATCTTTTGCATGCCATAAAGATTTTAAACTCTTTCAAATGGATGTTAAAAGTGCATTTTTAAACGGAGATGTTGTTGAGGAAGTTTATGTTTCTCAACCTCCGGGTTTTATAAATGAAAAATTCCCAAATCATGTTTTCAAACTTAAGAAAGCACTTTACGGTTTGAGACAAGCTCCTCGAGCTTGGTATGACCGTCTAAAGAATTTTCTTTTGGATTTAGGTTTTAAAATAGGTGAAGTTGATTCTACATTATTTGTTAAGTATTCGAATAATGATATTATTTTAGTTCAAATTTATGTTGATGATATCATTTTCGGTGCTACTAACTTCACTCTTTGTGAAGAGTTTTCTAATGTGATGAAGGATCAATTTGAGATGAGCCACATGGGTGAGCTCAAGTATTTCTTAGGTCTCCAAATTCGCCAAATGAATGATGCAATCTTCATCCACCAAACCAAGTACATGGTGGAGTTGCTAAAGCGATTTGGAATGGAGAATGCCTCCGGGAAGAAGACTCTAATGAGCACGACTACACATCTTGATAAAGATACGGGCGGCAAAGATGTAGACATCCGTCTATATCAAGGTATGATAGGTAGTTTATTATATCTTACCGCTAGTAGGCCCGATATTATGTTTGTCGTATGTGTATGTGCTCGTTATCAGTCTCAACCTAAGGAATCTCACTTAGTAGCGGTAAAACGTATTTTCCGTTATTTAAGTTACACACTTGATTTTGGATTACTTTAACCAAAGTCTAGCACATATGAATTAATCTCATATAGTGACACAGATTTTGCGGGATGCAAATCCGACAGGAAAAGTACTAGTGGCACTTGCTATTTTATAATAAATTCTCTTGTCTCTTGGTTTTTCAAGAAGCAGAATTCCGTATCACTTTCAACCACCGAGACGGAATATATTGCCACCGGTGCCACGTGTGCTCAGGTTCTTTGGATGAGACACACTCTTAAAGACTTTTGTATAAACTGTGATACTTGCCCTATCATGGTGGACAACCAAAGTGCAATATGTCTCTCTAAGAATCCGGTACACCATTCTCGTTCTAAACACATAGATGTCCGTCACCATTTCTTAGATGATCATGTTGCTAAAAGGACATCATTTTAGTGTACGTTGAAACCCAGAAGCAAATCGCTGATATTTTCACGAAACCACTCAAGGAAGACTCCTTTGTGCGGTTGCGTCGAGAATTGGGGATTATGGGTGAATCCGAGATTTAGGATTCATATTTTGTTCAATAATCTTGCATGATATTAAATTTCGTTTATATATGCTCATGCTAGAATTGTTGAAATTTTCTGGATTTTTAGTTGAATTTTTGGAATTTTCGCTCGATATTCATGAACGTCGTATTTAAGATTTTTGATGTTTTATGGGGTAGTATAATGATTAATGAGAGTATTATGATGTGTCGTCCAAGTGCGATTAGGAGAGAACTCAAAATTTCGAAATTTCAAATTTTTAGACTCTTTTAGTCGGTTCTTGTTCATTGACCGACCGACTAGATTGCGTTCTAGTCGGTCAGTGAATGAACACAGACCGATTAACTCATTCCTAATTTTTGGCCTCAGTTACTGTTTGCACTTAGTCGGTTCAAGCTCATTGGCCGACCGACTAGATCGTCATCTAGTCGGTCAGCGCTTGACTGTGACCGACTAATTGCGCAGGGACTGCTTTGTCTTTTCGACTTCCAATCGACTTAATCAGCCCCGCACCGACTAGAATCAATTCTAGTCGATGCGAAAAACTCCTCTCAGCCAAAAACCCCCGAATCCCTTCGTATTCCTCCTCTCCTCCGGCCGTTTTCCGACCATCTCCAGCCGTGGATCTCTCCGATCTTCCTCCTAGGGTAAAGCTCTCACTCTCCTATCTACTTTAGGGTTTGATTTCAGCTTCTAGGGTTAGGGTTTCATCGATTTCATTCGGTTTAGGGTTTGTGCTAGGGTTTCGACCTAGGTTCTTCGTCGATCTCGTTTATTTACGCGTTGTCTCGTCACGATTATGGCAAAGACACGAATACCCATCCGTCCATCTAGTCCGTCACCAATGACTGTAGAGTCGCCTCCTACGGACCCCCCGCAACCTAAACGCCGATCAAAAACGACCCATCCATTGTCTTCCTCGCCTCCTCTTAAGAAGAAGAGGACGGCGATCGTCAAGCCTAGATCTCAGCCCAAGCCTAGGAAGCAGCCCGTGTCTCCAGCTTCATTCCGTGCTCCCACTCCTCCTGCTGATTCTGATTCCGACACAGAATATATCCCTGAGACCGAGCCTACCCATAGGGATCCTACTCCTCCACCTCGATCTAGCACTCGTCAGCCTAAGGGGAAGGCTCCCATGCCAGTTGGCGGTGTCGATATATTGCTATGTCGCGATGACCCGATGTGTCTCACGGCATACAATCATATCGAACACTGCCCTCTGTTATTGGAGCACTTCGTTCAGTTCTCCGACTTCCCTCATCTAGCCGATCTTCTTTCTCATTTCGGACTTATCGATTATCTTCGCTATGACCCGAAGGTGAATCCACACCCGTACCCCCGTCTAGTCAAGCTTTTCTATACGAACCGTGTTCGGTCAGTACGACGAGACCCATTCCATTGAGACGACTGTCTTGGGGACACCGATAGTCCTCACGGCAGAAATCTTAGGGGATTTGATATGTGTCTCCTCGTCTGGCCTTCTTCCTGCCAATATCTCTGTCGATGACATTTCTTCTCTTGATCAGGTCATGCTCACCGAGATGTTTCATGTTATCCCTCCCGCCATGATTGGCGTTCTATCCAAATCTTTCAAGCCCAACGCTTGGGGTCTTGAATCTTATCCTGAAGTCGTGCCTCCTTCTGAAGTACGGCTCATCGAGCTTGCCATCCCAGCCATTCCTTAAGCTGATCTACACTCTCTTCATGGGGAGCGAGATCAATTGGGCTAGGATTATTCTTGATAAGATGGATTCTTTCGAGTGTATCCGAAAATCCACAAAATCTGCTCACATCCTATACCCTTGCCTTCTAACACTTGTTTTCCGTCACTTCCGGGTCCCTCTTCCTTCCGATGATGAGCGTCCTCTTGGTCCCCCTCTGAATGCGACAGCCGTCAAGAAGTCTCTTGCGGCGCTTCGTCACGTTCAGAGGACGACCCCTTCAGCTTCTGCTTCAGCTGCTCCTACTCCCTCTCCTACTCTCGCTGAGCTTACATGTTCGTTGAGACGTGTGGAGTCTCGTTGTGCTCGCTCTGAGGAGATGCTCGCTCGCATCTGCTCTCGCATGGGCATATAGGTTCATCTGTCTGTTTCTAACGAGGAGGAGATGGATGAGGATGAGCACTAGGAGCTTGTTGGATCTACTGCTCGTGCCCCAGAGGGTACATCTGCTACTGCTTCTTCTTCTCCCGGTGCCCCCGAGAGCACACCTGCTGACACCGTTCCTCCGGTGGATACTTCGTCTGGTGCTCCCGAGGCCACTCCTGTTGCGACACTCCCGTCTGTAGACACTCCTGCTGACCCAGTGACCACCACCTCTCCTACAGAGCCTGCTGCCGCTGCTGACCCTGCCTCCACCTCCTGAGCTTGCTTGGAGGACTCTCCCAATGCACATTGGATGATTTACCTGTTGTGAGAGAATGGGGTCGGATAGTTTGGGTGGTTCTGGATTTTGATGTATCTTGATGTATTTTGATGTATTTTGGATGGATGTCTGTATGTTTTGAGATACTTCGATATCTATTGTGATGTGTGATATATGATGTGCTCCGATCATTTGATCGTGATTTTTGTATGTTGGCGGATGTATACATTTTGTTGTATCATGTTCTGATATATATATATATATATATATATATATATATATATATATATATATATATATATATATACATCGTTTTACCTTTTACCTCTGTTGTGCACATTATATTTTTGTCTCTGATGTTGACTTCGTCGCTCGACGATTAACTCTTGATTTAATAGAAATTATTTCTATGGAAACATAGAATTGTTTTCCATGCACTTAATTCATCAAGAATGTTGATATTGGAGAGTATATTCCATAACTCAATACGAGAAATTAATTTGATTTTTGATGATTTTATTTTTCGATTATCGACTATGGTCTCGTTGGCACGCTTTGATTTACTACGTATTTTCCTTTGGTGTCACTTGGACCGTCGTCGTATTCTATGACTCCCGTGCTTTTATTTGTAGCCATTGTTGTTGTCGTTGATCTCCTCCCACTCTTTTTGCTTATGCCAAAGGGGGAGAGAATTAATAATGACGATGTGCTAATTGATAATTCAAAGCAATTTACCGTGAATCTAATTTGATATGTTAGATTCAGGGGGAGTTAAGATATAAAAATGGATTTCAAATCCGAAATTTCAGTAATTGGATTCTCATTTTATACTTTACTCGTCTGCATGATGCGTATGATTATTATTTAATTTGGAATTAACGTGTCATCAATGCAGGGGGAGTAAGTAAATTACATTTGAATCATTATTTGATTATTATTTATGTTGGTTTGTCATCACCAAAAAGGGGGAGAATGTTGAGTATTGACTCCCCGGATTTGGTTTTGGATGATGAACAAACATAAATATTGTGAACTAACTCTTTATGAGCGCAGTTATGGAGATCGTCGCCAAATTTCTATGAACATCAAAAGCGACGTCTCGAGACTTCTCAAAGCGCGTGATCGTGTGCTTGAAGCTTCGTTGAAGCTCAAGGACCATTATTGAAGTCAAGAGATTCGGAATGAAGCGTTTGAGGATGGTTCGTCAAGTTTTATTTATAGTCTTCTAGCTTCGTTTCGTAGATTGTTAAGCCTTGAGTAGGTCTTACGTTTTAATCTTCATAACGCTCATATCTTAGAGCTAGGATCTTAGTGGAAGCCCATACAAACTTTCCCGAAGCTTCGCGCTTCGATTCGCGGCTTCTTGTGCATGTTAGTTGGTTCAAGAAGAAGAACCAACCGACTAGATGGCAATCTAGTCGGTCGGCAAAGCTTCTTGAACCGACTAGAATGCCTTCTCAATTTCTAGCTCACTTACTGTTTACAGTTAGTCGGTCAAAGAAGGTTCACCGACCGACTAGTTGTGAAACTAGTCGGTTAGGAATCCTTCTTAGACCGACTAGTTGAGCTTCCACTGTTCAGCCTAACTTACTGTTTACGGTTAGTCGGTCAAAGCACAACGACCGACCGACTAGTTGAGAAACTAGTCGGTTAGAAGTTGTTCTTAAACCGACTAGCTGTATTTGAACTCAGACTATTTGTTTTATCTCTTAGTCGGTCAAAGTTCACTCACCGACCGACTAGTTGTGAAACTAGTCGGTTGGCAAGTCTTCTTGGACCGACTAGTTCTCTATTGTCTGAACTTCTTCTTTTGGCTGTTCACCTCTTAGTCGGTTCATGTTGTTTCACCGACCGACTAGTTGATGAACTAGTCGGTCAGTGGTCCTTCTTTGACCGACTAGTCTGCTTCAGAATAGAGCCGTTGGAGCATTAAATGCCACGAATTTTGCTATCTCTTTCCTCTATCCTATATATACTTGGAGTGCTGCATTCATAGCATTCAAGGCTGATATTTATTGAAGTTTAGACTTCAAAGAGAAGCAATTAATTCTTATTCAAAGCTCTTTCATTTCTCACTTGAATCTCTCCCTCACTCTTATTTCAAAAGAGAGATTCATTGATTGTGAGCCTTCCAAGCCAAGAGCTTGATCCAAAGGTCACCAACATCCACCTAGGCCTCCATCGCTGATCAACATCTTGGAGCTAGGGTTTGGTGCCTTCATCTTCCCCAAAATCCTCTTTGCCTTAAATCGTAAGTTTTACTCAAGGCATATGTTTTTGTGGTAATCATTTCGTATTTCATTTACTTTGAATATTGCAAGTGATTTACTCTCGGTTGTGAGAGTTTGTTTGTGATCCAGGTTTGTGGGAGTCACAATTTCATTTGTGTATGATTTGATCTTGTAGTGGTTTCTACAAGTATTTCATAGTACAAATTTGAGTTAGAAGTTTCTAACTCAAGTATCCGGAGGGGATCTGGGTGTTTGGGACGTAGGATCACCGAGAACAAGTCGGGGAGACTTGGGTGGATCTGAACCCGTTAAATTGTTTGTTTGCGTTTGTTTTCTTTGTTGTCAATATTTACATTTCTGCATTGTTGGTTGAGTTTGCAAGATAATTAGGAATTATCTTCTTAATTATTTCAAAGTACTATTCACCCCCCTCTAGTACTTGTGCAGTAGCTACGTAGGGCATTACATGACTTGCTCACGCTCGGTGTATTCACGACCCGTCGGTTTGGGTCAGGTCTTAGACTACATCTTATGTATTTAAGGAGTTGGTTTCTACAGGGTTACCATGTCACAGCTTGAGTGTAGCTCAACAACTGTAACACGGTCCTATAGTTGCTAACCCCTAAAACAAGGTGGGCTACGGCTAATCTTGAAAAAGTTCATTAACATATTTGACTTAGATATATTGCAGGGTGTCATACAATCATGATTCACGACATTGCGGTCCAGCGAAACTCAGCCAGGGAATTGACTAAGCCAGGATCACTATCCCTTAAAGGGTGATCCAGCAAACTTAGCCAAGCACATTGACTGGATCATGGTCCATTGAATGAAGCTTGTCATTTTTATATGCGTGCCATAGACTAAACAACTTTTATTAACAACTAATTAATCCTATCAACTAGTTGCATCCTTAAATTCAAAATTTTAGGATTTGTTTAATAACTTTTACTAAGTCCTTATCAACTATAAGGTTCACGTGCTATCCTAATCGTTATTAGGATTTTAATAAATTTATTAACCAACGCTAAAAGCGAAGTCCTTTAATGAGAATTAATAATAACAATTAGAATTAAGATTCATTAAAAGGACTACCCTAATCAGGAATTAGGTCTTGAAGGGTTGTTAAAAGTTTTATTAAAACATAGCATGTCATTAAAATTCGGGTTATTTAGTACCGACCCCCTGTGTTTTCTCCAAAATTAGTACCACCCCCATATGGTTTCAAAAATTAGTAAGACCCCCCTCTGGCACATCAAGTTTTTCGCCACAATTAGTATCACCCCCCGGTGTTTTCTCAAAAATTAGTATCACCCTCCTATGCCAGGGGGGGTCTTACTAATTTTTGAAACCATAGGGGGGTGGTACTAATTTTGGAGAAAACACAGGGGGTCGGTACATAATAACCCTTAAAATTCAATTAATAAATTTTAATCATTTCTTAATGGCTAACCTAAAGGGTTGTCTTGTGTTATCAAATAAGGGACAAGATGAACTAGCCATTAAAATAAAGCTAAACTAACTTTATCGCATAAAATGAAAGTGTACAACTTTTTAACAATTAAATAGACTAAAGTTTTTCGCATAAAAAATTTTAAAATTTTAAAACAGTTTTAAAAATATCTCATAAATTTAAAACATCATTTAAAAATTTTCATGTTCAAAAATTTATCATATAGAATTTTTAAACATCTAAAACATTTTAAACTTATCGCATAAATTTAAAAAAGGCCTTAAAATCAATTTAAAAATTATTACATAAATTTAAAACACCATTAAAAAATTTTCATGCTTAAAATTTTATCATATAAAATATTTAAACATCTAAAATCCTTTTAAAATCATCTTTAAAAAATATCGCATAAATTTTAAAAACATTTTAAAAGGGCATCTAGAATTATTTTAAAATCATCTCATAACTTTAAAACATTTTAGAAGTATTTTTAAAAAAGAATTTCAAAGTTTAATAATAATCGCAAGCTAGATCGTTACGCAAACCAGGCTCTGATACCACTGTAGAGTTTTCTTGGGACCCTTAGGGCACAAAAACTCTATGACCATCCTAATTCGGACGGAACATAGACACAAAAGAATTTGCAGTGGAAGAAAAATCTAGTTAATCTAATTAACATGCAGTTTAAACAATTTTAACTTAGCCCTTAGGTACAAAACCGTTAGCCAAGTTCTATGCCAACTTGGGATGGATTTGACCATCCCAAGAAGGAACTAGCCTACTGCGATTAAATTAAACTAATGTTAACTAAAAACACATACCCGGAATCTCAACCCTGGGGCAGGCGAGATGTTCCACACAGTCTTCCGAGCCGCTCCCGTCCCACGACGAGCCGCTCCTTGAACCGCTCCACATCCCGAGGCGATCAATCCCCGTGTCGCTGAGCCAACCACACGCCGAAGAAAGTTTCACGCGAGTGAAACCGTCTCCTAGATTTCGGATCTGAATCCGAACTACTTTGCGGCTATGCAAGAGCCCTTAGGAGTAAGGTAGAAATTTAGGGAGATATATAAATATTAATTTAAGCCTAGATCCGAGCGTGCTCCAACATTTACGGGAGCCGCTCAGATCTAGAGCTTGGGACGAGTTTGGAGGAAGGGGGAGGCCCCTATTTATATAGGCGGCGGACTCTCCCTTTTTCTCAAAATCCGATGTGGGACTAATAATTGAGAGTTAATTAAATCAAGTTAGTTTGCCTTTCACAAAGTGCAAACTTCCGTGAATTTTAACTCGCTCTCCGTTGAACTTCAAGATTGATACAATCTATCAATTCGAAGGGTGTTCAACGGTGAACGTGTAAGGAAAAAACGGTTCGTCAATCGGAGTTCGTTTGATCCTCAAATTGATCACCCAAAGTTCAGCCCACGGCTAGTTTTTCGCAAAAACTAAGCCGTCAAACGAATCTGCCCTAAGTGCAGAAAAACTGCACTTTGTGGTACCCACCTGACCAGCTGGGTGAGCCCAGACCAGGCTGGACGCCTGGTCTGGGTGCACCCAGGCTGGTGCGCCCAGCCTAGGCGCCTGGCCCGGGCCTGGGCCAGGCGCCCAAGCGCCCAGTGCTCCTGGGCGGTCCGCCTGGGCCAGGCCTATTGGATATGGATGACATATATACACCCTTGAGGGGATGTATGAGGGCCTATTGACCTCAAATGTCGCGTGCACGAAAGCGTGCGCGAAGGGAACCTTTTCTCGTGTGAAATGGACCACTCGATAAGTGGAAAAAGTCACTTTATAAGTGCAAAAGGGCACTTGATAAGTGAATGAAGAAGAGGATAAGTAAATGTCCAAATATAGGCTAATAAGCTTATATTTAGTTATTTCCTACAATAACTACCCCTAAAGCCTATAAATAGGACCAAAGGGTAAGGCATTTACACTAATCTTACCATGCCATAAGTTTGCATAAGGCAACTTGTGTTCTTCTTCTCCCTTCCATTAAAATCCTCTTCTTAATAGAGATTTAGGCGGTGAAACGCTGCTTTGATTCTCCATGACGAAGTACTGACCATTGTGGCGAATCCGAGGGCGAAGTTCAGAGATTACAGTGCCACGTACGCAAGCGTAAGTATCTCCTCTTCATTCGATCCTAACATCGTTGTTTTGACAGGTTCCTATATTGGTATCAGAGCCATACGGGTTCGCCCCGGTCTAACCGTCGCCCCGGTCTAACCGATGAATGAGGCGCTGTCTTTTTCACGAATGAGTTTCCTACCATTATGGATATGGTAGGAGCGCATCGTGACGGAGAGAATCGCAGCAGTTGTTCTTTTCACGTTAGGGTCTTCTGTCATTACGGATATGGCAGGAACTCTCTGTGACGGAAAGAACTGACTGTTCATCTCGCCAAACTCGCACTCTTCATGGATGCCGAGTCTCCATTCAATATGGAATGTGAACTCTCTTCATGTGGAGCGTGAAAGTGTGTTATGTTTTCATTTTGGCATACGGCCATTGAAGTATAACTACTTTCTCGACGAACGGGTGTCTCATCAGGGAAGAAGATGGCGGTTGCAAATTCTCATCGGATAAGAAGATCCCTTTGGTGCATGATCTCTATGGCCATATGGGCCATGGAGGCTATGCACCCCCCTCCCCATGCAGAGGGGGTTGGCTACGGCCAATAACAACCACGGCCACCCCTCCGGTGGGGGTGTGCGGCCAACCCCATGCAAGGAGGAGGCCGGCCATGGCCATATGGGCCAAGGCCGGCCAAGGCCAAGGGGCTATGGCCAAGCCATGGCCGGCCCCGACCAGGGCCAGGGGGCCCTGGCCACGGCCAGGGCTTGGCCGGCCCTGGCCTCTGCCAGGGCCATGGCCGGCCCTGGCCGAGGCCAGTGCCGAGCCCCGGTTGACCCTGTATTTGGGGGGGAGGGGGCTTGCATGGATGGGGACATGCATGGCCAGCCCGTACGGGGCCGACGGTAGTTCTCTGCGGCAAATTCCCCTGCAGAAGGGGAGCACATGGAGCCGGCGACGGTGGCTTGTAGAAAAATCCAATCAAGGGGGATCCAGCCTTGGCACGGCTACGACTCAACCCCGGCAATGGCCAAGGATTGCCGAATATTTCGCTAGTATCATAAGGGTACTAGGTTGAAATATACATTTTGAAAAATACGTTTTCAAAAACGCTTTTCCGCTGCAAAGTACTATAAGAGTATTGTTATTTGATAAAGTGATGGGGAAATATTGAAAGTTGTTCTAGATGGTGATTGGGATCATAATGAATTTTCCGATTCTAGAACAATATCTTCAATATTTTTTGAAAGTAACTTATAAAATATAATAATATCATTCCAAGTAGGTTTTTCCAAGTGGGAGTGATATTAAACTAGTCTGAAAATTTCCACATTCGATTGATTCAGCATCTCAATGGATCATGATTCGACCAGTGGTCTTTTGGACTAGGTTGTGGGACACCTCAGCTTAGTCTGGGGATAGTGAACCATGGACTAGCCATTTCCCTGGTCGGTCCGCTGGCCGAGACTAATGAATCATGAAAATGTAACAATATGATGACTATGTATTTGAAATTAATGCAATGTTTTTGATCAAATCTTTCTTTTCATATCTTTTGCAGCATTTTAAAGCTAAAATGTCTTCCGCTTCAAAGAACATCATCGCTGAGTTAAACAGAGGTGAAAAACTCAACGGCGATAATTACAAATTATGGTCCATTAAAATACAGTATGTTCTAGAGGAGCAAGAAGTGCCCGAAACTCTGAAGAACGTAATGATTGAACCCGAATTGGGCACTACGGCCCAACACAGACGAGACAAGGAAGCTTTTGATGCTTGGTCTCGGAAGAACAAGATTGCTCGCATTACGTTGCTGTCAAGTATGGCAGACGACATAATGCGAATCTTCCGAAAGCATGACCTAGCCATTGACATATGGTCCAAGCTTGAGGAGAAGTTTGGTGGCACCTCGGTGTCCAAACTTCGTTCTTTAACTATAAGATTTGATTCATACAAGAAACGTCCAGATCATTCCATGGGGAAACATCTGCGACATATGGCGAATCTCACCTCAGAGTTAAAGGATGCAGGTCATGTGCTCACTGATGAGCAACAAATTCAAGCAGTCATACGTTCCCTACCAAATGGGTGGGACCAAATGAAGATGCATCTCACTCATAATGAGAGCATCAAGAACTTCAGCGATGTTTCAAAGCACCTCGAGTTAGAGGAATAGCAGCTTGCGGCCGCCAAGCCAAGTGCAGAAGTGCACATGGTTGCTAGTTCCTCACACGGGGGAAAGAAACAGAAAGATCGTTCGAAGTTTACTAATGAACGTAATAAGCAACCGGAGTCTACCAAGAAACCCAAACATAAGGGTGGGCACAAGAAATGGCACAAGAAGAAAGACTTGAAGATGATCAAGTGCTTCAAGTGCAACAAGTTAGGTCACTATGCCCGTTCTTGTACGGATGGAGGTGACAATGTAACTTGTAATACTAGTTACATATGTGTTTCTAGTTCAATATTTCTTGTAGAATCTAATCAGTTTTGGATAATTGATTCAGGTGCCACCGACCACATAGCAAGGGACAGGCGGTCCTTCGTGGAGTATCACCAGATACCCCAAGGAACAAAGTGGATATATGTAGGAAACAACACACATGTTGAAGTGAAAGGCGTTGGAACTTGCAAGCTCGTCTTGGACAACGGTCGCACTATCTTACTACATGATGTCCTCTTCGCTCCAGATATTCGAAGGAATATTATATCTGTGGTCGTTTTAATGGGTCTTGGTTATAGTTGGTTTTTTCATGATTGTAAAGTGGACTTGTTTTGTAATAATTCTTTAATTGGTACTGGGTATGTTTTCAAAGGATTTATTGTATTAAATACAATGTATGACTCCTCATTTTGTAATGAAAATTTCCTTGTTGCAAATTCTTCGACTTATGAGTCAGATATAATTTATTGGCACGCAAGGCTTAGTCACATTGGACCAACACGAATGGATAGACTTGTCAAACGTGGCCTTCTATCCAATGTTTCAAAGGTCAAAATGTCGACCTGCGAACATTGCCTTGTAGGGAAATCTTGTCGCAAGCCGTTTGGAACCGGTACAAGGGCCGAGGTTCCATTACAGCTCATCCATTCGGACATATGTGGTCCGATGAATGTCAAGACAAGACGCGGGAAGTCCTATTTCATCACTTTTATTGATGACTTCACCCGATTCGGACATATCTATTTGATATCCCACAAAAGTGAAGCATTAACCTGCTTTAAAAACTATATGAGTTTAGTGGAAAATCAATTAGATCGCAAGATTAAGGTCTTGCGAACCGATAGGGGCGATGAATATCAATCAACAAGTTTTAAAGAACTTTGTGATGACAAGGGCATAGTTCATCAGGTAACTATGCCTTATACTCCGCAACAAAATGGTGTTGCAGAAAGGAGGAATAGGACTTTAATGGAAATGGTCCGTTCAATGATGGCGCAAGCTAACTTGCCAATCACCTTTTGGGATGATGCATTATTGACGGCCGCTTTCATCTTGAGCCACGTACCTTCGAAATCAGTTAGCTCCACTCCTTACGAGTTGTGGAACCAAAGGTCTCTTGACTTAAGCATTTTGAAACCTTGGGGGTGTGCATCCTATGCACATATTTCCTCCCATAAGTATGGAAAACTTGGGCCACGGGGAAGGAAACGTATCTTTATACGATACGCAGAAAACTCCAAAGGTTATGTTTTCTTGGTCAGGAAGATAATGGAGGTCTAATTGAATTTGAGTCGAGGGAAAACACTTTCTTGGAAAATGAGTTTCCAAGACATGGCGAAATAAGTCAGGACTTATCTCTATTTGAGATTAATGATCAAGAAGGATTACCTCATTCGGGTGCGAGAATTATTGGTGAAGACGAAAATACGTTTCAACCTTCACCAATGGATGATACGAATGATGCTAATCCTATTCCATACGGGAATAATGTTCCAAGTGGGAGCAATTCTAACGACATTCCAAGTGGGAGTGATATTAGACTCGATCTAAATTCGAGTCAACAAGGACGTGAAGAATCTCAAATACGACGTAGTAGTCGTACAAGGTTAGCTCCTCTAAAATTTGAGGATGAATTCCCGCAAACCTTTATGACTTTACTACAAGAAGATGACGAGCCTGCTACTTTCAACCAGGCCGTATCATGCCCAGCAAAAGACAAATGGATGGAAGCGATGAAGGAGGAATTAGAATCCATGAAAGTTAACCAAGTCTGGGACTTGGTTGACTTACCCAGAGGACGTAGAGCTATTGGGAACAAATGGGTTCTCAAGATCAAGCATAAGGCTGATGGCTCTATAGACAGATATAAAGCTCGCCTTGTCGTGAAAGGTTTTACACAACAGGAAGGGATAGACTACGAAGAGACCTTCTTACCTGTTGTTCGTTTTACCTCGATTCGCCTGATTCTGGCTATGGTAGCTTGCTTAGACATCGAATTACATCAAATGGATGTAAAGACTGCCTTTCTCAATGGAGAACTGGACGAGGAGATCTACATGGAACAACCAACAGGGTTTGTAAAAGAAGGAAACGAACATAAGGTTTGTAAACTTCGTAAGTCCATATATGGTATTAAACAATCCTCGAGGCAATGGTATATACGATTTCAAGAAGTTGTCTTATCAAATGGTTTTTCCATGCTTGATGAAGATAACTGTGTATATATCAAGAGGATTAAAAGCAAGTATGTTATTATGTCTCTATATGTAGATGACATTTTAATAGCCGGAAATGATAAGGGCTTTGTGATGGATATCAGGGCTTGGCTTTCATCAGTTTTTGAGATGAAAGACATGGGAGAAGCCGCATATATCCTTGGAGTTAAGATTTCAAGGTGTCACGCCCCGCTTCCAAAGCAATGGAGGCGAGACGTGAAAAGGTCCGCACGGGAGTGGAGCTGTGAAGCCCCAAACCCGATAAGCGTCAATAAAACATAAGCAGGTCCCTGGAACCACAAACGGAACAACAATAATAACACAAGGAGAGACAGAAATAAAATCTCAGAATTTGTCCAACATTAAAAATAAGTTCAACATCCAGAAAAGCCACCAGGCTAAAAGAAAGAGTCTAAAGGCCCAGAACAAGTCCAACCAAAAGGAACAACATAACAAAGTATAGGAGCTACGCACCGACAACAAAACAGTCTAAAACGAAGAATACAAGCAGCCTCTACGACTGATCGCCCGTGTCCACGAAGTCCTCGTCAAACACAGTCTCGGGCTCAGTGTCCGCAAACACCTCGTCCTCAACAATGAACTCAGACTCAGGATCTAACATGTGTCACCCAAAAGAGTAAAGGGGAACATGTCAGCAAGTCTAAAAGACTTGGGCAAGGAAACTGAAAATGAAGGTAAACTAACAACCTAGCAGTTATAGTATGCATGACATGGAAGTTATGGTATGAGTGCACAAGTAAGACATGGTGAAACAATAAGTGCAAGAGAACAATTATCAGGGCATGTCAAGAGTAGCCAAGCTACTAACAATCTCAATCTTTTCACTAGTCACGTTTCAAGTTGTTTGTAGATGTTTACGCCTTACAGCTGAACTGTTGGACATTCACACTGATTGGCCGCTTAACACTACCCCAGAACCCAGAGTTTACGCCTTACAACTGAAGTTGCTGATCGGGCAGACTCCCAGTTGATTGGCCGCTTAACCCTTACCCCATCCCACACGTAAACAAGCCAGGGTCCCTGTACACGATGCTCAGTAAATGAGCCAGGGTTGCCCCGCACAAGAGCTTGTTATTAGGTTCACAATTTGGCGTAGGGTTGTGCCCGCTAAAAGCAGGTGCCTAGCCTCAATCATTTCATAAGGTGTAGCGGAGCTACGCAATCACAGGAACACTTAAAGAATGCGATGACATGACAATTAATTCGCGTACCGTTAATTGAAATTAAACATGACATGGTAGTTGTGCAACATGATAAATGTCGGATCTAGCTTTGTTGTCAAGCTAGTTCCTGAAATTGCGCCTAGGCGAGTATCATTTCGTCGCCTAGTCTCTTTTACGCCTATAATAAGCAAATGGCCTAAGACTTGGCCAAAAATCCTAAGTGGCAAGTTTCACTTGCCTAGCACCGAGGATGACGATCAACGAGGCCGTCACACAAATGCTAACTACGGAGATGAGATCGCTGCCATGGCAAAACAATATTAGAACTACATCCAACCTAGTTTTTATTAGGGTTTTACAAAAACACAAATGGGTTAAGAGAACTCTATAGGATCGAGTTATTACCGAATCGTTAGCGGAAGAACGATTCCGAGCAAGCACGGCGACGGAAGAAACGATCCGGGGAACCTACGGTTCAGATCTGGAATAGATGGGAAAATCTGGAGAAAATGAGATTTTGGGGATTTTGGGGGTTTTCCGGCGACCTAGATTATGGTGTCCGGCCAAAATGGAGGGGAGATGGGCTCTTGATGAAGGGAAAGAGCTAGAGGAAGGTTGGGGAAGATCAGAGGTCAAGAGGGAAGGAAAGAGGCCAGGAGAAGAGAAAGAAAGAAAAGAAACGAAGTGGGTTTTAAATAGAAAACGACCTGGCGGCCGCCAGAAAATTAGGGTTTCGACACTGATTAGTCGGTCAAAGAGCAACCTCTGACCGACTAGTTTGGGAACTAGTCGGTCGGTTGACCAACGCAGACCGACTAAGTGTAAACAGTAACTCCTGACGAAAAATAGGATTTAGATTTAGTCGGTCAAAGAACAACTACTGACCGACTAGTTTCTCATCTAGTCGGTCGACGAACATTCTTAGACCGACTAAGAATGAATAGTACTTGGTATCAAAAATGATCATAGAGCTAGTCGGTTAAAGAATGATTGCTGATCGACTAGTTTGCAACCTAATCGGTCGACAAATGTTCTTAGACCGACTAACGATAAACAGTAACTCCTGAATAATTATCAAAGCCCACTAGTCGGTCCATGAAGGTTTGCCGACCAACTAAATCGTCATCTAGTCGGTCGGTTCCCCTTCTTGTACCGGCTAACGTGCACAGAAAGTTCCGAAATGGAGCGCGAAGCTCCGGGATTGATTCCTAAGACTCCTAGGCTTGATCTAATAATAAGATATGACCTATATGAAGCCCGTCACGAATGACTTACTCCGAAATCGACGATCAACGGAAGAAGCTAGGAAAACACGACGCAACGAACGAAAACGAAAACTACGGAGACGGAGAAAGGAAATCACAACCAAAGAGAAGGCAACCAAATATATATATATATATATATATATATATATATATATATATATATATATATATATATATATATATATATATATATAATCTATACAAGAAAACAGTTGCTACATCCTCCCCAACTTAAGAAAAATTCCGCCCTCGGAATTTCCCAACACTCACGTGTCCGGGAACAAAAGTGGGAAATGCTCTCGCATCTCATCCTCGTTCTCCCAAGTAGACTCTCCTGGCGAGCCGTGTTGCCACATCACCCTCACAAGATTGACAACCTTGTTCCGAAGTGACTTCTGACGCCTGTCCAGAATCTGCACTGGCTGCTGGTCATACGTCATATCAGGGCGAACGGTAATCTCCGAGAAATCCACAGCATGAAAGGTATCGCTAATGTATCGACGAAGCTGCGACACATGGAAAACATTGTGAACTCCTTCCAAAGACGGCGGCAAGGCTAAGCGGTAAGCTACCTCGCCAACTCTCTCCAGAATGTCAAACGGTCCAATGTATCGTGGGCTCAGCTTCCATCGCTTCCCAAAATGAATCACACCACGATTCGGGGAAATCTTCAGGAACATATGGTCGCCTAGCTGAAACTCCAAAGGACGGCGTTTAGCATCCGCCCAATGCTTAAAACGGTCCTGAGCAACCCTCAACCTCTCCCGAATGTTCCTGACACATCCACAGCCTTCACAATCATCTCAGGTCCCAACAGCTCCCGATCTCCAACGGCATCCCAACTCAATGGCGATCAACATTTCCTCCCATACAGCGCGGCAAAAGGCGCCATGCCAATACTCGCCTGGAAGCTGTTGTTGTAAGAGAACTCCACCAGATGTAGATGGTCCTCCCACGAACCCTTGAAATCCAACATGCACGCCCTCAGCATGTCCTCCAAGATCTGAATCGTCCTCTCGGACTGGCCATCCGTCTGCGGATGGTACGTCGTGCTGAAACTCAGACGCGTACTCTTCTGTAAACTCTGCCAGAACTGAGATGTGAACCTCGTGTCTCTGTCCAACACGATGCTCACGGGGACTCCGTGAAGTCGTACGACCTCCTGCACGATTCACGCTACATCACTATCTAAACTAGGAAAGGAAATAGGAACGGGAGTAAAAGAATTTTACATCCATATATCTTGTCGCTAGCGCCTCAGTGGACTGTCCCACTCACAATGGAATAAAGTGCGCGGATTTGGTCAATCGATCTACGATCACCCAAATCACGTCATTCTGCTTCGGGCTCCGAGGCAGTCCAGTCACAAAGTCCATAGTGAAGTGTTGCCACTTCCACTCTGAAATCGGAAGCGGTTGTAGCAACCCTGCCGTACACTGATGCTCCGCCTTTACCTGCTGGCAAACCAAGCACTTGGCTACACTCTGAGCCACGCTCCGCTTCATACCATGCCACCAATAGTTCAGACGAAGGTCCTTGTACATCTTGGTCCCACCAGGATGCACAGAATACGGTAAACTGTGTGCCTCCACCATCAACTCCTCTCTAATATCCCCAGCTGGTACACACAACCTGGCTCCAAACCTCAGCGAGCCATCCTCATGAATCAAAAAGTCAGTCCGCAGACCGGCTTCCACCTGCTCCCGAATCTTCACCAGCTTCAGATCCTCGGCCTGGCCAACCTTGATCCAATCCACGATCGTCGACTGAATCTGCATACTCATCAACGGAGAAGCTTCCCCAGGAAGAACAATCTCAACTCCCGACTCGCAAAAATCCTGCTGCAATCTCCACTGCAAAGTCAACATCATCACTGCTGGAAGCCTACTCAGCGCATCAGGAACCACATTCACCTTGCCAGGGTGATACTGCAAATCAATCTCATAATCCGCCATGAGCTCCAGCCATCGACGCTGTCGTATATTGAGCTTCTTCTGAGTAAAAATATACTTCAAGCTTTTGTGATCGGTGAATATCTTCACTTTCTCACTCAGCAGGAAGTGCTTCCAAATCTTGAACGCAAACACGACAACAGCCAACTCCAAGTCATGCGTCGGGTAATTCTTCTCATGAGTCTTGAGCTGGCGCGAAGCTTACGCCACGACATGCCCGTGCTGATGCAACACACAACAGAGACCCTTTCCAGAAGCATCGCAAAAGATCTCAAATCCACCGCTGCAATCAGGCACAACAAGAATAGGGGCAGTCGTCAATCTCTCCCTCAGAACACCAAAAGCATTCTCACAATCACCCGACCAAACAAAAGGTACATCCTTCCGCGTCAATCTGGTCATCGGCTCAGCAATATGGGAAAAGTCCTTAATGAAACGTCGATAGTAACCAGCAAGTCCAAGGAAACTCCAGATCTCAGACGCTGACTGCGGAACAGGCCACTCTCTGATGGCCCTGATCATCTCGGGATCCACTGAAATACCATCTCCAGTCACCACATGCCCGAGAAAAGCAACTCTGTCCAGCCAAAACTCACACTTCGAAAACTTAGCATACAGCCGATGCTTCCTCAAAATCTCCAACACTGTCCTCAAGTGTGACGTGCGTTTGTATTTCATATATTTGCGCACGTTTTCTCCCGTGTTTTTTCCATTATTTACCGTCGTCTTGTATCCGTTTTCTCGTGTTTTCTTGTTTTCTTTCACTTTTCCTTGTTTTTGTATATTTGCAGGAATTTATAGCATTTGGGACATAAAACGATGATATCATGAGTCCCCGGAGCAACGGGAGGAGTCACGCGTGATCCAGGGGGTCAAACGACCAAGATTGCGACTTTTCAGCCCCCACCCGATCGGTTGGACACAGCTAACTGATCGGGTGATGCACGCGTGCACGACCCGGACTGAAGTTGGAGCGAAGTGAAAAGTCAACCGACCGGTTCGCCGACCGGTTCATCCCAACAGAGTTCTCGGGAATTTGAAGCTTAATCCCAACCGATCGGGTGGCCTTCACCCGATCGGTTCATCTGTAGCCGATTCCTCCGAACGAAAACCCGGTCACGCCACCCGCTCTCCTTTGCGCCCGGTTGAAGCTCCCGAAGGCGACGGCCAAAGCAACAACCTGCTCACCCGATCGGTTGACATTTCAACCGATCGGGTGGCCTTTTCGTCCCCTTTCGCACACCGCTGCTCATTCATTGAAGATCTGCTATCATTCCAGAAGGATTTTGGGTGATCTCTTATTTTTTTAGCGTCGGCATCGTCGTTAGCTTTCCAACGATAGGTCGCATGCCCAAATCCGATTTTTCTAGATTTTTCTGGAATTTTCTGAGCGCGGCTGTGTGCTGAAATTGGCAGCAGTCTGAATTTTCATTTCACCCGATCGGTTGACTTGTCAACCGACCGGGTGAGATCTCTTTCTGCGAATTTGAGCTCTCTGTTTAGTCCACCCGATCGGGTGAGTTTTCACCCGATCGGGTGGGCCTGTTTTGACAGTTTTATTGGGTTTTCTGGACCCGAACCGCTGGGTTTTTGAGGGGGTTATAATAGCATGTAAGGGCACGACTTGGGGGTATTCTCATCTAGTTTTTGAGGGCTTTTTCAGCCCCTTTGATGGGAGTTTAGGTTAGTTTAGCTTAGGGTTGTATTGTTCAATAAGTCTTGTAATGGATTGACGATTCAACTCAAGATAAGTATTTTCCTCTCTTTTTCTCCATTGTTTGTATTGTGTTTATTTTGCTTGATGGTGAAAGTTTATATGTCTTTTGTGCTGTTTGTTTATATGTTATTCACCATTGAGTAGTTTTGATGAACCCTAATACGGGTTAGGGTAGGATTGATGCTTGGGTTGTTTCATTAGACTTGGTTGCATGGCACGTGTTCGATGAAATGTGTCAATGGGGATTTCTAGCAATCTGGGTCCAATTCGTACGACGACACACTAGATGTGTTGGGGATTGGGGTCCGGTGCTTGTCCTGTCAAGATCCGCTTCGATGTATTGCTAGAAATCACATTTGACCTATTTGGCCATTAGGGTTACGCGGGGGTGTTTCATTGTCATTGGCGGGAGAAAGACCGCCTCTGACCGTTGGGCCAAGGGGGAATAAACTTGGCGGTTGACTCCCTAGCCATAGCTCACGCCCCGAGCGTTGACATCGAGTCCTCGCGCGCGGGAGCGGCTTGGACGAAGTGTTGGGAGATATCATTGTGACCTTAATGCTCCCGGTTTCGGAAGGTGTTAATGGACATGAGAATGCCCACCGTCCGGAACCGGGTAGGCCTATCGTGCTTGGCACCGACCGGAATATCGGGCCATGGACACTAGGTACCACCTTTTGGGGCAATGTCTCACCCTGGGTCAAGTCAAATGCCAAGTGTCATGAGTGCTCTAGCCCGTGTTAGCGGGGATTCATTTCGTGTCTTCTTCATTTCTTTCTTTTATTTCTACACTTCCACCGATACTATCCGTGTAGCTAGCACACGACCTAGGCGAGGCTAGTAGCCACTCAAGCCATCCACCTCCCTGTGTTCGATATACCCGCACCCTACACTAACCGTGTACTTGCGGTAAAACGACACCGCGCCCATACCGTAAACGGGGCGCCGGTCAAGTTTTTGGCGCCGTTGCCGGGGAAGCACCATTGGTCGTTGAGAGACCGACCGAAAAATCAAATGACACCGGTGCTTCGTCATCAAATCCTATGACTCCGGACGGAGTCTCTGAAGAAGAGAAGAAGAAGGAGGAAGAGAGCCCGAAAGTGTATAAACCCGTTGTGCCATTTCCACAATGGTTAGCTCAGGCCAAAATTGATGAGAAATATGGCAAGTTCTTCGCCATGGTAAAGGACCTGAGCCTATAAATCCCCTTCCTAGAAGCAATCGAAACGATCCCCTCCTATGCAAAATTCTTGAAAGATTTGGTGACGAGAGGGTCTAGAAAGGAGAAAGTAGTGCTGACGGCGGAATGTAGCGCTCTTATTCAGAGGGCAAATCCACCGAAACTCAAGGACCCGGGGAGCTTCTCTATTCCTTGCACGATCGGGGCGGTGAAGATTCATCGTGCACTCGTCGATCTAGGAGCGAGTGTTAGCTTGATTCCCTTGTCAATGTATAGAAGGATAGGAATGGGCGATTTGGAGCCCACCGGTATGACCCTACAACTAGCTGACCGGTCGGTCAAATATCCGGTGGGAATTGTGGATGATCTCCCCGTAAATGTTAGAGGGGTGCATGTGCCTGTGGACTTTGTAGTCATGGACATGCCTGAAGACGCATACACCCCCATCATCCTGGGACGACCTTTCATGGCCACTGCTGGCGTTCTAATAGATGTGAAGAACGGAAAACTCTCTTTGAACGTCAGCGGAGAAAAAGTTGAGTTTGATCTGGGGTTGTCCATGAAGCACCCTGATCCCCCTGATGACCCTCGGTGCAATTTGCTTGAGGTAGAAGAGGAAAAAGCTGCTGAGGAGAGCTCCTGGGAGATTCTCTTAAGAAACCCCCCCGAGGACTTGGGGGATTCAGAAGATGGAGAAGGCCCCAAGAACAAAGAAGCTGCTGGAAAGGCGAATGCAGCAAGAACGACCCCTCCCGGGTTCCCCAAGGCTCCTCCCGCGAGGAGAACGGGGAAAGAGCCCATGGACCTCACTAAAGACGAGGTCCGGATCCTGAAGAAGATGGCGGGAAGCGCCAACACAAAAGAAAAGCCCCCGGATTCCAAGAACAAGGGGAGGGTAGTCGAGCAAGTATTTCTCCAGCCGCTGACTACTCCAAGGGCCTTCAGCTCCAATGAAGAAAGGATGCCGAACTTCGGGCATCACCCGTATCGACCACCATGAGCACCTCTTGCGGGCATCGAGCCAACGACGTTAAACAAGTGCGCTTCATGGGAGGCAACCCATGTTCTAAACTTTTTCCCCAATTTTTAGCGTTATTTTTTACTTTATTTTATCTATTTTTATAAATAAAATCAGCCGCGAGAACATCCGTTCGGGGACTTAAACAAATCTATTGGTTTTTGCAGGAAACAAGCCCCAACCGATCGGTTGACAACTCACCCGATCGGTTGGGATGTATCAGATACATGCTGAGATCTGTCCCCATATGACCCGATCGGTTGAGTTATGAAGAGACCGGGTGGCAGACCGGGTGAGCTGGGGAGAACTCTCGGAAATTTTTGGGGAATATCAACCGATCGGTTGAGTTCGAGCGCGATCGGTTGACGCGACCGGGTGAGCAGCCCTAGGTTCTCAGGAAAATGAGTGGAGCGGCCAACCGATCGGTTGACAAGTCAACCGACCGGTTCGCCTGTAGCATTTCTTCGGCAAGAATTTCGACCTAACCGTCAACCGATCAGGTGACAAGTCACCCGATCGGTTCGACTTAAAACCCTATAGATACCCCCAAACCGCCCGTTCGACACGCACTCGCCATTTTCAGATCCGGATCCGCCGTTTCACCTCTCCCTCGTGCGCCTACCCTCCTTCTTCCCTTCAATCAACCTCAGTCACCTTTTCCCGCATCCCCTACCCATCCACCATCGATTTCTCTCCATTCTCCTCGATTCCACCAACACACAAAACCCTAGCCTCCACCCGTTTTCCCCAATTTCGAAACTTACTGAAGAGATCGCTGCGGCTTCACAGCGTGCTCCAATCGAGTAGCACCGGGGCGTCAACGAGCAACTATCTTCATCTTATTTGGGTAAACTCGCTCCTTTGCTCGATTTTTTTACCCCAAATATTATATTTGCTCGTTTCCTCCTTCACCCATAGGCACACCCTCCTCTTCCTCCGAGGATTCTTTCATTCACTACTCCCCTCCCTCCTCCCCCTCCCCCTATCATTCCAGTACCAGCGAATCCGATTGACTCCCCCTTGCATATCTCTGCATTTTATCGATCATATCATTTCGCTAGCACTATCTGGTCTAGCTTGGGGGACGTCTATTTCGGTGTGCTGTCGTGTTTTGTTTGTTTTTCTCATTTTTGTGTGTGTGCTTGTTTTTCATTTTTTGAGTGTCGTGTCGTGTTTGTGTTTTTATTTTTTATTTTCGTATTGTTTGATTTTGATTTTGATCTTTCTTTCTTTTTCAGTTTCACCTATGTGTTTTCCTCATTTTCATTTCTTTTTGTTTCAGTGCGTATTTCCCCCCATTTTCATTGCCCTCCCGTACTCACTGATATTGCATTGAGGGCAATGCAAACTTCAGCTTGGGGGAGTCGCACTGTGTGCATCGTTTGAGTCCTTTTTTTTCGTTTTTTGTGTCGTTTTCATCGTGTTTTTATTTTTTTCTTTTCTTCTTTTTAGCTCTTTCTCCTAGAGATGAATCCTATGATGAATCGCCACAAGGTCACACACGCCTAGCATTGCAGCGATAATCACACTCACTAACCCTAGGATTTCGAGTCCTCTTGCATTTCACGCATCGTGGGTCCACTTAGCTTTTTTGTGAGTCGTGCGTCGTGCCTAGCTATTTGGTGTGCTTCTGATTTGTGATTTTACTTTATATACCTGTCCAGGAATGACCCCTAGATTATCATGCTTCGATTTGAATATGCGGTATTTGTTTCTACTACATGCATGCTATATTTATATCGTATATTTCAATTCGCATGTGTCGGGATTCCACAAATAAGGACTAGGATAACCCATTTAGCCTATGCTCTGATTAGCGAGAAATATCTCCTTTGCCCGAGTGTTTAGATTTCGACTTCTGTTTTGTTTTACTTAGCGCAAATCCCCTCGTCGTGTACCGTTCTCCCACTTGGGAGAGTGCACATGTAAATATCCCAATTCCCAAAAATCCAAAAAAAGGAGAAAAGAAAAGAAAAAAGACCCAAAAAGATGAGAAATGAAAAGAAAAGAAAAAAAATATAAATACCCAAAACCCAAAAAAATTCCCGTGTGAATATTTTTTCATACTTGCCGTGAATAAGGGGAAGGCGAGAATTTGCACCGAGTGATCTACTCCACATCATCTCAACCCCCATCGTTTTCGAAAATACTTGGCTTAGGAACTTTTTAGCTATTATCTAGGCTATAGTGTGGTGAATTCCTTAACCCTAGTTGTGGAGTCCCTAACGCATGATATGTTTCGATTCTCTCTCTATTCTCATGCATGCTTGAACCATATATTCATCGCTTAATTCAATTCGAATCGATATTTGGGTCATATCTTGGATTTGTGTATATCGAGCTTTATTGCACAATGTAGTTATTGACACCGTTAGCTAGCACACGACCATGCTCACTCGCGCTTCACCGCGTGGACCCATGGCACTTGTCTGGACTCGTATTCCTTGGTTTAGTGATGTGATTTGGCGTCTGCTTGCTTGGTGTATCGTTTTTGATTTTGTTGGCCCTGACGGACGATCTAGGATGCAGAGTTCTCTTTTTCTCTCTTTCTCTCTATTTTCTCTCTCCGAGCTCCTACTCTCACTCGTCTTCATCGAGGACGAGGAAGAGTTCAGCTTGGGGGATTTTGACGTGCGTTTGTATTTCATATATTTGCGCACGTTTTCTCCCGCGTTTTTTCCGTTATTTACCGTCGTCTTGTATTCGTTTTCTCGTGTTTTCTTGTTTTCTTTCACTTTTCCTTGTTTTTGTATATTTTCAGGAATTTATAGCATTTGGGACATAAAACGACGATATCATGAGTCCCCGGAGCAACGGGAGGAGTCACGCGTGATCCAGGGGGTCAAACGACCAAGATTGCCACTTTTCAGCCCCCACCGGATCGGTTGGACACAGCCAACCGATCGGGTGATGCACGCGTGCACGACCCGGACTGAAGTTGGAGCGAAGTGAAAAGTCAACCGACCGGTTCGCCGACCGGTTCATCCTAACAGAGTTCTCAGGAATTTGAAGCTTAATCCCAACCGATCGGGTGGCCTTCACCCGATAGGTTCATCTGTAGCCGATTCCTCCGAACGACAACCCAGTCACGCCACCCGCTCTCCTTTGCGCCTGGTTGAAGCTCCCGAAGGTGACGACCGAAGCAACAAGCTGCTCACCCGATCGGTTGACATTTCAACCGATCGGGTGGCCTTTTCGTCCCCTTTCGCGCACCTCTGCTCATTCATTGAATATCTGCTATCATTCCAGAAGGATTTTGGGTGATCTCTTATTTTTCTAGCGTCGGCATCGTCGTTAGCTTTCCAACGATAGGTCGTATGCCCAAATCCGATTTTTCTAGATTTTTCTGGAATTTTCTGAGCGCGGCTGTGTGCTGAAATTGGCAACAGTCTGAATTTTCATTTCACCCGATCGGTTGACTTGTCAACCGACCGGGTGAGATCTCTTTCTGCGAATTTGAGCTCTCTGTTTAGTCCACCCGATCGGGTGAGTTTTCACCTGATCGGGTGGGCCTGTTTTGACAGTTTTATTGGGTTTTCTGGACCCGAACCGCTGGGTTTTTGAGGGGGGGTTATAAGAGCATGTAAGGGCACGACTTGGGGGTATTCTCATCTAGTTTTTGAGGGCTTTTTCAGCCCCTTTGCTGGGAGTTTAGGTTAGTTTAGCTTAGGGTTGTATTGTTCAATAATTCTTGTAATGGATTGACGATTCAACTCAAGATAAGTATTTTCCTCTCTTTTTCTCCATTGTTTGTATTGTGTTTATTTTGCTTGATGGTGAAAGTTTATATGTCTTTTGTGCTGTTTGTTTATATGTTATTCACCATTGAGTAGTTTTGATGAACCCTAATACGGGTTAGGGTAGGATTGATTCTTGGGTTGTTTCATTAGACTTGGTTGCATGGCACGTGTTCGATGAAATGTGTCAATGGGGATTTCTAGCAATCTGGGTCCAATTCGTACGACGACACACTAGATGTGTTGGGGATTGGGGTCCGGTGCTTGTCCTGTCAAGATCCGCTTCGATGTATTGCTAGAAATCACATTTGACCTATTTGGCCATTAGGGTTACGCGGGGGTGTTTCATTGTCATTGGCGGGAGAAAGACCGCCTCTGACCGTCGGGACAAGGGGGAATAAACTTGGCGATTGACTCCCTAGCCATAGCTCACGCCCCGAGCGTTGACATCGAGTCCTCGCACGCGGGAGCGGCTTGGACGAAGTGTTGGGAGATATCATTGTGACCTTAATGCTCCCGGTTTCGGAAGGTGTTAATGGACATGGGAATGCCCACCGTCCGGAACCGGGTAGGCCTATCGTGCTTGGCACCGACCGGAATATCGGGCCATGGACGCTAGGTACCACCTTTTGGGGCAATGTCTCACCCTGGGTCAAGTCAAATGCCAAGTGTCATGAGTGCTCTAGCCAGTGTTAACGGGGATTCATTTCGTTTCTTTTTCATTTCTTTCTTTTATTTCTACACTTCCACCGATACTATCCGTGTAGCTAGCACACGACCTAGGCGAGGCTAGTAGCCACTCAAGCCATCCACCTCCCTGTGTTCGATATACCCGCACCCTACACTAACCGTGCACTTGCGGTAAAACGACACTGCGCCCATACCGTAAACGGGGCGCCGGTCAAAGTGCGACGCATGCTCCTCCTCCGACTTAGAATAGATCAGAATGTCGTCAATAAAGATAACGACAAACTTATCCAAAAAGTCGTAGAAAATCAGATTCATCAGATTCCTGAAAACTGCAGGTGCATTGGTTACACCGAAAGGCATAACCACAAACTCGTAGTGTCCATACTTCGTCTTGAATGCTGTCTTCGAGACATCTTCCTTCTTCACCTTCAGCTGATGATAGCCACTCCTCAGATCCAACTTCGAAAACACCCTCGAACCTCCGAGCTGATCAAAAATATCATCGATGCGAGGCAACGGGTATTTATTCTTGATGGTCACCGCATTCAGCTCCCGATAGTCCACGCACATGCGCCGCGAACCATCCTTCTTCCTTACCAGCAGCACCGGTGCTCCCCACGGAGACACACTAGGATTGATATAACCCTTCTGTCAAAGCTCATCCAGCTGCTTCTGCAATTCCTCCAACTCAACGGGTGGCATACGATACGACGCCTTCAAAATCGGTTGCGCTCCCGGAATAAGATCAATAGAAAATTCTAAAGCTCGATCAGGTGGCAATCCAGACATCTCCTCGGGGAAGACGTCATCAAAGTTCCGCACAACCGCTGGCCTCTCCAGCTCCATCTGCATAGCCACAATCTCCACCGGCCTGGCCCGAAACATGACTGGACCGAGCGAACTGCTACCTCGGCTGAACTCAAATATTGGATGTCCGGGAATCTCGAACACCACCTTCTTCCTCCGACAGTCGATCTTAGCATAGAAGCTCGCAAGCCAATCCATCCCAAGGACCGCATCATAGTTGATGATGTCGTGGACAATGAAATCAGCGTAAAGCTCATGTCCACAAACCACCAACGAGCAAGAATTGCAACCAAGATGCACCGAGACCACGCCATTTCCTGTGATGATATTCCAACTCTTGGAAAGAGGGGACGTCGACAAGGAATGCTTCTCCACGAAGCTCCGAGAAATAATGCACATCGATGCACCAGAGTCAAAGAGAACTCGTGCAGGAAAAGTGCACACCAAAATCACACCTACAAACAGTCTAACAATCAAGCCCTAGCCTAGCAAACAGTCATATTCAAGCAAACAACATAATCTAACAAACAAGGCCGAATAAGAAAGGAACAGCTAGAATGAGAATTACCTGAAATAACCTCATCCACAGCCTCGCTCTCCACAGCGGTCATCAGAAAAGCCTGTCTCCTCGGCAGAAAAGCCTGCTGAAAAGCCTGACTCTGTGGAACAAGAGCTGCTCCACGTCCAGCAGGAACAGGCACTCTCTGCTGCAACGGCTGAGCTGCAATAGGTACCCTCCGTAACTGATTCGCATGCCGACAATCCTTCGCGACATGAGAAGCATCACCACAAACCAAACACTGGCCCAGAAATTTCCTACACTGATCCTTGATGTGGCCAGGCTTGCCGCAGAAATGGCAAGTCTTCTGATTAGGCCCTCCTGGCCTCTTGAACTGCACCGGATTATTAGGCTTGAAACCAGGCCTAACCACCACCCTGGCATGCTCCACAGGCCTCTTCCCAGCACCAGAAACATGTCCTCTCCTCTGACTCAGGTTCAGCTCCTGCCTCCTCGCAGCGACCAGAACCTTCTGATAAGAGTCCAGATCAGAGGAAGACACAAAACTCTGAAGCTCCAAAGCAAGTCCCAGCAGGAACCTCTGAGCCCTCTCATCAGCATCCTGCACCATCTTCGGTGTGAACCGACTCAGCCTAGTGAACTCTTGGTGGTACTGGTCCACCGACGAGCTCCCTTGCTTCAGCTCAATAAAGCGCTGCAGCATCTCCTTCCTAGCAGCCTTCGGAAAGAACTCCTCATCAAACCTGGACTTAAAGGTAGCCCAAGCTATCGGCTCCACCAGCATCTTCTCTTCCGCATCCCACCAGTTCCGAGCATTATCCTTCAGCTGCCTCTTCGCCAAATCAACCCATCCAGCCGGGGTGATCTTGGCCATCTTCAAATTATCCTCTATGTTCCGAATCCACTCATCGGCAGCTAGAGGACCCTCAGACCCATCAAAATAAGCGGGACCCAGCAACCAAAATTGCTTCGCTCCCGGCTCGGAGCGGGGGGCATCCTGGATTGCTTGAGCAGCTCGAGCAAGTGGAGCATTCTGGACTTGCAGGAGCACGCCCTGCTGCACCTGCATCATCTGAAGCATCATCCGCATCATCTCTCCATTGGTGGGTTCCCGCTCAGGCTCCTCGTCATGAGGGGGCGCACCACTACCACCACCACGGGTGAATCTCCTTCCTGCCATCTAATGACACAGAAAACGAAACAATTTAGACTCATAGCTTATGACTCGGATGTCGAACTTAGTTTATTGGATATTCTAATATTATTATCGTTATTCCGACAATCACAGTTACAAAATGGACCTGCATGGGCCACCAACAAAACCTGTCACGCCCCGCTTCCCAAGCAATGGAGGCGAGACGTGAAAAGGTCCGCACGGGAGTTGAGCTGTGAAGCCCCAAACCCGATAAGCGTCAATAAAACATAAGCAGGTCCCTGTAACCACAAACAGAACAACAATAATAACATAAGGAGAGAAAGAAATAAAATCTCAGAATTTGTCCAACATTAAAAATAAGTTCAACATCCAGAAAAGCCACCAGGCTAAAAGAAAGAGTCTAAAGGCCCAGAACAAGGCCAACCAAAAGGAACAACATAATAAAGTATAGGTGCTACGCACCGACAACAAAACAGTCTAAAATGAAGAACACAAGCAGCCTCTACGACTGATCGCCCGTGTCCACGAAGTCCTCGTCAAACACAGGCTCGGGCTCGGCGTCCGCAAACACCTCGTCCTCAACAACGAACTCAGACTCAGGATCTAACATGTGTCACCCAAAAGAGTAAAGGGGCACATGTCAGCAAGTCTAAAAGACTTGGGCAAGGAAACTGAAAATGAAGGTAAACTAACAACCTAGCAGTTATAGTATGCATGACATGGCAGTTATGGTATGAGTGCACAAGTAAGACATGGTGAAACAATAAGTGCAAGAGAACAATTATCAGGGCATGTCAAGAGTAGCCAAGCTACTAACAATCTCAATCTTTTCACTAGTCACGTTTCAAGTTGTTTGTAGATGTTTACGCCTTACAGCTGAACTGTTAGACATTCACACTGATTGGCCGCTTAACACTACCCCAGAACCCAGAGTTTACGCCTTACAACTGAAGTTGCTGATCGGGCAGACTCCCAGTTGATTGGCCGCTTAACCCTTACCCCATCCCACACGTAAACAAGCCAGGGTCCCTGTACACGATGCTCAGTAAATGAGCCAGGGTTGCCCCGCACAAGAGCTTGTTATTAGGTTCACAATTTGGCGTAGGGTTGTGCCCGCTAAAAGCAGGTGCCTAGCCTCAATCATTTCACAAGGTGTAGCGAAGCTACGCAATCACGGGAACACTTAAAGAATGCGATGACATGACAATTAATTCGCGTACCGTTAATTGAAATTAAACATGACATGGTAGTTGTGTAACATGATAAATGTCGGATCTAGCTTCGTTGTCAAGCTAGTTCCTGAAATTGCGCCTATGCGAGTATCATTTCGTCGCCTAGTCTCTTTTACACCTACAATAAGCAAATGGCCTAAGACATGGCCCAAAATCCTAAGTGGCAAGTTTCACTTGCCTAGCACCGAGGATGACGATCAACGAGGCCGTCACACAAATGCTAACTACAGAGATGAGATCGCTGCCATGGCAAAACAATATTAGAACAACATCCAAACTAGTTTTTATTAGGGTTTTACAAAAACACAAATGGGTTAAGAGAACTCTATAGGATCGAGTTATTACCGAATCGTTAGCGGAAGAACGATGCCGAGCAAGCACGGCGACGGAAGAAACGATCCGGGGAACCTACGGTTCAGATCTGGAATGGATGGGGAAATCTGGAGAAAATGAGATTTTTGGGATTTTGGGGGTTTTCCGGTGACCTAGATCATGGTGGCCGGCCAAAATGGAGGGGAGATGGGCTCTTGATGAAGGGGAAGAGCTAGAGGAAGGTTGGGGAAGATCAGAAGTCAAGGGAGGAAGGAAAGAGGCCAGGAGAAGAGAAAGAAAGAAAAGAAACGAAGTGGGGTTTAAATAGAAAACGACCTGGCGGCCGCCCGAAAATTAGGGTTTCGACACTGATTAGTCGGTCAAAGAGCAACCTCTGACCAACTATTTTGGGAACTAGTCGGTCGGTTGACCAACGCAGAACGACTAAGTGTAAATAGTAACTCCTGACGAAAAATAGGATTTAGATTTAGTCGGTCAAAGAACAACTACTGACCGACTAGTTTCTCATCTAGTCGGTCGACGAACGTTCTTAGACCGACTAAGAATGAATAGTACTTGGTATCAAAAATGATCATAGAGCTAGTCGGTTAAAGAACGATTACTGACCGACTAGTTTGCAACCTAGTCGGTCGATAAATGTTCTTAGACCGACTAACGATAAAAAGTAACTCCTGAATAATTATCAAAGCCCACTAGTCGGTTCATGAAGGTTTGCCGACCGACTAAATCGTCATCTAGTCGGTCGGTTCCCCTTCTTGTACCGGCTAACGTGCACAGAAAGTTCCGAAATGGACCGCGAAGCTCCGGGATCGATTCCTAAGACTCCTAGGCTTGATCTAACAATAAGATATGACTGATATGAAGCCCGTCATGAATGACTTACTCCAAAATCGACGATCAACGGAAGAAGCTAGGAAAACACGACGAAACGAACGAATACGAAAACTACGGAGACAGAGAAAGGATATCACAACCAAAGAGAAGGCAACCATATATATATATATATATATATATATATATATATATATATATATATATATATATATATAAAATCTATACAAGAAAACCAGTCGTTATACAAGGAATCGTTCGAAGAAACTTCTTTCTTTTTCACAAGAGACTTCTATAAAGAAGGTTATAGAACGTTTTAATATGCAGGACTGCAAGTCCATTGATACTTCTATAAGCAAATGAGATAATTTATGTCTGAAATCGTGTCCAAAGAACCAAAAGGAAAAGGAAATTATGGAAAAAGTTCCATATTCCAGTGCAGTTGGTAGTCTTATGTACGCTATGATGTGTATAAGACCGGACATCTGTTTTGTCGTTGGAATGGTAAGTCGTTACCAATCCAATCCAGGGCAAGTACACTGGAAAGCGGTTAAGAGGATAATGTTGTATCTTAAAGGAACTGCGGACTATGCTTTATGCTATCAAGGAGATGACTTGAGGCTCGAAGGCTACACTGATGCTGATTGGGCGGGTGATCTCGATGAGCGACGATCGACCTCAGGATATGTTTTTCTACTCGGATCTGGTGCAATATTCTGGAGTAGCAAGAAACAATCCTGCATCGCACTTTCAACTATGGAAGCCGAGTTTGTAGCATTTAGCATGGCAGTCCAAGAGGCTATTTGGCTTAGGAAATTCTTAGACAGGCTAATTGATGCAAGTGACTCAGATGCTGTACCAATACACATTGACAGTCAAGCATCTATAGCCTATGTCAAGATCCAAAATTCCATTGTAAGACCAAACACATTGATATCCGCTACAAATTTGCAAAAGACTATGATAAGACCAAGAAGGTAGACATAAGGTACATATCTACGCATGAGATGATAGCGGATCCGCTTATGAAGGCGATCCCCAGAGATGTGTTTTACAAACACTTATCATCTCAAGGATTGCGTAAGAGCTGAGTTGTACCAATGTAAATTCCCATGTCTGTAAAAGATCAAATTTAATAAAAGAATAAGTTCTTTTCAACATTGCATATGAGTTTCTAGAAAATGTTTGTGTACATTTTAAAATCTCAGCTATATTTTCTAGTATGTCGGATAGATTGAGGTTGGCGCTCTCACATGAGCAACCGCCTTTATTATATCAAACAGATAAAATAAAGATGAGACCTGTTTAAAGTCAAAATCGTCAGACGGATGATTTAGAGTCATGACTTAAACAAAATGGTCGTATGAAAGATCTGTATCATATGGATGCTTACAAAAGATCTAAGAGGATTCTTAAATCCTATCTGTCTTATGCGGGATGTGGGTCCAGAAGATTATTTGAGTAGTAAAAGGGACTCAAAATCAGACATTGTGGTGTCTGATCATCATCCTTACAACATCATTAAGACATACGCTCCCTGGGAAAGGAGTGATGTTGTAATACGTATTCATACTACGTATGCATTTGACCATTGGGTTAGAATAGTAATTGTGTTTACTATTATGTGAGACCCAAAGACCACATGGGTCTTAACTCGTTACCCTTATGGACTCTAATTGGTTCCTTTAGATTTGACTGGGTGATTGCTATCTTAGCATGTTGCTTATGGACTATGGTCAATTCGGTCCGGCGGGGCATGTTAGAAAAGCAAGTCAAGTCAAGATAGAAAGGATCGCAAGAAGAGGAATATTAATTTCATATTCACATTTGGACTTTAGAGATTCAAAGCTGGTCAGCCAATTGAAATCCAGATGGGATTCAATTGTTGAATATAAAGTATAAGAAATGTGAAGAAATAATCTAGGGTAAAGCATGCGTTAATCTACTCAACTTTGCACCTCGAGGAGTGTTGTGTATCTCTAACAAGTGCACAAACAGCGGACTCTATGCGCATGACGGTCACACGGCCTATTTCTCGGTATGATAAACAGAAGAGTTAAAGGAAAAGATGTTTCCTTACAATCCCCTCAAGTGTGAGTGGAGATGTTGGATATGGATGACATATATACACCCATGAGGGGATGTATGAGGGCCTATAGACCTCAGATGTCGCGTGCACGAAAGCGTGCGCGAAGGGAACCTTTTCTCGTGTGAAAAGGACCACTCGATAAGTGGAAAAAGTCACTTTATAAGTGCAAAAGGGCACTTGATAAGTGAATGAAGAAGAGGATAAGTAAATGTCCAAATATAGGCTAATAAGCTTATATTTAGTTATTTCCTACAATAACTACCCCTAAAGCCTATAAATAGGACCCAAGGGTAAGGCATTTATACTAATCTTACCATGCCATAAGTTTGCATAAGGTAACTTGTGTTCTTCTTCTCCTTTCCATTAAAATCCTCTTCTAAATAGAGATTTAGGCGGTGAAACGCTGCTTCGATCCTCCGTGACGAAGTACTGACCATTGTGGCGAATCCGAGGGCAAAGTTCAGAGATTACGGTGCCGCGTACGCAAGCGTAAGTCTCTCCTCTTCATTCGATCCTAACATCGTTGTTTTGAAAGGTTCCTATAGCCCAGGCGCCCAGCGCCTGGGCCAGTGCTCAGTCGCCCAGGGCGCCTGGACGGGCCCGCCTGGGCGCAGGCCCAGGCGCCCAGCGCCTGGGCCTGTGCCCTGGCGCCTGGGCCTGTGCCCAGGCGCCTGGGCCTGGCGTCCTGGATCAGCCAGGTCTGGCCAGGTGCCCAGGCCAGACCTGGTCTGGCCTGGGTCAGCCTGGTCTGACCCGGTCTGAACTATTTGGCTGATTTTGGCGTAAGTTCGGTATTTGGCGTCCGATTTGGAAGCCGTTCGAACCTGGGCGTAGACTGGGATATTCCCGTCTTACCCGTGAACTTTTCCTTGCGTTTATATCATTAAATATTGTTTTAAACAATTTAAAACACATTTAATCTATGTTGCATCAAATGCAAACTAGTCCCTATCTAGGCTTAAATATCATTTGCATCAATATGCAATTTTCTTTTCCTTTGCATCAAGTACAAATTATTCTGCCTTACTAATTTCTACCTATTACTAGACGAAGGTCGCACTCTGTGTGAGACCCTACAGCCTGACCCTTACAACAGGTTGGGCTCGAAGCCCTATACGGCAGTGACCACGAGCAGTGGTTGCCGTCCCTGCTTAAGGAATCATCATTATGTGGTTGACTCATTGACATGAGTCTTGTCGGGACCACCCTGACTGTTTCCGTGATGAATTCCGCAGTTATAGTCTCTTCGTCTTAACTATGTCATGTAGATCAAGTCTAGGGTACGGTCAAACTGTCAACCCCAATAACTTGACTCCGGTTAGTTTCTATTGATCTTTAGTCAAATAATGTTGGACTTCTTCCAATAAACTATGGCCAGAGATTTTACTAAAGACCGAACTAAACCTACGACACTAACTCCCATTGACCGAGAGAGACGAATCCTCTCTTGGTCATTACTCTCTTCATACGCTTCAAGTGTCACCCAATCAAAAGACCTTTCGACAGGCCTTGCCTCGAAGTTAGGTCAGTTGATCTAAGTGGCACTGTTCATGCATAGGTTCGTCAAAATGACCTCAAGTCAAAAGACCAACTAGCCTATCGTCACTAAGAGTTATCATTGACAGATTGGTCAATATAACCATATGATAACTCTTGTGGATCGTTCAGTGAACTCATTCTCTAATGAGCACCTGTGTCTCGTCTTCGACTTCGCCAAGTCAAGCGATCATGAGATCATCGCCACCGCTTAATGGTGAAGACTAAGACACAATGGTCTATCCGATGTTTCGATATCCTTCTCTCGAAACATCTACGACCACGAATCCTTTTAGACTTATGCTACAGACGGTCAAACATTTCTCCATGATCGAGATACTCATCTCGATACATGTTTGTCCTTGCATAAAGTCTCAGGACTTTACCTAAGTTAATATCTAATGTTAACTACATTATAATTTAACTTAGATAAATTATTACCAAACAGCTTACTGTTATTTTGAACAAGATGTTTGTGCTATTCACACAAAGATAAATAGCCTCGAGGGAATCATTTTTCTACATAATCCTGAACAATGTCGTTTACCGCAAGCGCACGGTATAATGGCAAGCGGGTATCGAACACGGGAAAGCGTGCTATACTACCTATCTATTCCTAGGTTGGGTTAGAATTGCGGGTTTATTGGTGGATGTGAAGTGCGGAGGGTCGTGATGGTGATGGATGTGAACGTCGTGTCACTCGATGTCGAGAATATGGGGTTTCACACAAAGAAAGAGAGAAATAAAATACCAAAGACTCTAAGATTGTCGGATGTCGACGCTAGGTTAGGACTTTTACGTTGCATTGGTTTAATTGGGGATTGTAGCATCTAGGAAGTGAATTCATGTGTCTGGGCATCATGAATCTAACATACCGTGTTAACCCCGCTCTCGCGATATGCGCACACGATACGTGCATTAAGGATCAACAATAATCTCACCACTCTCGTGGTTCGAATGCTCTCCACTCGTACCACTCTCGTGGGTTAGAGCTTTGAGGTATTTTGGTGGCTCTTATTGACGTAATGGCGGTAGCTGTCAATTAGTTATATAGTTCGTCAGTGGATCCCCTCAAGGCACGAGCTGGGCATGGTCACGTACCTCGGTTGAATCCACTAACTCCCTAATTACATCCGTAGGATATTCCTTAAGCTAATCGATTCCACCGATCGTGTGCACGATCTCAGTACGAATTCTCCTAGGGATCTTGCTAGATCAACCAACATACAACCCCATTTATAACCAACGCACCATAAAAATCCCAACTTTGCGTCTAAACCCTAAGATCCATGGGCTAATCCCTTAGCCCTAGAAAAGATTACTCAAGCATAGCAATATCAATAGATAATATAACGCACAAAGATTTCATTGCATGCATCAAGAATAGATAAACAATAATAAATCACAAAGAAATAATAATAGAATCAAAAAGGGCAAAAATACTTATCTTCATACAAAGGAGGGGCCTAGGGCATAGCCAAACTCCCCAAAAGATCGTCTCCATAAAAGTCCAAGAAGGATCTAAAAATTCTCTTTAGAAAAGTATATAAAAATCTCTCAAAAATCTAATCTAAAAAATCCGTACAGAACTCTCTACAGGGCTCAGCATGAAGTCCCCCCGGCGGCCGCCTCCTTTTTCCTCCCTAAACCCCTCCAAAACAAAATCACAATCTGGACGTAGGCGTGGGCCCACGGTGACTCGGTCCGAGCACAAAGATGCTCGGTCGAGTCGGATACGTCGCCTAAATGTTCACTCGAATCGAGTGAGGTTTGCTCGGTCGAGTAGTCTGACTGCTCAGTCGAGTAGCCCTCCTGCTCGATCGAGTACTACAGGGAATTCAAGCTTCTCCAAAAATGTCGCTCTGGCAACCCGGTCAGAATAGATTCCACTCAGTCCGAGTATACAGCTGCTCGGTCGAGGACTTAACGGCTCAGTCGAGCAGCCAAACGTTCAGCGGAGCTCAAAAATCAGAATTCAGCACCTGCTCGGTCGAGCAGTCAGCTGCTCGACCGAGCAGGTTGATGCTCGGTCGATAAGGAGCTAAAAACACATTTCAACAGATTTTTTGCACTACTTGGTCAAGTAGTGCACTGCTCGGACTGAGGAGTGCACAGCTCGACCGAGTAGGCTGCAGAGAAAATTTCAGCACTGCAGCCTCATCTTGCAGAAATTTCCCATGGCTCATCCGATATCCGATTGGTTTGTTCTTGGTGGTGTTGGAACCTTCTTAAAGTCTATTATCTGGGAAAAATATCAGAAAAATAATAAAAAATCCCAGGTGATAGCATATTTAGAAATAGTGCACGGTTGTCCTGTTTTCAGCACTTCGGGCCGCTCGATTCCTTCGCCGCATCATAGCTCGATCGCACGAATTTCTCTCTTGCCCCTTCCTTGCTCCAGTATTCTTATTTGGCACCTTGAGCATGTCATCATGAGTCTAATTGGTGCTCTCACGTCGCCGATCGTCTTATTGACTCCAAATTGCTCCAATATCGCTCCAAATCCCTGAAATGGAATAAACGCTCCAAAAGTCATATTGTTCTAAATAATAGCACAAAAGCATATAAAATGGGGGTTTGGAGGGTGAAATGTGTCATGAATATATGCGATAAAACATGTAAAATAGAAGCATATCAAAATCCTCCAAGCTTACCTCTTACTCGTCCTCGAGGAAGACGAATACGAAGCTCACCGGGAGGTAAAAAAATAAGAAAACAAAAAGGAATACAAAGAAAAGTGGGTCGCTAGATTGTTCTCTCATCAACATTTACCATATATCACAATGACTCAGAAAGTAAATCACACACTACCATAGAGATTTCATATCTTATATAAACGAAGTACTTGAGAGTTAAGAATGAACGAAAGGGGTCTCTCTGGTATTCATACATTTAGTTTATATCAACATCCTATGTTTCATAGCATCGAATATGCAAACATTGGTGACACACTTTTCAATCAGAAGATATAACTGAAGCGTGGAAATTCACACAAAGCATGCAATAAAGAATAGAATAAAAATCAAGACATACACATCCTCATATCAAATCATAAGAAATCCCCGTAACTAAATTGTTTCGTTAAGTTTTAGCATTATCAAACTTTCCCGTTCATGCATGATTCCACTCTAATGTCATGCTCACTCATGTGGTCAAAAGATCCCCCCCAAGCTTGAATTAAGGTGTCGCATCCAAAGAAGTATTTGTGGACTTGGAATTTTGTTTTGGTTTTCCCAATAGTATATGTATTGCTCAAAGTAATGAAAATTGAGCTCTTCTTTGAATTTTGAGCTTTGTTTACTTTTTTTCTTTTTGGATTTTTGTAGGAGCAATAATATTTGTATTTTGGTTTTTTCCTTTTGGCTTTTTGGACTTTTGGAGCAAGCTTTTCTTTTGTAGGGAATTTTTGGGAATGGATGTGGTAGAAATAGCTTTGGGCAGTGAAATCAAGTGACGTGTAGAGAATATAAGATATAAGTGAGAAGGAATAGATATAATGCTCGGTTCACTCAAAAGTGCGCACAAACGGTTCTGTAAAATAATACATCAACTAAACTCGCATAATAGCATGGGTATCCTTAATCATATCAATAAGTAGTGCAGTCAAGCAGTAATATTTTCAATTATGTCAAGCATGCAATAAGAATGCGAATAAGAGATGAAAGCAAGAAATCAGATATTCTAGTGATGCGTGAATCTTGGTGTGTTTCCAATGAAAGCATACTAAATACTACTTTACATATTCAGTTTCAATAAGCTTCATGCATTCGCACTAGAGAGACCATCAAAAGAATATTTTCAAGTACTTATAAGGATTAGGATTATGAAATTCTCTAAGTAGCTTGGCATGAAAAATAAGCATTGTGAGAAAGGTGAAAGCATAAGATATGGAACATCTCTAGTAAGAGAAGGAGAAGAAAATAGAGAAATAAAAATAGAAGAAAGAA
Organism: Scilla litardierei; assembly: GCA_030789695.1. NCBI lineage: Eukaryota > Viridiplantae > Streptophyta > Magnoliopsida > Asparagales > Asparagaceae > Scilla > Scilla litardierei. Next base: position 83,739,172 of record CM061132.1, on the reverse strand, counting down.
ATAAAAGAAAAACATGCACGCAATGTGATGCATGAACACACATCAAAGGAAAATAAGATGGAAAAAACAAAAAGATGATGCAAATATTTGAAAAAAATTCTAAAAAATCCTAAAATAAAGAAAAAAATGCAACTAAATGGCATGGAAATGCACTCCCCCAAGCTTAAACTTCACATTGTACTCAATGTGATCATAAAAAGAAAAAGGTGAGGAACAACGATAAATAGGGGGGTGAATGAAAAATGATGAAATGAATGACATGAAATCCTAATGTACATGCACATGTAATGAAGCATGGGAGCGCTTTCCCCCAAGCTTATACCAAACAATCCTATTCAACTTACTTGATCAAAAAGGTCACGGCTTCGCTAAGCGGGATCAAGTCAAAAAAAATAAGAAAGTGAGTATTCACTTGAAAGAAATGCTCGATGGTGGTTAGCAAAATGGCGGGACATATCAAAATATGAAGAGAGCAATTATTAAAAATAATGGGTTCGGGGTGTAAAAGATTTTTGTGGCCGTCGAATGGGGTGAATTTATTAAACTAAAAAACATTTAAAATCCTATATGGTCCTCTCGATGTCGAGAGGATTCGTGTTTATTGAAAGCATAAATTACTACACTACTGGATTGGTATCACCTGTAGCAAAAGGCGGATCCAGAATCTTTGCTGGTGCAGGCAACTGCTCCAACTGCTCCTTCCGTGGCTCCGCCAGGTGCATGTGTCCACGGACTCCATCAGACTCCAACAATGCGGCTCCCAGCATCTCCCTAAGGACTCAACCTATATCCTGCAAGAGATGAGCCGCATCAATCTGATGAGGATAATTTTTCCCCAAAATAAATGTATTCCAAATAGGGTCATCAACAATAGTATTTAAAATAAAAATGGTTGACAACACTTTCCTGGAAATAAATCTCTACTCTGATGCACCACGTCTATCAACTCCTCGTTGTTTTCCTCTGTTCCTCAGGTAACTCTGGCATAATGGAGTGGGTCTCGTCAGGATGCTCCTCCTCATCGTCAGACTAAACCCAGCGCACCTCCTGATCATATTCAACAGCGTCCATGTGTGCTAACTCCTCGCCCTCCTCCTCGTATACGTCCCATTGTACCTCTTGATCATATGTATGTGTATCCTGTAAAAGGTGCAATGAGTCATTGAAATCCGAATCATAATAAACATCATACATGGGAGGGGAATCAAATGTAAAGGGCGAGGAGGTAAAGAGATCTCCCTGAAGGGAAGCAGTAAGCTCTGGTGGGTGGTCCTCAGAGTCAGTGGAAGGAATAGGTGGCTGCAGAAGCTCTGAAGGAGGAGGGTGATGCTCGGGATCCTCATGAATGGCTCTGTCCTCGTCCCGACGCACGACCTCCTCGGCGAAAGTCTCTGGCTCCGTATGCAATATGTAAAATAAATATAGCTCGGCCTCCTCACGATGATTGCTTAGGCATCCTCCTCGGGTTCCTCTGGTATGGTAGGCGAAGTGAATTTCATCTTCTCCTTTCTACGCCTATGTCTTTGTTTCTGTCCTGGAACTCAAGGCACTGGATGGTGTGGCTTGGCCCTCTCAATAGTATGTACATGTGGCTCTATAGGCTCCTGTATCTCGGCCATGGTATAAAAGTGGATCTTGTGCCCCTCAACTTGAGCGTAGACTCCATCATCAATTGTGCATGTGGAAGAGATACGATGAGTAATAAACTTTTGAAATCCAAGCTCAAAAGGGTCACCTGCCGTTATCTTTAATGGACCGGTGCATCGAACTGCATCCACGATGCTTCTCAATAGGTCCATATATGTGTCCTCCTCTGGCAACTCAGATGTCTCTATTTGTGGAGTGTTAATGGTGTAAATGTGGATATGATCACCTTCAAGTGAAGCATACACTCCATCTATGATAGTACCTGCATCAGAGACATTAGCCATAACAAAATCGATGAATGCTTGGTCGGATGGTTTACCTACTGTAACGGTTATCGAACCAGTAGATCGAGCATCATCTATTATTTGCTCCAAGGTCGCTGCCAACTGAATTTCACTGAATTTTTCCACTTGCATCCTCTTCATAAACTCACCTGAGGGTCCCTTAGTCTTCAAGCAAAGATATTAAATAGCCTGGAACCATCCCACTCATGGTTTGACTCCGTATGGAACATCCCTAACATTCTTTTGAACTTGCGCAATGCCTCTCTGAAGGACTCTCCATCAGCCTGATAGAATGTAGCGAGGTATATATATGACCGTATAGAGCCCGGTCGCGTCTTTGAAAGTACCATCGCTGCATCAACTGTACTTGATCAAGAAAAATAAACTACCTGGAAAAGAAGTTAGTGGTACAAAGAGAGATAAAGATAATAATAATATCAGGTGGTGGGGAAAAATCTCTCGGTATTTTTAAAAAAAATTTATATTTTTATATTTCTTTTTTTCGCAATATAATTAACCTAATTGTGGTAAATAGATAATATGGCGGAACGCTCCCTCGCAAAGGCGCCATAAACTTGATTGAGCCGGAATCAACTCCGAAACGATGTCGTTTACCGCAAGCGCATGGTATCGTGGCAAGCAGGTATCGAACACGGGGAAGCGGTGCTATACTACCTATCTACTCCTAGGTTGGGTTAGAATTGCGGGTTTATTGGGGGATGTGAAGTGCGGAGGGTCGTGATGGTGATGGATGCGAACGTCGTGTCACTCGATGTCGAGAATATGGGGTTTCACACAAAGAAAGAGAGAAATAAAATACCAAAGACTCTAAGATTGTCGGATGTCGACGCTAGGTTAGGACTTTTACGTTGCATTGGTTTAATTGGGGATTGTAGCATCTAGGAAGTGAATTCATGTGTCTGGGCATCATGAATCTAACGTACCGTGTTAACCCCGCTCTCGTGATTGGTGCCACGATACGTGCATTAAGGATCAACAATAATCTCACCACTCTCGTGGTTCGAATGCTCCTAACTCATACCACTCTCATGTGTTAGAGCTTCGAGGTATTTTGGTGGCTCTTATTGACGCAATGGCGGTAGCCGTTAATTAGTTATATAGTTCATTGGTGGATCCCCTCAAGGCACGAGCCGGGCATGGTCACGTACCTCGGTTGAATCCACTAACTCCCTAATTAAATCCATAGGATATTCCTTAAGCTAATAGATTCCACCGACCGTAGGCACGATCTCAGTACGAATTCTCCTATGGATCCTGCTAGATCAACAAAAATACAACCCCATTTATAACCAACGAACCATAAAAAATCCCAACTTTGCGTCTAAACCCTAAGATCCATGGGCTAATCCCTTAGCCCTAGAAAAGATTACTCAAGCATAGCAATATCAATAGATAATATAACGCACAAAGATTTCATTGCATGCATCAAGAATGAATAAACAATAATAAATCACAAAGAAATAATAATAGAATTAAAAAGGGAAAAAATACTTATCTTCATACAAAGGAGAGGCCTAGGGCATAGCCAAACTCCCCAAAAGATCGCCTCCACAAAAGTCTAAGAAGGATCTAAAAGTTCTCTTTAGAAAAGTATATAAAAATCTCTCAAAAATCTAATCTAAAAATCCCTACAAAACTCTCTACAAGGCTTAGCATGAAGTCCCCCCAGCGGCCGCCTCCTTTTTCCTCCTAAAAACCATCCAAAACAAAATCGCGATCTGGACGCAGGCATGGGCACACGCGACTCGGTCCGAGCACAAAGATGCTCGATCGAGTCGGATACGTCGCCTAAATGTTCGCTCGGATCGAGTGAGGTCTGCTCGGTCGAGGAGTCCGACTGCTCGGTCAAGTAGCCCTCCTGCTCGGTCGAGTACTACAGGGAATTCAAGCTTCGCTAAAAATGTCGCTATGACAACCCGGGCAAAATAGATTCCACTCTGTCTGAGTATACAGCTGCTCGGTCGAGCACTCAACGGCTCGGTCGAGCAGCCAAACGTTCAGCGGAGCTCAAAAATCACAATTCAGCACCTGCTCGGTCGAGCAGTCAGCTGCTCGATCGAGCAAGTTGATGCTCGTTCGATTAAGAGCTAAAAACGCATTTCAACAGATTTTTCACACTACTTGGTCGAATAGTCCACTGCTCAGACCGAGTAGTGCATAGCTCGACCGAGTAGGCTGCTGAGAAAATTTCAGCACTGCAGCCTCATCTTACAAAAATTCTCCAGGGCTCATCCGATCTCTGATTGACATGTTCTTGGTGGCATTGGAACCGTATTAAAGTCTATTATCTAGAAACAATATCAGAAAAATAGTGAAAAATCTTAAGTGATAGAAAATTTAGAAATAGTGCAAGGCTATCCTGTTTTCAGCACTTCGGGTCGCTCGATTCCTTCGCCGCATCATAGCTCGATCGTGCGACTTTCTCTCTTGCCCCTTCCTTGCTCCAGTATTCTTCTTTGACACCTCGAGCATGTCATCATGAGTCTCATTGGTGCTCTCACGTCGCCGATCGTCTTATTGACTCCAAATTGCTCAAATATCGCTCCAAATCCCTGAAATGGAATAAACGCTCCAAAAGTCATATTGTTCCAAATAATTGCACAAAAGCGTATAAAATGGAGGTTTTGAGGGTGAAATGTGTCATGAAGATATGCGATAAAACATGTAAAATAGAATCATATCACGTACAACTCCTTTTCTCTTGGGTCTTGTACGTCAGGTACTGAGACGGAGTACACTGACGAGCCGGTTTTAATCGAGGACTTAGAGTCAGAGGACGTTGAGCCAGAGTACATTTCAGTCGAGGACTAGACCTAGAGGTTCCTCACTGTTGCTGTCTTACGGAGGTTACTGTTTTCTAGTTTAGATGCATAGCACCATTTTTACTTCTTGTCTAGGTTGGACGCGTAGCACCATTAGTTTCCCTTTATGCAGTTGTATCCATACTTAGGATTCTTTTATTAGACTTAATATGTGGCTGGGTAATGTCTCTTTTTTAAATGAATGCAATTTTCCTTTCGAGTACTCTTATTCTTATTGTTGTGAACTTTTATATGCAAGAACCTGTATTTTAAATGGTATCTCTACAGACGCTTATTGGGCCCAAGCCTCACAGCTCCGGCCCATGCGGACCTTCGTCTCGTCCTCACACCTGTTTTGGGAATCGGGGCGTGACAATGGGCTCCGGGACCCTACGGCTCTCCTCCCGGAGCCTCTCTCGCACGGCAAAGATGAATCGCAGCTGTCGATGCGCAATTTCTTCATCGATCCAAATTTGCTCAGCGACAGCCTTCACTTCATTGTCAAGCTGCCTCGGCTGTAGAGCAGCCTCTTCCTCGAGTCGCTTCTGACGAGCGGCCTCCAGCTCCGCATCGAGAAGTCTCTACTGGGCCGCTATCTCTTCGTTGAGCCTCCTCCGTTGAGTGGTTCGATCTGAGGGTGAAGGCTGCACCTCATGTTCAAGGGTACAGGGGGGACGGTGGATGTCCCAGCCCCACCCGTGCCCCAATCATTCATCATCTTCGTGAAGGCTTCAAAGCCTTGGTGAACAGCACGGGCCGAGGTGTGAATAGCCTCTGCTGTCCCCTCAGGGGGGACGTCTGCCATGGGAGCTCCTTTGAGAGGACGTGGCTCGTCCTCCATGGGTTGTTTGCCCTTGTCGAGGCTGGAATTGAACTGTGTGGGATTTGACATGGGTGTGACCCTAAGTTCCCACTAACGGCACCAATTGTTGCGGGGAAGAATCCGCTACAATGAATTTGTATTAAGTGGGAAACCTAGGGCATGATGGTTACAAGTTTATGGGGGGATGCCGAGGTCAGCTGTGGTCCGCGGTGTTAAGTATTGATTCCCCAGTTTTGGTTTTGATGACGTATTTTTGGTTGCTAGTATCCTACTTCTAATTTGTATTTCAAGATAATGTGGACCATCTGGAATGTTTTAGAAGAGGAAGCATCAAAAAGTGATGAAATTGTCAAAACATTGGCATTTGAAATGCAAAAAAATTCAAAAAAAACTTGGAATGAATGCAATAAAGTTCAACTATTGCATTTATTTTAGATCCAAGATCAAAATTGGCTTATATTGAGAATAAGTATTTCAATGCATTTGGATATGAAATGTGTGGTAAAAAGGTTAGAAAACTTAGAGACTTTTTTCATAAAATGATGATCAACATGAGAGGGTGGCTAAAAAAGGTTCCTGCTAGTGACATGGGTACATGGGCAACACATAAAGAATCGAACACTTCTTTCAGTTTGAACAAAATAAAATCAGACCTAATTTTTTCAAATTTTTGTCCCAAAATGATATTAAAGAGCTAAAATGAGCAATGTTGATAACTATTTGGAGGAAAATTTACTTCCTCCTATGTGCGATATGGATTTTAATATTTTAGATTGGTGGAAGAAGAATACAACACTTTATCCAGTTCTTTCAAATATGGCTCAAGATGTCTTAGCAATAACAATATCTACTGTTTCATCCGAATCAGCTTTTAGTAGTGGAGGCAGAGTTGTTGATCAATATTGTAGCCGATTAAGTTCAACCACTGTAGAATCTTTGGTATGCACGCAAGATTGGCTCTGAAATGAGTATTATATATATAACAATCAATATATTTAGAAGGTTTATATTCTATTAGTACTTTATTAAATGTTAATATAAATATAGTATCATTGACTTTGATGTTATGCAGATGAAAGTGAAGTTTCTTTAGCATCTTCCAGTGCCTTCTTTTTGGATGAAGGATTAATATACGAGTGCTTAGCAGAATAAATTCAAAGAATCTTGTTTGTTCTATCAGAATAAATTTTAAAGCCCATAAAAATTTATTTTCCTTGTTGTATTTAAGTTGATCTGATCCTTTTCTAAATATCAATTCATTCATGCAGGTTGTATGAAGTGCTGTTATTGAACTTGCATTGGTTGGAAGTTGAACTTGGACTGGCACTTGAAAATTCAAGCATAATTTGATATTCGTCACTTGAATCATTCAGTTTGATATTAGTCTCTTAAATTTGTTATAGTAAATTTGGACATGGTTTGGGATTTTTGGAAATTGAATATGTTGAATTAGTCCAAGTGCTTAACCTTTACTTAATATTTATGCATGTGCATATAGATTTGTGTGTTAAATCATTGTGTAAGTGTATGTTCATATATTTGTGAACCAAGTGGTCTGGTCCTTGAAAGCAGAGATGGGTTTGTTGCTACTGCTTGTAATTGCACCTCTAATTCCTTGTTTTTCCCATGTTTTCTCTCTCATTGTAAGTCATCTCTAACTCCTTGCAGATGCACACAAACTTTATCATATCAGTCATGCATTTCAGTTTTTGATGTATTCTATTGAATGCAGGTACATCTCATGCTTCCAGGGAATTTATTTTGTTTCCATGCTACACCTTTTGTTTTATAGTCATTACAACAGGTCAACAGCATCATCAACAGACGATATTGAATACTCTTTTTTATATTTTCATATTTTTAACATTTGGTTTGTGAAACATACAATCTTACTTTATCAGTTTTGGACACTATGATAAACTTAATGATCGAGTATTGCGTAACTGTTTTTACTACATTACACGAGAGCTAATTGGTCTTGCAGTCAAAGGTACTCTTAATATTTTGGGTTCTTGCATCAAAACTACTTCTTTTAAAGGGGTTGTAGTTGCTTTTCAAGAAGAAGTTAGTCGCAGCCTGAGTACTGCAATTAGATTTTTTTGGTATTGAGCATGCCTAATGGATTGGAATTTCTTGTGAAGGTTTTATTGCAGATGTTGATAATGAGTCTGAAAAATATAGGTGGCTGGGTAGTGCTCGGTTAGACTTCTATGTTAGTATTTTTTTTCATTGCCATAAACTAGCATAGAATTCCATTGGCAAAATCACATGGAGATCTCACGGGACGTAGTAAACTCTTGCCTAATGTATCCATGGAAACTCGAATGTATTTAAACATGTTTTTGGTGATTTACTTATGAAGAAAGTAAAATATGTAGACTGATCAGGTTGTTGTTGAGAGTTGAGAGCAAATGTAGGAGAACTAGATATATGAGCAAATGTACTCAATTAAGCAAATCTCTTAGATATGCAATATTTTCAACCGGTCATTTATTGTATTGATACACATTCCCATTCTTTTGTTGATCAGACATAAGAAACCATCCCATCCTAGTTCACTGCAATGGATGAATGGTAATTCACCACCGGTCCAAGTAATTTGCCGTGTTTGGTCTCTCCTATTACCATACCATCACTTATGCTGCTAAAGTTTAACCATTCATACTCTTTCTTGTGAATGCAGCACCGGCCTGGTTGTCTTATAGGATGTTTCAGGAAGCTACAGAGTTGGTTCTCGTCTTTCATGTCCAAGGAGTATGTGCGGTTTGCTGCACCCTACATCAATGTATCCATGGATGTTTCAGGATATATTTCAGGAAACTACAAAGTTGGTGTTTGTCCTTCATTTGAATTAAGGTTTAGGTTTGAATTTTTCTGTCAACAATGTGCACAAGATGACTTCATTTGGTGTTCCATAGTGCATCATCCTACCTGCTCCTGCAAACAAAGAAAACGTATTGAAAAGTAACAATACAAAACATGCTTAAATGATTCAATGCGCTGTATTTAAACATGTTGATCAACTTATAAATATTTTTACATAATTTTGTATGATTTAAATGATTCAATGCACTGTATCTTGTATAATCTTGTATGATTCAAATGATTCAATGCACTGGTTTTGATGATGTTGGTAATTATCATGTACAAGTTATAAGGTTGAGTTTGAGTTCTGGTGTTGGAAGGTGTTGGAAGTGTAATACTGTTTTTGGTACTGTAATACTATTTTTAGTAATTATTATGCACTTTCTATATATTTCTAATTAAGATAGGCACAATGGGCTAGCCCAAAGCTCGCTTTATGCCCATTTGTACATTCTTAAAAAAGCCCATATATGCTTTTAGCGGCCCGAACGCCCACCCATTTAAATTGGACATTTATTTCTCCCGACCTGGCTCATTCTCATCACTATACCCATGGATGCATACAGATTTGATACTAAAACATAACAGTTGGGATTTTCTCAATCTAGCATCATTATTTTCTCAGCAATACGTCCTACCATCCAAGTTTCACCTGACGCTTGACAAGCACTAAGCAGAGCTCCTCGTATACTTGCTTCTGGTTCTATTGGCATTGTTAAAATGAAGTTTTTGGCTTCAGCTAGATGTCCACATAGAGAGAGATGATCTACCATGCAGGCATGGTGTTCCATTCTTTGACCGATCTTATAGTCTTCTTCCATCTTCCTAATGTATTCCTTCTCATGCATACAACAAAACTACATACACAATGTTATCCAGTGCAATACAGATTTTCTCTGTGCATTTGAATGTGGCCAGTGCCTTTTCACCTTGGCCATACCTGCCATAGGGTGATACTAAAGCAGCCTAAGAGCACTCCCAATGGAGGGCTGAATGGGGGGATTAATCCTAGGTGGATGGTTTTTTTTGCAAAAAAGTATAGAGAGATGACTGAAAAGGGTTTAACAATTTGAGCCCCTTCCAACCCTAGATTCAGTCGATGTGTCAGCTGGAGCATTATTTTTTTCAAAATCTATCAGGATCAGATGGCTGATTGTTACACACCAAACACGACGTTTGGTTGTTAAACACCAGACGCTGATTCTGACAGGGCTTTAATTCTTTGAAACCCTACCAGGACCAGACGTCTAGTAGGCACCAAACGCCTGATTATGGTAGGATAATATTTTTCTTCATTGAACATGAAATAGGCGCCTGACGTTCATTTTGCAGACATATGATGAGACATTTTATTAGTGAATGGAAAACGTTAGATTCAAGGGGAAATAGCTGTTAAATAGCCGTTCATACTAGGAATTTTAGGGTTTATTTCTTGGACGTGCATGTTTGTGTTCAATATTTTCGCCTTTTTCTCTTCTAAATAAATGATACTACCCAAGAATTTGTTTTACACATCTCCAATCTTATTTTTATTTTTATCTAATGTATCAGTAAATACTCATTTGCCATGGATACACATCACCCTAATTACATCCAACATTTGTTAGACTCTTCAAGCTCATCTAGCAAACCAAATTCTCCACAAATTTCAACAGTTGAGACGAATTTAGAATATAACACATCTATTCATCCGAATCAAATTTACCATAGAATCCAAATTTCCAATTACAATCCACATTTATCATACAATCCACATTTCTAATATAACTCAACGTACCCCGAATTTCCCTTGCAGAGTGGAATAGAAGAGCAGGGGGCGGCTACGGCCACCACAAGACAAGCCGCCTACCAAAAAGTAAAGGATTTTCCACCTAAGGTAGTTGCGGCCAATAAACGAAATATGGGCTAGACAATAAAGGAAGACAAGGTCATATTAGTGCTTATCTATATATCAGCAAATACTCCATTATTGGGGTTGATCAATTGGGCCCAACATTTTGGAATAAGGTGACAAAGTACGTCGATGAGTTCTAAATTGGTAGAGCCATTCAAGTCTTGGAAAAAAATGTTGGCACTACGTGAATGTACATGTTTCCAAGTTTGTAGGAGCATGCAATCAAGGAAAGGCATGAAAGAAGAGTGGTGAGTCCAAAAATGACGTTCTATTCGCAGCCCATAAAATTTATGAAAGTGACGCGACGAAGAAATTCAACTTAGAGCATGTATGATACATATTGAAGGATAATCCAAAGTGTATTTGGTAGGCCAAGAAATCTCACCCAAAAGAATAAAGATCAACGAACATGGAATTTATTCATCATCTTCAGAGCCAGGTACACCTTTAAGCCGAATACACCTACCAAGCCGAATACAGCTACCGAGCCGAATAACACTACATATGTTGGTAATAACACTAAAGAGTGCCTGTTGTAATCCATCCCATCCGGGTGAAATCCACAAAAAAGCGAAGCCAAAGGTAGTGCCTATAGTGGAAGAAAGAATGTCCGATACATTACCAAAAATTACGGAAGGCGATACAGAAAGAGGGGTCTGATGCAGTAATTCATCGATACATAAAGCATGCATGCAAATGCAATGGATAACACCATCCACACGAAGACATTAGGAATGTATTCGATGCTGCCAGGGAAAGAAAAGCTATCAACTCGGGAAGAACTTTTTTAGAACGATTGGAGGATGAGTTGTTTCCAAAATAGGGTTGTCCTATTTATAAAATTAGTCATTGATGTATTTTAATTTCCAATGTTCATGTCTATTGTTCTTTATGTATGTTATTTGAATGAATATATTATGGTTTTAAAAATAGCCGTTGCAAACTAGTCGTTAAAAACTAGCCATTGTCATATGGAGTCCTATATATAACCTTCAGCATAACACTTTATTACATACAAAACTAAACTTTGAGAAATATATTTCAATGTCTTCGAATACTTCTTCTTCTTCATCTATCAGTTAGATGAAGTTGATGCTGCAGAAATAGCCGCCATTAGCAATTTTATGCTCAATGAGTTCCTAAGAAATCTAAGAATTTCTCCAAGCATGGAAGAGCCTACATGCCATATAGCAACCATAGTGTCATGCCCTGCTCTCCCAATACGGGGAGACGTAGCTGATGAGGCCGCCGTAGTATTCAGATACTGGGGTTCGAGCCCTTCTATTTAAATACTATTAGGCATTATTGTGTGTGGTTAAATTGATTAATTTTGCAGGCCACTGCAACAACACTAGAATAATACGCAGAGAAAAAGTAAAGTACTCCAATAGAATATAAAATTCGCAGTATTGAAAAGAAAACACAACCGAACTGTACATTACATCATATTTAACAGGATTCTTATACATACATCAGCTGTACAAAAGGGGGTACAAAAAGGGAAATCCCACCCCAAAAAGAACAAAAAGAGTGTCCACGCATGGTACAACTCACCCTCTAGTCTAACCCTGGGATGTCCAACTGGACAAAATCGCCTGCATGCTCTACATCTGAACTGGTACCGTTCTCTGTCTTCAGGACCTGCACAGGCTGCTCTGGTCCCACGCCTGAAACCAAAAGGGGACACACCAATGCGTGACCTAGTAGGAACTACTAACATTCTAGTAGGATCCAGTTTTAGAACTAATCATTCTAACTAAACATATATCTACATGTAACACCACGTCCACAGAAACTAATGCAAAAACTAAAAGAACAACACATAAGTGCTGGAAATAAAAATAACTGAGGATTAAATTACGGATTAAGTTAGTTAAAATTAGGCAGTTAGTACAGATTTGGAACCCGAGTAAACCGTAGGACGCTAATGAGCCAGACTTCATCCAGGGTGGGTGAAAAGTGGTACCTCAACCAGCGACACGAGCATTGGAGGGGCCTCTCGTAACTCCCTACTCAAACATGGCAAGGTATGAGAGCGAGAGAAATCTCGGTTTTTCATGGGACAAATGGAGAAAACCATCAATTACCGCATGGTGCATTACGAGTACACCACCGGCCTCTCCAACTCTAGTCAACTCCCCATCACAGGAGTGACAAGAGAGCGGGAGTATATCATATGTCTGCTCCTTAACTCCAAAAATTTACTAGTGTTTCCCCCAAACCCCAAAATCTGAAATCTCACATACCTCAAGATATACTGAGATTTCCAGGTTGTTACGCTCGGGTGCTCACTCTTAATTTATGGAATAATTTCTTTATTTCATTCATTTCCACAGTCTCATTACCACATTCACATTTTCATTTCTTTCTTTTCGTCAATGTCGTGTTATTAACAACGAACATCGCATAATCACTCACAAGAGAGCATGCATACACATTAATGCTCATTTTGCACAATATAATCAAGTTTCGTCCATTAATATTGCACATGACACATTACATTAACATGAAATGTTAACATACCACTAAATAACACAAGAATCAATCCAAACAATCATGGCGTACTTATCTCACTAATTTAACATTATGCTACTAACAACATGCTACTAACATAATCATGTAACAACATGCTAATTTAATTCATGTAGAAACATGCTAATTTAATTCATGTAACAATATGTTACTAGTCATAATGAGAACATGACATACTTAAGTAATCATTCAACAGTCCAGACTCTGTTTTTGTCAATTGATAGTTACAAACTAAGCAAATATGTCACAAATTTTACATATAACATGACATTTACATCCAAGTAAAAGTTGTAGATATGGGTGTTGGGATTTCAATGACAAACTTTCAAGCATATAAACAAACAGTGTGATTTATGGTGATTTATTTGGTGAAACATGTCAAATCTATTTTCAGGCACCGATCCCCCAAGGCTCCGGCCATCTCCCTCCTCCTTCCTCCCTTTCTCCTTCTCTCTCTCTCACCCTCTCAAAAAGCCGCACCAAGCCCAGTTTTCACCTAGATATGCCTAGCCCTCCGGAAACCCACGGTCACCGACCAGCAGCCACCATCGGCGACCAGCCCCGCCTCCAACGGGCTCCCCTCGACCCCCTCTACCTACTGCAAGGGTCCTCTACCCCCTCAGGCCGCCACATCTTCGCGACGAACCAAAACAGCGACCCGTTTAGCAAACCTGTCCTTTTCACCTTCTCATGGCAGGCCGCCACCGCACGCATCCGTCGTCTGCCACCCACCAGGCCAAGCAACCCCCCATTGACCTCCTTCAATCCCTGACAGCCCCCTTTACTCCTAGTAGTTCACACACGCTGCAGATCTCGCGTGTTTTTCGACGTCCTAGCCGCCGCCGTGACGTTTCGTTGCGCTACCCGCAACCGGAGAGATCCGAAGCCATACTCACTGTTCTCGCCTTCCCATCGCTGTCCATTCTGGTCTTGCTGCACTACCCGCAGCCGAGACATCATTGAAAATGCAGATCTATCACCGTTCAGACCCGACGTCTGATCTACGATCAAACGCCGAAAAGGTTAGCCCCCTAACGCGTAGTAAGAACCCACATAGTATCAAATCTAAAACCTAATCTAAAAGTCATCAACGATAACTAAGTTTACATTTCTGCTCCTTTAAAATGTTGTTCAACCTTAGACATCGACGAACGGACTTGAATATCTGTGCATATAGGGTAGAACGTCGATTAGGCTAAAACGAATCAAAAAGATGTGACTTCGAACTATTAGGGTAGCCCCATGGAACTTAGAAACTTACCATAATAGGATTGATGAAAAACGCATTCTGAGACCGCCGTTGGCTCATTTCAAACGAACCATCACTGACGCACTGCTTCGACGAGACGATCTAGACCGACGACTCGCTCGCCACCACAGGCAAGTGTGTTCACTTGCGCAGTTTCAGCCACGTTTAGGCCATCACTCCTTAAACTGTAAAAGTACGACGAAAGAGAACCGTACGTGAAATGATAGCGTCCCCCTTGACAGCTTAGACTTGACGACGAAGTCTAAGCACAAACAACAACAACAACTGACACCCTAGGTTCTATATGTGCGTGCGTGCGTGTGTACCCCCTAGAATGAATAACTCCTTACCAATTGTCATGTCAAGAAATGTTGCAAAAAGCCTACGGGCGTTTCGGATGCTCTCACAGCGAGAGTGATACCTGTTACAAAAAGCCAACGGGCGTTTCGGATGCTCTCACAGCGAGAGTGATACCTGTTACAAAAAGCCAACGGGCGTTTCGGATGCTCTCCCAGCGAGAGTGATCCCTGTTACAAAAAGCCTACGTGCGTTTCGGATGCTCTCCCAGAGAGAGTGATCCCTGTATTGTCTTGTCTTGTGCACTCGGGTTTGGGGTAGGGTTACAGCTCCTTTTCTCTTGGGTGTTGTATGTCAGGTACTGAGCCAGAGTATGTGGACGAGCCAGAGCTACCTGAGGACTTGGAGCTGGAGGACGTTGACCCGAAGTACTTTTCTGACGAGGACCAGACTTAGAGGTCCTTTCTGTCACTGTATTACAGAGGTTACTACTTTCAAGTTGGGTGCGTAGCACCACTTTACTTTCTGCCTAGGTTGGGTGCTTCGCACCATCAGTTTCCTTTTTAGTAGTTATAGCCTTGCTGGGCCTCTTTTTTTAGACTTGATATTAATGCTGTATATTATCTCTTTTATTAATGAATGCAAATTTTCTTTCGAGTACTCTCATTCTAATTGTCATGAACATTTATATGCAAGAACATGTACTTTAAATGGTATCACTACAGACGCTTATTGGGCTCGAGACTCACAGCTCCGGCCCATGCAGACCTTTGTTACATCTCGTTTCCATCGTTTTGGGAAGCGGGGCGTGACAGACTTGACTTGGTGGGGCAATTAAAGGGAAAGTTTTTGCTAAGATAGTATTGTTCTACACTTTAGGGAGTGATGTATAGACTTGGTGAGCTGAGCGTTAAGGCATAAAGTTTCGTGTCTCTGTACCATTGACATTATTACTTTAGTGATTACTTTAGGGCTGGACATAGGTCATTGGGATGACTGAACTAATGTAAATACTATTTGTACTCCGTGATTGCTTCTGCTTTATTTTCATTGCACTATATTTTGATCAGTGATTTTCGGATTGAGTAGGACAAAGTTTTATTTGCAAAAATTTTTCATAAGCATATTCCCCCCCAAAGCTTAGATTATAATCAAACAAGTGGTATCAAAGCTAGTTAGACCATCTAGTCTAGAAAACATGAATATTCCCGATTCAGCTTTTGTTGAACTTCAGTCTATTGTTAAACCAAAAAAATTTAATGGCACAGATTTTGTATACTGGAAAGCTAGGATGAAAATCTATCTTATGTCTGTAAACTATGATGTCTGGATATTAGTTGGTAAAGTCTGTACACCTCCCATGATTAATACTGAAAACTCTAAATTCATAAACCTAAAGATACTGGAATGACAATGATGTTTTCTGAATGGTAGAGCTATGAATTCTATAATTTGTGTAATTGATAAAACTGAGTTTAATCATGTTTTCTAATGTCATACTGCACATGAAATTTGGCACACATTGGAGGTGATGCATAAGGAAGCATCACAGATGAAGGAGTCCAGATTGGCCCTTTTGAGCACAGAGAATGAAAGCTTCTGCATGCTACCTACAGAGTCCATCAAGGAGATGTATGCTAGGTTCACAGACATCATCTACAACTCAAAGGCCCTTGGAAACCCATACTCAAACTTGGAGCAAGTAAGGAAAATTTTGAGAGCATTGCCAAGATCCTTTCGTCCCAAAGTCACCGCCATCCAAGAGGCCAGAGATATTACAAAATTGAGCATGGATGAATTAATTGGAAACCTTATATCTCATTAGCTTGAATTAAAGACCATAGAATTAAGGGAAAAATCTGAGGCAAACCCCCCAAGACCATTGCTTTTAAAGCCAATGAAGATAGCGATAATGAGATTGATGAGGAATAAGCTTTGTTGGTTAGAAGATTCAGAAAGTACATCAAGACTCTCCAAGGAAAGACAGAGATGTCAAAAAGGTTCAATCGCTTTAATAAGTTTAATCATGCTAAAAATTCTTCTGAACAAAATACTGCTAATTCAGTGTATTGCTTTCATTGCATGAGACATGGACATTTTATGAGAAACTGTCCATTGGTGAAGAACAATTCAATAGAGAAGAACGGGAAGTCACTTGCAGTCACATGGAACGATGATGACAAGGATGAACTGCAAGATGACTTTGTCCACTCCTTGTGTTTGATAGGAGATCTTGATGATAAGGAACCTAAGGTATCACATATCCTTATATGATGAAAATTGAAAATTAAAAATGATACACTACACTTGCCAAGATTAAAAAGAAAACACCAGTTGTGCATGAAACCTTAATGTGTAAGACATGTCCTAAATTAGAATTTGAAAACAAAGCATCTAAGGAAAAACTTATTGATCTAGAGAAGAAAATTGAAAATTTTAAAAATATTGAAGAAGTAATCAAATAGGCTTTCATAAGTAGGAGCACTTTGCTTATGAACGAATACATGTTTTTAAAATCCAAAGTGTCAGACTTAGAGTTGACCATTAAAAATTTTGATGTTGGAAAACAATCATTAGACATCATTCTTGGACGTCAATTGCATGGCACCAATAGACGATGACTAGGATATGGATCTAAACATGTTGAAAAGCCCAAAACGAACAAAAGCATTCACAATGAAACTACTAAACGTATGAACGTTTTTGCTAAGTGCTATACTTGTGGCTACGTTGGTTAGACATATACTAAATTTCCGTATATGAAAAAGAATATAAAGTTCAAACAAATATGGGTTCCTAAAGATACTGTGACTACCATTGGTGGACCTTCGTGGATACCTAGGTTACACATACCTTGTTCTTCTTTTGTGTAGTAAGTTCACGGCACGGCTAAGGAACTATGCTGTAAGTGGTATTTGGATTTTGGCCGCTCAAGACACATGAAAGTAACAAGTTCATTATCCTTGTGAAGAAATAAGAAGGTAATGTTTCAATGGAGACAACGAAAAAAGCAAGTTATGAATGTGGTGTTTGATTTTAAATTTTAAAAAATTGTTGATATGCCACATGTAATATTATCAATGGCTATTAGATTTTTGTGCTCTTTTGACATTTATTGGTGTGTTTTCTTTTTTTCTGTGAAAGAAAGATAGAAAAAAATATATAAATGATTGAAAAATGAAAATTTTAAACAAAAATAAGCTTCATGCTTTCGGTTTGTCAAAATTGCACTATGAATGATATTCATATCCATGTAGAAATCTTGCATTATTGTCATGACTATAATTGCATGTTGGACTTTTTAAATAATCATGACATATCTGATTAAGTGATTAACTAGATTTCTACATTTTCATCCTACACGTCACAAATCAAATTGGTATTGCTTTATGGTTTAGTCATCATGAAATATGGAAAGAGCTTGTAGGTGGATGAAAAAAATATTTAACGCATGTTACGCTATGGGCTATGAAGTGTCATGCCTTGAATGAAAAATAAAGCTCATGAAAAGAAAAATATTTTGGAAAAGAAAAACAAAAACAAAAAGTCTTATGAAAAGAGAAAGAAAAGAGCTTCGTATGTAAAATGGATACGGTCCATAGCTATGATATAACCCACAGATATCTAACTAATGCCTTAAGTTAAAACTTTAGCGTTGGTGTTATGTCTATTAAGCAATGCCACCCCTCGTTTAAGAGTCCTTGTAGGCAACGAATGGGTGTTGGTAACTTGAACGCATGAGTCATGAGGTGGGGAAATTCAATCCTAAAAGAGTTCATGTTTTTTGGAAAGTTGGTTTGAAATGGTTGTTATTCGTGACACTTCTCCCAGCTTTTAATCATCTTATGAGCACGAAGATGTTTTAATCATAGTTATGAATAATCAAATATGGATTGATTATTCTTAAATATCTCAATGTGACCAAATGTCATTATTAATAATGTTGTATTTTAACATTGCAAATGAGATGGATCTCTTTAGTGTTCTTTTCATGATAACAAAGGGGGAGAAATTGGTAAGATTTAATTTGTATATTTGATCGTCAAGATGAGCAAGTCGATTGGGGGCATGTCAATAGGGGAGCAATTTGCCTATGATCATATGTTTTTGACATGCATCATCACACTTCACAAACACATGATTTTGAGCTTGATTTGATCAAGTCTTAATTATAGTTTGTCATCATCAAAAGGGAGAGATTATCGGATACAACGATCTAGGATTTCTAGTTTGAAGATAACAAACATTCATGAATATTTTTGATGTATTTGTTAAGTGATTTCAGGTACAAATGAGCAAGGACAAAAAGGGGGCAAATTGTAATTGTGAATAAAAGTGGCAAACTTGTAATATTGACTTCGTCAACATCGTCTACAAAGTCAAAGGAGGAAGGATAAGATTATTTAATTCAAAGGAGGAGAAGACACTTTGTGGAGAAGATAATGTGTGCAAATAAGAGTTCAAATCAATCTAAAAATGTCCAAGTTCAATGCACAAAGGAGATTGGAATATTAGCTAGTCAAAGTTCAATGCAACTAGGAGCTCAATTCAATCAAGGAGTTCCAATTAACCAAGGATTGTCATAGTTCAATGCATCTAGCTAGAATTCATCTCAAAGATGAGTGCTTAAAGAGTTTGATTCCAACTAGGAGATTGTATTGTGTAGGAGTGCTACAAGAGTTTGATTCTTACTATGACTTTGGGGTATCATAAGGAGAGAACAAAATACAAGCACAAACCCTAGCCTTAACCAACCCTACCCGATCTTCAAATCCATCAATTTGACGGCCCCACCCCTAGACATGATCAACCAATAATTAAAGGCCTACTTTATCCTCATAAAGCCATTGTCTCCTCCTAGCATTAAAAGTTCAAGGCTGACTATATTGAAGAAATCTCAAGCATCATCAAAGCTTCTAGCCGCAAGCATTCAAGCAAACAAGAAGGTCTTCCCCATCTCTACATCACGCATCTTGGTTCTCGCTTACTGCTAGACATTCAAACAAGCAACTCTCAAGCATCATAAGCCAAAATCGATTGAAGAAGAAAGGGATCCAAGTCACGCAAGCACTCAAGCAAAGCAAGGACATCTCATGCATTAAAGCAATGGGAACAACCAAGCACTTCCTCCGTCAAGTCACACAAGGGAAGATCAAGATTATTCAAGCCACCAAGCTACAAGCTACAAGGGAACTCATATGACAAAGTTAAAAGAAGAAGTCTGCAGCCTCAAGCATCAAGTCACGCAAACAATCAAGTCCTGCACAGGCTCTAGTAGTACAAATCTGTAGCCCTGCTTGGTAGAACCATCGAGTCACAATTTACGCATGCAGCGTTCTTCCTTGTGTATCGAGCAAGTCACGCACCAAGCCAGCAATCGGGTGCATGCATTGTTGACCATAGCCGTGCCCGTGATTCAGCATGCCTACTGCTAATTTCCTTACGCACAGACCAACTCACGCGCATATCAACAAACAGCCTATGTTGACGAGGCACAACTACAGACCGATACGAGTCAAGCCTATAATTCCTATGAGCCAGAAGAACTTACTTTGTAAACAGACTACTGCAAACAGATTTGATTGACGATCTTCAAAGGCGATTATCTTGAGATCCAGACGTCAGATTGAGACTAGGTTTTCACCATCGCAAAGCTGACGACGAGCCTATCGACATAGACAAATCAACAATCACAAACTGAGTTTGTTAAACTCTATTATCTTATTATTTTTGTGTTATGTTGGTTTTAATCTTTGTATTATAAACACTTTTCTTTTTGGGTTTTTTTGGGGACTTGACTTGTTGGGGCAAGTCAAGGGAAAGTTTTTGATAGGAAAGTAATGTTCAAAACTTTAGGGAGTGAGGTATAGACTTGGTGAGCTGAGCGTTGGGGTGTAAAGTTTCATGTGCCTGTACCATTGACATTATTATTCTAGTGATTACTTTAGGACTGGAGTAGGTCATTGGGGTGACCGAACCAAGGTAAATACTGTGTGCACTCTGTGATTGCTTCCACATTATTTTCATTGCACTATATTTTTCTCTATAATTATCTGATTGAGTAATCCAAAGTTTTAATTCGTGAAAATTTGACATAAGCCTATCCCCTTGCTCTAGGCTTAGATTACAATCCAACACTTAATGCACCAAGAAATCCCAAACAAGAGGTCAAAGATCCTAGAATCTGATATTTCTAAAGAGGAAATATTCAAGCATTTTAAAGGAAGATTTTTTTCTCTTTAAAAGTAAAAAAAATTTATGTCTCTTTCTCCTAGTCATTAGTAACACGTGGGGGCCAAGGCCGAGTTTTTGGAGTGTTTATGGACCGTAAAAGGAATACGTCATTAGGATGAATCATCTATCGTGCTTGGTTGGTGAAAGATCTTTGGGCCTTCATCTAAAGAGATTAGGATCCACAGGTATTGTGAAAGAACATATGCGTAAAGATATGGTTTTATTTTCAGCATTTAAATTCATGGTTTTTGTAGTTGATCTTGTCTTCTTTTGCTAGGCTTTAGAAAATTTTGATTTTTCCACTCTTTTACCAATATAATAAGATTAGATTTCCTAGCATTATTTCCTTACAATATCTTCATCCTTCTCTTCTAGTAGTTGTAGTCGAAACCATTGAACACAGTTGGTCTTGTGGTGGAATGGCTTTCAAGTATTACGATGAACCATATAATGTTGGAGAGAACGTGTAGTTGGATACACCGTTCGATGACTTCATGTTTGATTATAACATGTGTGAATGATTTGATGTGTGTGCTAAGTGTTTTCAGGAGTGGCAAGCTCGTAAATACTCAAAGGATGACTTGGTCAAAGTGATGGAATATATGCAAAGAGGACCTAGTCAAAGTGATGGAGAAATTGCAATTCATTTGCAATTTGAACTTGGTCAAAGATGGAGAGATATGGAGAGATCTCACTCATTCCAAAATGATTGAACCAAATCTCTTACAAATCAATTTGTGATTAAATGAGATCCATTTCAAATCCCATTGCCATTCAAATTCTTGTCCTATTGCAATCCAAATTCAAACTCCATATCCTATTGTGATTAAAAGAGATCTTCCATATGATTTGTTCAATCCTATCCATGTTAGGATTCCATCCAATCTCCTTCAATTATGGGATTCTATTTGATTCTAATTGATCACATCCTCTCCTTATATAAACCCATCATCCAAAGAGAGAAATTTGGAGAAGAGAAAAACCAAAAGAGGGATGCGACCAAACATCAAAAGGAGAGCACATTATTGCGACCAAACATATCAAAAATCCAAGAAATAGGTTGTGGCCATCAAAAGAAAAAATCCTACCTTGCGCAACATACCAAAGCTCCTCCTCTCTACATTGCGCAAGCAACTCGAAGCTTCTCAATTGCCGCAAGTTTCCCAAGAGTTCATCCTCCTCCTATTGTCGCAACTATCCAAGGGAGCTGCATCACATACAAGGCTGCAACATACCAAGAGAAGCCTCTCCTAAGTGTGCAATTTTCAACTTCAACTTCTTCATTGAGCAAGGCTCTCATCTCCATTGCCGCAATTCTTCAAGGGTCTTCCTCCTCCTTACCGCAATATAGAAGTGGTCTACATCTACAAGGGGGACTTTAACTCTTCCTATTGCACAAGCATCCAAGCGAAGTGCTTCAACTCCTCGCGCAATATTGTAAGCAAGCTTTAATGCTAAGAGTACTTCATCCATTGCACAACATCCAAGCCAATGCTGCAACTTGAAGAAGAAGCCAACATCCTCACAAGGACGTAACTTGCAGGAGAGCTTCTTCCCCTTCTACATTGCCACAACTCCAAGCAAGGGGATTATTCATTACGCAAGTGCTTCAAGGGACACATCCTCCTAGGCCGCAAGTTGCAAGCATCTCCCTCCATAGCCGCAACTTCAGATCATCATCCAGAGGCGACCGTGATGACTACATATTGTTAGATCACATCTGACCTGAGCTGATTGACAGAAACTACAACACCGACACGAACTGAGCTTTCTAAACTCTTATTACTTTATGTTCGTGTACTTGCTGTATAGATCTTTGTAGGTGAAGCTTTATATTCATTCATTTGGAGTCTTATCTAGTTGGGGCTAGACACGAGGGTGTTGACGAGTTGGTGCTTGTCAATAGAGAGCTTTTACTAGGATTATTAGTGTTTAGCACTTTGGGAGTTCGGTACGGGAACCTGGTGAGTGTAGAGTAGGTGCTCTAGCTTCGGTTGTACCAGTAACATTATTAATCTAGTATTTGCTTTTGGGGCTGGATTAGGTCATTAGGGCGACCGAAACAGGGTAAATCTGTTGTGTAATCTGTGATTGCTTTATATTTACCATGCATCTGATTATAACTGCATGTGATTGCTTGTGTGTTCACACGAATTTTTAGTAGCCTTTTCACCCCCCAAGACGTAGATCCAGATCGAACAAGTGGTATCAGAGTAGGTTAGAGGATCTAGGCTAAATTAACCATGAATATCTCTGATTCAACATTTGCTGAAGGTCAGTCTATTGCCCGTCCTCCTAAGTTTAATGAAGCAGACTTTGCCTATTGGAAAGAGAGAATGAAATTTATTTAATGTCTATTGATTATGATGTGTGGGACATTGTTGAAAAAGGACATGAACACCCACTATTAAAATTGAATACACTGAAATTCTAAAACCAAAAGATAAATGGGATGCTGCTGATAAAAAACTTTATTCATTGAATGGTAGAGCTATGAATGCACTTATTTGCTCAATGGATAAAGCTGAATTTAATCATATCTCACAATGTTTAACTGTGCAGGAAATATGGCATACGCTGGAGGTGACGCATGAGGGAACGTCACGAGTGAAGGAGTCCAGACTTGCTTTGCTCAGCACATAATATGAAACTTTTCGCATGCTTCCATCAGAGTCCATCAAGGAGATGTTCGCGAGGTTCACATACATCGTATACAAGTTCAATTCTCTAGGAAAGCCATACTTGAGTCTGGAGTAGATAAGGAAAATCTTGAGGGCGCTGCCAATCTCGTTCCGTCCTAAAGTCACAGCTATTCAAGAAGCTAAAGATCTATCAAAGATGAGAGTGGAAGACTTGATAGGAAACTTAATGTCCCATGAGCTTGAACTGCAGAGTATCGAAGCAAGAGAGAAACCAGAGGCCAAGGCTCCCAAACCACTAGCTCTTCAACTTAAAGAAGATGAAGATGAAGATGAGGAGGAAGCACTGTTGGCCAGAAATTTCAGAAGATACAACATGACCAACCAAGGAAGAGCTGAAATGGTAAAAAGTTTTAATCGCTTTAACAAATTTAATCCTGCTAAACTATCTTCTGAGCAGACTGCTACTGATGAAGTTCAATGTTTTAAATGCAGAAAGCAGGGACACTTTATGAAGAATTGCCCACAAGCAAAGAACAGCACGCCGGAGAAGAAAGGAAAATCTTTAGAAATAACATGGGATATGGATAGAGAAGATGAAACTGAGGAGGAGACTGCCCACTCCTCTCTCTGCTTGATGGGAAAGCTTGATGAAGTAACCAAAGTTCAACTTCTGTATACTGTGAATGAAATGCAAGGTGAAATTGAAGCCTAGAATCAACTATAGAGAAAAGTGAATCCACATTAGAAAAGTATAGAAATGCTAATGATGAACTGCAACAAGACAATTACAACATGTCATTAGAAATTGATGAACTAAAAGAAAAAATTGGTGTATGTGATTCTACCATTAATTTGTTGAAAAAAGAAAAATCTAGCTATGTTGAAAAAGTTGATTGTCTTTCTTGTCTTACTTTGTTAAAAGATATTAGCATGCATAAAGAGAGAGTTACTAAGCTAGAAACTGAAAATAAAGAGCTTATTGAAAAGATGTGCATGCTAAATAATGAGCTTAAAGAAAAAATAATTGATTTTGAAAAGAAAGATGAAAACATGAAAAAGAATAAAGAGGACAATAAGAAAGCTTTCATTAGTAAATGCACGTTGCTTGTGAATGAAAATACCTATTTGAAATATAAAATCACGAACCTAGAATTGACCATTAAGAAATTTGGTGTGGGGGAAAAATCTTTGGATATAATTCTTGGAAACCAAATATATGGCAATAATAGGCATGGACTTGGATAAGATTTGAAACGTGTTGAAAAGTCAAAAATATAGGAAAGTTCACATTGAGACAACCAAAGCTATAAATATTAATGCAAATTGCTTTACATGTGGTTCTGTTGGTCATACTTCTCATTATTGCAAATATAGGAACAAAATCATAAAGTTTAAACAAATTTGGGTTCCTAAAGTTTAATGACTAACGTGAGTGGACCTTGTTGGATTCCAAGGTCACACATAACATCTTCCGTGTAGGTAAGATGGAGTGGCGAGGAACTATGGATTGGACGTCACATTTCATTAGAACGTTCCTTAGCCAAATGACATCGCGAAGGTATGTTTTCTTGATTGAGCGTAATGAATACCTTCATAGATTTTTGTGTGCTTGATTTGTTTTTGTTTGTGTGCTAGTTCATTTGTTAGTATGCTTTAGTTCTTAATAAACACAGAATACAAAATGAAAAATACAAAAAGCGATAAAATGGAGCTTAATGAGTATCTTTCTTTTGAATCATTAAAGTGATATTAACGAATGATTTTCATATCCATGTAGAAATTGATGTATTATTGTTATAGCTACATGTGCGTGTTTGCTTTTTCTAAATAACCATGATATGTTCAATGATTAGAATAATTCGATTTCTACACCTACACTATCACTTCCATAAGTATTAAATGTTGTTGTACATTTGAGATATCTTTTATGAAATACTGGAAAGTGAATAGAGGATGAAAAATAACTGAAAATCTAAGGGATATGATGTGTCTGGCCTTGGATAAAAATAGAGCTCAAAAGAATCTAATTATATATATACACACACACCGTGCCATCCGAAGGCTCCCGCGCCGAAGTATATATATATATATATATATAAGCCCAGACTGTGGGGAGAGTCAGGCTAGGCAGAAGAGCTGCCAGACTTGGCTTATTCAGGGGGATAGAAACACTCACTTCTTCTATGTGGCCACCAAGGATCGGGCGGCCAGCAACAGTCTCATGCATTTGGTTGACGCTGGGGCACCTCCAGAGTCTCTTCCATTCGGTCTGAGGAAGTTGACTTCTTCTCCTCGCTCTTCCGCCAGGGTCCCACCTACCTTCCCTTTCCTGGGGTTATTCCCAAGCGTATCTTGTCCCCTGGTCCTTGCGATTAGATAGGCAGAGGTGTCTCGGATATTGAGATCAGAGAGGATCTTTTCTCTATGGTTAAGGACAAGTCCCCTGGCTCGGATGGCTTCCCTCCTTTCTTTTTCCAGGGGCTGTGGGGGGTGGTGGGTGGCAACGTCCTTCGAGCAGTGCACTCTTTCTTCAACTCTGGCAGTATCCTGAGGCAAATCAACCATACTTTTCTCACATTGGTTACCAAGTCTCCTTCAAACTCCTCCCTGGGTGATTATCGTCATGTCTCTTGCTGTAATGTGATCTACAAAATCATCTCTAAGGTTCTCAGTCACAGGATGGCCCAGGTGATTTCGGGTCTGATCTCCTGGAACCAGTCCGCCTTCATTAAGGATCGTCTCATTTTGGATTCCTCTCTCCTCTCCCACAAGCTCATTCACGACTTCTCCGCCTCTATGGGGGCAAAAGCTTGTATCCAGCTTGACCTGAGGAAGGCTTTTGACTGTATCAACCGGGAGTACCTCTACTTTTTCCTCCTTCGCCTTGGCTTTCCCCCCTCTTTCATCAGCTGGATAAAGCTGTGTGTAGATTTTACCTCCTTCTCGGTCCTTGTGAATGGGTCCCCCACAGGTTTATTTAAGAGTAGTCGTGGTGTTCGTCAGGGTGACCCCATCTCGCCCTTTCTCTTTGTCATTGTTATGGAGGCTTTCACTCTTCTCATGGACCTAGCTTCATCTTCTGGCCCCATTCGGCCCCCCCAAGAGGGGGGGGGGGGTCTGGATATTCCCTCCCATCTTCTTTTGCAGATGATATGCGTGTCTTCTGTAAGGCTGAGGCCGCTTCTTTTGAGGAGCTTGGTAGGCTACTTGACTCTTTCCACATCCTGATGGGCCTCGAGGTGAATAAGGGAAAGAGCAAGTTGATGCTGAGTAAAGGGTGCAGCAATGCGACATAGCTTTCCTCCATTCTGGGTATCCCTGTTGCACTCCCCCTGTGAAGTATCTGGGTCTCCCCCTATCGTCTACCTACCCTGCGGCAAGACTCTTTTCGGGGCTCATTGATAAGTGCAAGGCCAAGATCTATTGTTCGTCCTCCAGGCTCCTCTCCACTTCTGGGTGCATTGAGCTTGTGCGCACCGTCATCCACGGGTTTGTCTCCTCTAGTCCATCCATATCCCTTCATCTGTTCTACGGGAGATTAATCGTCTAATCCGTGACTTCATATGGGGATCCAGACACCATCTTTGGAGATGGGAGGATGTCTGCCTTCCTAAGAGTGAAGGTGGGGTTGGCCTGCACTCTTTGAGGGAGGTTGGCATGGCGGCTGGTGTAAAGTTACTATGGCATCTCCTCCACTCTCCCTCTCTTTGGGCATCCTATATGCGGGCCAAGTATCTGAAGCATACCCCTCTATTTCAGTATGAGGCGTGGGTCTTTGACTCGGAATCCTGGAAGCATGTCCTTTGTTGTCGTGATTCTGATGTATCCTGCTTTCATAGGGTTGTGGGGGAAGAAGATCCTTGTCTTTCTGGTTCGACCCCTGGCTCCCATGTGCCCCCCTGGCTAGGCTGTGCACGCCCCCTCACTCTTTGAGATACCGACGGGTTACTGATTTTTGGGATGGTGAGTCCTGGCTTCTTCCCGATAGCATCGCCCACCTTGTCCCCCACCTCGCATCCACTTCCCTTATGGGTGGTCCTGATTCCTGGTCTTGGACGTCGCCTGGAGGCTGCTCTCTTCGTGCTGCTTGGTCCAGTATTCACCGCTGCTCTCCTACATCTTGCCTTGTGCCGTTGATCTGGTTACTGGGGCACATCCCCAAGTTTTACCTCACTCTACTTCGAGCTCTAACCGATCATCTCCCTACAACCCACCAGCTTGCCAGGCATGTCATCTATGCTCAGGCTACATGCGTCCTTTGTGGCTCCCATCCTGAGACGACTAGTCACATTTTCTTTCGCTGTGAATACAGTGCTTTTGTTTAGGCGGTGTGCAAGCTCCACCTTGGTCTTCCCTCTTTCTCCAAATCCATCATCGTTGATGCTCACCTGCTTAGACACCCGGGGTAAGCTTACCATGTTGGTCTTCTCCGTAGCGGTTTGGCACATCTGGAGGGAGAAGAACGCTCGCATCTTCCACTCTAAGGAGTCTACTATGGACGTCCTACTTGCTAGGATTTCATCTGATGTTTTTGATGCTGTGGTCACCTGTGACCTAGAGGAAGTTGATTTTGTAGATCGCTCTATTTTTCATAACTGGGGGATCTAGTAGGCCGTCTCTTTATGCGCCTCCCCCAGCTTGGCATTTCTCCTTTACTGGCATGTGCTTGGTAGTCCTGGTGCAAGGTGACTGCTTTCCAGCCTCTCCCTTGCCTGCCCTACTTGATGGCGCATTCCCTGATGTAGATGCTTGTTAATACATAGATATACATACATACTTACCTTTCATATATATATTTTTTTGAAAGGTTAGCTTGTTACTCCATATATACAGAAATTACACCTAAAAGGCATGAGGTTCCAACAGAGAGAGGATAAGGCACAAGCGCCGTCACTCTCCACTGTTGGTACCCCACCCTAATCAGTATACTATACATTTGTAATCAATCTCTCCAAAAAATATAGCAGGAATAAAGAAAAGGAAATCAGACTTTGTCTCTGAATTCCCATCTGGCTAGAGCTGTAATCTCATCTTCGCTTGAAGGCTCAAGGTCTCCCAGTGCCACTCTGATATCTGCTGCAATCTCTTCAAATAAAATAGTTTTACACTTACTAACCCCTTCAAAAATTCTCCTATTCCTTTCTCGCCAAATATGCCAAACAGTAGCAGCAAGTGTGGTTTTAGCAAGTAGACTCAATACGTTTTTCCCCTGGAAGTGCAATAGGTAGTAATCCCCAACCATCTCCAAAGTAGAAGAAATATGATCCTTGATGT
Source organism: Scilla litardierei (assembly GCA_030789695.1). Lineage (NCBI taxonomy): Eukaryota > Viridiplantae > Streptophyta > Magnoliopsida > Asparagales > Asparagaceae > Scilla > Scilla litardierei. Next base: position 83,710,609 of record CM061132.1, on the reverse strand, counting down.
TCAGCTTTAGCATTGCTCGCCTTAGGATGTAACTGGAATAATTGCAATCAAAAAACAAGTGGCCTCCAGTTTCCAGATTGTTGTTGTCACAAAGGACGCAATTTGTTGAAATGTTGGTGCCCCATTTACACATCAATTCCTTGGTCAACAATTTCCCCTTAAATGCCCTTAGGAGGGTAAGATACATCTTTGGAATATATTTGTTGTACCAAATTAATTTATAGTAAGGGAAGAGGGTACCTGGACTTCTAACCCCATCCCAAGCTTGCTTGAATTGGAAACTCTCACCATCCGCACAGACCCATCCATCAGCGCCCCCTAAGTGTGAAGTCACGCAGCAGCGGCCGAATGTGAGCAGGCGCTTCGGCTAATCTCCAGCCCGCCGGCCCCCAATACTCACGTACGCTCTTCCTCGCCTCTCCATCCAGGATATCATATGAGTCTTTGAGTGGTCCGCAATCAAGCCAATTATCAACCCAAAATAATGTTGATCTGCCATCCCTAACTCGCCTTTTGATCAGCTTTTGGGAAATATCTCTACATTTAAGCATACGCTTCCAAGTTCCTGACTGCAACACCCTTCCTTCTTCGCTAAAGAATGACTCAGCCGAAGTATAATCCTCCCTCATCTTAGTTTCCCAAATCCCATCTGATTTTAAAAACCTCCAGATGAGCCTAATCCCTGCCGCAGTATTAAGTTCTTCCAGTTTCCGAATGCCAACTCCTCCTTCCTGTTTTGGTTTGCAAATATCATCCAAGGACCATGCTAGAATTACCCCAAATGAATCGCCTACATGCCGAAGTGATAGTCCGTAGGACTTTGGTAGGAATGTGGAAGGCTTGCATCCAAAAAGCCACCATACCGTAGATAACAGTCCTGACCAGCTCAATACGCCCTGAAATAGATAGCAGTGAAGATGCCCACCCCATCATTCTCTTTTTGCATTTATCCACAAGCATGTTGTAGTTTTGGGTTTTTGGATACTTGGAGGAGAGAGGTAGCCCCAAATAAGTAGTAATAGTAGTAGCAATCTTAATCCCCAAGGAGTCAGCTAACCCACTCCTGTCCACCACTCCATTACTGAATAAAACAACACTTTTATCCCAATTGACGTGAAGTCCAGTATAATCAGTAAACTCAAGGAGAAGATTTTTGAGGCCCAGAAATGATTTTAAATTAGCACGGCAAAAAATCAGAAGGTCATCAGCAAACAGGAGATGGGAGATAGTACCTGTGCGCCTCATAGGTTGAATAGAATGCTTATTAATTGCCTTTGCAATCAAGAGGGAAAAAGCCTCCATGACCATGATAAATAAATAGGGGGAGAGAGGGTCCCCTTGCCGTAGACCCCTATTTCCTTCAAAGAATCCCACTGGAGTACCGTTAACCATCACTGAGAATGTGGGTGTTGATATGCATTCTTTAATCCAGGAAATAAATTTTTCCGGGAATCCCATTTGGTACAAAAGATAATAAATGAATTCCCGGTTCACACTGTCGAATGCTTTTCTAAGGTCCAATTTCAGACAGGCTCTGCTCCCCATCGGATTACTGAAATCTCTGATTTGCTCATGCGCAATAAGTGTACAATCAGAAAGCAGTCGACCTTTTAGAAATGCTGCTTGATTTGGAGAGATGAGTTCGTGGATAACGACCTTGATTCTATTGTAGAGCAATTTGCTGATGATCTTATATATCACATTACAACAGGCAATCGGCCTGTAATCACCAAGAGTAGTAGCATTTGAATTCTTTGGGACAAGTGTGAGGAAGGTGTGGTTTACCTATCGAAGGAGTTTGCCAAATTTGAAGAAAGATCTAATTGCAGTTATTACCTCGCCACCAACCAGATTCCAGTTATGTTGGAAAAATAAGCCGTTATACCCATCAGGCCCTGGAGCTTTGTCAGGCCCAATCTGGAAGATAGCCGACTTGATTTCATCATTAGAAAACCCCTTGCAAAGCCAAGCAGCACCACCTGTAGTTAATATTTTCTTGGGAACTACTCGGAAAGGTACATCTGTAATGGATCTGATTGTATAAATTTTCAAAGAATTTTGGTGCATCCTGTTTGAGGACATCAAAAGATCTGTTCTGTTGACCACTGCTATCCACCAAATGCTTAAGATTGTTATGGGTATCTCTTGATTTCATGGAACTATAGAAGAATTTGGTGTTCCTGTCCCCCAAGGTAAGCCATTCTTGACGACTTTTTTGACGATACATATCCTCCTCCAGCTTCATAACCTCTGATAATTCCTTGATAATGCTCTGTAATTTATTCTGCCGGGGAATATCATGATGGATTTATTGGGTATTGCGGCACTCTTCCAACTAGTTGCGCAATATGCGCACATTGTTTGTTGCATTGTATTCTCCTGCCTATATACGAAGAAGGGGTTTCAATCTCCTCAGCTTTTGAGTGAGACAAAACATGGGTGTGCATTCAACTAACCCATTCTAGCTCGCCTCCACCAACTCATGAAACCCAGAGCATTTGATCCAATAATTAAAGAATTTAAAAGGCTTTGCATCAGGAAGGACCTGAGGATGCAGATATACTGCCATAGGTCCGATGATTAGTAGTATAATGGTCCATATAATCACAGTAGGAATTTGAGAGCATATTAATCAACTCTGCATTGCAAAAGACACGGTCCAGCTATGCAAAAATGCGGTCCTTGCCCACCATGTTATTGCACCAGCTCAGTTTCCCCCCTTGCTTTTCAGCTCATGCAACCAACATTTCCTGATGCATTCATTGTATTCGGAGATCATTTTCTCCTCCAGAATCCTTCCTCCCACTTTATCCCTGGTGAATAGGACACAGTTGAAATCATCTCCCACCAGCCAAGGCATGCTCCCTACCTGAAGATAATCAGTCTCCAAATTTTTCCACAACTCCTTTCTTCCAATCATGGTGTTCCTTGCATATATGGCTGTGATAACACAAGAGAATCCTCCAGTATTTGAGAACCTTGCCGAAATGTGCTGACAGGAGCTCGAGATAATAGAGGCTTTCCAAATATGAGGGTTAAATCCGATTAGAATACGCCCACTAGAAGCATGCATGAAATTGTCGAAAGATTCCCAATTTTTGGGAATGATTGAATTATTGTTCCCCACCACAGACTTAAGTTTGGTCTCCAATAGAATCATCACAGTAGGTTTTATTTTGTTAGTAATATCACGAAGATCCCTCCTCCTAAAAGAGTTATTCATACCTCTTGTATTCCAATACAATATAGTCATTTGCGGGTGGTAGAATTGCGCACCAGGGAGCTCTCCTACAATCGACTGCTCTTCCTAGTGTTTATCAATGTCGGACAACCAGGCTTCTTCATGGACATTGTGTTTGTTTCTTGGCTAATAATGTCTTCCACTTCGGCATCCCAGTCAGGGTTGTCAATGACAAGTTCAGTAGGAACTTTATTAGTATCATCATCCCGGCTGTCTTCAAGCAACGACGACATTCCTATAATACTGCTGTTGTCAGGATCATTAGTCTTAGCTTCCGCACCCTCGGTGGTACCAACCGACTGTCCCCTTATTCCTCCTGTAGAATTCACCCTGGTGTCTGGTTCCACTGTTGCAAGGGGGCCCTGATTACTGGCCAACGCCTGCAAGTGTGCTTGCTCTCGAGAGGTGCCTGCGTCCAAAATTGTAACATCGTCCTGTGACCCTTGAGCATTATCCAAGACCCCAGCTATGGGACCCAGAGCAGTAGCCAGCTCATCATCACCCGCTAGCAGTGTGTCTTCAGTCGGGGATAACAATGCTGCATTAGGTGCTACAGGAATAATAGGGTGGTCATCCGTAGCTGTACATGTGCTCTCAAGAAACTTTGCACAAGGTTGTGAGATAACAACCTGGGAATCCTGGATGTGCTCAGAGCTCCCTCCATTGTTAGACACGCTTGCCACCCCAGTGTCACCATTGGCCGCATCGATTTGGAATGAAGGGAGCTTATCAAGAGATGGGCACTGGCTATCAGTATGACCAAAGCAAATACATTTACTACACCGTGGAGGTTCTCCTTCAAATTTGGTGTCTATGGATAATGTGACTCCATCATCCAGTTCTACAAATACAGATTTTGGCAATGGTAGCTTTGCATTGACCTCAACCAAACACCTAGCATATGTGATTCTCTCCATATTAGCAGTAGCGCGATCTAGGCACAAAGGCGACCCAATAACTGAAGCAATGATATTGAGGGCCTCCAGGTTCCATAGATATAGGGGGACACCATGTAACTAAACACACATAGGCACAGAGGATATGATATCCCTATCATGAGTAAACTTCAGATTCCATCTTTTGAGTACCACAAGCCGACCGTCAAATATCCAAGGCCCCCCTTGCAGTATTCGCTCACATTCCTCCGGTGATTCAAATCTGAAGTAGAAGAAGCCATTTTCTTTGCTATAAATTTGAATTCTTTTCTTCAGCTTCCATAGCCTCTATACCGATGCCAGAATTTGTCCGTAGAAAGGGACATCCCCCAAGACATATCCCACAAGAGTATTTTTCCAAATATCAGCACCCTTCTGAACTAGCTCCCCAGAAACCCTCGCACAGGCAGACCCATCCGGTCTGATTGTTGTAGGAATTAGCCCCATCGACATTCTAGCATCATAGGATCGTCTGTTAGTACATACATCCACCCAGGATTGTTTAGCAACAGATGTATCAATTCTGATATGTGCATTAGGTCTCATCATCATTTCGACATGCACATTGTGAGCTCCCCTAACCGGCATGTTTGCCTGCACCTTGTGAGATCCCCAGACTTGGTGAGCTCCTCCAAATTTATGATGAAATCTTCCTGAGGGAGGGCCACCCATATCTCTCCGCGAAATCCGCCCAACTGGGGGTTTCGACTTCTTACTGACAAGCTGCCAGCCATCATCAGAAGAAGCATCTCCCTTAATGTTTGCAGTGCCCTGGGAACTCCCCAAGCCAACGTCGTTTAGCCCTGCATCCACCTTAGATTCCCCATGGAAGCCTCCCAAGTTCCGATCTCCATCTGCCCCCGACCCGTCGTCAAATCCGACTCCAGATCCACTTGCTCCCAAATCGCCCCGGTTACCTTCCTTCAGGCCCCGCCAAGAGCTCCTCCCAGATACTCCGCCACCCACAAATCGCCGCACGCCATGGAAGTCGCCACCTCGCCGTTGATCGCCGCCGGGAAAATCGGAGCTGCCTCTCATCTTTTACTTTATATTATACCTTTCATATATATATATATATATATATATATATATATATATATATATATATATATATATATATATATATATATATATATATATATATATATATATATATATATATATATATATATATATATGAAAGGGAAAATCGGAGCTGCCTCATATCCCCGACACATGCGAATTGAAGTGTATATATATATATATATATATATATATATATATATATATAAATAATATACATAGAAAAAATGCAATGCGGGGGGGGGGGGGGGTTCCGATAACTCCGGAGGCGATCCACTTATTACGGCGGCGGCGCCTGGCTCAGGTGAAGGATCGGCAAAGTTGGTCTCTCAGGCGAAACTAACGTCAGTGGGGAATGGAATCATACTCGATTCAGGGGCAAGTGGATCAGTACTGACCAAGCGGAGCTCAGAGACTTCAGACTCAGGTTGGCAGGAGGTCAGAAGGAGGAGGGTGCGATCTCCTCAGGCGCAGGCAAATACGGTGCGTGGATCTCATTGGCGGCCTAACAGAGAGGGACGTTTCAATGATGGCCATTCTGGTGTTCATCAGGCTAAAGGGAAGATTGATGCACCCCCAGTGTTTGGTAAAATTCCCCTTAGACCTAATATTCCAATTACTATTAATACAAGCGTTGAGAAACGTTCATGGATTGATGTTTGTTCTAATCGGAGATCTTATGGTGAGGGTTTGGCTATGAATCTTGTTCCACCCAAGATTTCTGAGGATGATTTCCCACGTGCGAGGGTGACTGGAGATTTGGTTGAGCGAGGGGCACAGAGATGGAAACATACTCTTGTGGGTTATGTGCTTGGAGACGTCCCCTACTATGGGTAGTTGGAGAGACTGTGGAGATTGAAGAAGAGGGTCCAGGTCTATAGTAAGGACAACGACTTTTTCTATTTCAGATTTGAGTCGCCAGATGACTGTGAGAGGATACTAAAAGGGGGGCCATGGCTCTTTGATGGTAGGTTGGTTGTGTTGAAAAAATGGAGCCTCAATCTGTGCCATGATCGTGATATCCTTACTGATGTTCCTGTCTGGGTCCAGTTCCATGGAGTGCCGTTATATATGTGGAATCTTTAGACTCTTAATATTATTGCCTCTGTTGTCGGTACCCCTATATGTCTTGATCGTTCTACTGCCAACCTAGAGAGGATATCCTACGCTCAGTGTCTCATTGAGGTGGAAGCATCTATACCACTGCGGAAAAGTGTTGAAGTGGAGTTAGATGAAGGGGTTATAATCAGCATCGAGGCGAAGTATGAAGGGGAACCCCCTCGATGTAGCAAATGCGTGTGCTTTGGGCATACAGATGACCAATGTCCTGTAGCTATAGAGCAACCTTCAATCCAAGGAGAAGCCGAAAAGCAGAGTCAAGGGGGTGAGGTTAAGTTGCCTTCTGCTACTACTTCCGATAGTAGTGACCTCCTACCTGGGTGTACAATCAATGCGAATACCACTGTTATACAAAATGGTGATAAGGATGTTGTTCTATTGAGAGGACAATCTGTGGTCCTGTGCTGGCCACGGCTGAAAATGGCTTGGTTGCTGATAAAGTGATGGCAGACTCAGGGAACATTCAGGTGATTACCTCTCCTATACCTCAAAGACTTGCCTCCTCAATGGAGGATTCCGGCTGTGCTTCAAATGGTCGGGGGAAAAATCCAGAACTGCCATCTCTTCTAGAGGACAAGTTGGATGACGACCTGGATATTGTGCCTCTTGTGCTTGCTGTCGATAACCCCGCTTGGGTGGCTGAGGAAATGAGCAGTTTGCAGCTTGCCGAGGAGAACAAGAAACCAAAGAAGAAATCGGATTCTCTACCTGATAACAGTACATGTCGGAGCTCCAGAATTCAGGGGAGCACGTCAAACCCTACTGTTTCCTAATGACGATGCTCATATGGAATGCCCGAGGGTTGAACAACCCCATTCATCGTAGAGATCTGCGAAACAGACTGAATTCATTAAACCCCACGGTAATAATTCTTTTAGAAACTAAACTAAAGGTGCATGTGGATCTTAATAAATTGGGGATTCCTACAAATTGGTCTTCCTTCAATAACTTCAACCTTACTGCGGGAGGCCGGATCCTTATAGCTTTTGATACGGCTATCTGGAATGCTAGTGTTTGTTCCTCTTCGAGTCAGCATGTCACTGCTTCATTCATCAACTCGGGGGGGGGGGGGGGTTTCTTGTGCAATTACTGGTGTGTATGGGCTCAACACCATTCGTGAAAGACTGGAGCTGTGGAAGCACTTGAAATATGATGCTCTCACTTTTGGTGATGAAGCGTGGATGATTGGGGGTGATTTTAATACTGTCCTTCAGGCTGCCGACAAGAGGGGAGGGAGGAAGGTAGAAGAAAAATTCCTACAGGATTTCAATGAATGTATTAGTTCATTGAAACTTGCCGAGCTCAAAAGTACTGGAGTCAAACTCAGCTGGTGTAATAGACGGGTCGGTATTGGGCGTATATATGCCCGTCTGGATCGTGTATTTGTGAGCGGCAAATGGCTATCTCTACTATTTGATTCATATATGGAGTACTTGGACCCACACACTAGTGATCATTCTCCCATGTTAATACGGCTTCACCCTCAGGTATACTCAGATCCAAAACCCTTCAAATTTTTTAATTACTGGTCCAAATGCCCAGGTCTATCTGAGATCATTTCAAAAAGCTGGGGATGCTACATTACGGGGTCTCCTATGTATTGTGTGTCCCAAAAATTAAGAAAGCTGAAGCCATCAATAAGGTCCTGGTCTAAAATGTTTCATGCCACTAAACTTGTAAACTCATGCCGCTCAAAGCTGGAAGCTATCAGAAACAACCCACTTCTTTATTCTGACGCTACTTTGCAAGGCCAGGAAAATGCTATCCTTAAAGATTTAGCGAATGCGTTGAGTCTTGAAGAGGATATGTACCGCCAGAAAAGTAGGCAAGACTGGATGTCCCTGGGGGATCGCAACACAAATTTTTTTTATAATTCTGTGAAATCAAGAGAAAGCAACAACAGTTTGAGACACTTCGTGGATGCTTCTGGAAATCAAGATGGGACACAGGACGGCCTTATGAATGATGCTATTGAATATTATATTGGTTTATATAATCAGAATCACTATAAGACAACATTCACTCCTCTTACCCCCAAACGCATTCTTACTATGGATGCCGCTTCCTGGCTTACCAGGAGAATTTCCAATGAGGAGATCAGGAAAGTTGTTTTTCAGATGGGTCCAGATAAGGCTCCAGGCCCAGATGGGTTTAATGGCCACTTCTTTCAGCATTATTGGCATATTGTAGGTGAGGACGTTTCTGTTGTTGTTCAGTCTTTTTTCACTTCTGGCACTCTCTTAAGACAGCTTAATCACACCAATTTGACCCTTGTCCCTAAGAATGCTAATGCTACATCTATTAGGGATTATAGGCCTATTGCCTGTTGCAACTTCTTATATAAAATCATTAGCAAGATCATTTGCAATAGGCTAAAGGTGGTCATTCATGACCTGATTTCACCAAATCAGGCGGCGTTCCTAAAAGGACGGCTGTTATCCGATTGTACTCTTGTTACCCACGAGCAGATAAGGGACTTCAGTATTCCTATGGGGAGTAGGGCTTGCCTGAAGCTTGATCTGAGGAAGGCTTTTGATAGTGTCAACAGGGAGTTTATCCTTTACTTTCTAAGCCAGATGGGATTTCCAAATGTTTTATTGGGTGGATCAGAGAATGTATTACCACCCCCACATTTTCTGTGATGATAAAAGGTACGCCAGTGGGCTATTTTGATGGCAACAGGGGGATCAGGCAAGGTGACCCTCTCTCTCCGTTCTTGTTTGTAATTGTAATGGAAGCTTTCTCCATCCTGGTTTCTAAATCTCTTCTTAGTGGCGCCCTCCAACCTATGAGACGTTCTGGTTCCATCTCCCACCTGTTATTTGCTGATGACCTGTTAGTTTTCTGCAGAGCTAATCATAAATCATTCAGATGCATCAAGAGCTTGTTGAATGAATTTAAGGATTACACAGGGCTTCATGTAAATTGGGATAAGAGCTCTGCTATGTTCAGTAAGGGAACAAGGAATAAGTCTGAGCTGGCCGATTACTTGGGTATTAAGATTTCCACGACTATTACCACTTACCTGGGCTTGCCATTATCATCCAAGTATCCTAAATCCCCTATGTTCAGTAGACTGGTGGACAAATGCAGGAAGAGACTTATGGGATGGACGTCAAAGATGTTATCAATCTCCGGCAGGATTGAGCTTGTCAGAACTGTTATTTATGGGATGGTTGCATTTTGGATGCAAGCATTCCGTATGACCTACTCGATTGTCCGTACTATATCATCCATTTGCAGAATATTTATAATGGGTCCCTCTCGGGTTTGGGCATGGGAGGATATCTATACCCCCAAATCTGAAGGGGGTGTGGGCCTCAGGTTGCTGGAGGATCTAAATGTGGCATCTGGGGTTAGGCTAACGTGGAGATTTCTAAATTCAAATAGCCTATGGGCGAAGTATATGAGAAACAAATATATGGAGAATGGAGGATTTTTTGCGGCAAGAGGATTGCTGACCCATTCGGGTACATGGAAGCATATGTTGAAGTGTCGAACCATCTCCCAATTACTTATCAGGAGGGTGGTTAAAGATGGGCGGTCTACCCTCTTTTGGCATGTTTTTTTGCTTGATTGTGGGCCTCTAAAAAACTTGGGGCCTATACCCCTAACTTCCTCTATAAAGAAGGTGAACGAATACTGGAGCAATGATGCTTGGGTGGATAGCCCGGAAATTGCCCATATCAGGCCATATCTATCAAACGCAACAATCACCAATGGCGCAGACCGTTGGACCTGGGCACCGAGAAGCTCCTCCTCCAGGTCGGTTTCTTCAACTCTGGGAGATACAGATATTTTCAGATTTAAAGAAGCGTAGGAGGGTGTTCGAGTACAAGGTACCCCTTTTCGCTTTGAAAAGTTAGTTTGGTTTGCTGGGCATATTCCAAAAATGTCACTTTGCCTCCTTCGTGCCTTTAAGGGCAAGCTCCTCACTAGGGATATCATTAGCAAATGGGGTGTTAACACACCGGTGGATTGTGTTCTTTGTGGTGGTGGTAATGAAGAAAATTTAGCCCATTTATTCTTTGATTGTACCTACTCCGGCTACATTCTTAAAAGGAGCTTATTGAAGCTTAATATTGGGAGCCAGATTGTTCCATCTCTACCAGAGGTTGGGGATTACTACTTAACTCATTTTAGAGGTAAAAGTGCATTGACCAGGCTTGCAAAAACAACTCTATCGGCCATGGTTTGGCATATCTGGCGGGAACGGAATAGGAGAATTTTTGAAGATAAAAGTAGAGGGAATACAGTCCTATTTGAGGAGATGGCGGCAGATATTAGAGTGGCATTGAGAGACCTGGATACTTCTACTGAAGAGGAGGCTTCGGTGTTTGCTAACTGGGAGTTCAGAGATATGGGATGATTTTTTGTTTAAAATTCCGCTACGTTTATTTTGTTGTATAGTTTGCATTAGGGTGGGATTTCCTTATTGAAGAGTGACGACGCTTGTGCCCTATCCTCTTTGTAATGAAACCTCACGCCTATTATCTTGTAGACTGTAATTATTTACATCTCAATAAAGACTGACTAACTTCTCGAAAAAAAATATATATATATTAAAACACAACTGTTTTTGAATTCTTGGGCTGACTAGGACAAGCTGACTAGGACAAACAGGTTGATAGAAAGACAGCTTGGATTTAATCTTGAGGAATGAATGGTTGAGATGAGATTTTGTGGAAAGTTTTGGAGCGGAAAACATTTCTAGTGAAATGAAAGTTTTTGGGAAAATGAACTTTATGGGGAATGACAATGTTTTTTCAATTCTAGGGCTGACTAGGACAAGATAAAGAGTGGCTGTGATTTGATCTTGGTAAATCAATGCTTGAGATTGGAATTTATGAAAATTTTAGTGGGAAAACTTAAATTTTTGGGGGTAAATGTCTTGAAAACCAAAACATTGAAATTAAAAATGTCTTGGAAAATATTGTGGAGATTAAATTTTTGGGGAAAAGTGTCTTGGGGACATAAACTTTGAAATTAAAATTGTATTGGGAAAGATTGTGAAGAAGCTTGATCCATTAAATTAAAATTGCATTAGTGTAAAAAAGATTGCCAAAGGCGACCGCGCTAAATTTGTTGTTTTGTGCCGAAGGCGCTCGCGCGTTGTTCCGTGCCAATGGCATCAACGCCGAATTTTTTTCTACGCCGAATTTGCTGTGCCACGTCAAAGGCGCACGTGCCGTATTTGTTGTTCTGCACCGAAGATACCCATGCCAAAGATGCCCGTGCCGCTAAGTATTTTTACGCTAATGTGTTGTTCTTTTAAATTTTGGCTGTGGAAATAATTTTTTGGGGAATAAACATTTCGCAGTGGGGAAATCTTAAATGAACCGTGCCTGTGGGCACGGGTTATGACTAGGATGTATGTATGTATATATTATTATTATTATTATTATTATTATTATCATGTTATATATTATGCCTACTTGGCTTTAGGAGCTAGGATTTGATAGTAGGAAGTGACGGCGCTTGTGCCCTATCCTTTCTCTATTAAAAACTACTCCTAAGACGAAGCACATTGTATTGTTTTGTACAGATCCAAATAAAGACTAACACTTACCTTTCAAAAAAAAATATGCATTATATGTGTGTGTGTGTGCATATATATGTGCATATATATATGCATATATATGCATATATATATATATATATATGCATATATATATATATATATATATATGCATATATATATATATATATATATATATATATATATATATATATATATATGCATATATATATATATATATATATATATATATATATATATACACACGAAACCGACTCTCTCTCTTCGAATTGTAGAGTGAGAAGCTCCGGTTAGGGCGATTCGATTTTGGGCGATCTCGCCGGCCGCTTCTGCGGCTGGCTTAGCGGCGATCGGCGATCGGAGAGGCCAGGGCGCTCCTCCGTCTGAGGCCTCCTCTTGTAGACTTTGATTCGCTCTTGACTCGACTCTCCGACGGTGGCCTCGAGAGAGGAGATCTGAGCCAATCTGGATCTAGTTCTGAAGCGGGAGTCGTCGAGGAAGAAGAAGGCCTCGATCTCCTTGATCCTCTCTGCCACGGTGTTTCCTGGACGGATCGAGATCTTGTGAGAGATCTCGATCCGGTGGTAAGCGTTTCGATCGTTTGGCTTCTTTCGATTTTGCCTAGAGCAGCCTCTGATATCCTCTTCTTTGTGTTTTTTGCTGAGATCTGAGGTGTATATGATCTGAGGTGTCTGCTAGTGATCTCGATCCGGTGATCTGAGGTGGTTGCTGTCACCGATTGTTCTTCACCAATCTGAGGTGGTTGCTAAGATCTGAGAACTGAGGTGGTTGCTGAGATCTGAGATCGTCGATCATGTTCTTCACCGACTGATTGGATCAAGATCTTCTTGTAGATCTTGATCCTTGGTGAGTCATTCAGGTCCTTGTCTTTTTCGTTTGCTGTCGCTTGTTTCCCCCCCCCCCCCCCCCTTCCTGACTGCTCCTTCTTCCTGCCTTATGGACGGGGGAAAATTGGAGAATGTCGATTCCTCAGGAAGCTGGAAGGAAGTCACAAGGAAAGGCTATAGACCTGTGAAGCGAGATGCTATGACGAATCCTGTGGTGAAAGTGGACAGGAGGACTGATGCTCGTAAAGCGTTCGAGAGACGAGCGCTGAGGCCGAGGATTCCTCTTAAGATAAGTACCAATGCTGAGCGGAAGACGTGGTCTGAAGTCTGCTCTGGAAGTAAGAACAGATCTAGCCCCCTCAGTATGTCGTTCATTGCTCCGGAATTTGATGACGATGGAGTTGCGATTGCGGTGCTATCGGAGGATATGCTGGCCGAGGGAGTCGAACAGTGGGAGAATACCATAGTTGGCTACGTGGTGGGTGACATTCCCTATTACGGTCAGATAAAAGCTTGGGCGATGCGGTCATGGAAGACGAAGGGAGAGGTTAATATATTCTCTCGCGATAATGGTTTCTTTTTCTTTCGTTTTGAATCAAATGAAGATAGAGATATGATCCTGCACGGTGGCCCCTGGCTTTTCGATGGCCGACTAGTGGTTTTACAGAGGTGGAGCGCGGAGGCAGGGTTTGATCGGGATTTACTCACGGCTGTGCCAATTTGGGTGCAATTCCCCAACCTCCCTACGAACTTGTGGACTCTTCGCATTCTTAACGCCATCGCGAGTGTGGTCGGCGTCCCAATCTGTTTGGATCGAGCGACGGCGAGGCTGGAAAGACTTGCATACGCCAGGTGCTTGATTGAGGTTAAAACTGAAGACGAGCTGCCAAAATTCATCACCGTTCAGCTTGGTGATAAGGCGTCGATAGAGGTGGCTGTCAGGTACGAGAGCGAGCCTCCCCGCTGTGCAAATTATGTTTGTTTCGGGCACATTCTTGCTCAATGCCCTTCTGTTAAGAGTGGTGAGGTTGCGAGGGTTGATCAGCCTGTTGATGGACCTAAATCTGAGGGGGGGACTGTTACCCAGACACATGTCTGTCTGGAGGTTGAAGAGGCGTGTAATTCGGAGAGGGGGGCAGGTGCTGAGAGTATTGTAAATAAGGTGACTAGAGGCTGTAACAGGGGGAAGGACCTATGCTCTATAGGGGAAGAAGTAGCTCTGATGCCTGCGAGGCTAGAGGATGCCTCAATCTGTAATAAGGTTGTTGGTCCTTTGTGGGGTATTGATGGTGAGGGGAGAAGCTGTGTGAACCACTGTAAAGACCGGATGGGTCTGGGTGAAGTTGTCAATGCGGGGGTTGACGATGCTATGCGGAATGATGTTTGTAACCTGGCTGCGACCAGTGATAGCAAGGGGTGTAATGGGCCCGTTCAACAGGTAGCTACAGGCGGGAGCAGCGGAACTAAAAGCGCTGAAGGCGGGACTTTTGCTGTGACTCCAGGCGATTCCCACAATGAGGAGAAGCACTGGGGGGAGGTTCAAGTGCCACGTGATAGAGACAAGACTGCCTATGCAAATACGGGGGATGCTTCTGAGGAGGTTACAAAGATGGGGGATGTGCAAGAATTGTATGATAAAAACCAGTTGCTAGCTGCGACTAGCTATTCGGGGGTGTATGGCGACCCATGTAACAAGGAGGAACACATAGCTAATGAGAAGGGGGGAGGGATCGGGGTTCTCTCTGGCACGGGGGCCCATTGCTCCTATCACACTACACTCTCCCACCGGGAACATAAAAATCCGTGGTGACGCGAGCGACAACTCTAATAAGTCAACACGGGATGACCCCAACCCGTTTAATATTCTAAGGGCTGAGAATAAGGCGAGAGTAGGGGCCTCCCTTCTCAATGAATCCGAGGAGGAGCCAGAAGAAATGACTATCATTAACGAAGCTTGGTACGAGGAACAAGCTGAGTTAAAGCAAAAAAGTAAGGATCGGAAAAAACTTAAGAGTACCGGGGGAGTCTCCCTCCCTAAGGGCACTCGGAAAAGCTCGAGAATCAACAAGGATATTGAGCATCCTCCCCCCTCCTCCTAAATGACTTTGTTCATATGGAATACCCGGGGGCTTAATAATACCGCTAGACGGAATGAGCTCAAGTTCCGTATTCGCAAGCACGCCCCTTCTATTGTCGGGCTTCTTGAAACCAAAGTAATTGGTAATAATACCCATAGAATCACTAAATGTTTTCCCAAGAACTGGATGTCTATTGACAATCGTGCTGCCCACCGTAATGGCCGCATTGTCATCATGTATAACCCGGATATCTGGAACTGTATGGTCGATGAAACTTCGGCTCAACATATCTCTATGATTTGTAGTAACACTGCGGGGTTTTCCATGATTACAACCATGATATACGCTTCCAATTCATATCAAGAGCGCAGAATCCTTTGGAAGGATATTGTGGCTGCCAGTCATAAGTACAGAAATACCCCTTGGATTATTGGAGGGGACTTCAACTGTGTTAGATATTCTATGGATAAAATTGGAGGTAGGATGATTGATGGTCACATTGTTGAAGAATTCAATGATTGCATTAACACAAGTGGTCTCTTAGAACTCAAAACTGTTGGTAACACTATGAGTTGGACCAATTGTAGTATTGGGCAAAGCCGAATATCTGCTACACTGGATAGATCTTTCTGCAATAGTCCTTGGATCAATATCCTTGCCTCCTCTTATTGCAAATATAGCTCCGGGGGTACTAGTGATCATGCCATTCTCATTATCCATACCCATCAGGTGGGGGGGACCGACCCCAAGCCTTTCAGATTCTTCAATGCTTAGCATAGTAGTTCTGAGTTTCAAGGTGTTCTTCAGGAGCACTGGGGCTACAGGGCTAGTGGTTGCCCGATGATTAGACTTGTTGCTAAAATTAAGAACCTTAAATTGGGTCTTAAGAGGTTTGGGGCTGCCTTCCGTGTAGCTAATGATGTTACTATGATCCGTGCCAATCTTGATGCTATTCAAAACAATCCCAATTTGGGGGTTTGTACGGATTTGCAAAATAAGGAGAAGTGCCTTATTAAACAGCTTGCTGATGCTATAGATATTGAAGAATCCATTCTTAAGCAAAAAAGCAGACAAAATTGGCTTCAGCTTGGAGATCGAAATTCTAGATTCTTTTATACTGCCATGAGGGCTAGGCAAAGCCAAAATTACTTGGGGCATCTTATCTCTGCTGATGGTTTGCAAAATGATTCTATTAACTTGTTGAAAGTTGAAGCGCCTGATTTCTACTTTAGGCTCTATAACCAGGATGATTACTGGAGGGTCTTCCCATGTCTTACCCCCAAAAGAATTCTTACTAAAAATGCTGCTGAGTGGGTAGAAAGACCAGTTAATGCTGAGGAAGTCAAAAATGCTGTGTTTCAAATTGGGGCTGACAAAGCCCCTGGGCCTGATGGGTTCAATGGATACTTTTATCAAAAATCTTGGGATATCATTGGCAAAGATGTCTCCACTGCTATTCTCAACTTTTTCAACACTGGAAAAATTTTTAGGCAGATCAATCACACATTCCTCACTCTTGTTCCTAAAAGTGCCAATGTTTCTGGGCTTGGAGACTACAGACCCATATCTTGTTGCAATGTCATTTATAAAATCATTAGCAAAGTTTTATGCAACCGCTTGAGCCGTGCCATTATTGAGCTTATATCGCCAAACCAAGTGGCTTTTCTCCAAGACCGGTTATTAGCTGATTGTGCTCTGCTTGCTCATGAGCATATTAGGGGTTTTAATAACCCCATGGGATCTCGAGCTTGTCTTAAGCTGGATTTGAGAAAAGCTTTTGATAGCATTAACAGAGAATTCGTTTATTATATGCTGCACCAAATGGGATTCAAGCACAAATTTATAAGCTGGATCTGTGAGTGTATCTCTACGCCCTCCTTCTCCGTCATGATTAATGGTTCCCCCTATGGCATGTTCCAATCTAATAGAGGGTTGAGACAAGGAGACCCTCTCTCCCCCTTTCTCTTTGTGATTGTTATGGAGGCTTTCTCTTTACTCATGGCCAAATCCAATGCATCTCGTTGCATTCTGCCTATGCACAGGATGGGGGTGGTCACCCATCTTCTCTTTGCTGATGATTTGTTGGTGTTTTGTCGGGCTAACTCTAAATCTTTCGAGGGTCTTAGAGATCTTCTTATTACATTCAAATCATTCACTGGTCTCGAGGTCAATTGGAGTAAAAGCGCTGTTATCTTTAGCAAAGGCACCAAAAGTCCGGGTAGTCTTGCAGATATTTTGGGTATCAAGCGTGCACAAGCTATATCCACATACCTGGGCCTCCCGCTATCCCCTAAATACCCTAATGCCTCTATGTATGGTCGTCTGATTGACAAATGCAAAAGCAGATTGCAGGGATGGTCCTCTTCTCTTCTCTCAATTGCTGGGCGTATTGAGTTGGTTAAAACTGTTATCTATGGTATGGTCAGCTTCTGGATGCAGGCCTTTCGCATGCCCAAATCTGTGTTAAGTGCTCTTACTTCCATCTGCAGAAAGTTTATCTGGGGGAAAAATCATCTTTGGGCCTGGAATGATTTGTGTTCTCCCAAGCATGAGGGAGGACTGGGGATCAGAAATCTTACTGATCTTAATAATGCCTATGGTGTAAAAATGACATGGCGCATGCTTACGCATAGAGGCATTTGGGCCTCTCAAATGAGGAATCAGTATATGAGCAGAACGAGCTTGTTTCAGGCCAAATCTCACCCGATGCACTCTGGAACATGGAAATTCATTCTCCATTGTCGTGAATTCACCAAAAAACTCACTAAGAGGAATGTCAGGGATGGTGCTTCTACATCTTTTTGGTATGATAATTGGCTTTCATGTGGTCCTCTCAGTGATACTTATGCTGTTCCTGTTGGGGAAGAGGGATATATGGTTAGTGATTATTGGGGCGAAAATGGGTGGATAGCCAGCAGCTCGCTAACCCCTGTTCATCATATCATTAAGGATCTGACCTTGACCACCGGTGATGATTCTTGGTCTTGGATTTCAAAGTCTCCCTCCCTTTTTAATGCTTGGGATGGTTCGCGGGTCATAAAGCCGCTCTTTCCATATTATAAAGTTGTCTGGTTTCAGGGACACATCCCAAAGATGGCCATCACCTTATTGCGAGCTTTTCACGGGAAACTCCTCACTCGTGACAAGCTCGTACAATGGGAAGTCCCTACTTCTCCTTATTGTATCTTATGCACAGACAATATTCGTGAAAACATATCCCATATATTACTTGAGTGCAGATATACTAATTACCTCCTCTGCAGGAGCTTTCTCAAATTGGGGGTCACCACTACATTACCAAACACTTTATCTGGGATTGGTGATCTGATCCTTTCTCGGTTTCGCGCAAGGAGTAATGTGGGTAAGTTGGCCAGGACGGTCTTAGCTGCACTAGTATGGCATATCTGGAGAGAGCGCAACAGAAGAATCTTTGAGGGATCTAGCCAGCTGCAGACCCTTCTATTCGATAATATTGCAGATGACGTAAAAATTGCCTTACGGCACGTGACTTGGGAGCAGGAGGATGATGATTCTATCCCCTCAAATTGGGGACTATTGGGTTAGCCTGTTTCCTAATGTACTTTTGTTTTCATATTTGGCCCTACAAGTAGCGGAGGGTGGTTTTGTTGTTTTGGGGGATGGCGCCTGTGCCTTAACCCATCTCACAACCATCCCTCTTCCACTTGTGAGCGTCTTGTAAATTTTATAGATGATCAATAAAGATGCAAAGCATATTCTCCATATATATATATATATATATATATATATATATATATATATATATATATATATATATATATATATATATGGAAAGTTAGTGGCCATCTATATTAATAACAAATGTACATACATTTAGGTAGTCAGATTGGTGTTACATCAGAGAGGGGAGAGGGCACAAGCGCCGTCACCCTCAACTGGCAACCCCCAATGTGTCTCCCAAATGCGCAAATGAAACTTAAACTTAAACAATAAAATAAAAGCAAAAATCTATCCATTATCTCTAAACTCCCAGCGATCCATAGCTTCTTTGGCTTCATGAGAATTAGGCTCAATATCCCTAAGGATTGTTCTGATGTCAGAAGCAATCTCCTCAAACAGGGCCGTCATTGGTTTCTTGATGTCCTCAAAAATTCTCTTGTTCCTCTCCCGCCAAATGTGCCAGACCATGGAAGAAAGCGTTGTTTTAGCCATAGTGCTTAAAGCGTCTTTCTTCTCAAAGTACCCCAAGAAGTAGTCTCCAACTTGTGCGAGTTGGGGGGTAATGGGGACAGTAATTCCCAGCTTTAGTAGGCATCTCTTCAAAATGTAGCTAGTGTATTCACACTCAAAGAATAGATGGTTAATATCTTCAGCCACTCCAGAATTGCACATGATACATTGAGTTTCATTTTGAATCCCCCAGCCCTGTAATTTGTCTCTTGTTAATAGCTTGCCAAGGAAAGCTCTTAAGAGGGCTAATGATTGTTTCGGCACACTATGTCTAAACCAAACCAGCTTGTAATATCTGAAAGGAACCCCTCGATGTCGAATGCCCTGCCAGGCAGCGGCAAAAGATAAGGATCTGCTTGATTCCGCCCATGCCCAGCTATCACTTCCGGCCAACAAAGTGATTTTCAGCAGCTCAGGCTGAACCCAGCCTATAGTGGGGTCTTGCGTCCAGCTCCCTTGAACCCAGTAGTCAGCCACGGTTTTGTGCTGTGCATCCACGGGAACTTCGCATGAATCAGATAATGGCCCACTCCCCAACCAGTTGGCATACCAGAATAGCGTAGATGTACCATCCCGTACTTGCCTCTTGATTAGATATTTCGAGAACTTCCTGCAATTCAACATGAATTTCCAAGTACCCAAATCTGTTACCTTCCCCTTTGCCGCAAAGAAGCGTTCAGAATCTTTGTATTTGGTCCTCATATAGTTAGCCCAAAGGCCTTCTCCAGATAGCATCCGCCAAGTTAATCTCACACCCGCGGCCATATTAATATCAGGGAGAAGGCGGAGTCCCACTCCCCCCTCTTCTTTTGGAGTACATATATCCTTCCATGCCCATACATGAGACGTTCCCCAGATAAATTTCCTGCACGCAGAGGTGATAGCTCGAAGAATTGAATTAGGGATTCGGTAAACTTGCATCCAAAAAATCATCATTCCGTAAATAACCGATCTTACAAGCTCAATTCGTCCCGAGATGGAAAGCATGGTAGAAGTCCACCCCGTAAGTCTCTTCTTGCATTTATCTACCAATCTATTGTACATGGTTGGCTTTGGATACTTGGAAGATAGAGGCAACTCGAGATATGTGGTAATGGAGGAGCCCTGCCTTACTCCTAGTAGGCTTACCAAGTCAGTAGGGGATTTAGTGCCTTTACTAAACATTGCCGTACTCTTGTCCCAGTTTATTTCCAACCCAGTGAGGTGAGAGAAGTCATCCAATAATAATTTGAGGCCTGAGAAGGTGCGTTTATTAGCTCTACAAAATAGCAGTAAGTCATCTGCAAATAGAAGATGAGAAGTTGTGTCTGCCCGTCTCATAGGTTGGATATTACCTACTGATAAAGACTTTTCAATTAGTAAAGAAAAAGCTTCCATAATGATAACGAAGAGGTATGGGGAAAGAGGATCGCCCTGTCTAATCCCCCTATTTCCTTCAAAATAGCCTGCTGGAGAGCCATTCACCATAACGGAGTAGGTAGGGGTAGAGATACATTCCATAATCCAACCAATAAACCGCCTACCAAATCCCATTCTGTGCATAATATAATAGAGGAATTCCCGATTGACACTATCAAAAGCCTTCCGTAGATCCAATTTAAGGCAGGCCCTGGAACCCATTGGGTTACTAAAATCCCGTATCTGTTCATGTGCAAGGAGTGCACTATCAGATAGAAGTCTGCCCTTCAAAAAAGCTGACTGATTTGGGGAAATAAGCTCGTGAATAAAAACTCACAGCCTGTTACACATTATTTTGCTGATAACTTTGTAGGTGACATTACAGCAGGCAATTGGTCTGTAATCACCCAGACTCGAGGCAGAAGCATTTTTAGGGACACGGGTAAGATTAGTATGATTAATTGGATGCATGATAGATACGGAGCGGAAAAAAGAGTGGACAGCATCAGTTAGATCTTTACCAATCATGCTCCACCCATGCTGAAAGAAGAAGGCATTGTAGCCATCCGGCCCAGGGGATTTATCCACCCCTATTTGGAAGAGTGCATCCTTGATCTCCTCATCTGATATTGTTCTCTCAAGCCAAATTGCAGTATCTGGTGAAAGAATGCGCTTGGGAATCAAGTTCGGAAAAACATTCCAGTAGGAAGTCTGAGAATATAATGCTTTGTAGAAATCAGGGGCCACAATTCTGATGTGCTCATGTGAAGTATTTTGGTTCCCACTTGCATCCACAAGATGGCCTAGGTTGTTATGGCACTGCCTTGCCTTCATCGCCGTGTAGAAAAATTTTGAGTTTGTGTCACCAAGGGAAAGCCAGTTCTGCCTGCTCTTTTGCCTCAACATGTCTTCTTCAATTCTAATAATTTCAGCCAGCTTCTTGGATAGATT
The DNA here is from genome assembly GCA_030789695.1 of Scilla litardierei. Lineage (NCBI taxonomy): Eukaryota > Viridiplantae > Streptophyta > Magnoliopsida > Asparagales > Asparagaceae > Scilla > Scilla litardierei. The sequence continues at coordinate 83,689,229 of CM061132.1, read as the reverse complement.
CCTCTCATGCAATTGCAAACTAATATCCGTGTGTAACAGGGGGTTATCTCTCACTTCCCTTAAAGACAATTTACAAACCTTGGCCTCTTCCTCATTGGCTCTACAATTTGACCAGTTCCGTAGCACACATTTAAGGTTCCGCAACCTTACAACCAATCTATGCATAGGAGAGCCTACCACATCATACTCCCAATGATCACGGAGGAGATCCTGATACCCATTCAAAGAGGTCCAAGAATTAAAGAATCTGAATGGTTTTGGGTGGGAAATCAGAGAAGTGTAATGCCCTACCAGCTACTGCACAAGTACTAGAGGGGGGGGGGGGTGAATAGTACTTTAAAATAATAAGGCGTATAATTCCAAATTAAATTGCAAACAACCACCAAATCAATTTGCGGAAGCTTAAATTGAATGACAACAATGAAATTAACAAAGCAAACAAACGATGTTAATGGGTTCGGATCCACCCAAGTCTCCCCGACTTGTTCCCGGTGATCCTACGTCCCAACCACCCGGATCCCCTCCGGATACTTGAGTTAGAAACCCTAACTCAAGATTTCCACTATGAATATCTTGTGAAAAACCTTCACAAGATCAAATCATACATGCAATGGCAAAGTGAATCCCACAACCCGGGATCACAAACTTCTCTCACAACCGAGAGAGCCAATAAGAAATATAAAGAGTTTAAATGAAATAAATACTCTTACCACAAAATCCTATACCTTGAGTTTTTCTTACCCAATATGTGGAATGAAGGATTTGAGGAAGATGAAGTCACCAAGCCCTAGCACCAAGGAAATGAGCAGCAATGGGTGCCTAGGGAAGAGTTGGAGACTTGGATCAAGCAATAGCTTGAAGAGCTCACCAAGAACAAGCTTCTCTCTAGATCTAGAAATGAGAGAGAATGGGTTTCTTGTGAGGAAGAGAGCTTTAGATTTGAGGGAGAATGGCTATCTCTTTAGAACTCAATGAATCTCTTAATGGCAGCTCTATCTTAGATAGAAATGACCTAGGTTCGTATTTATAGGAACCCAAAAACATAAGATAGGTCAATCTCCAACGGAAAGAAATCTGGGAGAATTAGTCGGTCAAAGAACAATCACTGACCGACTAGTTCATCAACTAGTCGGTCAGTCACAAAGCATGGACCGACTAAGAGCAGATCTGAGAAGAGATAGAATTTCAGACCTAGAAAACTAGTCGGTCCAAGAAGACTTTCTGACCGACTAGTTTCACAACTAGTCGGTCATCCAATGAACGTAGACCGACTAAGAGGCAAAACAACATAGTCTGAAGGCAAGTTGACTTAGTCGGTCCAAGAACAAAAGTTGACCGACTAGATTATCAAATAGTCGGTCATCAAACGTTCTTAGACCGACTAACGGTAAACAGTAGCTTAGGAGAATTTTAGAGTGAACAGTAAGTCACAACTAGTCGGTCAAAGAAGCATCACTGACCGACTAGTTCACAAACTAGTCGGTCGGTGAGTCAACGTAGACCGACTAACTGTAAACAGTAAAGTCCAAGAAATTAACTGACAGAAACTAGTCGGTCCAAGAACAGTGGCCGACCGACTAGATCACCATCTAGTCGGTCAGTACTTGTTCTTGTACCAACTAACATGCACAACAAAGTCCGAATCGAAGCGCGACGCTTCGAGGAAGTTAGAGTGAACTTGTGCAAGAATCCTAGAGCTACGAAATGAGCGTAATGAAGATACAAACGTAAGATATACTCAAGGCTTAACATTCTATCAATCGAAACTAAAAGACTATAAATAAAACTTTAATAAACGGTCTTCAATAGCTTCGATTGAATCTTCATATTTTCCAAAGCGTCGCAAGAGCTTCAACGAAGCTTTAGGCATGAATATGAGCTTTTGGAAGTGTTGAGATGTCGCTTTGAATATTCGCGTGAAATTGGCGACGATCTCCAATACTGCGCTCACAAATTGTTAGTTCATGAATTATTTATGTTTGCTCATCATCCAAAACCAAATCCGGGGAGTCCAATATTCAACATTCTCCCCCTTTTTGGTGATGACAAACCAACATAAATAATAATCAAGGATAATAATACAAATGTAAAATACTTACTCCCCCTGCATTGATGATACGTTAATTCCAAAATGAATATAAATGAATTGTATCAAGCAGACGAGTAAGATAAAAAGAGTGAATTGATTTTTGAAATATCGGATTTTGAAAAATCCTTATATGTATCTTAACTCCCCCTGAATCTAACATATCAAACTAGATTCTTGGAAATTGAGTTAAATTTTCATTTGCGCTATTTATTATCATTATCTCTCCCCCTTTGGCATTATCCCAAAAATGGGGGGCATATAACGACAACAATTAGGAAATGTAAAATCCAACATCGGGAGTCGTAGACAAAGACAATGGACCAACTTGACACCAAGGGAAAATTATGGAAATCAAAATAAGGTGTGCCAAATTTTCCATTATCAATAAAAATCAATGATAAGCAAAATCATCAAAAATACCAAATGTTTATTCATTTCTTGAATAAAGAAACATACTCTTCAATATTCAATATTCTTGGTTAATATTCAATTATAGAATTTAAACACATTAAACCAAGTTTTTATGCGTCGAGCGACGAAGTAACATTTCAAATGAATTCAACGAATATTCAAATTTGCACGACGAATAAAAGACAAAGTGAACGATGATGAACATATATATATATATAGACAACATGATGATGAACATATATATATATAGAGACAACATGAGTACTTCCAAAAAATATCACATCGAATAAATGAGATACATCATATCAAGCGCTACAGATCATCAAAAAGAAATACATCATCATCATCATAAAATCCAACACCGACAACCAGAAAGCACAAAAAAAATACATCAAAGCATCTCTGAACCCCATCCTAACCCAAAACACTCTCACTAAACATATATCATCCAGAATGCAGTGGAGAGTCCTCGGAACAGACGATCACGAAGAGGAGGCAGGATCTGCAGCATCCGTGGGTCCAGTCGACGGAGTGGACTCAGGATCTGCAGGGAGTAGAGGTGTCTCAACAGATGGAATCGTCGGGGCAGGAGTCGAGATCTCAGCAATAGGCGCAACAGCAGCATGAGTCTCGACAGAAGCAGCAGCAGCAAATACATGAGCAGGCTCGGAAACTGGGTCAGCAGCAGGCTCAGAAGGCTGAAGAACTGCAGCAGATGGCTCTGGAACACCAGAAGAGGTGGCAACTCCAGGAGCCGAAGAGGAAGTACCAGCAGCAGCAGTACCAGCAGAAGTGCCCTCGGGGGCACGAGTCGAAGCACGACAGAGCTCCTCAATGTCCTCCTCAGCCATCTCATCAAACTCCTCATCCTCAGACACGGAAGGAGGAAGCTCAACACCCATCTGACGAGCCATACGGCAGACTACCTCCTCGGTACGAGCCAAGCGGGACTCGTGACGACGAAGTATCCGTAGGACATCATCAAGGGTGGCAACGGGAGTGGCAGAGGCACTGGCAGAGGCAGGGACAGACGCAGAAGGTGTCGTCCTCTGAACGTGACGAAGAGCCGCAAGAGATTTCTTGACGGCCGTCGCATTCAGGGGAGGACCAAGGGGACGCTCATCGTCACGAGGCAACGTGACACGAAAATGACGAAACACGAGGGTCAACATGCATGGGAATGGGATATGAGCTGATTTATTGGACTTTCGAATACACTCGAAAGAGTCAATCTTATCGAGTATAATTCGAGCCCAATTAATCGAGCTCCCCATGAAGATCGCATAGATAAGCTTCAAAAATGGCTGGGAAGGTAAAGATGAGGAGCCGTACTTGGGAAGCAAGCACGACTTCAGAATCAGATTGAGGACCCACGCATTAGGCTTGAAAGATTTAGAAGGCACGCCAATCATGGCAGGAGGGATCTGATGGAAAATCTCTGAAAGCATATCCTGATCAAGAGAAGAAATATCATCTATCGAAATATCAGACGGAAGAAGGCCAGACGAAGAGATACCCAAAATCTCTCCTAAGATTTCCGCAGTGAGGACTATAGGAGTCCCCAAAACGGTCGTCTCAATAGAGTGGGTCTGATCGTACTGACCCCGGATCCTATTGGCATAGAAAAGCTTCACTAATCTAGGGTAGGGGTGAGGATTCGCCTTCGGGTCATATCGAAGGTAATCGAGAAGACCCGACGACGACAGAAGATCAGCTAACCCTATGAAGTCGCTAAACTGGACGAAATGCTCCAGAAGCAGCGGGCAATGTTCGATACGGTTATACGCCGCGAGACACAAAGGGTCATCGCGACATAAGGAAATATCGACACCGCCCACCGGCATCGGACCCTTTCCCTTAGGCTTTCGAGTAGACGAACGAGGGTGGGTGCTAGACTCGGGATGACTAGGAGGAGTGGGTTCCCTATGAGTCTCAGTCTCGGGGTTATACTCCGTATCGGAATCGGTAGGAGTATGAAACGAAGATGCAGAAGCAAGAATTTTGGCCTTGGGCTTAGGCTTGGGTTTGGGTTTCGGTTGACCTCTAGGTTTAGCGGTCGTCGTCCTCTTCTTCTTGAGAGGAGGCGAAGACGAAGAAGGATGGGTGGTCTTGGCTCTACGATTCGGAGGGGTTGGATGCTCGGGATCCGAAGAGATTGGATCAACGGTCATCGGAGAGGGGCTAGAGGGAGTGATCGGAATGCGTGTTCTTGCCATAGTCGAAGCAAGACACGGGACAAGGAGATCAAACGAAGAAGCCCTAGCCGAAAAAAAAAATAAACAAACCCTAAGAACCCTAAGAACCCGAGCAAGCCCTAGCTCTAGGATATGAAATCTAACCCTAGGAGGAGAGGAGATCACCTAGAATGAGGGGCCGACGGAGGAGATCGACGGAGATGGCCGGAAAAATGGCCGGAGATCGATCGGAAGTCGAAGGGTTTCGAGGGAGGTCGGGGTTTTGAGCGGAGAGAGAAGAGATTTCGATCGATTAGAATGAAAATCGATCGACTAAACTGAGTTTAAGTCGGTCGATTTCGCAAAAGACCAAACAGCCCCTGGCACAACTAGTCGGTCACAGTTCAAGCACTGACCGACTAGATCACGATCTAGTCGGTCGGTCAATGAGCTTGAACCGACTAGTTGCAAACAGTGGCTGAATCCAAGAGTTACTGACAAGATTTAGTCGGTCTGTGTTCATTTACTGACCGACTAGATCTCAATCTAGTCGGTCGGTCACTGAGCATGAACCGACTAAAGAGTTCAAGATGGAAAGGAAACTCAATAAGCTTGAGTTAGTCGGTGTAAGTTCTTCTACTAACCGACTAGATGAACATCTAGTCGGTTGGTGGTTGAACTGATACCGACTAACAAAGTCCAAAAAAATGATAATCAAGTTCTCTCCTCAAAACACTTGGACGATATATTGTAAAACTCTCAATACTCATCTAAACTACCCCATTAAACGTCGAAATCTTAAATAGACATTGAGATACGATTTCGATCATAAATTCAAACAAATCACATAAAATTCTCAAAAATTCTATAAATCTATCATGATTGAAATAACGCGAAATATAGAAGCATGCAAGATAATTGAATGAAATATGAATCCTATATCTCGGATTCACCCATAATCCCCAATTCTCGACGCAACCGCACAAAGGAGTCCTCCTTTAGGGGTTTCGTGAAAATATCGGCGATTTGCTTTTGGGTTTCAACGTACACTAAAATGATGTCCTTTTTAGCAACATGATCATCTAAGAAATGGTGTCGGACATCTATGTGTTTCGATCGGGAATGGTGCACCGGATTCTTTGAAAGACAAATAGCACTTTGGTTATCCACCATGATAGGGCTAGTATCACAATGAATACCAAAATCCTTCAATGTGTGTCTCATCCAAAGAACCTGGGCACAAGCGGCACCGGCGGCAATATATTCCGCCTCGGTGGTTGAAAGTGAAACCGAATTTTGCTTCTTGGAAAACCAAGAGACAAGAGAATTTCCTAGAAAATGGCAAGTGCCACTAGTACTTTTCCTGTCGGATTTGCATCCCGCATAATCAGCGTCACTATATGAGACTGATAACGAGCACATATACATACGGCAAACATAATATCGGGCCTACTTGCGGTAAGATAAAGCAAACTACCTATCATACCTCGATATAGACGAATGTCTACATCCTTACCGCCCGTATCCTTGTCAAGATGCGTAGTCGTGCTCATCGGAGTCTTTTTCCCGGAGGCATTCTCCATTCCAAATCGCTTTAGCAACTCCACCGTGTACTTCGTTTGGTGGATGAAGATTGCATCGTTCATTTGGCGAATTTGGAGACCTAAGAAATATTTGAGTTCGCCCATGTGGCTCATCTCAAATTGTTCCTTCATAACATTAGAAAACTCTTCGCAAAGAGTGAAGTTAGTAGCACCGAAAATGATATCATCAACATAAATTTGTACTAATAATATATCATTATTCGCATGCTTAATAAAAAGTGTTGAATCGGCTTCGCCCATTTTAAAATTCAAATCCAAAAGAAAATTCTTTAGGCGATCATACCAAGCTCGAGGAGCTTGTCTCAAACCATAAAGAGCTTTCTTTAGTTTAAAAACGTGATTTGGAAATTTTTCATTTATGAAGCCCGGAGGTTGAGAAACGTAAACTTCCTAAACTACATCTCCGTTTAAAAATGCACTTTTAACATCCATTTGAAATAGTTTAAAATTCTTATGGCATGCAAAAGACAAAAGTAATCTAATTGATTCTAATCTAGCTACCGGAGCGAAGGATTCTTCGAAATCAATACCTTCCTCTTGTCGATAGCCTTGAGCTACTAACCGAGCTTTGTTCCGGACGACGACTTGGTTTTCGTCGGTTTTGTTCTTGAAAATCCACTTTGTCCCTATGACGGTGTGGTTCTTCGATGGCAATGGAACGAGCTCCCATACCTCATTCCTCTCGAATTGAATGAGCTCCTCCTCCATGGCTAAGATCCAAGCGCTATCTTCGCATGCTTCATTAATATTCTTTGGCTCTATCGATGAGACAAAGGCACAATTTGCGAAGTGGTGAACTTGCGATCTCGTCTTGACACTATCATAGATATTGCCAATGACTTGCTCATGGGGATGGTCACGAACCGAATGAAGCCGTTTGGGAATACCTTGATCACTAGGAACATTCTCAACAACTTCATTAGTTGGGTTAGTCTCAATAGAATCAATAGAATCATTAGACTTAGAATTATCAAACGAATCACATAAAACATCCAAAGAATCATTATCATTTGAAATTCTAGTTGGAACAAATCCTTCATTAAATGAGACATGAAGCGACTCCTCGATCGTTGAGGTTCGTTTGTTGAATATCCGGTATGCTTTGCTACGCGTAGAGTATCCAACAAAGATCCCCTCATCGGATCTTGGATCGAATTTGTCCAAACAACCATATGTGTTCTTAATAAAACATTTCGAACCGAAAACACGAAAATGTTTAACTTGAGGCAACCTACCAAACAACAATTCATAACAAGTTTGTTTAGTGCCGGGCCTCAAAAGTATTCTATTAAACACATAGCAAGCGGTGTGTACCGCTTCCGCCCAAAATTGATGGCCAAGTTGGCTATCATCAAGCATAGTGCGAGCACACTCCACTAGCGTCCTATTCTTTCTCTCAACTACACCATTTTGAGGAGGTGCACGAGGGAAAGAGAAGGTGTGAGTAATACCAACTTCATCACAAAATGTCTCAAAAGACTCATTCTCAAATTCACCTCCATGATCACTACGAATAGTGACAATGGTGGTTCCTAAGAGATTTTGTACTTTCTTAACAAAAATTGTGAAGTTTTCAAAAGCTTCATTTTTATTACACAATGAAAATACCCAAGTAAATCTTGAATAGTCATCTACGATGACAAGTCCATACCTTGCATTTCCTAAGGAAGCTACTCTAGTTGGCCCAAATAAATCTAGATGTAATAGCTCTAGTGGCCGTTTTGTAGAGATGCTTTTCTTAGGTTTAAATGAAGATTTAGGAAGCTTGCCGCGTTGACAACAATCACAAAAACTTTTCTTTTCAAAAACAAGCTTCGGAAAACCTTTAATAGAATTCAATTTTGAAAGCTTATATAGTGTTCCAAAGTTCACATGTCCAAAGCGTCGATGCCATAAGTGTTGTTCACTTGTGTTGGCAACGAGACATTGTTCATATGACTTAGGAAGATCCAAAATATAAATGTCTTTACGACGAGTTCCGGAAAATAATAATTTTTCATTATCCTTTCTTAAAATATGACACAATCCTTTCGCAAAGCTAACTTTGTAACCTTTGTCACAAAGTTGGCTTATTGAAATGAGATTATGATTTAAACCACTAACAAGATAAACATCACTAATTAGGGGTTTAGAAGGGTTACCGACTTTACCAACACCTATGATGGTTCCGCTCTCGTTGCCTCCAAATACGACGCGGTTTCCATTCGCAATGGGAACCACTCCGGAGAGCAAACGTGCGTCACCCGTCATGTGTTTGGAACACCCGCTATCAAGTATCCAATTCCCTTTGGAGCTAAATTTAAATTTGTTGCTCCTTTTCTTTTTCTTTTCCTTGAGTACCTAAAGATAGAAACTTCCATATCATGGTACCCAAGGTCATTGGGTCCAAGGGATTAGACCTTTGGAAGCCAAGTCCAAGTGGACTTAGACTTCCCCACATAATTCTTACTATGCACAACATCCGAAAAATAAGCATTCATATATATTTGTTTTTCGTCCATGCTTGTGTCCTTTGGGCTCCAAATAGTGAAAACTTTGGGAGCCATCATCCTATTGGGTGCATGCATGCGACGTTGATTTCTACGTGATGCATGTTGTGGATAGGCATACGGGACATGATGGAATGGTGCACGACGAGAATTATTCATATGATGAGGTGGGTGTACATATGCATGTGTGGGAACACGTGCGTGAGGGTGTCTCACTTGGTGTGCACGTGCCCGGGAATGTGTTGCATAAAAATCATCATAAGTGTGAGACGGTGGAGTAGGACGTGTGTTCCTACGTGGCATGGAATTGGTGTACATAAAAGCATGCCCCTTCTTTGGAGGTCCACCCAATGTGGGTTTCTTTCCGAAAGAGGGTGTGGACGAGGTGAAAGCACCATTGGTAGATGAACTACCAATAGAGTGTTTGCTCCCACTCGTTGAGGCTTCGGAAGTTGGCCTAACAAAAGTAGTGACCGACTTGGAAGAATTTCCCATCATATACCCCAAGCCAATGTGGTGTTTGGCCGGAAGTAAATCTTTTAGGATATTATCCAAATGGCCTTTACCCTTGTTGAATTCGTTGATTCGGCCCAATGTGTTCTCATATTTCTCTTTGAGAGAACGCAAGGAAGTATCCAAAGTGGATATTTGCGAAGTGAGCACATAAACACGAGATTTAAGATTCTCGTTCTCAATACTCAAAGTCGAGTTTTGAGAAGTTAAATCCGCTATCTCATGTTCTTCCGCATCCTCAATGCTAACATGTTCAAGTTTAGATTTGAGATTTACAATCTCATTTCTTAACTCTTCAACAACGGTGTCGTTGTTGGTGATGATAGTCTTAGGCGATGTTTGAATGCTAGCTAGGTCATCTTTTACCTTAGTATATCTATTTACTAACTTAGTATATTTTGACCAAAGTTGAGTGTTAGCATCCCTAAGATCATCCATCGTTACCTCATCGCTTTCTTCATCACTATCATCGGAAGAGGAGGATCCTTGATCGTGCTCCTCTCTTGCCATGAAACACATGTGTGCTTGCTCCACGTGCTCATCGTCCGACTCTCCGCTTGAGGAATCCTCGGAGTCGGTGAAGGTAGCTCCGACAAGTCCCTTCTTGTTTCCTTTCGTGTACTTCTTGGACTTATCATACTTTGGCGCCTTCCACTTCTCCTTTTGCTTGTTTTGAGGACAATCCGCTTTGATGTGTCCTGGCTTATTGCATTTAAAGCACAAAGGTGGAGAGGCGTTAGTAGATGTAAACTTAGATTTTTGTTTGAAGTTACCCTTTCGGAAGAAGCGATTGAACTTCTTTGCCATGAGTGCAATGGATTCCATGTCCATTTCTTCTTCCGAGTTCTCATCATCGGTAGAGGTGGATGAAGCCGCCTTGAATGCAATCGCCTTTTTCTTAGGCGCATCTAGGTTCAAATATGACTTCATCTTTTCTTGTAGCTTCACCTTGCTATCTTTGCGTACCTCATATGACATCAAAGTACCCATTAGTTGAACTACGGTATATTTGTCCATGTCATTACCTTCCTCGATGGCGAAGGTACGTTTTTCCCAAGAAGAGGGAAGTCCTTCAATAAGCTTTAAGCACTTCTCCTTTTGAGTGTAGATCTTGCCGAGGGCCTCTAACTCGTTTATTATGTCAACGAAACGAGCGTAATATTCTTTCATCTTCTCGCCCTGTTGCATATGAAACATTTCGTAATCTTTGGTTACGACTACGAGTTTAGAGTCTCTTACCCTACTCGTCCCTTCATGTAGAATGAGGAGGGAGTTCCAAATTTGATATGCACTCTTACATGTGCATATCTTATTGAAATCCTCGGGCTCCAATACACATTGCAAGGCGTTCATTGCCTTGGCATTGCTTACCTCCGCGGCGACCTCCGCGGTAGTCCATTTCTCAAAATCTTCTTCTTCGGGTACAATATACTCCTTCATTGTAGTTCTCCATAAAGATGCACTTCGGAGGAAGGTTTCCATCTGACACTTCCAGTACCCGTAGTTGGTACCGTTGAAGAATGGAGGCCTCGTAGAGGAATGTCCTTCCATCACGGAAGATGCTCCTTCACGGTTCCTGAAGGTGTCATAGTTGGAAGGTGGACGCACGGTCTTGTTGTCGTTGGCAGACATAGCTGAGAATCTGGCTCTGATACCAAATGTAATGCCCTACCAGCTACTGCACAAGTACTAGAGGGGGGGGGGTGAATAGTACTTTAAAATAATAAGGCGTATAATTCCAAATTAAATTGCAAACAACCACCAAATCAATTTGCGGAAGCTTAAATTGAATGACAACAATGAAATTAACAAAGCAAACAAACGATGTTAATGGGTTCGGATCCACCCAAGTCTCCCCGACTTGTTCCCGGTGATCCTACGTCCCAACCACCCGGATCCCCTCCGGATACTTGAGTTAGAAACCCTAACTCAAGATTTCCACTATGAATATCTTGTGAAAAACCTTCACAAGATCAAATCATACATGCAATGGCAAAGTGAATCCCACAACCCGGGATCACAAACTTCTCTCACAACCGAGAGAGCCAATAAGAAATATAAAGAGTTTAAATGAAATAAATACTCTTACCACAAAATCCTATACCTTGAGTTTTTCTTACCCAATAGGTGGAATGAAGGATTTGAGGAAGATGAAGTCACCAAGCCCTAGCACCAAGGAAATGAGCAGCAATGGGTGCCTAGGGAAGAGTTGGAGACTTGGATCAAGCAATAGCTTGAAGAGCTCACCAAGAACAAGCTTCTCTCTAGATCTAGAAATGAGAGAGAATGGGTTTCTTGTGAGGAAGAGAGCTTTAGATTTGAGGGAGAATGGCTATCTCTTTAGAACTCAATGAATCTCTTAATGGCAGCTCTATCTTAGATAGAAATGACCTAGGTTCGTATTTATAGGAACCCAAAAACATAAGATAGGTCAATCTCCAACGGAAAGAAATCTGGGAGAATTAGTCGGTCAAAGAACAATCACTGACCGACTAGTTCATCAACTAGTCGGTCAGTCACAAAGCATGGACCGACTAAGAGCAGATCTGAGAAGAGATAGAATTTCAGACCTAGAAAACTAGTCGGTCCAAGAAGACTTTCTGACCGACTAGTTTCACAACTAGTCGGTCATCCAATGAACGTAGACCGACTAAGAGGCAAAACAACATAGTCTGAAGGCAAGTTGACTTAGTCGGTCCAAGAACAAAAGTTGACCGACTAGATTGTCAAATAGTCGGTCATCAAACGTTCTTAGACCGACTAACGGTAAACAGTAGCTTAGGAGAATTTTAGAGTGAACAGTAAGTCACAACTAGTCGGTCAAAGAAGCATCACTGACCGACTAGTTCACAAACTAGTCGGTCGGTGAGTCAACGTAGACCGACTAACTGTAAACAGTAAAGTCCAAGAAATTAACTGACAGAAACTAGTCGGTCCAAGAACAGTGGCCGACCGACTAGATCACCATCTAGTCGGTCAGTACTTGTTCTTGTACCAACTAACATGCACAACAAAGTCCGAATCGAAGCGCGACGCTTCGAGGAAGTTAGAGTGAACTTGTGCAAGAATCCTAGAGCTACGAAATGAGCGTAATGAAGATACAAACGTAAGATATACTCAAGGCTTAACATTCTATCAATCGAAACTAAAAGACTATAAATAAAACCTTAATAAACGGTCTTCAATAGCTTCGATTGAATCTTCATATTTTCCAAAGCGTCGCAAGAGCTTCAACGAAGCTTTAGGCATGAATATGAGCTTTTGGAAGTGTTGAGATGTCGCTTTGAATATTCGCGTGAAATTGGCGACGATCTCCAATACTGCGCTCACAAATTGTTAGTTCATGAATTATTTATGTTTGCTCATCATCCAAAACCAAATCCGGGGAGTCCAATATTCAACAAGAAGTGTGCAGTTTGACCAGCATTGGTCTATGGTCACTAGTATTTGAGTCCAAATACTCAACAAAAGTGTTCGGAAGAAGATTTAGCCAATGGTTGTTACATAGAATTCTGTCTAGCCTAGCCATGATTCTGCCAGAGCCTACTCTCTGATTGGACCAGCTATAGGGATTTCCAACACATTTGATATCCATCATCGAACAGGAGGTTAATCGGTCATTGAATTCGTCTAGAACACCAAAGTCACAACGTCTCCCGCCCTTTTTTCTTTTGCATAGCGAATAGTATTAAAATCTCCCCCCATAGCCAAGCATCCGTCCCAATATTCCCCGCATCCGCTTGAAGGCAATTCCAGAGACAGTGTCTCTCGCTCCTCAAATTGGACACATAGATGGCACTAATGAATATCACGAGGCCTCCTTTATTTGTGCACTTCAAAGTTATATGTTGGGGCGAAGATGACTGAATACTTGCATGCCAAATATTGTCCATACCCACCAAGATCCGGCCTCCTGAATGCAAAGCAAAATTATCAAATATACTCCAACTTTTAGGGAAACAAGAGCTCCATTTCCCCCCAGCTTCTTTCAGCTTAGTTTCCAGTAGTATAACTATGGATGGTTTAATCAACAGTAACCTATCGCGTAGGTCTCTCCTCCTCACAGAATTGTTTAGACCTCGCGTATTCCAGACAAATAAACTCATAATTACTAGTTTTGGGTTGGCTTCCCCGAAGCCCCATCTCTAATGCGAGCACTCTTCCTCGTATTGGCCATAGCCGTATCTGTGTTTGCATCCTTCTTAGTATTTTGAATTTTCTTCTCACCATTTCCCACAGCCGAAGCTGAAACCCATTCTGGATTAATTACCACAAGAGTAGAGGGAGCGGGGGTATCTACTGGAGCCTGAGGAGGATAAGCTTCCTGTTGATCGGGTCCTTCAGGTAATAATGAGGGCTGGTCCTGGGAGGGATGTATGCCTGACCATCTGGGTATATCAGCTTGCTCTTGAGTAGTCTGCTTCCCCAGAACTGGGTCATTAACTGCCATACTTGGAGCATCGGATTCCAGAACTTGTATGCTGACTTCCGTATCTTTCCCAGAATTGCTAGCTACTTGTTTGCTTTCCACAATTGAAGCCTGAGGATGATTACCATTGACTGTTCCAAGTAAAGGGTCTATATGGGTGTTCTGTGATTCATCCAAAGCCCCCACCATAGTATATCCTGATGGCTGGGGGAGTGCAAGGGCCACATCAGACAGGGGGAAAGTCTTATGCGTAGAAAATGAGCAGTCAACCTTATTTTGCAAGGTAATATCTGTAGATAATTTGCTCAACATTCCTACTTCAGATATTATGCTAGGAGTAAGACTTTCAATGTTGGCAGGATCCTCTTCCACAGAAGAAGTAAGCTTAGAATTTTTAATCTCACCACTGCAGCTGGCTACTTGTGTTTCATCATTCATGGGGTCTAATTGACCATTCTATTTGAGTTCCGTATCAACTTCTTTGATTGAAGGGAGCTTACTCGAGTCTGGACATTGTGTAGTTGAGTGGCCAAAATACACACAGTTGCAGCATCTTGGGGGTTCGCCTTCTATCTTAACTCCAATTCTCACCTTGGAACCATCTTCTAAGACAACCTCTACAGAACTTGGTATTGGATGCTTGGCATCAATCTCCACAAGGCATCGAGCATACGAAGTTCTCTCCAATTTTGCTGTTAGCCTATCCAAACACAGGGGCGCTCCAATGACCGATGCTATTACATTAAATATCTCCCTCGTCCACATATTCAATGGGACTCCGTGTAGTTGTGCCCAAACCGGTACAGAAGAAAGAATGTCCCTCTCATGTCTTCTAGTAGGGCTCCATCGCTGCAAGACCACCAGGCATCCATCAAATAGCCAAGGCCCGCCGTGCAATATCCGCTCACATTCCTTGTCATCTTCGAACTTAAAGTAAAAAAAAAACCATTCTCGCGGCTGTATATCTTCAGCCCCTTCTTAATATACCAAAGCCTATCAGTCCAAGCTCTGATTTGCCCAAAATACGGAACATCCCCAACCACATAGCCCACAAGTGTGCTACCCCACTGGGCCGCTCCCCTAGCAAGTAGGGTATTTGAAATAAGGGCCACCGATGTTCCTTCTTCATTCATAGATGGGGGGATATATTCCATAGCTAAGTCAGAATCATAGCTTCTTCTATTGGCACATTTATCAGCCCAAGATTGCTTAACCACCTTAGTATCAATGGTTATATTTGAGATTGGTCTTGGGGGAATTTTGTCGAACACCCTGCGAGCATCAGGTCCACGCCCAACTGAACGGTGCTGAGGTACTCCGCGTCCCCCGCCATTCCTATGCACAAAATTATAATTCAAATTCTTATTGAAAGGCCTCTTACCTCCATGGTTCCCGATGCCACCCATTCTAACTTGGGTCTTCTTCTTTGCAACTTTTTGCCAACCTTCATCATCCACTCCTGAACCAAGCGTAACCCCTTGAGAAACAGAGGTACCTCCTGCGACTAGCCCAACAGATGAGGCCTTCTCCGTATCTATCAGCTTGCTTGGCTGTAGATCCGGATTGCCGGATGCAATCCCCTCCGTGCGAATCCCCCTTCCATCAGCACCCAACACAACAGATCCCGTCCCATTCCTTCCTCTTTCAGGATCTCCAATCGATTCTCCCCTCCGTAGGAGAGAGCTCTGTGGCATAGCATCAGCATCAGGGGGTCTTCCGCTGCCCCGATCCCCACCGAGCGCCACTCCGCAATTTACGGAAGGCATCACTCCGCTATATATATATATACTAGTCATAACCCGTGCCCGCGGACACGGTTCATTTAAGATTTTCTCTTGCGCAATCTTTGTTTCTCGAAAATTTTTTTTCAAAGCCAAAATTTAAAAGAAAAACACATTAACTTACAATACTTAGTGGCACAGGCGCCTTCGGCGTGGGTGCCTTCGGCGCAGAACAACAAATTCGACGTAAAACAACAATTTCGACGCGGGCGGGTGCCTTAGGCGCGGAACAACAAATCAGCGTAAAAATATTTAGCGGGCGCCTTCGGCGCGGGCTTCATATACATATAACCCGTGCCCGTTGGGACACTGTTCATTTAAAAATCTTGGACCCACTAATTTTAAACAAATATCAATAATTATTAGTTTCCCCTGAAATATCAGCAGATGAGATCGAAATTTTACAGGGTTTTTCATCGCGGATCAATGAGTTGGCAGCATCTCCCGCGTTCATTCTCCCACAGCTCGCGTTCATTCCCAAGATGAGATTGTGTGTGTGTGCACAACATTTTTTTCATAACTAATATTAAAAGGCTATTCCTAATTTCAATGTTTTTGTGTATTCCCAACAAATTTCTCTTCAACCCAAAAATTTCCCTCCAAAACTTGATGTGACATTGCCACATAGGACAAATTCAAAATCTGCCCTCAATTGTAATATAGATATATATATATATATATGCATATATATATATGCATATATATATATATGCATATATATGCATATATATATGCACATATATATGCACACACACACACACACACACACACACACACACTAGCAAATAACCCGTGCACACGTGCACGTGGACTGGAAAAAAGGTCTGGAAGGGGGGAATAATATAAAATGTGCATGTGTGTGGAGGATCCAGGGGCAAAAATGCAAAACACGGGGTTGTATGTGCAAAATTCCCTACCTCTTCTCTTATCTCTCAAAATCTCAT